>OU696696.1:67264054-68464054 GCA_916050605.2 Platycheirus albimanus
AATCATTTTTATACCCGCTATAACGATTTCATGATTATTCGATAATAATAATATACCATTTGACATATACCTACCTTAGCCACAGCAACGCGTGGCCGGGTCTGCTAGTTCATTATATATTTGGACAATACATTTTACAACTCAGTTTTTATTTAAGGTTAGGGTCCTTTGTGATAGGTACATACATACATATAATGAGTAAAGCGACTCGTAATGCGAAAGAATGTCATGCAATACTTTTCATGGTTGTCCTATTTAGTGAGTCTATAAAAACTGTAAAGGCCCTTTACTGCAATTTATATAGAATAGTCAAGAGATTTGCATCTAGGTAGTACAGTGAGCTTGTAATGATTAAATAGAAATTGATTACCAATCTAAATTCGCTGCCTAAAGAAAAAAATTTATTCAGCAAAGCAAGTTTCGGTTTTTGTACATAACAGTCTGTGATGAATACAAGCGACGTGTAATGCGTAAGGGTTTCATCTGTCGCGGAACATTTTCCATAATAATATTAACTGCTTCACATTAGACGTAAGATTTCACAACAGTGAATCGGCGCAGTGGTAGAGTGCTTGGATGGTACCACGACGGACTCGAGTTCAAAACCCAGGTAAGCAAAAAAATTTAATTTTTATAATTAAAATTAAAATAACATTTCAATCATTACAGAATCGCATGATGTACCTATCACAAAGGACCCTAACCTGAAATAAGAACTGAGTTGTAAAATGTATTGTCCAAATATATAATGAATAAATAACGTTGTAATCATTACATTAAAGGGTGAAAACGAATTTGCTACGACTTAAGGAGTGTAATCGTTACATTTATATTTGTGATGAGTGTAGTGAGCATGCGTTTAGTGCACTAACGCGTGTATACATCACATAGATGACAGCAGATATGTGATGGATACATTTGTGATGAGTGTAGTGAGTATGCGTTCACTGCACTAAGGCGTGTATACATCACATAGATGACAGCAGATATGTGATGGATACATTTATATTTGTGATGAGTGCAGGGAGCATGCGTATAGTGCACTAACGCGTGTATACATCACATAGATAATCGAAACTATATTTTTTTATGAATTATGTATTGACTGCAGCTACGAAAAGAGTTATGTAGTCAATACAGATTCCAGCATGTATTCAGCACATGCAAACATTGGTGCAGAAATCTATGTCAATAGCACATAACTTTTTTGACTGAGTACATACATTTTTCCCTTAGTGCAGTCTCTTTCATCCGTTACGATAAAAATAGGCATCCAAAACCATCATTTTGCCTTGTTCCTATCTGAAACTTCAAAATATCAAGACAAATTATTTGAATCCTGATGCTCAACAATTTGTACCTCGTGGTAATCCCGTCTCCATTAATAAATAGTTGCAATGGAAGTGTCACCTAGTCAATTTCATCACTCTAACGTCGTTATGATGAATCTTTGAAGTTGTTAGATGATGTGTTTACAGCCGTGTTCCAAGTCGTAATTCACGTCTTGAAAGAGTACTCTCTTCTAATTACCTTCCGGCGCGGTGGCATGGCGGTGCGGCCGGCGCGGCAGTAGTGTCGCCGTCGGCTCGGCGGCAGTGCCAATGAACCAGTTCCCTCCCGACAGCTACTCATTTTCAAATTCCCCGTATTTGTGTATCAACTTCGTTCAACTAATTTATTCATAACAATGTATCTTGTTAATTGAACATATCTTTTTATGGCTTAAACACTTTTCGAAGCCAACCAGAATCAGAACCACACAACAAACACACACACTTCTGCTCAACAATCTGTCACAGCATCCATACTTAGCGTAGTCAATTGCTGGCCCATTAACATTTACCAGCCCCCACTGTTGTTCAGAGAGTGTGCTGGCTCTGGCTCTAAAATGAATCCTAAAAATCTTTTTACACTAACGGGAACGGGTTCGCCAACATGATGATTATTTTACGCCGCTGCGCTGTATCTGTATCTGTATCCATGGCGTCATCTCGTCATGAGAGCAGAGATTGAGGTTGTTTTTTTAATTTTTTTATGCATTTTTAAATCGGCAAAGTGCTGGATGCTGGTGCCAGTGCCAGCCACAGCTTCCATCAGTAAAATCTGGATCTGGAATGGTCGAGTCGATGTAGGAAGGTAAGAAGCACGTTTCACGGCTTTTTATTTCGTTGTCAGATTGAATTGGATTGCTTTTTATTATTTTTGTATCTACTTTGCCTGTTTTTTTTTATTTTTTTTTCTGTTTAAGCTGTGAATTGCCCTTTTTATTTGCGTTTTGATTATTTTATTAAATCGAGATTGCTTGTTTAATTAATCGTTATTTAATATTGGTAAATATTTTTTTTTTTGCATTTATTCGTTGCAATCAGAGTTGTTGCTGAATGTTGATGTGATGAAGTATCACGAAGTTGCACTATGCCACAGGAATACACACAAAAAAAAAATAGGCTTCGATTGCGGTGACGATTGACGGCTGGTTGCTAATATGTCGATTAATTTTGAGATAAAAAGATAGATTGCCCGTAAATACATATTTATGGATGTGCTAGTATATGCATAAAACTAGATGTTTGCAGCATCATGTGTCGCGTTGCGACGCTCGGCAAAATAGTAGTTATGTAGCTTGATGGTAGGATGCACAGTGGGTTTAAATGTTGGCAGTTAATGGGATGACGTGATGACAATTGGATGCTTCTGTGATACATCAATTGATTGATGCTGGTATAGTTCTGCGGTCTTCTGAGCTATACGCACTATGTAGAAACGGACATGTCAAAGCGTAAATGCGAGGTGGCGTGGCATGCTTCCACTTAGTTCATTAATTAATTTTTTGTGTTTTGTGTTTTAATTATGTCCTTTCGATGGCATTTAGTCTAGAGAGTGAAAGTGTATCTAAAAATAGAGTACCTTTCCCACTTTCTATTGCGTCGATTGAGTGGAAAAGAAGTTAATAAAAGTTTTTGTCGGGTATTAAGAGAAATAATTCAGTTTTAAAAACCAGAGTTTTAAAAATTATCTCGAATTGCTTGGAATATTTCAGGATTCAAGTTGAGAAACAGTTGTGTTATATTTTCCCTCTGACTTTGATTCACAACCTTTCGCCGCCTAGAATTTACATTTGTATTGCAAAACAAGTTCGTGTACTTAACAGCTCCAAGCGGGGACAGGGCCTGTGACTTACACTCTCAATCATTTCTGTGTGTGCGTTGATATTTCGCAGAATGGAAGGGAACTACAGAGAAGGACTTTTACATGACATGATTTACTCTTGGAGAATTTGTCACTTCTTCGTAAGAGGCAGTACCCCGGAAAAGGGTCTTAGTTACAGTCAGCTATCGAACCTAGAATCTTTGACTTTTTCGACTTTATTATGAATAACAATACCATCAGATAGATCACAACCCTCTGCCAGTAAGGTTTGTCGGTTTGACTTCTGAAAGCGTCGTGCAAGCATCCCGGTCTTCGATTTTTCCATTTCTGACGCCAGACAAATGCTGGTGTCGCTGCATTTTCTTGCACCACAAGTTTTTATTCCTGCCTGTTCTCTCCCTGTCTTGCTATCGTATTGAAACTTTGTATGATTTTGGCCCTTTTGACTGGGCTCTTAGGTTTCCTCGGACTTTCGTACTTTTGATAAGATCGAACTTTTTTACTCGTGCTGTCAAACGAAGCAACTTCATCTCAAGTGCTGTCAATTCTCATACGTTGTGTACATTGTCAAACAGAGTTATACAGTGCACTTTAACGGACCGCGGCGATTTTCTCGGCCGATCTTGCGAAAGAATGTTGGCTGATTGATTAGCGAACCTGTCCTCTCAAATTTGGCCACCAAACGCTGAAGAGTCGACTGTGACGGGCAACCATACCTCCACCGTAAATAGACATTTGGACGTGGTGTTAAATCGTGTAACTTGACATGATAATTGGCATCAGTAAATAAATAATAAACAACAGATTTGACAGATGTCATCAAAACAATATGGCCGCCACGGACCACCAAAATCTTCCCGCACCAATTGAAACAACTTCTATAACGCAAGTTGTAGACTCGGGCAAAAAGAATTCTTGAAAACGATCAAATGCAATTTTAAAAATTGTAGCTCGACTTTCTGGGATTCGCGGTTTTTTTTTTTTTTTTTTTTTGAGAATTGTCCTTCAAAGTTTTGGTCTTCCAGATTTCGGGGTAGAAAGGCCCTACTTCCAACCAAATTTTTGAGACAAATGAGCTTTTACGGACTGTTTAGTATGACAAAGTTGATTTCAACTACACACAGCTACTCGAGGGTCAATTTAAGACGTCTATGTAAATCTGGGTGCTTGTTGCTGGAAAGTATAATTGAGCGTGATGATTCTAGAACTTGCTTAATACTTCTAGTGTTGGCTAAACATCGAAATATTTTACTATCGATAGTATCGATGTTTTTCGGAAAAACTATCGATGGTTTTTTAAAATCATTATTCAATCAAAGTGAAAATGAAATAATTCTGTTTAAATAAAAAATAAAACAAAAAAAAAACAAGCTTTAATCAAAATAAAACAATGCCATGTTAGTTTATTATAAGTTCAAGAGAAATGTGCAAAGTCTTCAAAAATGTTTGAATTATGTTTGATAAAAAGCAAATGGTTTAAGTTTTTATCTTTGGGGCGATTTCTTTTTTTGGTCATTATGTCTCCTGCTTTGGAAAAACTTCGTTCAGAAGGAACCGAGAAATGCAGAGATACTTAATCGCGATTTCTCGTAGTTAAATTGTTGATTGATTCCAATACGTAAGTGAACAAGAACTTCTATCCATTAAAGAATTTTCCAAGTAGTGACGTATGTCAATTATGGCTGTCAAGCGAGTTGAACTTGACATCTGGTCCCGTACAGTGTTATATTCCATTTAAACCACCTCTTCACTTGGAATGAAAAGAATGCGTTCCAAATATTCCAGATTGAATAAAGAATCAAGGAAATAGTTTATCCAGAATATTCCATTGAGTAAAGAAACGAAAAAAGGGCGTTCCATATTTTCCGAAGATACGGAATGAATAAAAAAACTCACTCATTACTACAGTTTGTGTATCAAAGAACTGGAATTTGAATTTGCAAGTGTACAGGGATGTCGAAGAGCGAATACAAATTTTCAAAAAAGTTTTATTCAATTTTGATATTAAATTTGTTGAAATATTTGTCCTCTTCGATAGTATCAATAGTTTTTTACTATCGATACTATCGCCGATAGTTTAAAACTATCGATAGCATCGATAGACTATCGATGTTTAGCCAACACTACTTAATACACCTCTCCAGCCGGCTCTCTATCTTCCCTATCGTCCCCAATCTTGCACTCAAAGTAGTGGGGAATATCCCTCTACCTGGTCGCTCCATCGAAGATGGCTTCTGACTCCCTTTGCCTCATGCCGCTGTACAGCTCGTATAGCTCATCGTTGTATCTTCTTCAAATATCGAACCTAGAACTTTTCTCTCAATTAACCCAAGTTACTTTTTTTTTAAGTTATTGCGATCAGTCTTTTTTAGAGACTAGGTGGACAAATTCTGTTTCCCATCCCCTCAGAAAGAGACCTTTACGCAAGGATAGATGGAAAAGCTTGCACAGTGGTTTTGCCAGCGTGGAAGAAAACCACATCAGAACAATAGTAGCGATAGCACTCATGCCCACAGACTGACACATTTCTAGAACTTGTAGTACGAGTCTCGTTTTACAGCTTACACACTCAAGTACTGGAACATTTATGATGCTTTATGGAAACGTAGAATTCGCAGCAATTTAATTTGCAAAAAAAAAAGATTTGCTTTTCCTTCCTTTCTTCCTTTGTTTGAACCTTTTCCAATTTCCCTCAGTGATGGGGTTGGTTTTAAAACCCTAACATAACCCTCATAACCCCTTAACCGCTCGAATCAAACAATGAGCTCTCTTTAGGTTACATACTTTCAACCCTATATTTGGGATAAAATTTCTCGACAGAATTTAATTTGATATGATATCTGTATGCTGCAATCTTACGTCACTATCGATATCGAGGAAACATAGCGACCAGTTAAATTTGTATCAATAAAATTCTGAAGAACCCAAGTGGCAGGATGTAAAGATACATATCTATCTTTTTTGAAAATAAAATACCTACCTACCCTTAAATCTATATCATTCCCTGAGAACTCGAAACTCAATAGAAGAACCCATTGACATAATGACACATAATAAAAGATAAAACCCCATAATGCCCCATTAAAAAATATATATCAAGTTCAATCAAGTAAATAATAAATCCTGACGTATTCCCAACTACTCACCTAGAGATCCGGAAATTCTGTTTTTTCAAAATTTAATTGAGTCCGTATCCGTACACACATATATATACAAAAATACATAAATATAGTCATTTATCCGATCCCAATTCAAGTATCTCAATTTTGTTCGAAATAACGTTTAAATGCGACATCAAAATATATATAAATTCATTTCGATTGAAAGGAATGATGCCATCTTGAAACTTTTCCCTTCAAATATACTCTACAAACCTTAAGTATCTATGTTTTTTTTTTCTTGTTGTAAGATTGTATGATGAGTGAGCATTTATTTCCAATTGTACGGTTGTCTGACTTGTGCTGTGCACACTCTACAAAACTTCCCCCTCGTCCTCGTCGTCTTCGGGCGGCGTTCGTATCGTCTGCTTTTGAAAAACGATTTACCAATTAGGTTATGTCTCTATAGATGTTTAATGTACTATGAGTTGATTCATTGCTTCACCGCACGTCCTTCCGCTCTTCTCAGAGCTCTAGCTATATCTTTCCCAAAGCCAACGCAATCCTATTCTAATTTGATTCCTCAAAAACCCCTTCCGTTCCTTTTTTTTTTTTTTTTGGGTTGGTATAAAGTTGATATCAGAAAATTTGTTTCCTTAAGTTAAAACCCATTAATGTCAGATACACAACGAAATTCGAAATTTGAAATTTGAAATATTCTATCTAACAAAATATCTTATTAGTATAAATTATTTTGAAATTAAGTTCAAAACCGTTTTAAAATGAGTGTAGCAGCAGCAGATAGAAGATAGAAGATACAAATGTCAATTGAGTGTTAATTGCTTTGGATTCGATGCGGCAGTTATTTCTCTTGATGATGATGTTGAGGATGATGATGATGATGCACACTTTTCCTCATCTCTTATGGATACATGATATCGATTTCCCGATTCCATAAGGACACACGATGATAAAACCCTTTTTCGAGTTAAAGATACATCCATACGATAGTGTTTGGTAAGATAGAGATAGGTAGATACAAGTTCAGTTTGGAAAGAAGCAGAGAGAAGAGATACTCGAAACTGAAACACAAGTCATGTGGCAAAGTGATGATGGCAAATGTAATTATATAGATAAAGATACTTAATCTTTTGCCTGACTCTAGAAAATGTTGTTGGCTCTCGAAAAGGTTAAGTGTTTTTTTTGTTGTTGTTAAGAAGTTAATAGAGTATCTTCTCTATTTTGAGACCCTCTTTTGCAGATATTTTATAGAACGAGTATATTGGGTTCTTGAATTTAATTTGAATATTCATTTTATTTTGAAAACATTTGTATTTGTAGAAATCGTATTTATTGTTCTATTTACAAAAGTCATAATCTTCTTCCGGAAGATTTAAACGAGTATCTATGTGCTATATATGTAATAGATATTTTTATAGCGTATGAGGGTTGTTCAATGAACAGTACATACAACATTTAGAATCAATAGAAAGAAAAAGATAAAAATGTTAGGTGAAGGATAAATCCTGTCTTATTGAATTTTTTTCTTTTATTTTTAATATGAGTTACTTTATATAAATCTTTTGCAACATACAGTTCGTCCGTGCGGGGTTATGATACGATGCGATGTGGCATCATCATCATCAAAATCACGTTGACTGGTGCGTGAATAAAAAGGTCTTTTCCTATACCATTAGCTTAGTGTAGGTTACAATACACAGCATGAAGCTGTATATTTTTCTATATCAATTGCAGATAGATATTCTTGGAAATTGCTCCTTTCATTTGGGTCACGTTGGTGTGTTTTTTCTTAAGGATTTACAACAATGTTAAGGAAGAAATGCTTAGACAGGGATGTATAATATTGTTGTATCTACATTATTTGTTCGTGACGGTTTTTATTTAATATTTACTTAATAAAGATATATTTTTTTGAAAATGTAGAAAGTCATTTTAAATTATTTTGATTTTTTTTTTGTGTAAACTAAACAGACAAAAATATTTTACAGTTTCAATTTAAAATATACAAAATGCTTTAAAAGTTATTTAATTTTATTATTTTGGATGTTTGGCCGTACAAAAATAACTTAAAATAATCGTTGATCGGAATCCTAAACGAATTTTAAGAAAAATATAGTGCTCTTTCTTTACTAAATTTACATATGGAAAATTATGACTTTTCATGCGTGTTGTGTGTTTTTTTCAAGCAAAAATCCAAAAAAATAACATTACTGCTATTTTCTGTAAAACTCTTTCACAAAACCTTTGAAATGATATATCATTCATGCATATACATTCATTTTAAGACAAGTTGCAAGGTTCCGAAAAGTGTTCGCCGCAAGTAGAATTCTATAGGAAGGGATGACAGATTTGAAAAATTTGTTTGCGGAACAAATTTTTTTAAACATACATACTCACTCAATCATCAAAGTATAAATCCTTAAAAAGTCCCTTTTTTATTAAAAAAAACTTTTTCATTTGTTAAACTAGTCTTTAGTTATTTAGGAACAATAACATTGAACACAAGTTAGTTAGGTAAAAACATAAATAAAAGTGTACTTCAAGTTCCCCATTTTTCCTCCCTTCTTTATCAAACAAGTATGATTTTTATATGTTGTATCCTTCTTTTGCTGAATCCACGATGCAGAACAATGTAGATCCGCCCTTGAACATAATAGATAAAAGCGAAGCCAAAACTAAAACTTGAGCACACGTTACACTTAGAAATAAAGTGCACGACTGGGTCCGGCGAACTTGCTCTGATGAGTGACAGTGGTCTTATGGTTTAAGATTTTGGGGAAAAAAAAATCAGGGAAAAACTTTTCGAAAATATATTCCATTTTTTTTTTTTTTTTGAGTATGCCAACTTCTAGCACTTTGTAGTATTTATCAGAAAAATAAAATATAAACATAAGCGAGAGCTACAGTACGTTTGCAACGAACTGTTGGATACCCTATTCCCTATATTTTTACTTGCGATTATAGGTACTATAAGGCAAGTTATGGATTCGTGAAGAAAAAAAAATTTGAGATAACAATCACACATGACATTACGATGATGGAGAAGTCGAAAAAAGTGGGTCTGGAAATTCCGTCCGTCTGTCTGTCTGTCTGTCTGTCTGTCTGTCTGTATGTCTGTTCGCGCCTCTGGAGGCTGAACGGGTGGGCCGATTTGCTTCAAATTTGGTATTTAGGATTTATTTGGCCGTCCCTCGGAACGTATTTTTACTTGCGATTATAGGTACTATAAGGCAAGTTATGCATTCGTCGAAAAAAAAAGTTTTGAGATAACAATCAAACATGACATTACGATGATAGCGAAGACGAAAAAAGATGGTCTAAAAATTCTGTCCGTCTGTATGTCTGTCTGTCTGTCTGTCTGTCTGTCTGTCTGTCTGTCTGTCTGTCTGTCTGTCTGTCTGTATGTATAGAGACCTACAGCCCAAACGGGTGGGCCGAATTGCTTCAAACTTGGTATATAGACTTTTTTAGGTATTGTACAGAGGGGAAATTGAAATTTTTTTTTTTAGCTCAAAAAATAACGGTACCTGCCATACAACCGTTACGTTAAAGCTTATTTTTCTCAAAAACGGCTCTAACGATTTCGATTTAAAAAAATCAGTGTTGCTTTTAGGTACGACCAATAATATGACTGAAAAAAAAGTTTTAAAAAATGGCTAAGAACGGTACTTTCCATAGGACCGTTTTTTTTGCTTTCGACTATCTCGAAAACGACTCAACCGATTCTTTCGAAATTTCACACACATATAGCTGTAGGTAGCGCAATTTGTATTGCATACCAATATTTTTGAAAAATATTTTTTTGTATTTTTAAAAGCATTTTTTTAAAAAAAATTTAAAAAATTAATATTTTGAAAACGGCTTATTAAATTTTTTTCTAAAAATTTTAAATAAATGTATTTGCTGAATACCTATGAACTGGCGTTTTTAAATTTTTTTTGAAATTTTTGTTCAAAAAGTTTTTCAAAAAAAACTTTTTTTCTCAAAAACCGCTCCACAGATTTTTATAAATTTTTTCTCATAAATTCATATTTTTCCAAGAAATAAAAACAAAAAATAACGGTACCTGCCATACAACCGTTACGTTAAAGCTTATTTTTCTCAAAAACGGCTCTAACGATTTCGATTTAAAAAAATCAGTGTTGCTTTTTAGGTACGACCAATAATATGACTGAAAAAAAAGTTTTAAAAAATGGCTAAGAACGGTACTTTCCATAGGACCGTTTTTTTTGCTTTCGACTATCTCGAAAACGACTCAACCGATTCTTTCGAAATTTCACACACATATAGCTGTAGGTAGCGCAATTTGTATTGCATACCAATATTTTTGAAAAATATTTTTTTGTATTTTTAAAAGCATTTTTTTAAAAAAAATTTAAAAAATTAATATTTTGAAAACGGCTTATTAAATTTTTTTCTAAAAATTTTAAATAAATGTATTTGCTGAATACCTATGAACTGGCGTTTTTAAATTTTTTTTGAAATTTTTGTTCAAAAAGTTTTTCAAAAAAAACTTTTTTTCTCAAAAACCGCTCCACAGATTTTTATAAATTTTTTCTCATAAATTCATATTTTTCCAAGAAATAAAAACAAAAAATAACGGTACCTGCCATACAACCGTTACGTTAAAGCTTATTTTTCTCAAAAACGGCTCTAACGATTTCGATTTAAAAAAATCAGTGTTGCTTTTTAGGTACGACCAATAATATGACTGAAAAAAAAGTTTTAAAAAATGGCTAAGAACGGTACTTTCCATAGGACCGTTTTTTTTGCTTTCGACTATCTCGAAAACGACTCAACCGATTCTTTCGAAATTTCACACACATATAGCTGTAGGTAGCGCAATTTGTATTGCATACCAATATTTTTGAAAAATATTTTTTTGTATTTTTAAAAGCATTTTTTTAAAAAAAATTTAAAAAATTAATATTTAGAAAACGGCTTATTAAATTTTTTTCTAAAAATTTTAAATAAATGTATTTGCTGAATACCTATGAACTGGCGTTTTTAAATTTTTTTTGAAATTTTTGTTCAAAAAGTTTTTCAAAAAAAACTTTTTTTCTCAAAAACCGCTCCACAGATTTTTATAAATTTTTTCTCATAAATTCATATTTTTCCAAGAAATAAAATGGCGTACTTTTTTTTCAGCTCAAATTAGTTTAAGTATTTATTTAAGAATTTTGAAATTTTTATTTTTATCAAAATCTCAAGCCCCTAAACCACTGTCACTCATTAGAGCAAGTTCGTGCGACCCAGTCGTGCATTTTATTTATTTTTGCTCTAGGTCCAAAAATAACGGCACCTGCCATACAATCTTGAAGACAAAAATTGATTTTCTCAAAAACGGCTCTAACGATTTTGATAAAACTTTCAGAATGCTATTTTTGCAAGAAAATCTATCTTTTGGTTTGAAATTTTTTTTCAAAATTTGTCTAATAATGGTACCTCTCATAGAACCAATATTTTCAAATCAAATTTTCTCGTAAACTATACATTCGATTTCAATAAAATTTTGGCCACAGGAAGTCATTCATAATTTTATTAATATGGCATTTCAAAATTTTCAAAACCTTTTTTTTTTGATTTTTTATAATTTTTTCAAAAAAATTTTTGGTTTTCGAAATATGTTGGAAACGGGTACATTGATTTTTTTTTAAATTATTTTTCAAATGTAAACTACATATTGCCATATATTTGCATACTCAAATAAATTTCAAAATATTTTTTGAAAAAGTTTTTCAAAAATAACCTTTTAAAAAAAAAACTCTTCCAACGATTTTCAATATTTTTTTTTCCTAGATTGCCGTATAGCTTTGAAATTTTATTGCATACTTAGTTTTTCAGAGAAAACTCTTAAACTAATTTAAAAAACAAAAGAATTTTCGAAATTATTTAATTTTTTATTAATATCCATATATGCAGCCACTACGCAATTGCTTATCCTAAGAGCAAGTTCGTGCGACCCAGTCGTGCATTTTATTTTATGTGTACCTATGCGTCTGCCTCCCGCAGCCAGCCGATGTTTCAGTTTCAGAAACAAAATTCATCTTTAGCAGGCAGAAAAAAGTACAATAACATTAATTTTGTGTGGTGTAATGATCAATCAGTGCTGGCGCTCTAAAAAAGGCGTGCGCCACGCCCAAAGTTAAAACTTTTTATTGCCAAGGCAATTGGTATGAGCTCAGTGACATTCAATTTTATTCTTGCAGATCGATTTGAACAAAAGAAGAAAAAACTTAAATTTTTAAAAATTTGATTTTGAATGGAAATAGCGATTATGGGTGTTTTTAACAATTCTTGGACCCCACTCTGCCACGTAACCAAGGAATATAAATCAAAGTGTTCATCTTTTTACTTCAAAACTGCTACCTATAGTGAAAAAACGTTAAAAAATTTACGCATTTTACGACTTTTGGCGGAAACGCCCCTTAAAAGTGTTCGTGTCTTAGAAATTTGAAGCACTAACAGAGCTTTGATCAGTATTTAGGCATATGTGTAAAACTATACAGCTGAACAGAGGTATTTTATCAAAATCACGCCTTCAAAAGTGGGCGTATTAAAAAAATATACACAAAAAAATGTATATTTCTCAAATAACGAATGGAAGGAAAAGGTTTAAATTGAATATTGGAAGTACCTTAAATTTTTGAGACTACGTTTTTCGTTCTTTCATGAAAAGTGGGCGTAAGCCACACCCAAAATTCAAAAATTTCTTTTCATACACAAACTTTTTAGTTTCTATTAAGAGACGCAAAATTTTGGCTTGCGGATTCATTATAAATATCGTTTATTTACAAAAACAATTTTTTTATAGTTTCTAGTGAAAAGTGGGCTACAGCCACGCCCAAAATCAATTTTTTTGATTTCATACACAAGTTGTTTATGTGCAAGTAATATCCACAAAATTTAATGTTTTTCGCATTAATATAACAATTTGTTTTTTACAAAAACAATATTGATGGTTTTGTATGAAAAATGGGCGTCAGCCACGCCCAACCTGAAATTTTTTTATTTAATTGGAAGAAGGTTTACCTGAAGCTTTTGCGTGCAAAATTTTAGCGTTATGCTTTTATCGTAACTGTACAAAAAACATAATTTAATTTTACCAAATTGAGGTTGTTCAACAAAAATGGCGATTGTGGGAGTGTTTGTGGGCGGATTTCACCGATTTAGCCTTACTCTTGAACCAAAGATTATATATACCAAATTTCAGCTTTCTAGCTCAAAAATTGCGACCTCTAGAGTATACATACGGACGAACGGACGGACGGACGGACATGGCTTAATCGACTTGGCTTTTGATTCTGAGTCAGAATATATACAGGGTGATTCACGAGCGTTGTGCCAAGAAGCTAGAGCGTGTAGGTTGAATTGAGACAAGAATAAAATCGTATGGGAGGGGGTCTATTTCCCCCCTCCCCCCGTTTAGCCGGGAGGGGCAATTTTCTGAAAAATTGACTTATTTTGTAAAAAAAAATATTAAAAATCAACGGCTACGTTTAAAACACCGTGTTATACCTTTTTCTAAAGCCAAAAACTTCTTCTTTCATTTTGTTTTCAAATTAAATTGTTTTAATGAATAGTTTAAAAAATATAAATTTTCAAAATCAAAATTTTGAAAAAAAATTTGAAAAAATAATTTTAAAACTAATTTTTTTCAAAATTTTACGTTTTTAAGTATAATTTTTGTTCTCAGAATTCAATGTTCCCATTAGTCTTTAATCCAACACTAAAAACCGTATGGCTCTACGACTTTTTGTTGCCAAGGTGTTCAAAAATAACCGCACCTACTTCTTCACAATAGAAAGTATAGATTTATTATTTTCCAATCCAAGGTACAAACCTGGGGTGGAATCGGCTAATGTGATTTGTGATTGTCACATTTCTGACAATCACATGTGATAAAATAATTTTGTGCGTCTGCATAATGTGATCACCGGAATTTTGTTTATTTTCATTATGTCATTTTCCGTTGGGCAATTGGAGAGAACTCCGAAGACAAATCGTTTCTCTTCGGAGTTGTGTTTTGCGAGTCTTACTTCTTCTGCTTTTTATGAAATATGCGGTCTGAAGGCGCATATATACGAACGTCACAGTTTCTATATATTTTGTATTTCAAATTAAACAATTCGAACAATTTTAATATATAATTTACATAAGGGACCTGACAATTATGTATTTATTTAGAAAAGATTAATTTAGTTGTCACTTCACATGATTGCTCACAACATATACGCGTTTCAGAAAAATATCTCAATTAAAAAAATGTTCATTTCTTTTTTTTTTTTTTTTTTTATTGTTTTTATTTTTACTTTAATCATGAGGAGAAACTAATTTCTCCCAATCGAAAACAACATTAGTATAGATCTTTGACAAATCTTTGACGGCAAAAGCAAATAATTTTGTTTTATAAGTCAGCGTCAGAGGTTTATTTTTTATTTATTATTATTTTTGTATGCAAGTGACACCTAAATAGCTGTCACAAGAAAAAGTCACAAAAATGTGATTGTCACATGTGACAATCACCTTAGCCAGACGAAATTTGTATATTGTGACTATCACATATCACAAATCACCTTAGCCGATTCCACCCCTGGATTCATTTGACGTGATTTGCAGCTTATTTTTCGTGATCTGATCTAAGAATTCTTTCCGTGCACAACGCTCGTGAATCACCCTGTATACTTTTCTATACCTAACGGTATTATTTCTCTATGTTACAAACTCCACACCAAATACAATATACCCATTCTATGTAATAGGGTATAAAAAGAATAGTTTATACCGTTTTGGAAAAAAACAAAAAATAAAAAAAAATGTTAAAACTTTTTTTAAAAAATTCAAAAAAACTTTTTTTTGAAAAATTTAAGAATTTTTATTATTTTGTTTATAAAAGAGCTTCTACATTTAAAATTTCATCGAAATTCGTCAAGTGGCTTACGAGAAGATCGGATTTAAAAAAAACCGGTCCTATGGGAGGTACCGTTGTAAGACTTTTCTTGAAAAATCTATTTCAACCAAAACATAAAGTTTGCACAGAAAACATAATTCAGAAAGTTTTATCAAAATCGTAGGAGCCGTTTTTGAGAAAAATAAATTTTTCACAAAAAATCGTATGGCAGGTACCGTTAGTTTTGAAGCTAGAATGCTAATTCCAAAAACCCCTCTGTAGGACGTCATAATGATACTATATGTACCAAGTTTGAAGCAAATCGGTCCAGCCGTTTAGGCTGTAGGTAACTATACAGACAGACATACGGACAGACAGACAGACAGACAGAATTGTCGGACCCACTATTTTCGACTTCTCTATCATCGTAATGTCATGTTTGATTGTTAGAATTTTTTTTTACGAATAGTACCTATAATCGCAAGTAAAAAGATAGTAAGGTATACAAAATTTTGCACAATTAGCGGGACATTAAATAAAATTGCTGGACATAATTTTCCACACAAAAGTCGTTTTGCGGGACAGTCCCACTCGTGGCGGGACATCTGGCATGCATTCCTAATAATTCTATTAGTGTTTTTGTTAGTACATGGCTCAAATATTGCAGCCCGATGTATTGGGCTAATCAAAAAATGTGACGCCCTGTCATGCAGCCCTATCAACCTTGTGCTTGAAAATGTAATAGTAACATTCATGCCGGTGCATTGGACACCATTTTCAATAAATCGAAACAATGACTTGGGTCTGCAGACGATCAATAACCCTAGCCCTTTTTACTTGCGATTATAGATATAGGTACTATAAGGCAAGTTATGCATTCGTAAAAAAAAAATCTAACAATCAAACACGACATCACGATGATAGAAAAGCCGAAAAAAGTGAGTCCGACAATTCTGTCTGTCTGTCTGTCCATCTGTCTTTATCGGCACCTACAGCCTAAACGGCTGGACCGATTTGCTTCAAATTTTTTACATAGTGTTGTTATGACGTCCTACAGAGGGGTTTCTACAATTAGCATTTAAGCTTTAAAACTAACGGTACCTGACATACGATTTTTAGTGAAAAATTAGTTTTTCTCAAAAACGGATTTTGATAAAACTTTCTGAATAGTGTTTTCTGTTCAAATGCTATGTTTTGGTAGGAATAGATTTTTCAGGAAAAGTCTTAACGGTACGTCCCATAAGGCCGGTTTTTTTAAATCCGATTTTCTCATAAGCCACTGACGAATTTCGATGAAATTTTTATAAACAAAATAATATAAATTCTTAAATTTTTCAAAAAAAATTTTTTTTTGAGTTTTTTAAAAAAGTTTTCAATTTTTTTTTTTTATTTTTGTTTTTTTCCAAAAACGGTTTAATCTATTTTTTTTTTTAGATTTATTTTTCTGATAAAAACTACAAAGTGCTAAGAATTGGCATACTCAAAAAAAATTTGGGATATATTCTCGAAAAGCTTTTCAAAAAAAAAAATTTTTTTAAACTGGTCGAACGATTTTGAAAAAAAATTCTTTAAATTCTAAACAGTAAACGATATTAGATGGCTTACTTAATTTTTTCCAAAAAACGTTTTAACTAGTGATTTGTAAGTGATCAATAAATTTATATAATTTGTTGGGTTGGGGTCGAAATTCGGTATGGGTCATAATTCTGCTTTCAAAATTCTGCATGCCAAAATTCTGTTTTGCATAATTCTGTTTGTACAAAATTCTGGATGTCCAAAATTCTGTATTACAAAATTCTGTAAATATGTTGTAAAAGAGAAATCGTTTTGATAATGTAAAAAAGTGCGCACTTTTTTACATTATCAACATATGTACAGAATTTTTAAAAACAGAATTTTGAAAGCAGAATTTCGAACGTACAGAATTTTGTAATACAGAATTTTGGACATCCAGAATTTTGTACAATCAGAATTATGCAAAACAGAATTTCGGCATGCACAATTTTGAAAGCCGAATTATTACCCATACCGAATTTCGACCCCAACCCTATGAATATTTTGACGTGAATGGTTATTTTTCTCAGACAGAAATTCACTACTCAGGAAACAGAATTTTGCACATACAGAATTTTGAAATACAGAATTTTGGACAAACAGAATTTTGAAAACCAGAATTATGACCCGCTCCCTAATTTGTTCCCTGCTTTTTTCCAAAATCTCAAACCATAAGACCACTATCAAATATTAGGGCAAGTTCTACCGGCCCAGTCGTGCAATTTATTGTAATATGTAGTCAACAACAAGGAGAATATGACTGCAAATAAAGACGGGCAAGACGATGTAACTATACTCACTAGAGGTCGCAATTTTTGAGCTAGAAAGCTGAAATTTGGTATATTATTTAATCTTTGGTTCAAGAGTAAGACTAAGTTCTTGAACAGGTAAAATCCGCCCACAAACACTCTAAAATTTTGCACACGCAAGCTTAAGGAGAATCTTTGTTCAGTTAAATAAAAATATTTCAGTTTGGGCGTGGCTGACTCCCATTTTTCATTAGAAAATATAAAAAAAACTGTTTTTTTTGCAAATAAACGGTAGTGAATCCACAAGTACGTCTCTTAGTTTAAACTAAGAAGCTTGTGTATGAAAAGAAATGTTTGAATTTTGAATGTGGCTTACGCCCACTTTCATAATAGAACAAAAACGAAGTTTTAAAAATTTAAGGAAGGTAGGTACCAATATTCAATTTTAACCCTTTTTTTCTTCGTTATATAAACAATATATCTACATTTTTTTGTATAATTTTTTTCACTACGCCCACTTTTAAGGGCGTGATTTTTATAAAATACATTTAGTCAGGTAAGATCGTTAAAAAACTACTCAATTCAGCTACAGTTTTACACATATGCCTAAAAATTGACTATTGATCAAAGCTCAGTTCGTGCTTTAAGTTTTGTTTACAAATTTTCAGGACACACCCACTTTTAAGGGGCGTTTACATCAAAAGTCGTAATAGGCATTAATTTTTATAATGTTTTTAAACTTTCGGTCGCAGTCTTGAAGTAAGAAGATGAACACTTTTTGTGTGTGGTTCAAGAATTGTTATACACCCATAATCGCTGTTTCCATTCAAAATCTAATTTTAAAAATGTAAGTTTTGTCCAATGAACCAATGACTCAACTACCAGCCCATTAAGCACACCAAACTGTCATTTTTTCTACATTTAACGGTCGGCGGCGTCAACAAAATGGCATAGGGATTTTCTGCACTGCAAATGCGGACGCAATTTCACTTCATGTGTTGTTCAAGCGTCAGTCGATTCATGATGAATTTTCAACCCAAACTAAAGATTAATAACATGGCAGATGACGAAATAGAAAGAATTCAGTTCACTAAATTATTACCATCGAGTTAGGAATCACCCTGTATAAGTAGGAAGGTAGACAATTTGTCTGAGTAAAGTAATCGTTATCGGAAAAGCTAAATTGATTGATGGATAATTATTTTCATTAATTTTATAATCGCATTATCTTCGAATTTTCAATTTAGCTCGCTACTTTTAATGTACAAATCAATATAGTAGCTCAAATTCTGCCTTTATTTCATTCCATCAACATCATTTTTATTTTCTATAGGTAATAATTGAATAACACTTAATATAATAAAATGCTACTCCAAAAAAGTTTTTTTTTAAACAAAAAAAAAAAAAAAACAATTTTTGGCGTGTGGGTTTTGAAAAACTTGACGTGTTTATTAATTGGATTATTCTCGAGCTAATTAGTCAACACTTGATGAAAGGAAAATTTTTAAATCAATAAATTGGACTTGAGAAAAAATCATGCACCCACCTTTTTATCAAGTAATATGGACCGAAACGCCATTTAGACAAGATTTTTGTTTTCATTTTGTTTTTCTTTTAAACAAAGTTTTCATTATTATGGTCTTACAACTTTTGCTCTAAATTGCATAGTTTCCGAGATATCGGAAACACCTTGTGTAAAAAAGCCGCACCATGAATTATGTTTGTTTTTGTTAAAGTATTTATAAGGTTGATGATAAGAAAATTTAATCCGATTGTATTACTTGGATTAAAATAGTTTTGATCCGTTTTTTCGAATATATGAATTTCAAGCGTAATGTAAGGAAAATGTTTGGATAAATTGGTATCTCCAGTTCTAACATCATAAATGTAAAATGTCAGAATTACAAGAACATCTGACAAATTTCACTTATTCTTGACAATGTTGATTTCGTTGTTCATTCGTAGAAATTTCTAAAGTAACCTTTACGAATTAAATTCTTATGAATTTGATTTATGTCCTTTTTTTGTTTTGCTGCTATCACGCATTTCTATCTAAAAATACTCTGCCAGCAGTGTACAATATAACTTGCTGATGTCATTGTCAAATAGGTCAATTAGGTTGAGGATTGTGGAAGTCAGTTCAACGATTGCTCCAGGGCAGACAAAAAAAGAAACAACAGCCAACAACTACGAAAAGAAAAGATTGTAACTTGTCTTGTAAATAGAATCCAAAGAGCTCTTATATCATTTTATCGTTTCGTATTTTATTTTATGTTGCAGAATCTTTTTTCTTCCCTCGTCGTCGTCATCATCATCATTCCAAGTTCCAACAATAATATTTTATCCAGAACAAGGAAAATTCCATTTCGTATTTTCATTTTGATCCTTCTTCGTCGTAGTCGTAGTCGCTATGTCGTTGTGTCGTCCTTATCGTCCTCGAATCCTCAAATCCCCGTCGTAGTTGTTTAATTCAATTGAATAAGACATCCAAAGAGCGCTACAAACATAACTGTGAATATATCTAGTAGGTCATATTGTGGAATGGGTGAAAAAGAGGCCATCTCTTGCATTGTCCTTAGTTATTATTTTCTAAATCCAAAATTGCAAGGATGTTGTTGGTGGGTGTCCTCGGCCGGCATTCGGGATGCAATGCAATTTGGAGAAACATTACTTTAGCGTTGATAATGCTTATTCGAAAAATCTGATTGTTCCCTCTCTTTCTTGCAATTTTGTTTCTGTTTCATTCTTTCGGATTCGAACTAGTATATTAACAAGATGTGATTTGATCCGAAAGGATTAATAATTGAAAGCAAAAAGGAGGAACTGCCTTAAGGATATCCTTATTCCACGATACGACGACTCAACAACGACGGACGAATTGTCTGGGTGAGAGCCGAGAAAGTGAGAGGGAATGAATTTAACACCATTGCAACGTAAATACAGACGGGGATGTGGAAGATAGGAGACAGGCCCAGAATGAGAAATCTATTCGAGGAAGTTAGCTTCCAATTGCATGGAGTTTGATGTCAATCGAATATGCCAGCAATGTCTGAAAGGAAAACACTTCATCGTACCTACCATTTTGTATAAAATGTATCTATAGCTATTCATTTCTTTGTATCTATGAGTTAGGTACCTACATAAATTTATATATATAAATTCGATCGACAATGTGCGAATTACTTGAAGAGTCAGGTGTTCGTGACTTGAATTGGCAAAGTCAAGAGTCTGAACTGCTTCAAGCTGTTGGCTGCTACGTCCCACTCTTGTGTTAAGGTTGGGATTGGGATTCGGTTCAGATAGACAGTTTGCCTGAAACAGTGCAGTAAAAGTAAGCAAACAATGTTTAACAATAGAAAATAACATGTAATTGTTTGTACGAGTTGTACGAGGGCGCACGCCAGTATATATGCTCGCTCGTATGCTCGTATGCTCAAGGCGATTTACGGCGAATAAATTGCGATACGCGAATTGATAAACAAATAAACATGTCCGCCGAGTATACTCCGTAAATGTGCTGGACACTTATTAATAAATATTGTTTTTATCTGGAATCAATGTGAATTGCAAATGAATGCAACATTGCACGCAGTCGCAGTGCTCTACGATAGACAAGACATTAGACACTTTTATTGCGAACTCATTACCTACCTTTGGACCTTTGGTTTTTGTTTTTAGCATTTTTATGTTGGTCGATATATATTTTTATTGGAGTTCAATTTTTTAACGATAAAAATAGATTAAGTGATGCAAGTTGAGTGCTGTGGGCCGGATTTGGGAATGTTTTGCAAACTGATATCAAAAGAAGTTAACCTTAAGGCAAATCTGTTCAACTGGGTTTGAACGAAAGGGGTTTTGTGTTTTAACCAGATTTCTCCAAAAGGAGAAATCCTCTCGCCACTCAACTAATCGATTGTGATAGACAGACTGATACCATTTCGTGCCCAGCGCTATTGACCACTATAGAAACCCACGACCAGCCCTATAGTGTAGATCCTCGAACTCTAACTTGTGTTTCCAGTTTATTAAGACTTAGCCAAATAGTGCACTGCAGTAAATTTTGATAGAAATCAATTTTCCTAGTTCCTCCGACGAGCGTGAGGCCGGTCAAGCTCGCCAGCAACGACCCTGACGTCAAGTTAGGAACATGCAAAGTTTAGCAGCACGGTCATGCGAGGGTTTAACGCCAATACTTTAGCAACGAAAGGTTCGCTATCCTTAAATTTAACTTCATGTCTGTTTCGGCTGATGTAAGAATGAACTTCCTTGGGCACCAACAACTAGACTGCTTCCGCTGTCCTTGACTTTTTGCCTGTTTTGGATGTTGGGAAATACCTACTTTCTTTGGCAGTTTATCTGTCATCTTCATCCACCATTTTCCTTGCGTCATCAGGTATCTTTCCCTGACCGGGAAAACGGAAGTGCCATTATAATCCTGTACGTTCAGTTTTTTTTCCTGTGAGTGGATCAACCAGTTCTGGAATTTTGACCGTTCGGTAATTAAGGCCTGCTGTATGAGCTTCCCACACTTAAATAATGAGTGGTTGTAAGTGCGGTTTCTTCAGCAGCTTCTGCCACTCCACTCTTTTTGATTCCCATAAAAAGCGAATGAAAACACATTTCTTATCTTGCAGTGAGACCTACAATCATTTTAGCAGCGCTGCGTTGGTGTGGTGGACAAGTTAGAAAAACTTCAACGACTAGCAATGAATATCGCTCAGGACTGCTCTTTATCCACGTACTTGGAAGCAAAGCTGAGTCTTCGTCATCTCCATCACCAAAAGTACGCAACTCCTAACCAAAACTCAAGGCCAACTTAGTACTCTTCAGTATCTCGGAAATTTTTGAAGCATTTAGTGTGTGTTTAAATGTAGCAACTCGAAATCCCGGCTACGTATGTCTTTTTCTCTTGGGGAACATTTTGTATTCACTCGCAAAAAACTAGCTTAATGTGGAAGAAATTTTAAAGGAAACATTCGTTATTGGAAAATGTTTATTATTTGGTATGGACAGGTTACCCAGTTCTGATCTTTTACAAATCAGTTTAAGCCAATATTTTCCGGAAACATGATTTCTGTGTAAAAATTTTGCGTTATGTACCTACCTAACTTTTCGACCTACCCACCTATCTGATGTACTTTCGGGTCTATAAATTTGTCAAGGAGTGTAATAAAGAAGAAGAAGGAAGGGTCTGATGATGCTTCTCTGGTGAACACTTACTTTGAGCAAGAATTCATTAGCGACTCCTGCTTTGTGGATTTCTGGCGCTAGTTTCTATCATCTTGTTCCAAAATGTTTCCGGCGTATCTCATTATCTGGCCTGACTGCTTTACTTCGGGCTTTTTCAGGGAATTTATTATCCATTTGCTTCTTTGACTGAGACGTCGAGTTTCTGGTGCTCTTTCAAAACTTTATGCGGTTATTAAGAAGAATAACCATGCAGAAAACGCAGTCAGAAGAAACTCTTTTCAACTATTCCCAAATCCTGAAAAATTCTGTCTGCCTCTTCAAGTTTTTATTAAGAATACAAAATTTTAATGAACAAATCTTCTCAGACTTGTCCTTTAAAAAAAATTAGTAATAATTGTAAGAAGAATCGTTACTTTTTCGAGTGTTGTGGAAGTAGTTTCTTACATTCGTTTCCATGCAATTAATGTATATAAGGAATTCTTAAAATTAAAAAAATCGCACGTTTTATTAACATTAATCGTTCCTATAACAATAACGTTTGAATGTTTTCATAAAAAAATAGTTTTAAGAAACTTTAAGATCCATCACTCTCATTCAAACCAACCAACATTTGCGCGAAAAAGTGGTTAAAAACTACCTCAAAAGAACTGCATGCTGCGAATCTCGCCAAGGCAGCCATTTTAATGATATTGCTTTTGACACTTAATGTCAAAGTCCAAATTTTATAATGAAACTAGCAAACCCTTGCCCGCTTCGCAGGGCAGATTTCCAATGGGCTGTTGCGTCTAAAAAAATGCAGTTTAGCCAAGAGGCGTATAAATTGAGAAATGCTAAAGTTAAAGGGTATAGAATAAAATTTTTTTTTTAAATATTTTACATTTTATTCAAATGCTTTCTTATAAACCATTTATATCAAACTCATTTTTAATATTTTTTTATTATATAAGATAAGAAAAGATAAGATTAAATCAAAGAAATATTAATTCGAAAATCTTAAATAAATACTTAAACTAATTTATTTGAGCTGAAAAAAGTACGCCATTTTATTGAATTTATATTAGTTTTAAAAGAAAAAACTATCAAAATCTATGAAGCGGTTTTTTTTAAATGGCAGAAGACGTTTTACGTCTAATTCGTGGCAGTTCAAGAAATCCTGGCTTTGCTCTTGATCGAAGATATGTGTTACCTCATATGTGCGGCAGTTTGTTAGTCAGGTAAGAAGTGCCAGCGCCAGATCGCGGAGTGAATGACGCATTTAATAGAGAATTGGAACGTGAACGTGAATATGATCGATATGAATTAGACCCATCAAACCAAACGAATGAACTGTTAAAAGCAAAACAGAAGAAAGTATTTTGATACATTAATTAATACAATTGATGATTAAAATGGTGGCTTATTTTTCCTGAATGCCCCTGTTGGAACAGGAAAGATATTACTCATGTCATTGATTTTATTCACTATTCGTGCGAGATCCGAAATCGAGGTAGCAATTGCTAATTCAGCGTTGAAATTTCCATTAAATCTTCAAACTACTGAACAACCGACATGTAACATTGCAAAACACTCTGCAATGGAAAAATTTTTAGTAGCCTCAAAAATCACATCTGGGACGAATGCACAATGGCGCATTGGAAGCTCTTTATCTAACCTTAAAAGATCTGCCCAATTTCGGCGGCTAAGAATAGAGATGTGAATTACTTAAACTTTTTAATTGAGAATCAAATCGTTGGTACTCTGCATTCATTTTCCAACCATTGACTGTGTAACAAACGAAGATGAAGCCACTAATTATCCAACTGAGTTTTTAAACTCTTTAGATGTACCTGACTTACCACAGCACAATTTACAACTGAAGGCGGGCTCGGTAGTCATCAGCTTCGAAATCTAAAACAACCAAAACTATGCGATGGAACGCGCTTGGTGATAAGAAAACTGATGAGTAATGTAATTCCCGCGACCATACTCAAAGGATTTTAAGATGAGTTGAGTTTAAACGAATTCAGTTCCCAATTCATCTTGATTTCGCCATGACAATTAACAAATCTCAATTCCAATACTTGACTGTTTGTTTTCTCAACCCACGCCCACTTCGCTGAGCAGATTTCACAATAAAAAAAAAGTCGTAGAATTTTTCAATTCGTCAGGCTGGAGAAATGCTAATACTTAAGGAATAAAGTGCGTTTTTAAGATTTCTAACATTTTATTCCAATGCTTTCTTATAAACAACATTTTTTGTATTACCATCTTTTACATAAATAAAAAGTGCGAACGGTTTCCCTACTCTAGAACACCCAACATACAGTTGACCATGAGAAATCAATACCGCAAATTTTCAAAGACTGACCTTGGGTTTTATTTATAGTGATGGCAAAAGCAAGGCGAATAGGAAATTGAAGACGTTTAAAGTCAAATAGCAAATCAGATGAAATCATTGGAATTCTGGGGATCAAAACATCTTCCCCCTTATATTTGCCACTAAGAATCGTAGCTTCAATTACATTGTTCATTAATTTTTTTACAGCAAGTATCGTTCCATTGCAAAGTTTAGGTTGATTAATATTACGCAGCATTATAATCGGGGATCCAATTTTTAGAGCTAAATAATGAGGTGGCAGTCCCGGTAAATCAAGCGAGCTCAAAAGTTCCGTCTGGTAATTCACTACGTCATCCTGATTTATAATTGCATCAACTGATTTGTAGGCAAAAAATTGTCCATCTATTTCTTCTAAAATAGATGCATTAATTTCAGCGACTTGCTTTAGCTCTTTCACTTAACCAAGTACGATTTTTATAGTTCTCCGAAATACTTGGAAACACACTTTGAACCAATTCTTTCTTTGAATTCCTTATACAATAAAAATTTGTTGGTAGTTTATTTGACCATTTGAAATATCAACGGGCATTTTTCCATTTCCAATATCCAACAGCTGCTTTGAAAATTCTGCAGCAGATGGATCATTTTAGCGAGTAATAGTGTTTTAACATATCTCCACAAAAGAGAAGATTTAAGGCAGGCATTGAGCTTACCCGTAGTACTCGATCGGAGTATGACCGGCAAAGTTTGTCTGAAATCACCCACGAACAATATCCTGTCGCCGCCAAATATTACTTGGCTACCTCGCAAATCTTTCAGAGTTCGATCTACAGCTTCAATTGACTTTTTGGGTACCATTGTACACTCATCCCATACAATAATCTTACACTGTTGCAAGACTTTGGCCATTGCCGACGTTTTATTAATTAATTTTATATGTGCTATTTTGAACAACCCTATCATGCATTTAACTTATTAATGTCACCTCTTCACCATCATTTAAGCCTACAATAATTAATCCCAAAACAACACAACTAACAACAATACAATTGCAGTGACACAGTGACAGCTGTAGAGCTTGTATTTGTACATTATATCCTATTTATAACTGTTTGTATATTGATTGACAGTTTTGCAGTGCCATACAACAGAAATTGATGACCTAGTTCATCGGGTCAACAACAGAGACATGAATCGATGGCATCATTAAATGCTTGCGTCAAGAAGAACTGATTTAGTGACAAATAGAAATAATAAAAAAAAAGATTGTCATTTTTTTGTAAACGTTCTTAGTAAACTTTTTGTTCCTTTGTAAATAATGTAAAATCCTTTTCAATAAAACTTGTCATTTGAATTTTCTCTTTGAATCATTAATTTCAATTGAGTGTGTGTGTTTTTGTGAACTTAAAGTAAACGTTGACTGAAGACTTTTCATATCAAGGATTCTTTGTTCTTTTTAACACAAAATTATTAAGATAAATTACATGCAACATCAATTTTTAATTAAGTATGAAAAATGTTGAGACATTGAAGATTTTCAATGAGTGTAAGTGTCTCTAAGCCAGGCGAACACATACATACATACGTTCATTCATATATGAATGTACCTACATGAGTAAAATTGAATTAATTATGATTTCATGTGTGTTTTTAAGGAACTTTTCTACAAAATAGGTAAAAATTACAGACATTCAATTAGAATTGGAGGATAAAAAAAGCATTTTAAATAGTTCTGAAAATGGCATATATAGGGTGTTTCTTTAAGAACTTGAAAACTTTAAATAAAAATACAAGACAGAAATATTGTAAGAATGAATCTTTTATTAGTATAATCATTGTATATAGAACCTATAGTAATTAATATCACTTGGAAGTTCTGCTGCTCGGCCGCGGACGGCAAAACAAGGCATTAACTCATTTCAGATTGTCGGTGAAGAAGGAAGACATGGAAGGGAGAAAAGAGCATGCTGAGAATATTGTCATCATTGAAAAGTGACAAGTATTCAGGAGAGAAGAAAATAAAATGAATTTAACGGCAAAACATGACATTACTAAAAACTCACAAGTGATATTACTATAGGTTCTATATACAATGGTATAATCTGGTAATTTCATGGAATTTTTATTGTATTTTTCAAACTTTCAATCAGTCTAGTTTTTCACTACGATTTCCATAGTGGTGGCTTGAATATTGGCTTCCAATGCTTCAGGAGTTGCTGGTGTGTCGATATTAACCAAAGACTTAACATATCCCCATAAAAAGTAATCGAGATTCGTTAAGTCACACGAACCCTCGTTCAGGCCAGTTAACAGGAACACTTCTAGGAATTAAGTTGTCAGCAAATTCATTTTGCAATAAATTGATGGTTAAGCGCGCTGTATGGCAATTTCTACCGTCTTATTGAAACGGCTTGGGGATTTTCTTTGCTCCATATATATTATGGCAGTTTTGCTTATTGACAAAGCCATTTAACCAGAAATGATCTTCATTACGAAACACAATTCTGCTCTATGAACTTCGCGAACAGTTTCATTTTTTCGAAGTAAATTTCCAACAACTTGGAAGTGTTGTTCCGGCGTTAAACGACTCATGATGAATTTTCAAACTTTAGGTACTGAACTGAAATGTGAACACAGTTTGACAATCTCAACTGTCAAACCTTAGACAACAACCATTGAAACTTCTCATGCAGCTACAAAAAATACCCTTTTGCCAACTTTGTCGTTTACTGCCGCTTAGTGCGATTAACGTTGAAGTGCAGTTCCTCCTGGTGCGGTTTTACATTAAATATTAGTTAAGGTATTTGTTTTGTTCGTTAATGTTAAAATGTTGACAAAACACACTTTTATAAAAGAAAAAACAACAAAAATGATACTTGACTACAAATCACTGTCTGTACTGACCTGGGGCCGAATCACCGCATCCGTAGGTGAGCAATACGTCACTGAATTATTTGCATTTGGCATTACTGCTTACGATATCGAGCTCGGTATCGAGTATCGAATACAATTTTTGGCATTCCCTTGTCAGTGAACGTGTGTTTTTTTACTCGATTGATGCGAGGCAATCGTAAACGAGTCACCAGTCACGGATAGGAACAAAAAAAATATTTTGGCTTATTTTTAAAACATAATATTAAAACAAAATATCAAATGTGAAAGGTTTTAGGATGCATTTGAACAAAATCAACACCATACCAAAAAATATCCTTTATGGCAGAGCATCCGGATTTGGCCAGAAACATTTTCCCAAATTCTGCTAAAGGGAAGACAACAATTGTTAGGCTGTATATACACCCAAGAAAAGGGACAAAACCAAACTCGGTGTGCAAGGAGATGATACTATCCGAAAACTTGTTCCGGACAACAGTGACAACAATGCCTTGGAGAAACACATTGAGCTTGAAGAAAGAAAACTTAAAATTCAAGAACGGCTCTTGGAAATTAAAGAGAATAAGAACAATTTTTTCAAGTTAAATGAAATTGAATTGCAAATACAGAAGCTTCAGTTGGAAGATTAAAAAACAATGAGTTGCTTTTAATGTGAATGTTCTAAATACTTTTTTTTTATTATTATAATAACAATAACAGCTGTGACAACTAATGAAATGTAATAGATTCACCCTAGTACAATTAAGGGTGTGCTCTGCTCGATACGTGATGCTTCGTATGCCATCATCCCGATGTGTTGTTTACGTAAATCAGTACAGTAACGTATGAATTTTGCTCACTGATGCCGTAATTCGGCCCCTGGATCAACAACATATTAATTTCACCAATACAGATAACGACTAATGCGACACAAATTCGTGCAGCTATATTCAAATGATGATTGATGAAGCTTTCCTGCTTCACATCGTCGCCAAATTTGCATTGTTTCCGCACAACAGCTTCCAGACGAATAACGAGACAATTCTAAAGGGTGTTCTTTTAGAGGTATAGAACTATAAAAACAAATCACACATAAATTGCATCAATTGCCATCAAATTTACTTTACTTGGAAAATTATTCTTTGCTATTTTTATTTGACTATGATTTCTGGCCTATTGCCACCGCATTGGCTCGGATGTAGTCCAATCTCCAGGTTCAATTTTCGATCACTCAGCATTTGTTGTCTTATCAGCAAAAATATATGTTGTATCGGACGATCTTGGAGGCCAACTCACAGGTCCAAAATGTTAAATAATGCCTTCACCAAAGGTTTCCTCCAACAAATCAATTGTATGCGGAATATGACATTCTGCGCCTTCTTGTTAAACGAAAGCCCCCCCCCCCCCCCTTAAAAGCGATTCATTCAGAAACGAAAAGTCATTGATTGAATGATGGCTCTATAACGGTATCCAATGACTGTAATCCTATGACCGGCGCGGTATCGGCATCATCGTTATTAAAGTAGTGCGGACCAATGATTCCATCAGCCCATAAAGCACACTAAACTGACAGTTTTTCTGGATGTAACGGCATCTTAACAATGACTTGAGGATTATCTTCACTCGTAATAACGGTCAAAATGAGCTTCATTGCTGTGAAAATCAAGATCATGATGAAATGGCAACCCAAACTTAAATGAATAATATGGCAGATGATACCCCTAAAATAAAACACCCTTTAGTTTTTCTTTTGTAGCTCCCACTTAAAGCACTTGGTAGAGTTAAACGGAAAGTAAACATCTGCAATTAGGTATGTTTCAATACTTCCACAATTTAGACATGAATTTTGGGAAACAAGTGGATGCGACAATCGACCGCTGCCATCATTACTACAGACACCATAATACACTGTTTTCAGTTAGAAGACTTACTAAAAAGATGCGCTAATTTGCGTTTCTTGCAATGGTTTTATTGATGTCTTCTTAATCCTACTTCTGAAACAATTCCTTTTGTTGGTCTAGTTCCATGTCTGCCCAATTCGGGTATTAATTTCGGTGAAATCCTTCAAGTTCCAAATGTTAATGCAGTATATGAGGATGCGCAAAGCTTTTTTATGCAGAAACGTAAAGTTGGAATAAAAATATAATTGTCTCAACAAAAACTCTTCTATTTGAACAAATAGATTATATTGCACTTTGTTACCTCCCTTTGATTTTAAAACTTAACTGTTTAAATATTCTTGTTTGATGTCTAGTTACCCAGTGTATACTACGAAATGTCAGTATACTTCAGCGAAATGTCAAAAAACTACAAGGGTGCTCCGATTTGTGTGCGCATCATATTATTTTAATAATAAATTATTTCCTAAGTGCCAACAAACTAAACTTCAGCGCAAACATACGAGTTTATTAAAACTCTTTATATTATACAATAAGCACCATTGTATTGTGTCCTAACCTCTAAAAACAAAATTAATTTCCCACTTATTCCAACAGACATCTTTTCAAATAATGACAGCTCTGATTTGTTTTCCCTAAGGGTGCGTAAGCATTTCAAAAATGTTAAGGGGTTGAAAAATAATCTTATATAAAACGCTTCAATGCACACAGACAATGACAACAGATGGACTACACATAATGTTCTTCTTCCTGATTTAAAACCCACAATCGGTTTTGTTTATATATGTATATGTAGTTGGAAAAGCAGTGTAATTTATTTAAATTTAATACTTTCGTCGTTTATTTCCAATTCATTAAATGAAAACATTTAAAATTCAAATTGTTTTTACATTAAATTCTAAATTCCAATAAAAGATACATTAACCATTATAAACTCGCATTTTATTGATTCAAATTTCTATTATCCATGTTTATGGATTCATATTTCAAATTCAAACTAAATTCCAATAAAAAAAATAAATTGTAACAACAATATAGATTTCAATTAAATAATTGATACATTTTTAATTCTCATTTAATGTGAACAATAAGTTGATGCTACATATTATAATCAAAAAAAAAAAAACCATAATGGCGCTTAGCAAAAACTATTTTGATTTGATATTCATAAAATAAATATCATAGCATTATTATCTATAGTTTGCCCTCCTGGGGATTGGATTGGGGTGGGAGTGTCGGTCGGTTGGGTTGCCAATTGTTACAAAACCAAAGGCATTATTTACAAAATCTAAAAACGAAATCCCCAATCGGCTATCAATTAATTAGTTCAAATAAACATTGTGTGTAATCTTTTTGTGAATTCGTATGTTCGTACTTTTTTCGTATATTTTGTTGTTGTTGTATTTTTATCGCATAAAAGCTCTTTGCTAATTCATACCAATTAGCCAACAAATATTATAAAATCCACACAACATATTCACACATTTATTATGTTTTTATCCAAACTGGAAAGGGGTAGATAAGTCAAGCCCCCGTCATCGGCATTGTCGTCGTCCGTTGTTGTTGTAGGTCGTCGTAGTTGTCGACTGTCAAAATACGCCTTCAAATTCCCCATATAGCTGCCCTATAAGCTGCGGCAGCATGGCGATGGCGGAGGGCGAATAATTTCAAATATTAATTATGCAATAATGTGTGAAATTTCAATTTCCATTGCACATATTATATGAAATAATCCGAACAACGTGGCGACATCGACATGGTTCCATGGCATCGAATTGACTATACACATACAGCGACATAACAACGATAATATCGTCGTCGTCGTGCAGTACGACGTCGTCGTCGTTGTTGCGTTGGTTGTCATATCTCGTACCGAATTTCTGCAGAATGTACGAATATAATGCCGAAATCAGACGCCCGCACTCGCACCCTTTCAGTCTTCACCCCGGAAGGAGAAGGAGAATAGAGAATTACATTATTAATGGAAAATGACAGAGTGGAAAATGTTCTCAATCCGTAATTAGAATACTTTCCTAAATACTTTGGCAGGCAGTGGCTGGCTGGCTGGGCTGGCAATAATGGTGGTTGAATTTGAATTTGGTGTGCGTACAATGTACATTGCAGTGGTTCATATGGTGATGACGACGATAGAGAAAGACTCCCACATCGGTTTGAAAGTATACGTTACAGCATACGCTACTCTTTATAGGAAGGACAGGCAAAATAGCACGTGCATGAGGGCTGCTGCTACCCCCTAACGTGAAAACAGACGCTGGCTATACTCTTGTCTTAATGATATCCTCTCTAGAAAGACAAACATACCCTCGTCGTATAAGTTATATGTCCTCGGAAGTTAGAGGACACACAAACAACACCAAATGGAAAGAACATCAATGAAATGCCTTTTTAATTTCTATTATATGTTTTTTTGAAATTCCTGAAATCTGTAACATTGTTCAGAAGTTGAACTCTTAAATGGGAACAGTGTGTTCAACAAGAAATGGGAAAGATATTTACCAAGAATTGTACCTATTTGTTTTTGTCAACTAAATGAGATTTGCCGTTTAATGTGGTTGACGTCAGTTTTAAGGCTCACTTTCCACTGGCGTATTTAGTTGTAAGCAATTTTTGGTTGCAACACTGTTTTCATTGGCAGCCATTTTGTCATCTGCTATATGATTTCGAAAATGATACTGATTTTCACAGGAAAATTTTGTTCAGCGATGAAGCTCACTTTTTGTTGAATGACTAAGTCTATCAGCGAAACTGCCGCACTTGGAGTGAAGATAAAATCCACAAGCCAATGGCGCAACATGTCACACAGCCCGTGCCGCAATTGATTTTTTGAAGAAAACCTTTGGTGAACGCATTAGTTCGCGTTTTGGAACTATGTGGCCTCCAAGATCGTCTGATTCAACGCAGCTAGACTATTTTTTGTGGGAATATGTGAAGTCGCTAGTCTTCACCAATAAGTAAGCCAGAGACGAATAACGACTTGGAAAAGAACATTCGCCGCGTTATTGACACCAAATGCTGCAGAGAGAGTGATCGAAAATTGGAAAATCGTTTCACCAGTTTTTTTCAAAAAACGTTTTTTTTAAACTTTCCGAAAACATACTCCAAATTTTTTTTTGAGTATGCCAACATCTATAAGTTTAAGGTTCTTATCAGAAACCAAAAATTTTAAAATTTTTGAAGAACCCGTTTTTGAAAAAAACCAAAAATTTAATTATTTTTTTTAACTCAAAAAAAGATTTTTTCAAAAATTTAAAAATTAATAATATTTTGTTTATAAAAGAGCTTTCACATTTTAATTTTCATCGAAATCCGTTGAGTGGTTTACGAGAAAATCTGGCAGGAAAAAACTGGTCCTATGGGAGGTACCGTTACAAGACTTTTTCTGAAAAATGTATTACAACCAAACCCTAAAGTTTGCTCAAAACACACCATTCAGAAAGTTTTATCAAGATCGTAGGAGCCATTTTTGAGAAAAATTAATTTTTCACTAAAAATCGTATTGCAGGTACCGTTAGTCTTAGAGCTAGAATGCTAATTCCAAACACCCCTCTGTATGACGTCATAATAATACTATGTACGAACTTTGAAGCAAATCGGTCCAGCCGTTTAGGCTGTATGTACCGATACAGGCAGGCTTAGTAGTGAATCAAGCAATAAAATCGCAAGTGCAAAATATTTTTTCAGAAACAAAGGGTTGAGGAGCTAGAGGGCGACACAGTCAAACGTAATCTCTAGACTACCTACACAGAGTAGGTACTCTAAATTTTATATACAGTGCAATCGGTTAAAAATAAGGCTGATATCGTCGTATGAACCGATCTATAAAATGAACACAAATGTGCACTCTATTCAACCATGGATTCTTCTTTGATAAACACAAAAGTAATAAAAGAATGTAATCAACAAAACTGTCAAAAGTTAAACAATAATTTCAACTATAAGGAACCTTTCTTATGGGCTTTTGTTACACTATTGTTCCAAATCAGAGCACTTAACGTGCCTGGTCAGCGTGCTGCCATTAAACACCATATGGACGCCTAAGCAAAAGTTAGTGGCATCTTAGTTGCCAGGTGAGTTGCCATATTATCAATTCGGTCGAGAATCCTTTTTTTTTACCTTTGAAGCGCAAAGTGTGATCGTAAATTCTGAGTTTCTAGCCAATCGCATGACTACAACTATACTGAAGCCATTACTGCATTGCAACCAGTTTACAAGCGACTTATTTGTTCATTTTCTGTTACAGAAATAATTCTACTTAAAATAAATAAAACTTTGTATTGAAATACCAAAATTATTATAAATACTTTAACCCAAATTATATTCCAGCTACACTCCATATTTCAAAAATCCATTGTCCTCATCTTCAATTAAATTATTCATAAATCGTTCCTCTTTTGCAAGACCCACTGCACCACCACTAAAACTCTAATTAACCCCAACCCCACAAATCGTATAAATCCTCCATCCACTCCTCGTTTTAACAGGAGCAGCAATGTCGTTCGTTTACCTGCCCAGCCATCGAATGAGCTTCAAACAATGAAAATGTCTAAATATGGGTACCTACTTAAATTGTTATATTCTACTTTCAGCAAAATCCCTGCTCCTATAGCAAGAGGAAGATTCCAGAGCTAGAGACGGGATTGGGGAAAAGAGGGACGAAAATTGTACTTAACCCATGTTGAATTTATACGAGAGAGGAAACGTTTAATGATGAATTCCTAAAAAGAAGTCTTCTTCGTCCACCCACCACCAACACCGCATACCTCATCACAACCTTGCCATTTTCCATTTAGGTATTTTTCCTTCGTCTTATCCTAGATTCCATGAGGGGGAACGGCTGGAATCTATATATATGTATAGCTTCAATGTAGCAAAACTTTTACTCTACTTCTCTGTGTGCTGCTTGCTTCTTCGACTTCGACCCGAGATCCTTAGCACATAATAAATTCGCTAAAGGACACTCTTTGTCGTTGCCGAGGAGGACGACGCGATGCCGGCTACACGTTGCGAAGGATAGGAGCTAACTTCTCTCGGTGTGTCTGTGCACTCCCTTTTATGATGTACAAATACCTAAACGATTATTTTCTCAATTATACATGAATCTTCGAAGTGGATAGCTTGCTATGGAACTCAGAGTCATGGATATAATAAATGTAACTGTGTTCAACTGTTGTAGTAGTTGGTAGTGGGGAGATCCAGAAATATTTTCCACATTAAATACACTCCCACACATGGAAGCAAATATAAGAAGGAAGAAAATGAAAATTGTAGGAGTGTTGCACAGCACTCTAGCAACACACTCCGGGCAGTGATGTTATACAAAATTTCCTTCTACTACGTTAGCTCAACTTAGTCCTTAAAAAATTATTGGCTTCTTTTTATGTTCTTTACATTTTGACTACGAACTCGAAGTTAAGGACGAGCGTGATAGTGTGTCTTAAAACACATTCAGCCATTTTTTTTTTTTTAATCTTGATTGATTTTAATATGTTAATTTATTTCAAATTTCTACTTATAGCAAATATTGAAACGTATAAGCCATTCCACATTCGCTAAGTGTGGCTTAAGAAGGAGTAGGTATCTTTACCTCACACATCGTTCGGAAAAACGTTTTGTTTTTAGGACGAACGGGAGGAATGCAACAGGCAGTTTTTATGAAAAAAAAGTTTATAAAAATAAGGATAAAATAAAGTGATCGACATTTAGTACGTTCGAAAATGTGCTCTGGGGTAACATGATGACTATGAGCATTCCTATCGAAGCGGGTAGGCATTACAGGTACATTTTTGTAAAGAAGAAATTCAACTGGCTAATTCAATGGAACACTGTTATTGAGTTCTATCTAGAAGACTCAAGAAACATGTTAAAGGAGCACCTGTCCAAATCTGATAATTATAATTAAGCTTTGGGCTTTCCAAACCAAAGTTTACAGAAATGGAATCACGCCATTTTGATATTTCTGCTGAATACCGAACCTACTCCCACTGCTTCATAGAATCAGTGAGCTATTTCCGGATCTAGATCTATCATATGCTTATCTGTCTAGTTAACTAAACAGACTTTAATTTTAAATATAATCAAAAATCATCGCTGATAAGATGTGTGTTCGTATCTTCTTTGATTTTTTAATTACTGGAAATTTCCATTTGTTATCAATGCCAGGGCTATAGTCAAGGTTTTCATTTTCACTGCAAAATGCTGCCTCCAATCCTCAGTCGACATCAGAACACATTTACGTGTGTGTGGCCACATTGTACACTCCAAATATCGCCATAATATCTGCAGCTTGTGTGGATGGCGATACTCCTGAAGAATTACCGATTTGTGCTGGATCCAGTAACCGAGGAACTGGTGGAGTTGTTGCCAAGGTTGCCAAGATTCTTCTTCATCCTGACCACAATGTGGATAACTTGAAATACGATTTTGCTCTCCTGAAGCTGGAAACAGCCCTTCCTCTTGGACCAACCATCAGACCCATCGATATTGCTGAGAAACCTCTAGCTGTTGGAGCTACAGCTGTTGTTAGTGGTTGGGAGTCTGACCCTAACCCATTTGGTAAAAACTTTATTCTACATTTTTTCAATGTGAAAATGATCAACCAGAAATCGTGTGCATCTGTGTATGATTACTCAAATGATGGCGTCCAGCCCACTATGATCTGTGCTGTTGCCATGAGTACGGGCGAATGTCAATCTAAAAATGGTGCTCCATTGGTCGCCGACTCTAAACTAGTTGCTATGCGGGGACGAGATATTTACCGGCATTTACACCGATGTAGTTCAATTGAAGAAATGGGTTGTTGAAAGTGCTTCAAAACTGTGAACAATTTTTTTTCTTAAAATTAAATTAAATTGAATAAAATTTATGTTGAATATTAAGATTTTCGTATTTTATTTTCGCTTATACATCGATTCAGAAAGGAAGCTAATGAGGAGCTAAACAAATGCTTGGTAGTACCAAATTAGCTGCAAACAAATCCGCTTTCTTTTGGGAGCTGACCTCAGGAATCATAAACTTTCTTCCCTCAAATTGGTAGCCTCTTCAATTTTCAATTTGAAAAAAATAATTCTGTTTCTTAAGTGGCAGAGTGCTGGACAGCAACAGATTGTTGATCTCATGTGAAAGACTTCTTTAAATTGTGTCCCTTTAGAATCAGTAATCAGTAGCCCTTTCTGCTTGTTGTTAAATTAAATAAAATATTGTAAGAATTAGGATTTCCATTCCCTTGAGATCGGTTCTATAACTATTGACAGGAAATGGCAAAAATCCACTTGCGTTTGCACTTCCCTAGTGATCTCCTGGATATCCTCCATTTCATCAGCTTTAAAATCTTTGTGAAAGCCGAAGAATAACAATAATAACAAAATATTTCAAACCTTTGCGTTCTTGCCATTTAAAAAGACAGGATTTGTCATTGTCATCCTTTTAAAATTTAATACTTCCGTTATAATTTCGACGTTCTGCGTTAAAATAACGTCAGAGGCCTATTAACGATCCCAAGAGTTTGGTAAAGCTGAAATTCGCTCCGAGTGACTAGATTAAAAACTCAAATAGCAAGAAAATCTTTGAAGTGGTGATACAAAAATAAATAAATTGTTTGGCGTAACAGCTCCAATAAATACCGGGGTCTAGTGACTCAGACTCTCAACAATTCTAGTGTGTGTGTGCTTTAAAATTCTGGAGGAATGGAAGGGACCTTCAGGTCACCGCCGAAACTCCAACGGCAAGCAAAAATGAATACTTTCAAGACAAGATTTACTTTTGGATATGTTTTCGTAAGAGTCAGTACACCGTACACAAGTTCCACTTGTACACAAACGATTGGCGCTGCGAGCGAGGTGTTACCTGCTCTATTACCTAATTTTCCCTACACCAACAAAAATACTGTCTAAAAATTCCTGTAATTCTTATCGCAGTCAACCATTTTTGGTTGCCCTGCTGTCATTGGCAAGATATAAGTAGTTTTGATTCTCATTTTTGCCACCGTAGAAGCGCCAAAACATGTTTCCTCCATTGGGCAATTTTTAAATTGCGCTTTAACCGACGAAGGTTTGATAAGAAAACGTTCGTTTGCGCATTTCTACCACTATTTTTGAATGACATAACAATTCACTATGGGCCTTTATACAGCTGCCAAATCTCGACTATCATTTATCGAACGTGAAGGGCAAACAAAAGCTAATTTGCCTGCAATTTCAACAGTCACAACACTCTGAAACTATTTAATTTAATAAATAAATACTTTTTATTTATTACACAGGAAAATGTTTTATATTTGGCGCTTCTTTAAAGAATTAAGATGCAAACGAAGTTGAATTTTCTTGTTTGTCCTCCACGTCATCTCGTTTGACGTTTCTCTCCGGATCCCCATAACAGAAAAAATCAATATGGCTCTCAAACATTTATAACACTTTCCATTCGACTAAAAGAAGCGCTCAGAAGCATCCGGAATCCTTCTGAAACCGCTCCATTAGTAAACAAGTGACACTTCTGACGATTCTGAGAAGACAAAATACAACCATAACTCAAATGTCAGCCAACTTAATATACATACATTGGGAATTGTCTATTCGCACGCAGCATTATTGCCAAAATAAGTTTTGGTAATGCCGAACCATGTGACACAATATGGTTGAATCCAAATCTGGTGATAGTCGTTGACATTTAACATGAGTAACGCGAATCTGGTTGCGCACACTGGTTTGACATTTGCTTAACATGTGAAACAGACATTGGGTCAAAATTGAGGAGAAGCAATTTTGCTTATTCAATTATTTTTCTTTCGTAAGGAATGGCTCCCCGAGTTAAGCCAATAGAAAGTACTATTCCTGTAGTAACATATTTGACAGTCCGAGGATTATGTCATCTTAATTTTTTTTTTTTTTTTTTTTGAACTGACAGTTCTTGGAATATCCCAATTCAATTCTTTCATCCCATATAAGTACTTAATATTTTTTTATATAACATCGCTGTTGCAAAAATTTAGTGATTTTGCACATCCCTCTTTGCCTGAAGAATGTTCGTCTTCAACAAAATGACACGACACAACTTATTGCCAAAGCAACAATGTTTAAACGACGCCACGTCGAATACGGAATAAAGCACTGTACTGTACTGTAAGCCAAGCCAACCAACCCATAAGGGATGATAATAATGATGATATAAAGGTTGTTGGATTATCAAGTGGAATGGGATTTGGTTGGCGCCGGCGGGCGGGCAGTGGGCGGTCGGTGGTGTATAGTATTACCGTGCCGCTTTTGTGCTTATGAAGCACGATTCCGTGAATATTCCATCCATCCGGGTCGCTTCTGTGCTACAAATGTCGACAGTGTGTACTGCACGTTTGTTCGCCCATTCAAGGAGCACACACAGCACAGGACTAAGTATATGGCGACGAGGACGAGAAGTAAGTACGGCGACGGCGACAGAGACCACCCACATTATGCTCTGGTTGTGTGTGATGCCTTCAGGCACTGTAAACAGCAAGCGGGGCTTGGAGTATAGAGAGTGAAGATTGGAATGCTGTGCTGCTCCCTATACGTAGTCGTCCTCGTCAGTCGTCCTCGTCGGTCGTCGGTCTTCGTTCGTCAGATTGAAACGATTGCCAAGTTGTATAGAAAATTGAGTTAAATTGTTGTCAGTTGGAAAAGCTGATGAACTTGGAATGGGAACGTTTAATAGGGTGGGTCTGGGGTATCTACTGCTACTGCTTCAATTGCTACTATATTTATAAGGGTTGCAGTTGGAGTTGGGAATGTAATGTTATTAATATTATTGTAGCGTAGGGCGAAATCGATGGAGCGGCAGCATTGCCAGACGTGCTCAATCTCATAGTTAGTTGTTTTATTGTGTATTTTGCATTTAAGGGTAACACATGTGTGTTAGTTAATCACTTGGAATTGAAGTGATTTGTGGCCCAAGAGGAAACAACGTGTGTTTGGGTGTGTGTGTGTGTGTGTGTTGTTCATTCGTCTAGTAAGGTATTTTTTTTTTTTTATAAGTAAGTGTGTTTTTGTCAGGATCCGGATCCGGAGGCTGTAATTTGAAAACAACTATACATCAAACAATGGGGTGTAGATTAAGCACGAAATAGTTATTGTGTGCTGCCTTTGGGGTGACAAATTCTGTGATTTGCTTTCAACTTTGAAAATGATGATGATGATGATGATGGTGTGTGTTGTAAGGGTTTAGATGGTGCTGTGTGTGTTTTATGTATTTGTGTTAAATGGTTTTTAAGTATCTTAAATGATGATGTTGATGATGACTTGGTTGAATGCTTATTCGGCTTGTAATTGATCTTTGAAAATTATTGTGCTCTCAAAGTAATTGACTTATGAATTTTCGTATGTTTTTTTGTAGTTATGTGTGGATTTCATTTCTTCTCTTTTACAAAGACTTTGTAGAGATCGGAACATGTCTGTTTAATAAATTGAATTGTTTTCAGATTCAGATTTGAATTCGAAAATTATTTCTTCGCCTCGGTTATTAACAAAATGGACAACAACATAAATTTAACCGTATTTCAAGGCATTACAAAAGGTTACATTACCGACGTGTTTTGCCATCTGTCAGTAAGGAAATTGATAGTCTTTTGTTTGGTAGTTTGACTTTGGTTTTGACATCTTTGAGGTTAACTAACGAGTTCTCTCGCATACCCATGATCCCCCTTGCTGCTATCAGTCATTTTGAAATAAATTGAAGTATCTGTTTGCATTATAAAAATACATAACAGCTCTTTAGAGGGTGCATATGAAAGTATAAGCGTGCGGTACCTTCTAATGACAACAGCAAAAAATGTTTAAATATTTGTCTGCCTGTCTGTTTGTTCCGGCTAATCTCGGAAACAGCAGCAACGATTTTGTAAATGTCTTTCACAGGCAGATAGTTGATTTCTAAAGGTGTTTTTCAAGCTTTTTTAATCACCTATGCTTTACAAATTAATATTAGTGGACCGCTTTGACCCAAAATCAAACCAAACAAAAATTGTAACCAAATAAAACAGTATTTACATTCCCGAAAGAATAATTGGTCCCGGTCTCGGCCTCCCGAAGCAACGCAGGGGCACCAGCTAATCTGCATATAAAGGGTGGGCTTTTTAGATGATGATTTAGATCTTTAAGTTGGCAGCACTGTTTTCATTGTCAGCCATTTTGTGATTTTTATTTAGTTTGGTTTGTCATTTCATGATGAATTGACTGACGCCTGAACAAGGCATGCAAATAGTGCATAAACATGCTCAGAACGAGATTTTTGGTGATTAAGGTTTTCACAAGAAAGTTTTGTCACTACGTCAATAACAAAATTGGTGTAGGGAAGCCTCGAGCCATTTTTGAGACGCCCTTATATCCAGAAAAACAGAAAGTTGGGAATCATTGGTCCATACTTTTTTAAAACGATGCTGCCCAGAGGGTTAAGCTAAATGGAGACCGTTGTAGAGCCGTAATCAATGACTTTTTCGTTCCTGAATAAATCGTCTTGTTGTGGGGAGCTGTGATTTCAACAAGAAGAAGACAGAAAATGTCACACAGCGCGTGCAACAGTTAATTTTTTTAAGGAAACGTTTCGTGAGGGCATATTTTCACGTTTTAGACATGTGAGTTGGCAACAAAGATCGTGCGATTTAACGCCGCGCGCCGCTCACTAGTCTATTTTCTGTGGTCTACACCAATAAGGGAGAGGCGATTGACGACTAGATGCAAAGAGTGATCAAAAATTGGACCTCAAGCATAAGCATAAGCTTAAGCATATTGCCTTCACATAACTCCATCTATTGAGAGATCTTAAATTAGAACTCATAAGATTTCCATTAAGATTGGAAAGTGGAAGCAGAAAGTGTTTGTTTATGCACGCACCAGCATTGCCAATTGCAAGCTTTGTAATTAACTTTTAACGGTAGGCATTCATTTGATGCTGGAGGAATAGTGAAAAATATAAATGATAATTCAAACAAAGGAGTGGATTGAAAAATAGTTTGTCAAATGTATTCGTAAAGACAGACTAAACTACCTATCTAAGTTCATGAAACTCTGAAAATCCACTAGATCAAGAAATATCTTGAGAAACGAAAATTCCATAATGGCCGGATCTCTTGTGTTATAGATAGTAGGTACACTCAGCTTTTTATATTTATTTCCAGATTTGTAAGCCTGTTTTTCAAATATGGAACTCCGACGGCAGCCTTTGATAGACTTATTAAATTCCGACCGTGACAACATTTTTCAATACAGAATTATCAACCGTGTGCAGTTTAATTCTTCAAAAACTCAATGCTGTCTATCCATGAGTGACACTTGAATCTTCATTTAGGATCTAAAATTAAAACTGCCATCATAGGTTCTTCTGACTTTAAGCTTGAAAATACACCGTTTCAATTTCTGCCTCGTTTGGAGAGTCAATTTAACATTCCTTTCCAAATGCCTCCTTCAAACTTTTTTATATAGTCTAGTAATCGGTTATTTTCATCAAAATCAATATTTTTATTTGAAGCTTGTACTAAAAAAAAATATTCTAATCAAGATCTATTTTCCATATCTATTTACAGTCAATGCCAATAACTTAGATGATGCCCGAAGTGGACAGAGACAGTGTTGCTGATGTGATGAGTGGAGCACATGCGCCAATTTTCGACTCCGAAGCTTTGTTTAAGGAAAACAAAATATTTTCTACCGAAAGACACACTACCGGAAGACTTGGAGGAGGCAGTACAAACGGAGAAAATCCTGATCCATCAGAATCAATGGTTCATCCATTTGTTTATAAAAGTCCTCTGACAATACCACCAGCGAAATATATAAATAGTGCTCTGTCAAATTTCGGTACACAATCGATGACATTGCCAGCTACGAACAAGGATACTCTGGCAAGTTTGCTTAGTGCTGAACGCCCACAAACAGCGCCGGTTACTTTTCAAATGCGGAACAACAATACTAATGCCAGATCGATAACATCGTCAGAGCCCGATGCATACGCTGGATCTGCAATGGACAATTTGACTCCAATGACAACACCAGGTGATAGGAAAAGGGAAAAGTACAGAAATCTAAAGCGCAATGGACAGCTTAGCTCTGACGAATTATTACCCACAAAGACCAAAACTGTTAGCTTTCAACCCTCCAGATCGGCAAGTACTACTATGAAATTATCATCGGATCCATGTGATTTATCTGGTTTGTCTGTAAGCTCAACATGGCATCCTCATGTTTATGCAAAGCCACCAAATCGACCAACGCCATATGCAATCGCTGATATCATGGGTTGGAGGAAGGTGGTGCCAAAACTGGAAGATGATTTGGACTCTAGGACGCCATTTATTAGTGCTGCTTTCGGAATCAAATCGGAAACTCCAACTGAAGTGGATGCCAGTAGAATGAAATCTCCGAGGACCATTTTGAAAACTTTTCAGCAGCAGTACTCTCAACAAATCAGCCGTTTCGACGAAAGGTGCAGCAGTCATACACGCAGCACTTCATTGAGTGAGACAAGTGAAGATGACAGTGGAAGTATTGCAATTGATCAGCCGCTCAACTTGTGTGTGCCGAAACAGAGTGACTCCAATGACAGTAGCAGTGTTACGGCTAAGTCTGTTTCGAAAATTCATAAAAAAGGTACGTTTGATTTTTATTGAAGATTTTTGAAAGAAAATTTGTTAGATCTAGCATTTTTATACAAGACCGTCGCTAGTGAACATGATAAGAAATGGGAACTAGTCTAATTTTTTTTTTTTATAACTACAAAGTAGGGAGCTTCAGAATCGAAACTAAATACTACATACGTAAAAATCCACATTCTGACTTTTATGTGTCACTAAAAGAAATGTTTGGAAATTGAGCGTAGACCTCGAGCTTCCCCTTATTTTTGACTATTTAAGCTGATGTTCTTCTCAGTTGAACAACTATTCTGCCTCTGATAATAAGACGAACATAAATTGCTCCATTCCTTCGTGTTATCGAGCAACGTGTTCGGTTTTCGATTACGAATTTTTCACCAATCTGCGAAAATAAAGTTCTTTTTCTTCAATACCTCCAGTACCGCGGTAGGGTTTCCAACCACTTCTAAAACACTCCTTTCAGTATACTTTGTTCCTGCTGAGGAAATTGAGCTCTATTTCTGAACTCATCTGACTCCTCCCCCACTATTCTATGCCAATTTCTTTCTGTCTACATTTCAGCTAGTCTCATCTTTTCCCCAAGTCATTTTTTTTCTTCAAAACTTTAATACTTCAAATGCCGAAACAGTCGTAGGTCTCTCTCTTTCTCTCTTTCTCTTCCCACGTATATACGAACCTACGCGCAAAACTGGAATAATTTCCTGATCTGTTATCACTGTGGCTATGGCTTGGCTACGTTTCTTTTTTCAGAACTTTCTGTGATAAGATTTTAGATGCATGAACACAATGGAGTCGGAGCTACAGCCGGTTTCGAAGACCAAGACGCAAGACTTGTCAAAGTCTTGAACACACCGGTGTAGTTGCAGTGGCAAACGCACTATGATTTATCCATCTGACAAGGTCTTCTGCTCAAACATGGTGTCTCTACTAAACAAGACAGAATTGGAAAGCAATTCTCATTTTTGTATCGTTCTGCGCATCTACGTCACGGACTCACATGAAGTTCTCGACTTTCTACATGTTCGTTGTGCGCCCTACGTCACGGACACACAATGGAGTTTGAGTAGTTGTATCACGGGTATTGATTGTTTCTATTTGTGCGAAATGCCTAATAGCTTTGTTTGTTGAGCCCTGAAGTCGCCCTACGGTCGCCACAACTGCTTTTTTTTTTTTGAAAAACCTCAACTCGCCCTAACGAGACAAATCGCTGTTTTTGAAAACATGGAGTCGCCCTGAAGTCACATTCAAGTCGATCCTAGAATTTTGCTGGGGCGAGTTGAAGTAAAGAATCAGCTGTTGAAGTGACGTTTAATGTCAAGCATTTCTTGTATACTTTTTTTCTGCATTCGATTTCTCATTTAATTTTTCGACAGAAACTAAAAGAAATGCAAGGCAATGAATTTATTTTAATAAGAGTAATTCAAAATCAGGAAACCTGGTGTTTTTGGAGAACTAATGATAGAATTTTTGGAACTCGAAAATACTTTTAAATGAATACAAAACAGAATATTCATGAAACGTCATAAAAGCATCATAATTGACAGAAAGCGAACTGTCAAAATGTGTATGAAAAAGGTCTTTAAAGTAATCGGATACGTTGACGTTCAAGTTGTCCTCACACAGGCCAGGACAGATGACAGGACAGTTTTGATCTCCAAGGACAGTTGAATTACAACAAATTCAGAAAGGCGTTCATGGAATATGTTTAGAAATGATTGCAGGGTAACTTTTCCATCCTATTGAACTGTTCAAATGCTTCTGTCACATTAACGTCAATTTCCTGTTTAATTTGATTGTGAGATTGTGAGTAAATGTTAAACAACTTATGTTAGACATCCTCGTTAAGAGTGCCACACACACTTAAAAGAAAACATTCTGGTTAAGTTAACTCTAACAACTTCCGTCGTCATCTGGTTTAAATTATATACATAGAAAACAAAATGTCTCAAAGATTTCCTCAAATTGAATGTCTGGTTCTGCTCTGCACATATTGAAATAAATAAACATTTGTCTCATTTTTCATCTATCAATTAGCATGTCATTTCGATTTGTCATATTCGAATTATCATGAGTGTTCCTATTTGTGTTGTTGATGAACTCAATCTTGCCAATCTACATTATTGCTGTACTTAATGACATCGTTCAGCAATTTCCACGAACGAAAAACAAGGGAAAAAAAAACGAGAAAACGAAATCAACGAATATAAAACTTTCATTTTGAACGAACAATGACTCAATTTACACAAATCGACTCCCAAGTCTCGTCGCAGGTCCCAGTTCCATTCCGTAGGAAGCCTACATTCATGTTTACACCAATAAACGTCAAAAGAAAACATCAAAATAGACTTCTACTGTCAATTTAAGTGGCAATGCATCATCGTTTAACCCGGCGCGGCCGCACTCAGTGTATCTGTTGTTGATTCTTGATGCGATGCCATGGTGACTCATATGCTTCAAAAACAGTGGAGTACACTCTTCATCATTTCAAAAAAGAGTGATCTGTGTAAAGTGGATGGTGGACGATATGGACATGGACGGGACGTCTTGGTGTGTTGTTTGTATATTTAATTTTTGAACTTGTTCAATGTTATTTTTATTGGTTGTGGCCATAACGACGACGAGCGACAACGACGGACGTCGCAACAATTTAAATTGGAGCGAATGCGCTTCGCATATGGAATGCTTTTTATATTTGTATTTTTTTTTTTTTTTTGTTTTTTTTTTCATCGTTCACTCACTTTTATGAGGGTTTTATTTTTACAACTCATTCCTCAGACCGCAATAGCTTCAGCTTGAACCCAGCCCAGCTATAATAAGTGCTACGTGATCATAAGTGGTATTTTTAGAATTGTTATATCGTTGCACGCGCTGGAGTCAATTAAACGATTGGCGTTTTCCGGGCTTTGCAAACCATACTCGTCGCTGAATGCATTCGATGAATTATTGCAATCGGCAACCGCGCCGTGCCACCTCTGCTGCTGTCACTATTGCTGTATGTTAATGATGCTGATTGCCAATGAATGAGACTTATCGGCTTAATAGGCTTTTGTTTTCTATTAAACAAATTATATGGCCAGCTAGGCCATTTAGGAATTGTTTCAAGAGTGTTTTGTGATTGCGCATTGTTGCATTTTAAATAAACGTTGCAGGTTGCAAATGGAATGTTTTGCAAGGTTGCAATGGAGACATACCGGGGTATTGTTAGATTTTTGTTTAAGGAAGAGTCTAGACCTTATTTCCATCCTCGGACTTCTTTCAACAAACAAATTGTGGGTTGTGGAACGCAATAATGGTTAAGGGAAATATTTTAGACCAAGTTAAGTATTTATTTAAAATTAAACATGAGAACAAGTCTGACGACCTCATACTCATTAAGTATTGAATCGTAAAAATGTACACGTTTTATTGAACTTCAATTGGGAAAGATTATCTAATCACTGTTGAAATTAAGATGACTTAATTAACATAGGAAATAAAATGGCGTCACGTTCTTATTTGTCAAAATTTGATCCTAAAAAAGTGACATTTTACTTAACTTTTTCTCATCCTTTTAATTTTTCTTGATAAACTTAGATATTTATACTTTCGGAACTCAATTTCTTAAGTTTTTTTTAAACCTTAAAGAAGGCTGAATGCGTTCATTTAAATTAATTGGAGTAGAGTGTTCACAGAAGATGATGATTCTTTGTTGATGTTTTTTAATTTTTTTTTTAAATAGAAAGATTTTCATAGAGGAAACAACCAATGAAATACCTATACTATCTTTTATATTGCATTGTATAAAATCGGGATGAGTTATCGCATGAATTCATTTATGAAGTTGCAGAGTAGAAAGTGAGGCAGTCCTAATTCAAAATAAGCTGTGTGTACTTTCCGAACTTATTGCACTACTTTCTTGGCATTTCTAAGGTAAAATGGAGCAGCATAAAGCGTTTTCTATCGTTCGGCTCTGACAATAGCTTCCTTTAGATTTCATACATTGTAGTTGATCATCAAAGAGAAATGTACTGTCAGAATAGAATAAATCATTATGTTCCGTTTCTTTATGGACCATGGTGCACGAATCATCTGTCAACGTGGTTTTTGCGCATTTACAGTCACGATACACAGAAATTTCAGGTACATTCAAAACGCCATCTTCTTGTTTTGTGACATCCCAATTCCCAATATTATTTTACTGTCATGTTTGTACCTATATCGCTGTCAAATTTTCTTCCATAAAATACTTAAGAGAGAGCAGCTTAAGGCCTTTAGCAAAACCTATTGAAAACTTGACGAAAGAGAGCAATTCACTTTAAGACACAATGTATGCATTTCTTTTTCTCGCTCAATAACGGACGCAGCCATCAACACCGTGCGATGTATTAAAGTCCAGCGTTAGGTTGTGAGTTCAAGTTAAAGTGTCTGACTTCGAAGATTAAAGTCTAAGGTCAACAAATTCCATTATGTGATATTAAACATCTATTTTTGTTCATTTTTTTAAACCGATTATTTTCGGCAGAAAATAGTAGCTCCCGTTTCTTTCTGAATTTGCACACACAAATTTAGATTTCTAATATCTAGACTCCGGCTCCTTCTGGAGCTGTCATAAAAAATTTTGAACAATATGCTCATTGGTTTAGAAAAAACCTTGCACCTTTTACGTTTCGTACAGCACAGTACTCGTAGTAAGGGGTGTTTTTGTGAGAAGTTTCAATGGTTGTTGTCTATGGTTTGACAGTTGAAAATCTCAAGATGTGTTGACATTTCTGTTCAGTAAGGTTTGACAATTCGTCATGAATCTTTTAGCATTGAAAAAAGTAAAAAGTTCCAACGATAATAAGCGGAAAAAAAGCAAAGTTTCTCTCCGATATTTCAAATACGTCAGTTGGCAATTATTGCCTTAAGAAATAAGAAAAAAAAATAAAATGTAAGATTTTCGTGCGAAATGTACGACTGAAAGCGTACGGAAACAAAATTGAACGAAACTTGCCGAAACTTATCAAAAAGTCATTCCGGGTTGGGTATACAAATTACATGTAAATTTTCTATTTCTACTGTTTCGTAAGGCAACGTATGTACCCATACTTCAATTATGGTTGGGCCTTAATACTGTTGAATTTGAGTTCTTCACACTTTTTTAATTTCATAACTTTTTAAAATATTTTTCGACTTGGTATGTGAATTCATTGATTTTGAATCCTTTTTTATTATTCCATTCGCAGACCCGCCATCTAAGCCTCATGTGAAGAAGAAGAAACTTTCCATAGAATCAATTCCTGTCGCTGAAATTATCAAAGAAAAACAAGTAGAAACGACTGAAGATGATTCGGATTCAGGTTCGACGGATAATCGAAGGAAAAAGAAGGCTCGAACCACATTTACTGGAAGACAAATCTTCGAATTGGAAAAACAATTCGAAATTAAAAAGTACCTTAGCTCGAGTGAAAGGACTGATATGGCGAAGTTGTTAAATGTTACCGAAACTCAGGTAAGAAATGGAAATTTAAATTTTCTATAAGTATAAGTTATAAATTCTTTCTCGGCTTTCGAATTTTGACTCCAAAAAGTTTGTACAGCTGTCGAACAGTATAAGACATAGACTTAAGAAAATAAAGGATAACGACACTTTTCCCACCGGAAGAACAATGAATTTAGGGCGTACCTATTTTTTTGCTTTGTGAAAAATACATTTTCGTCAAATTTCTTGGCAAATTTTGTTCAACCTCATATCGCCTTCCCCTGAGTAAGAGCAACATACATTTCTGAAAGCAGATCCATACTTGGCAGCAAATATTTTGTTGCACTTGTTAATTCTTTTTGGGAAATTTAAACATTTTCCACAGATTAAAAGGATAGAGCTTTCGTCAATCTGGTGAATAACGTCCATCTCAAAAACTGTAACAACTGACGAGGTATCACCATTTTGTCCGTAAACTTCTTAAACTTCCGAAATCGAGTCCTACTCAAGAGACACCAAGCGGGGTTCCGAAGTGGTCGATCATGTGTCAATAACATCAAAATCTTACGGATGATTCTTGAACAATCATTCGAGTATCAAACGCCGTTATACTTCATGTTTGCCAATTTCAAGAAGGCTTTTGATCGCGTAAATCGTGATGTCGTGTTGATGCTATAAGTAAAATGGTTGGTTTAGTAAAAGAGTCGTACAACAGCGCAAGGTATTTCGTTTTGCTCAGTGGACGGCTTTCCGATGCATTCGAAGTGCGACAGGGTGATGATATTCTGTCACCAATCTTGTTCTTACTTGCGATTGATGATGTAATGACTGCCACCTTGATTGAAAGTGAGGGATTCGATATTCAATGGCTTTCATTTCACAAACCATTCGGACTATGCGGATGCTTTGTGCATAATCCAAATTAATCAATTTATTGTTTAACTCCCATCAACTTAATGGAGAAGCGGCATCAAATAATTGTGAGACAGGAGGAATAAAGGAGGTAACTCAGTTGAACTACCGTCAAAGTTATTGGTCACTCGATGGTAGAATAGACTTGGACGTAAAAAAAAATGTGTTGTACCAGGTTAAAAATGTTTGAATTCAACGTGGAATCTGTTCTGCCGTTGCAATTAAATCTTTAAGATTCGGTGGCCACGGACCATGTTCAACAATTAACCAGTCTTGTTAGATGTGACGATTTACGATTTTTAATTTATTTTAACGACACAAAAATCGGTTTGGCGAAAAAAGGCGATATTTTCGTTATTGGCGGCTTAAATTTTTTAAATTAAATCAAATAAATAGCTCTTAAATCTAAAATTTTTTCCATTAATGCATGCTGAATGGAGTCATCGAAATAGTTATTTTGAACGCAGGCACTTCAAATCGATTTCTTTCTCCTCCACAAAATAAATGACGTACGTCAAACCAAATTCGTGCGTTCTTTTTCTAACCATAGTCAACAATAACTATTAACAATAGTCAACAAAAAAGAGTTCCTTTAATTCAAATTAGATACGATTTGTGAATATATGACGTCATAAAAGCATTCCTTAACTCATATGAGTTGAGATTGTTGGTCTGTCAAATTATAGGTTTTGTTTGAAACAATTCAAAATCTTTATTAAATATCAAACCAAAAAATTACAAATTCTCGATTTTTAACGATGAAGGAAAAAATAGTTTCACTAGTTCCTCAATTTAAAAAAAAAAAAATTCTTATAACGTATCGTTCCTAAATGGTTTGTACAAAAACCAACAAATCCTAACAATGACACTTAAACAAATTTGTTTGACATATCAACAATTTATTGTTGACTATGGTTAGAAAAAGAACGCAGAACGTAAACACTTAAATTCTAGCTATTCTGTGAAAATACATTTTTTGAGTTTGGTGATATGGATTGGAAAATTTTGAAATTTGATTTTTGGGTGATTTTAATTTTAAGTTTGGCGACTTCGCTTTTTTAAACCTAACAACTCTGCAACAAACTATATCTCAGAACTGTAATGTAGACAATACGCAGAAAAAGTGTCGCTGGATATGTGCCTCACACTAAGAAAGTCCAATGACAAAATATCAAATCTCTATATCAATGGAATAATCAAGGAGGTCAACTGTTTTGATAAAAGCTGAGTCCCAGAATTCGGAGTAGTGTACACAGTTCATATGTCGTGCAGAGAACAGAGAGTGAGAGAGATGAAAGGATCTGGCTGCAGCTCACTGCCCCAGGAGCAGTCAAAGTGTTGCTGCGGACAGCAGCTTCCGGATACTAAAAAAGAGATGGAGGATCCAATAAATGTTTGGAGTAACCATAATAACAGATTCGATTATAATGTTAATGAAGTGCACTAGCAACTCCATGTTTGTGTATCTATATGTATCTACCGACTTCCGAATTATCCAAAATCATATCCGTACCTACCGTGAATTATTCCGTTGTCCAAACTCCCTACTACGAATTATTCAACTATCAATTAACCACTTTGCCGTTTATATGCAAGCAATATGTGGCTTGCATCAACACAATTCGATTTAAGCCTTTAAATAACTAACCGATGGCATATTTCCAAAGCTCCTACCATTCTCATTAGGTTATATCTAATCTGCTTGCATTAGCATGAAACTATTATTATTATTATTACCATAAAGATTCAATTTTCCAGATAATATTTATGACCAATTTGGTAATTAATGCGCCCCCTGCCACTGCCTCCACCTCCTATCAAAGTGTTATATCTATATGTGCGATACATTTTATATGTACAAATAGCTTCAGGAGAATTATATACATGCGGGAAATAGCTTATAATTATATGAGCCAGGCCAAGCACCTTGTGTTTTACACGATGATGATGATGACAACCCCAGGCTATCTCTAGCCACCTCCATAGTCAACACACACACACACTAATAAACCCACTAAAACATTTACTATTATAACATAGCAAAAGAGGTGCTAATCAATATCGATAGTTGGCATCATCACATTAATAGCAGCAGCAACCCTTCTGGCGCGAATATAATCGGTGTTCCTGTCCATGTATCAAGAGAAGCAGCAGTAGCAGTCTTTAGTGTAGAAGCCATAGCGCTTAGAAAGCCATTTGTATCGCATTATAATGCAATTCTTCCCTTTTGCTTGCGTCCGTCTCCTATCTATAGATCATATGTTATATGTATATGTGCAGCAGCAATAACAATAACAATCCATTCAATATGCACAGATTGTTGCAATGTTAATTTATTCTAATTAGTCAATAAATCTCAATTAATATCATGCTCACAATGTGGACACGACCCCCATATGACCGCCACTGCCAGCACTGCCATATATAAATGCCCCCTTCTGATTTAGCGTCGAGCCCGATTTTCCATTTTCCAACCCAGTTCAGTATAGCGACCGACAGCAGATTGTAAAATGCAAAGTGCTATACATTATACTAATGGAAATGAAAATTGGTGAGGGTAGTTTGTAGTTCAGTATTTCAGATGCAAAGGGGTGAATTTAATAATTCCGAAGCATTTAGCGCAGCAGTTATGTGCACTGAATACCACAAATTTATACAGTCAGCGACATTTAATTGGAGTCATTCAAATTGTTTCCACACTATTTCTTTCTAAATGTTGCACATTGTTTTCAAAAACCACCCTAAGAAATATAAATATGTGGATACATTGGTGCATTCAAATTTAATATGGATTTAAAGGAAAAAGTCAAACGTTTTTCTAAAACATTTAGCAAATTGAAACTTGGTTGTGACTGAAAAAAAAAGTTTCAATTCCAAACCAAGAGATCAAACTTTTGCTGGATAACTGCATCTATAAGAAAACAAAATCCGCCACTGGACCACACATACTTTGGTCTTACTTCTCCCTCTGGATGATTCTTGAAGCTTATATAAAGTTTTAGTAGATATTGGTTCAAGACTTTTTTTTGAAAAACTAAGAGTCTTTAGCAAAAACAAAAGCATTCAAAATCGTTCGATCAGTAAAAATTTTCTTTTGCAGTATTTAATGTGTTTGAATGCGTTTTAAAACAAAAAATGAATACCAATCGGTGACGAATAACATAAATAAATTTATTTTTAAAGAAAACATTGATTCGGAAGTGTGTTTTTTGCGTAAAACTAATAATTAGATTTTACTGACGAAAACTCATTTTACGTATCAGCTGATTGTCATGTCACTCAAAATGAAACAACAATTCATTCTAGTTTCTTACTGTTCCCTTCATCAGGAAAAAAATTACTGGTGCATTTGCGACCAGAAAGAAGAAGAAAGAGACAGGATGTTTTGCTATTATCATTTTTTTACTGACATAATTTTACTGATCGCTATGACCGGCACCTAAGGCAAGTTATGCATCCGTTAGAAAAAAAAATTCTAACAATCAAACATAAAATTCATTACGATTACGGGGAAGTGAAAAAAGGGGGTCATACAGTTATGTTCTTAAAAACTGGAAGAAGCAAATTAGCGTCTGCTCAATTTTGACAAAATTTTATTAGATACTAGCCTTTACCCGTGGCTTCGCTCGCGTTTCAGTTGATTTAGAAATAGCCTGTAGCCTGAGGAGTCATCTCCCGTAATCTAGCTACTTTTATACCCCGAGCTTTATTATTACATACATTTTACCGGAATTAAAAGTATCCTATTTATGCTATTCCAGACTATAATCCAAATTTCATCCAGATCCGTTTAGCGATTCTGGCGTGATTTCAAAAATTAAAGCAAATCTATCCCACGAGAACCATACATTTTACCAGAATAAAAAGTATCCTATATGCTATTCCAGACTATAATATAGCTCTGTGCCAAATTTCATACAGATCTGTTTAGTGATTCTGGCTTGATTTCAAAAATTAAAACAAATCTATCTCACGGGAACCATACATTTTACCGGGATAAAAATAGCCAATATGCTATTCCAGACTATAATCTATCTCTGTGCTAAATTTCATTCAGATCCGTGTAGACATTCTGGCGTGATTTCAAAAATTAAAACAAATCTATCCCACGGGAACCATTTATTTTCCCGGGATAAAAAGCCTATTCCAGACTATAATCTATCTCTATGCTAAATTTCGTCCAGATCCATTCAGCCCTTCTGGCGTTATCAAAATGTCTATACGCACTTAACTGTTTCACAAGTTTTGCCAAGGTCAAATTAGTGTGAAGACTTCCGGGTGCTTCTTTTCGCCCAATATGGAGAGTGCTATTATATAGAAATATTAAGAGCTGTTTTGTGAAAGAATAAGCTTTTTGGTCGAAATTCCATAAAACCATCTGAAAACCACCAATTAAACAATATATACCAAGTTAAAAGCAGATTCGCCGATTTATTAAGGCTGGACAGGAGCGAACGGAGAGACAAACGGACGAATAAAATTCTCATTGCAAGGCCATATTTGGTTGTTGTCTCAAATTCGTTAACCATATTTTAACTTGTATAGGGTTTTTCAGTTGGAATTCAAAGATTTTGGTAGCCATGTTGTTTATTATTTATTTAGTGATGCCAAATCATCTTTGCAAGTGACACTTAAAAATTATTTAACTTTATTATCAAAATGATCAAAATTCGTTAGTGCAAACGTTGTACGCGTTCCGCCCATCCTACGACCCTCCCTTCATAGTCGACTCTCAAAAGTTTGGTTATTAAAATTGAAACCACCGGTTTGGCAATCAATATGAGCATGAGGGCAAGCTCTACGTCGAATTAGCAATTAAGCCTTAAATTCCACGGCGAGCTTACTCGCATACAGAGTCATGTTTAGACCAAAGCCTTAAGATCTACCCTAAGGTAGATATCTTAGTACCAATTTTATGGCACATGTTGAGGCATGTGACATGTCCAGACTCCTTAGTGAGGAGTGAGGCCTATCTAATACTTCTTGCATCCAAGAATAAAATCCTTTGATGCCATATGTTTCAGCATTCGGAGTAACCACAGCCACTACGATACTCCCACAAGGGGGCTTACCTCATAGATAGTCTCAGGTGACAAAGCCCAGTGTCGGGAAACACCAGAACTTCACCACCCAGGAGAGCATATCTCCCGTGGTACCAGATTATAGCTTCCGGTGGAGCTTTGCTACCATAAGGTCACTTCCAGATGTGCACCATCAATACTCAAGGCCTGGCAGCCTTAAGATATGCTCATTTAACCACTTCCTAAGGTAGAAGCAAATGGCCAAATGCTAACACCAAGCCTTCTTCTCTTTGCCGTTTCCAGCACATGAATCAATACTGCAAGACAAAAAATTATAGCTGCAATTACTCACTCTAATTTCATTTACATCAAATTCCCTGCCATTCATATTGTTCCAGAGAAGAAAAAACTAGGAGATGGAGGATAGGCACGTCTATGCTCTCTTAAGTTCCAACTACTATCTCAGAGCCACCTTTTATCAAGTCAAAGACTCGAAATATTGGTTGGGTAGTAGCTAGCTACCTGAAATAAATTCTTTTCCGTAAGCTTCAATGTATAATATAAATGTTTGAAAAAATTAAGATTTCGGAAAAATAAGCTCCGTAAAATGTCTTATATTTACCTCTTTGATTCTGACATATTGTAAACTAAATTTGGTCATACATATTTTATAGTGGTGATATTCTTATTACTTAAAATTACCAATTTTTAAATACTTGCCCAACGTCCATCGTTAGATACAAATTTACATAATTTATTAAAAAAAAAAAATACACCCCAGTCACACTTTCACAATATCATGCACCTGACAAGCATATGACCTTAAAATTAACCGAAATAGTTTTGTATTATATTTTAAGCTTGTGACAAAAATAAAACTAAATTCAAAGTGTGTCTAAGTCAATTTCACAGACTGTTAAACCCAAAAACACAATAATTTCATTGCATCGCAGGTGAACACAAAACGTCCCTCTTGGGAACACAATCAAATAATAGACATCTCATTGTGTATAAATAAGTAGTCTTTGCATATAAATTCGCATCGGGGTTGTCCAATGTCCATGTTCATGTCCATTTGTATCTATTAGATATTTCGCGTTTAATTGACCCCGACTATAGCTCTACATTAATTCTGCATCGGCCTGCCATATGTATATATTTATCTTACACACATGCAGATAAAAGTGGGGATAGGCGATAGGGAACATGCAAACGCTTTATATTCAAATTCACGTCTGTCTAATCGATTGCACGGCATTTGTTTCATTATAAATAATGTTATTTGCCACCGCGGCGCTCTCAATCGCATAATGGTGGCGAGTTACCGTTAGCTGCTGGTGCTGAGAGTAGGCTGCCATTTTATTAAATTCAATTTCCGAAGCCATTTGCCGGGGTATTTTTATAGGTTAGGTGAACATGTACAGCTAAGCAAATTAGACCACCATTAAATGGTAAATGGTTACAATAAAATAAATATTTTATTGGCAGTCGGCCAAATAAAACAAAATAATTTCATTAAAACGTCCTGACATACTGATCTATGTTCATCTACCCCCCCCCCTGCGCACTGTGAGTGGTCATTTCAATAGGCCGTTTCACAAGTGATGCCATGTATAGCACAGCGAACAGAGTCTAGGGGAAAGAAGGTGAAGAAAATATAATATCAAACAATTATTTCATTAAACTAGCCAGCCTACCTTTGTGTCCAGTCCACCCACCCACACCACACATCGACCAGCCAGCCCGCCCGCCTTACCTCTAGCTCTGCCTTTTCGCGCTTTTAACGCGCGTCTACAAAGAAACAATCTGTTAGTACACACTTCTGTGTGTTCTATTCCCAGAGGCATTGTGTTGTGTCACAAGAGCGCCACTGGCGTAGACTAGCTCCGCCTCCCTATCGGTCTCGTTGGCTGGCGGCTGATTTCGAGCCCCAATCACCCCCCCCCCTAGTGTTGCTGCTACGACTGATGGTGTACTAATTGATTTATAAATAATTACATAAAAAATACAACAAGTTTTACATTTATTACTGTTTATCTGCGAGTGTGTTTGTGCCCTGAGTTGCCAACAGTCTTTTCATGAGTTCTGAAGCTCAAATATATTTTTGAGCAAAAAAAAAAAGAAAGGTGTGCGTCTCGGGACGCTCGACAGAAGTGATAACTTAAACTAATGAAAGTTAAACTACTTAATATTGAAATAGTTTAAGTTTAGAAAAGCTTAGGTTATATTACTTAAACTTGATGTATATTAATATGATACTTTGAGGAAATGTTATTTAGTATACGGCTAGCACTGTTGGTTAAAGTGCGAGAGGAAGAGCCTGCCTAATGCTGCTGTATGCGTGAGAGAAAGGGAAGCCAGACAGAGTGGCGCAGTAACGCGTTACGTTACAAAGCGGTTTACCCTCCCATAAAAAGTTATCACTTCAAAAACTGATTTTGTAAGAATGGTTCGTGCGACGATAAGACGTTTGTACAAGCTGTCAATTTCAAATTACAGTTTAAGATTTGAAGAAAGAGAAGAGATAAGGTCAGCATTGGCTGCCATGTCAAATCAAATTAATAATAAGCAGTAATAGAGTGTTCTTATGAAAGTGACCAACAAATTTACGAATTGAAGAACAAACGAAATTTTGTTCTTTTGCTTTCCTAAAAAGTTTGAGTTTGGTTTTAAAGTTAAATTGTATATGAAAATAACTTTTCGCCGCGAACTGCAAAGTGATTGCTGAGAACAACTGTCAAAGTCTATTCTTGTTCCACATACGCGCGTCTTATTTCAAAAGCTCAATGTTCAATTATTGTGTTAACGAAATGTCTCGTAATTTTTGCGAACAACGAAAAGCATATCCGTATGCTTTTTGTTGTTCGCAAGAAATACGAGAAATTTCATGTGATTGAAACGTCAAAATATTCGAAATTTCGTTCATTAGTTGTTCGTTGAATGCTTTCATGTGAAAGTCTGTAAAAGATTCAGTGATGAACTCAATTTTGACGTTTGCGTTAAATAAAGTAAGAAATCTCTTTCAAATTTATTAAATCCATATCGCGTTAAGAATTCGAATGGCAAACGAAGATCTTTGGTTCCTTGTTCAAAGTTCTTTAAACTTGAGTCCTCTAATGAGAGTGCTGGGTATTTAAAATTTTGTCTGAAATACATGGTGCCTTTTTATGGAAGTTATCATAGGGGTTAATTTAGTTTCATAAAATTGTGTGATAGGTTTGGAAAAGTGCAAAGTTTGTATAACTTATGACGGGTAAAGAAAATATAAAGTCCTACACGGACTTTGATACAACAACCAGATGCAAGTTCTAAAAATCATTCACCTGACCTGACGGTAGCCTGTAAAGAAAACGATAATGCTGCGATTTACGGAAGACACTCATCTAGCAATCAGGATAGGAAATTCAGTTTTAGATAACTTAAATCAGAAGTTACCGCTACAGAATATGCCGAATGGGTATGCCACAACGAATCCGAACGCTCTAGATATGAACACAGAAGACTTATGGCAGCTTTGCCCACATGGAATACGCAACGCAGAATTAGAAGTGCTCAGCTGCTCACAGCAATTTCTGAGAAACCCCTGGCTAAACGCAGAAAGGATCAGAAACACTTACTCAGGACAAAAAAAAAGATCATGTACAGCCTACAGCGATAAGTCCAAAAGATGCTTTAGCAGAAAAGAGGTGCAAGCCTGCAAAAGGAGATCTAAGAAGACATCACCTGAGTAAGAACAATTATAGCAGCTGGAGCCGATGTCTTCGAAGCGGAACTTCTTTTAACCCGCGAGAAATGAACTGGTCAGAAGCATACACCAATATATGGTCGGGGAAAAAATGGTCGGTGATTGGAATCTCAGTACAATCAAAAGTAGATAACCTGCTCTACACCAACAGACCAACTAGTCTTATACACATCGAATATAATTAAATCCTGACTAGCGTTTCATGTGATCGTCTTTTGAGGATCTTATCTTATCTATCCTCACTATATAGAGCTTCAGATCTGGAGATCGCGATGCGCGAGATCCTGGAGACAACCGAAGAATTAAAATTCGAAAACCATTTCAAAACAGCTTACGACAGAGTACCAAAGGCATTGTATATATAAACTACAGTACTACCACTTCAGGTGCGCCATCTATCGACGTAAAACTAAGCTCTAGAATACCATGGGAAGCAACAACAAAAATTAAAATGGTGGAAATTGTTGTTGTTGCTTTCCATGGCATTCTAGAGCTTAGTTTTTCGTCGATAGATGGCGCACCCCAGGTGGGAATACTATAGTTTATAAATGCAATGCCAAAGGGATTAAGAAGCCCATTCAAATGGTATATTCGAACAAGTAAAGACAGCTCTCCGACTACTCGAAGTGTGAATTCGGAAAAGCCGGGTGAAATATCGAACCGGTTAAAAGGCATATTAAGTAAGACCTAAGAGCTTGTCGCTTTAAAACTTCAGCGTTTAATTGTTGAACGTAATGGTTTGCAATGTAATTTTCAGCACAAATATCAGAACATTCTTTTATTGAAAACGTCTCCAAAGTTTTTGTAATACTTTTTATAAATAGCGTTGTGGTACTGACCTATTTCATAGTTTTACTTCACTTTGCTAACTTTCTTGCAAGATTAATTTGATTACAACGGAACAAGTTAAGTGGAATTCGAGATTGAACCCAGAACTTTTACACCTCAAGGTAATGCATACGGTGCCGTGACATAAGGCCATGTGTCATAAGGCCATATTTCGAATTATGGCCTTATGACGCTTTTGTAAAGCGTCATAAGACCATATTCGAACATATGGCCTTACGACGCTTTCAAAAGCGTCATAAGACCATTATGGCTGTATGTGACTTTGTTAAGTTTGATTTCGAGTGGAACGCGTTGTTTAGTGTGCAAAATGGAAAATTCAAGTGACGTGATATATAATTTTGAATTTTGTGAAGGTTTAAGAAGAGGCAGTAATATTCTTTATATTCCTGAAACCAAACATCTCTATCGTTTCAAATATAGTTCTAAAATAAGTAGACATTACATCTGCTACAATAAAACGTCATTGTATATACATTTTTATAGTAATTTCATGGAACATTTTATTTTAGTTCTGAACGTCGTCAATGGCGGCACTAGTTGTCTTATCTACTTTACATAAAATGTCTTCTATTGTTGTTTTTGCTTCCCATGGCAGTTTAGACAAAACCATTCAAATTACTCTACAATCAAAGCTTGTGAACGTCGTCCATAGATGCCGCACAAAACGTTCCGCTTCTTGGGAATACTATAGATTTTAAATACAATGAAAACGTGTAATGCTAGTGCTATTGTTGACTTTCAAAACCAAACTCTTGTGCGCATACCAAAATCAAGTGCTCCACATAAGCATCCAAACAGTGAAGAATTCGCGCAAATTTTAAGCTATTATTTTTTTTAAATCAAAGTCATGTCAATATGATAATTAAAGTTAAAAGAATTTGCAATTACATTTTTTTCCTAAGTTCTTCTAAGAATTCGCGCGAATTTTAAGCTATTATTTTTTTTAAATCAAAGTCATGTCAATATGATAATTAAAGTTAAAAGAATTTGCAATTACATTTTTTTCCTAAGTTCTTCTAAGAATTCGCGCGAATTTTAAGCTATTATTTTTTTTAAATCAAAGTCATGTCAATATGATAATTAAAGTTAAAAGAATTTGCAATTACATTTTTTTCCTAAGTTCTTCTAAGAATTCGCGCGAATTTTAAGCTATTATTTTTTTTTAATTCAAAGTCATGTCAATATGATAATTAAAGTTAAAAGAATTTGCAATTACATTTTTTTCCTAAGTTCTTCACTGTTTGGATGCTTATGTGGAGCACTTGATTTTGGTATGCGCACAAGAGTTTGGTTTTGAAAGTCAACAATAGCACTAGCATTACACGTTTTATTGTAGCAGATGTAATGTCTACTTATTTTGGAACTATATTTGAAACGATAGAGATGTTTGGTTTCAAGAATATAAAGAATATTACTGCCTTTTCTTAAACCTTCACAAAATTCAAAATTATATATCACGTCACTTGAATTTTCCATTTTGCACACTAAACAACGCGTTCCACTCGAAATCAAACTTAACAATGAAAAACGGGCAATTTGTTTCTTCGGATCATTGAAAAATGATCAATCCTTTTTAATATTACAACGGTAAGAACAGGTTATTGTTGTTCTCAATTGGTTTTTTTTTAATATGCCCCTATGTCACAAAAGTATATGGCCTTATGACACTTTGGTAAAGCGTCATAAGGCCATATGTTCGAATATGGTCTTATGACGCTTTACAAAAGCGTCATAAGGCCATAATTCGAAATATGGCCCTACTTGGAACTGTTGCCCCAACCATTTATTTATTTAATATATTACAGAATTCTTGGAACCGAACAAAATAAATTTTTAATTCCTCGGAGTTCTTTGTGAAGCTTTTTAAAATTCAAAATTAATATTTTGAACACTGAAACGCGTTCGAATAAACATTCAAATTGGGTTTGGTTCTCACTCGCAAAACTACCATAAGTCTGGTTACACGCGATACCTACCTGCACAAAATCGGGTTTATTTTTCATAAGTTTTAAGTGAATCATATTAGTGAGTGATGGCAACCCTGCCCTGTGTAAGCCATTAAGTAGACGAATTGCAATTTAAAACTTAAAAGGGAAATTTGTTATGTTAGCGAGCATTCAGGCAGCTAGAGGCAACCAAACGCGCGATGCGAAATGCGATGGTGGGCAGCTAAAGTGGTCGTTGTAAATTAATGGGGCTGCGCTGGCACTCTCTACGAATTACACCTTACCACAATCATTCCATTTCGAATCCGGATGAATCCGAATCGTTATGTTCTACCAAAACAACACTACAAATAATAATAAGTTTTTGGTCCAAACGGATTAAAAACATTTTTGTGCGAATTTAACAAATTTATTTTCAACGAGACGAGACGAGAGAGGGAAATTTTGTATCTAAAATGCGGTTAAACTGTTATGTTGGCTACAAGCAGAAGCGTACAGCACAAGCTAATTTGATTTGATTTGTTTTATAGTTACAAGTGTGGGGTCTGGGGGTCTGGGGTTATGAAATGAGGATGATCATCGTCATCGAAATTGCACTTGTTTTTAGATACAGATACGAGATAGGAGGTATTAATGTTCAATTACATTGGGGTTTTTGTTTGTAATCCCTTAATTCGTGGAATTAGTTTTTAAATTTGGCATTTCGGGGCAGATTGTGTTGTAGGCGTTAGTGTAAGTGCGGAGTATTTTTTATGAAAAACATGGTTATGGTTGTTGCTGTAGAGAGAAATTAATATTTAATTTGAAATTTATGAATTAATTTTAGCCAGGAAGTATATTATTTATTTGATGAATTTAAGAGGGTTTAAGTAAATATTTGAATTTGAACTACATACACTTGATGTGCATGTATGTTTTGAGTTTGACGGTGTGTAATTTAATTACGATAATGTTGTGTTGGAATGAAAAAGATAAATATTTATTTTACTTTTGGAAAAAGAACTAATATAATGTGTTTTGGGAATTAACTAGGACAAAGTTATGTGTAAATTATTATGAAGGGTAAAATGCTTACTTATTACATTGGAATTACGTAATTGCAACATTTTTTTTGATTGATGTCCAGCCTTTTGAGGTTAGTGTCCTTTTTTTTAATTGGCCCTTCAAATGAAGGTGCATGGAAACTTTTAATAACAATTGAAGCCATTTTGTAAATCTTTAAGTCAACTGTATCTCCACGACATGAGTTGAGAATGTTGATCTGTCAAAAATGACAAAGGGCAGAATTTGTTTAAAAAGTGGACTTGATTTTCTAACTTGAGAGATTTTAATTTGTTTTTATATTTTATGAATACATATACAATTTTAAAATAAAATAAAATTAGAATGGAGCATAAATAGGTTCGATCAAAGAAAGGTTAAATTTTTGTGCAATAGGCAGTTTGTGCCTTAATTACTTTCAGTCTTGCTTCATCGAAAACAACTTTAAAATCTTGTTTTTTCTTAATTCATTTTCCTTTTTTAAAGTTTATCATTAAATTTCGTTTGACATATCAACACATGTCGTTCTTAAATGGAATTGTAGCTATTGCTATATAACATGACAGATTTTTCAACAATTATTTATGACATTACAACCATTTTGATAAAATGAACGCACCACTCTGTCAGTTTGCTCCCTTAAAATTTAAAATTAAAATCAATGAAAAACAAATCCCTGTCTTGCGTCTTGCCTTATGTAATGACCTGTATCCTGTATGAAACAACTGAAATGCCAGAATGGCGTTCGCAAGTAGTGTTCAATTGGTTGTAATAAAAGCGTTGACATTTCCTCTGCAACGTCACATTCTGTCAGATTAATTCGTATAAGTTTACCAGGTTTAAGAACGTAAGACTTTATTTTAACAAATTTAGTGGGCTATTCCTTTTCATGGCTTGGCGGGTTGATTCAGAAGGTTGACTTGTTGTCACTGGAAAGTGTAAAGTAGATTACCACAATAACTGTTTTATCACCATTTCAATTTAAAGATTAATTTTTTTAATTCCCGTTAATAATAACTTATAATTATCTATGCTTTGTTGATAAAGTCAAGACAAATCAAGTTCACAAAAACTGCAAGCGGCACTAATAACATTTGCATTTATTGGGTCACTTTTTACACCCCAGTGTTTTAACTTTTAGCATATAAAAGAACAAACCTAAAACAGAATTATCATGTATCGCGGTGCTTCTTTAATAAAGCATTATATATATAAACTAGTATTACCACTTGAGGTGCGCCATCTATCGACGAAAAACTAAGCTCTAGAATACCATGGGAAGCAACAACAACAATTAAAATGGTGGAAATTGTTGTTGTTGCTTCCCATGGTATTCTAGAGCTTAGTTTTTCGTCGATAGATGGCGCACCTCAGGTGGGAATACTATAGTTAATAAATGCAATGGCTTAGGCCATCGGCTCAAGACAACATACAAGACAGTAATACGACAGAGAGAGACAGACAGAACAGAAGATAGAAGAACACACACACATTATGCCAACAGCTCGCAGTTATTAGTTTTGGCGGTCCTCCATCTAACCACGCGCAACGATGCTTGATTTCGCTGATCTATTGGGAAGCGATGCTTTATCAGAGCCAAGGCCGTTGACAGGTAATGCTATAGTTTATATATGCAATGAATAGTTTAAGTTGGCGGTCTGTATTATTAGTCTGTGGGTCTTAAGGGTACCTAACCTAACCATATTCCATAAGTATATGATGTTTGGGGTTGCTATTTTTTAAAATCTGACTTTCAAAATTAATATTGAATAAAGATCATTATTTGTACTTTTTATCGACGAAAAACAATCAACGTTAAGCTACGAAAATCCATTAATGCAGGGAATCAGATTGCCTACAAAATGTACCTATCTTAAAACTTTTTTGAAGTCGGTGAAAAGAAAAAGTTTTTTTTGACGAAAAAGCAAAATACTGAATTTTATTAATTTGGGAAATTTTGTTTTGAGTTTTGATTTAGAAGAACAGAATATGACTGAATCAGTCGAACTTCCTCTTCAGTTGTAATTTTCCACCGAAAGATGGGGTGAATGAACCCATTCTAATTGATCAATAATTACAAAACTTTTCCTCACTCCATTAACAGTGTTATAAAATGGCCAGTGCGATTAATTGCATTTGTTTAGGACGTGAAAGTGAAACATTTTAACTCTCTGGTATTAGGATGTAATAGCATTGCATCCGAACAAACATATTTCTTGAATGCAAATTGCCAGCGTAACCGTTCCAGTGCACTTGATACTATGTTTTATGCCTGTATGTAGGGATTACGCCAGGGAGCCCATAAAGAAACAAAAACCAATTAAAGGATACTCGGATTACGTTGCGAGCATCTTCTACATATTATGTGCAATGTCGCTCCATAAATGACAGTGCATCGCATCGTATGCTCCGATTTCACGTCAAGTCAAGTGCTTTCTTTGTTACTGATGAATGTCAATGACCAATGCATTGAGCGTGCAGAAGACATTAAATGCGGAGATCGCATTGGAGAAAGACCTGGTCATTTGGAATGGTTGAATAAGAAACATAAAAATTGTGCACAGAAAAAAAGTATTTTTAGTGTATAAAGCCTTTTAATTTTAATTAAAAAAGTCAAGTCTTAAATGGATGTGTTTCTATATTTTGTTGAACTTAGATAGGTTATTGCCACACTCACACAGGGCAAGTACGTAGGACCTAGTAGTGTATTCCACGATTTTTTACGATCTATGTGTTGTAAATAAATGTCAAAAGGGTAATCCATACAATTTCTTCTAACGCATATCAAGGTCGTTATCGGTGTAAAGTAAACGAACTGTCAAAATAAACATTGAAAGCCATTTTGAACCAAACGTCAACTTTCTTACACGAGTATGTGTTGAAAATGTTGTTTAACGTCACCATAAGCCGATGTACATTGTGTTAACACATGCTAGGACAGATGACACAACACTGAGTTGAACATGCTTGTATTTCAGAAAGTTTCCGACGGTGCTTGAATATTTTTGAGATTCTTTATTTTTGTCTACTATAGAATGCCGTTCAAAACATCCGAATTCAATTTAAGGAAACATATCAACTAATATAACATATAAGATATAAGATATAATCAAGACGCAGTTCTGACAGGAAGAAATCAAATTTGAAATATCATCTGAATGAGTGCGTTCAGAAAACGAATTCGTTTGGGTGGAACCACATACCTATAGGAAAATTCTTGATAAACTTTTCATCACTAGCTAATTCGGCTAAAGCACTCACCTAAAATGTATTTGATTGATACTCTTCATAACTGATCATGAATCCTTTCTTAATCTTATTCATTTAGATCGGTAATATTATCTGCGCTGTATCCAGTTGAAGTTTGGGTTTGTTAATTGAATGAAATCCGTTCATTATTGAACTGAATTTAATGACTTTGTTTTATCCACCGGCGCGTGTTAAAAAACGAAAATTATGACTTGTTACCACGTGAACACGCAACATAAAGTTGACAATTGACACGGGAACTTCAAAGTGAGCAAAGTAATCTTTTGGTCACTGTGCAGGCAAGACGTTAAGAGAATTGCAGACTTTTGAAATCGGCATGGCGCAGATGTTAAACGATAGGTCTAACGACTAACGCCAGTAAGTGACTGTACAATTAATTGTCAAAATATAATTCTCATTGGTAATACGAAATTCCTTTACATAATAAAAATATCCTAAAAAAACTCATATTACCAAGAATAACTAAACAAAAAAAGTTATATCCGAATCGCTAAAGCCATTATCGAGTTAGAATGTTTTTGACAAACGTCATTTAAGAACTGAAATTAATTAAATCTAAACCCCGTAAATTAATTCAATGTGATCATCAAAATTGTTACAATCACCTTAAGGAGATCTGAATACTTAAATAAATACCTATATTTTGAAAAGAAAATAATCCACTTCCTCTTCCTATCCACTCTTTCTATTTCCACAATGTGTGTAGTTTCTAAATTGCTCATTTTACGTACAAAAATAAAAAATTCCACTAAAAGAACATCTTTCCTTAAGTTGTTTCAATTAATTTGATTAAATTTAATTAACAATTTAGCACATCAGCCAAACCAATGCCAACTTAGATGCATAAAATATTTTCTTTCTGACAAGACACATTTTTCAAAATTAATTTCCCGCATTAATGACATCGTTAAACTGTGCTACAAACAATTTGTCTGACCTGTATGCCACACCCTGCTTCCCTCTCAAATATTTTAATATAAATTGCATATATTTGTGTAAAAACCTTTCAAAGAAAAATGACACATAAAATTGCAAATTGAGATCTAAAAATGCAAAACACTTCAAGTCGGCCATCAGCTCATTATTCTTAATTCTATTTTATCAATTCTATCTCATTAAATATCAACATACCATGCCCCTTGCTCCCTCTATATTTCAAATTCAAAAACTTAACTACAAGAACGTCAAAAAGTATTCAAATATGCTAGAAATAGAATGCCCCACTACACTGTCGGCGGCGGTGTGGTGTAGTAAAGTGTGATGGCAATGTGTGAAATACGACGACCGACAACGACACACGAGAAACGACGCTCCTTACTCCTTGCTGGGGCTTCTCCTGCGAATATTTATACAAAATAATCGAAAGGAAGGAGTGAGATTGGATGTTTTTGCTTTACAGAGTTGTGCCATTACATCGTGATCCATCCTCAGATGTCACCACTCATTAATTGCATTTCGCTAGGCGAATCCAAATAGAATTTCAGTCGTTTTTTGTTGTTGGTGTACGTGTGTTATAGAGTATACATAAATGGCAGGCCTTATCCTCCGCGTGGCATTCTTTTAATGTGCGCGCTTCAAACCAATTAAAATCCACAGAAGCGTGAAGCAGGTCTAAGCAATTTAGTTGCGATGTTGAATGTGCACTGAATCTGAATGTCAACCTTAATGCGCCTTCTCTTATATGAGCCACCTTTTTTGGCGGGTGGAGAAAGGAGATGGCGCTGGCTGTGCTTGGCTGTACTTGGTGCGCTGTGCGCTGCTGTGGCAACAAGAGTAGCAGCTTGTGTTCTCGCTTATGAGGTTGTCAAGTGAAAAGCCTGTTTAAATTAGCTTCGTTTATCTGCAAGCAATACACCTTATGATGTGGTTGACTGATGGAGCAATGGGTGAGTTCTGAGGGGCGGACGGGCAAAGGTGCCAACCGCATAGTGTAAGTTTAATGGAAATGTAGGCATGCCTTGGGTGTACCTACATTATGTGCGTGAGTGTGGTTTAAGTTGGCTTGATTAATTTTAGAGATTGCTTCGGGATAATGGACTATTATAAACAAACTAATAGTTATTAGAATGATTTAAATGTTGTAAGTGCTTTGCTGTTTGAGTTATTGCAGAATAGGATTGGTTGATAGATTCCTCGGTCGAGATATTTGTTAAAAGCACTGTCTATTCGGTCACCCTAGTGTCACCAGTTTTGTGAGTCTGATATTGGGTTCGGTGGCGCACTTCATGAGATAGAGGGAATTCAACGTCTTTTTTCATAGTCAATCCAGCTTTTGAAACCCCATTGCGTATATCCTTTTGGCAGTCACCCTTTTCAGGTCGCTTCTTTTCGCAGCACTACTTTGCGTGTGAATAAACACTTGCAAAAAATGAGCCTATAGAACATGGAAATCGGAAGTTGTATTTGTTTCTTATTTCTAAGATCTTGCAAATACTGTGTTGGCAAATATTTGTTGAATATTGAAGTAAATTACGCGGGCCCGGGCCCGAATCAATTTTTCAATACTTTTATTCTTTACAAATGTGGAATATTTTTGTGTTGAAATCGTTATTTCAGTTTTTTTTTTGCAAATTTAACTTTTCACGTTCCTTTTTATGTGAACACAGCTTTAATACAAACATGCGATCTTGAATGCCAAATCGAACCGAACTAACACTCCCGGCCACAACGTTAACGTACAGCTAGTGGCAAATTTTATAATGAATATAATGAAAGTTGTCGAAAGCGTTGCGGCAAAACGTAACGCAAGCGATAATAAAACGTTCCAGATTCATAGGAGGAAGTTTTAGAACCACTGATGTGATTTGCCGTATAGTATTCGCTTAAAACGTTTCGTTTACGAAACGATTCGACGTAGTGAAAGCGGTAGACGGAGCTAAAAAATAAATAAAAACGCAGCCATTTTGTTTTATTTTTTATTTTCTAGTAAAACAAATCACAAATAACACACAACATTATTATTTTAATATTAGACATCCTTCTAAGGGCCTTAGTTGATATCATCATCTAGAAATGCGTCATGTGCACTTTAGAGCATGGGTCGATTGTGGTTTATTCGTATGGACCTGTGACAACAGGAAAACCTACAAGAAAAAGTCTAGCGGGGTAAAATATGCAAGAGGTAACTTTACCCTGAAATCTATAATGCAGAATATCAATTGTGGTGTCTGCTGTGTGGCAGCGCCATCCTGCTTAAATCAAAATTAGATATAGATAAGACCAAAATTTGTCAAGTTGGGCCAGACAAAATTGATTATCATCGTTCTATAGCCCTTGCCATTGACATGGACCGCTTCACATACGTCGTTTTCAAAAAAATACGGACCAATGACGCCATCGACCCAAAATACACACCTTTTGAGAATGTATTGTCACGTTGTAAACCTACTTCGTGTGGGCTAGTGCCGTCCCATATACAGAAATTTTGCTTGCGACACACACAGCCAATGAAGAATACGCCTATCATTAAAGATGATTTTCCGGTCCAAATTAGGCTACCCTTTCAAACGCGATAAAGCCCAGGCAGCGAACAAACGGCGTTGTCTATGGTCATACACTTTAAGCTCCTGGGTCAGATTTATTTTGAACGGATGTAAGTCAAACTCCTGACACGGAAGTCGCCAAGTTTATCTATGTAAGTCAGCGAAAGGGCGAGTTTTTGTGCACGGAGAGGAATCGACTGCCTCTCGGGTTCTGCTGTAGTTCACTTTCAAGGCGACAGCGACGATGTTCTAGGCCGATCCTGGGATCTTTTGACGAACAATTTATAGCTGTAAGCATCGATGATTGAATATTTAGCAACAGATTTGACAGCTGTTAAAAAGACAACATGGCCGCCAGATGTCGCCAAAATCTACCCGCGCGTTGACAACCTCTTTTCAAAATCCTGAAAATAAAAATTTGTAAACGGGCCAAACAAATCAAAACTTCAATTATACATTTTTTGTAATAAGTTCAAAACAGTTCAAAGAAAATAAAGCCAGTGCAGGGTTAGATGACGTCTTAAAATAAATTGATTTGAAGCTTAAGGATTATATTTATTAACACGCACACGCTTTATCCCTATAAAATGATTTACTAAACCCGTTTAACTTAACCTTTACGAGCCCTACACATTTGTTATTAATTATCATTATTTAATAGAAAACTGTCAGTCTCCTTTATCAATCCAAGCATCATACACAATTAAGGGCAAGATGCTGGAAGATATTATACATTCACACGTTCCCAAGTAGGTTTATATGAAAATATCTTCATAATAGACACACCACGCTATCGTTTTAGTTAACAGCCTTGCTTTAATGATATGATACATACCATAAAGAGCCTTGAAGTATTAGATAAAGATACTATATAACGTTATATTGAGGGAGTCACGGGTGGAACTATTTATAGGACTAGGAAGGTATTGTGTATGTAGAAACTGGTACATAATTATTCTACACCAACGAGCGGATAGTTAACAGAGTTCATCTTTGAATAATGATGTTATTTAAGTTGTGTTACTAGTATAAGGAATTGAGGTATCCTGGACTATTTTCAGGATACCTTCCTTATATGTTTTTGAATGTGTAGTGTACTATACAGAGAGTGTAATATTAGATACGCATGAGATACTATACATGTTTTCCTTACTTAATTTTATGCTATGTAATAATTTATGGGTGTAATCAATAAGAGTTTATTTGATACAAATAATAACAACAAGCTGAGGTGTGTATGTTTATTGTATAGACCTGATTTAATTCATAATGCTAAATTGTGACTTTTGCGGGGCGAGCTTAAATCAAATTGATGGATTAGAAATTAGATATAGTGAAATATTACAATCTTAATCGAAAATTCCCACTATCAATTCTGTCTTTGTATGTCACTGTTTTTTTTATACGGATGACAATTATCAACATAAAAAGGAATTTAATGCAATGTTGTAAACTTTTTTACGTCGTACAAGATAGTTTATGACACACATTACATGTCTTTGGAGTTGGTGTATTCCAGAAGCATCAATAAATTATTTTCCTGTCATGAGTATACCTATACCTACTGGCCTGAGCAAAAAACAATTTTAATGCTATTGTGATATTTACCACAAGTAAGTAAGTTAACAATAACAAATCTAATTGTGAATTTTTAAATCCATAAATGAATTGTATGACATATCTCATGATGTCCAAAACACATATTTTATTGTCTGAACGCGCTTGACATTTGATTCATGACACTAATCACTTTTAAACTGCGATAGGAAATCGGAAACGGCGCGTCAGAATCGCAAAACAAGATCTGTCAAAATTATACAAATTTTTAGTTAAAGTATTTAACTTATCTCATTTGATTTTACAAAATTATTTATTAAACGAAATCATAATGAAGTCTTATACTTTGGGTGTGTTTGTTTTAGATTTTTTTCTTGGGCAGTCAAATTTTCAACACCAACTTTGTGGTTTTAAATAGTGCTCAGATTCCATTTCTATGCGCGACATTAAAATGTAAATTCAACAGTATAACAGGTCTTTTGTAGAAATTGGTTTTCACAAATATCAAAGGTGTTATATTGCGCATCCGTCAAAAAAGTTAACAAAAAAAATTGATGCTCTCTGTGATTATTTTACTCATCTCATGTGAGTTTTCGCAATACAATACAATTTTGTATAAGGGTTCAATGTGTTTATTCGTCACAGCCCACCGCCATTTTGCATAATTTTGACAGATGTAAGGGAATATATTACCTGTACTACATTTTATATATCTTGAGTTTTCTGAACACGCTTAATTTGTTAGCAGCATTCCATAATCAGCAAGGTTTTGACAAGTTCTGTCAAATGAACAAGTGGAAATGCATGCAACTATCAAAACTAATCATCTATTTGCGATTTAGTCTGGTGTCAAATTTTTTTCCGACTATGCGGCCAAGAGCTCACTATTCAAACAATTCTTGACGGAACATATTTTACATTATTCTTAGGTGATCTTTATAGAACTGAACAGACTCGTCGTCATTTAAGAACTTGATGCAAAGTGCTGTTTTGGATGGAAATTTTTTTATCAAAAGATCATTATAATTTCAGTCCTGACATTCAACATAAAAGTGTTATACAGCATCAGGTGTTGCTGAAATCTTGTATAACATATTTTATTGGTAGTCTTGCTGGTGCTGACGTTCAAGAACAGAACTTGTCAAAAAGTGACGTAATGACAGGGTGACTTTGACATTGAAAATTTACTTCAACGCGAACCACTTATAGCGATCAGAAAAACCAATCGGGAAGAATTTTCAAATAAAGAATTTCCTATCGATTTAAATCACAAATTTTTTACTGAACGATGAAAAATAGTTCATAGATTTAAATATTTAGTTTGCAAAAAATGTGTTTACATATATATTTTATAGGTACTGGAGAAATTTAATTTTTCGACTTTGATCGTTTTAATTGTTTTAGTTCGAATTTGTTCCAGTTCGTGTACAATTCAATCAAAACATGTGTCGTTAGTGTTTATTCCACGCAAAATGCTACCAGTGTGGCAAGTTTTTGTGAATCGCTTCGCTGGATAAATTAACCTAAACTCTTTTTTATTTGCTATTCTCGCTCATGCAACTTTGTTGCTCCACTAAATGTTGTTCATTCGACTGGTTGGCGTCCATATCGATGTTTTCTTAATTCCACAATGTCGAAACTGCTGTGTGCGGATAAACCATAAACGATTTTCTTGTCAATCAGACATATTTTTCCTGATCGCTACAAACGCTTATCAGGAAAAAATTTAAAGTTTTTTTTTTTTTGTAGAATAGTTACATGATGGTTTTTCCCGATCGCTATAACTGGCCCCTAACCAAATTTTTGTAGATCCCTATAAATTCAAGGAATGTTAGAAAGAACAAGACAACACGTAGCAGAGGTATTTTTTTGTTTTTTTTTTGTTTTTGAACTTCTTATATTATGTAGTTAGAAGGTTTTTTCCCTATGTAGGCGCTCTACACACCAAACTTTCTTCAAGGTCAACAGACTCATAAAATTTATATTTGTGAAATACTATTTCACTCAATACTCCATAACATGATGCAAAGCAATTAGCTTTATCGACTATATGAAGCTTCCCCCTGAGACAGCACTAAAAAAAAATTAAACCTTACCATATGCCCATGCCCAAGCATCCCGCAGTTTAATGTATTAATTCATGTATCGTCTGAATAAACAGAATCTAATGTGAAATAAATTGTTTAAGTGCAGGCACTTATGAAATTTTATTTTCCACAGAGCATCGACGAATCTGCTCGAATTATAATCTTTAAGTAAGCAAACATTCATTTAAATTGCCAGCAATAACAATTAGAGAATTTTTTTTTTCGTTTTGTTAGGATTTTTATTTCGCTCCGCGTTGTCTATCGTCAAATGAAAATTTCAATCTCAGAAATACATTTATACAGACAGCAAAATTGAAATCTAAATATTTTCATTATTAAACGTTTGTAAGAAGAAGAAAAAAAAAATCTCCATCAAGATCGCACGTATCCATTAAATTCAGATTGCTTCTCGGATATAAGAACCACATAATATAATGATTTGGATTTCTCATTAATTATTCTGTGTGAATCTTTCATTGAAACTGCCAATTTCATCGCTCATCTCGAACACAAAAATGTGTATTTTTTAATTATTTTTATTATAAACATTTTGGTTAATGATCATGGCGTGATGATTTGGGAATGTTTTCCTTATTTTCTTTTTACTTGCGATTATAGGTACTATAAGGCAAGTTATGGATTCGTGCAGAAAAAAAAAATTGAGATAACAATCACACATGACATTACGATGATGGAGAAGTCGAAAAAAGTGGGTCTGGGAATTCCGTCCGTCTGTCTGTCTGTCTGTCTGTCTGTCTGTCTGTCTGTCTGTCTGTTCGCGCCTCTGGAGGCTGAACGGGTGGGCCGATTTGCTTCAAATTTGGTATATAGGATTTATTTGGCCGTCCCTCGGAACGTATTTTTTATTTTTGCTCTAGGTCCAAAAATAACGGCACCTGCCATACAATCTTGAAGACAAAAATTGATTTTCTCAAAAACGGCTCTAACGATTTTGATAAAACTTTCAGAATGCTATTTTTGCAAGAAAATCTATCTTTTAGTTTGAAATTTTTTTTCAAAATTTGTCTAATAACGGTACCTCTCATAGAACCAATATTTTCAAATCAAATTTTCTCGTAAACTATACATTCGATTTCAATAAAATTTTGGCCACAGGAAGTCATTCATAATTTCATTAATATGGCATTTCAAAATTTTCAAAAACTTTTTTTTTTTGATTTTTTATAATTTTTTCAAAAAAATTTTTGGTTTTCGAAATATGTTGGAAACGGGTACATTGATTTTTTTTTAAATTATTTTTCAAATGTAAACTACAGATTGCCATATATTTGCATACTCAAATAAATTTCAAAATATTTTTTGAAAAAGTTTTTCAAAAATAACCTTTTAAAAAAAAAACTGGTCCAACGATTTTCAATATTTTTTTTTCCTAGATTGCCGTATAGCTTTGAAATTTTATTGCATACTTAGTTTTTCCGAGAAAACTCTTAAACTAATTTAAAAAATAAAAGAATTTTCGAAATTGTTTAATTTTTTTTTAATATCCATATATGCAGCCACTACGCAATTGCTTATCATAAGAGCAAGTTCGTGCGACCCAGTCGTGCATTTTATTTTATATACAAAAAATTTGGGTGGCATATCGGCATCGGTTTTGATTCTAATGAACTTATGGAATAACATTAATGAAAACTTTCGCTCGGCTTTCATGTACCTACATAAAAGCTAAATAAAAGTGAGAACTTGCCGAATTGTTTGACATTCTTGGCCAATGGCAATACTTACTATACAGTCTGCTTTAAACGTTTCGTTTTGATAAATTTGGAATAATTTGGCAAAATAAAAGATGCATTTGAACGGAGTGCAAAGACATATTACCAGATCCAAAGGCCTTGATATTGACATGTCCCTGAAGTTAGCAGAACAAAGTCAGCAGAACCAAAATTTTTTGATTGCATAATCAAACTCCTTTTTTATTGCACCCACCCATTTTCAACCCACTTTCAACCCAATTTCAACCCAACTTCAACCCACTTTCAACCCAATTTCAACCAACTTTCAACCCGATTTCAACCCAATGTCAACCTACTTTCAACCCAATTTCAACCCAATTTTAACCCACTTTCAACCCCCTTTTAACCCAATTTCAACCCAATTTCAAACCACTTTCAACCCAATTTCAACCTAATTTCAACCCAATTTCAACCCACTTTCGACCCACTTTCAACCCAATTTCAACCCAATTTTAACCAACTTTCAACCAAATTTCAACCCAATTTCGACCCACTTTCAACCCAACTTCAACCCAATTCCAACCCAATTTCAACCCAATTTTAACCAACTTTCAACCCAATTGATTGAAATTGGGTTGAAATTCATGCGATACACCGCGTCTATTTGATTTGTGTTTTTTCCAAATCAAGTGTGGGACTTTGTACGACGGCAAAAAAAAATATATATATTTTCAAATAAAAAGAAAGATAAACTATTCAATTGCTTTTGTATTTATTTTGTGATTCTTATTTCTTTGTTTGAGGCTCTCTACTTGTATTATGTATTTCATCCCCTATAAAAATACTGCTGTGCTGTGCAGGATTATTCCACTACATAAGAGGTTCATACTTAATTTATTTTTTGTTTGCCTTTTGCCCTGTATGCGCGTCGGTACGCATTTATATTTATCTTCCGATTCGGACATCATAAACACAAAAAATGCTCCGATCGGAACTTTTCTCCGATCGGAGGATTCTCCACAATCCATCTCCAACAACTGACTGGGCTCAAGATTCGACAGACATAAGTGCATATTCACATCAAGCTGAGAAAGTGGCGCTGGCTTGGCCGAATTGAGGAGGACAGTGTATGTCAAATCCTGAATTTGATAGATGACTGAGTAGACCAACAAAAATGGAGATTATAATTGTTTTTTAGGAAGCTGAGTCCCGGAATTTGGAGTCGAAAAAATATTGCTGGAATGACCTGGTGCCCAATTCTCTGCTCTAAGAGTAGTAAAAATGTTGTTGCCAATAGTTGAGTAAAAAGAAATAGCTTACACTTACACACGACGAAAACATCGGAACACAAAGAACTGCCATTCCCAAAATCTGCTTTCAGAAACATATGTGGAGGTCCATTCTCACACCCCATTTACCCGAGTTGCCAGAATTTTTTCCATGTCACATTGTGTCAGTAGAGTAATTATGACATTTTATTTTGTGAACTGTCAAAATTAAAAAAGTTTCTTAACACATTTCCCTTGTATTTGGTTGTTAATTTTTTTTGACGATTTTGTCCAAAACAAATTTCCAATATTGCAAACAGAACAAAATAATCTATTTTTTTTTTTTTAAATTTGTCATACCAAATAGACAATGGTTTGTTAGATCGTCTAATCTGATTTTATTACAAATTTATTTTTTTATAAACAAAATTTTTATTTTACCCCTCCCCATTTGCTCTACCATGGCTTAAAATAATTTCGTTCCTGAAGCTCAGGAATTCATTATTATTCTTAATGCACTAAAATAAATTATTTTTCTTGTTATATTAAAAAAACAAAAACAAAAGTGTCCCTAATTCAAAATCGCTCACTGTTCCATCTTCATAATAATGTAAAAGTTACTGCCCCTCTGATGTATCTAGGCTATACGGTGTTATTTTAACCAAGGGGCTAAAGAGATACAAACTGCATGTGTGTATAATAATCGCCTTCTTGTCTGATTCGAACCGAATGCCTGGGCACCAGCAACACATCACTTGGCCCCAATGTTATCACAGCAATTAGTGTCAAATAATATAACGCATGAGATGATCCTGAGCCTTTTATGATGTTGCAAACGATAAATAGACAGATTACGTTCTCCTCGCAGCCTATACATACACAGACACAGAGAGCATGGTTTTCCATTTTTCTACATTTTGTACCCCCGCCCGTTCTGCTCCTCTTCCCCCGCCAAAAGCAATATATTTTCAAGTGAAAATGGAAAACTCAATAATAATTAACACTTTGTACAAAGTATATTTACATTTTTATTATATTTTTTTTTTTTTTTTTTTTTTTGATTTGGCAAATAAGCTTATGGAATCTATTTTTATGCGAATGGGGTGCAGTTGGGAAGGTGAAGGGGGAGACTTTCTTCTTCGTCGGTTGTTTATTTAGGTTCAATTTCTTCAGAAATATCCAAATCCATATCTACATCTCGTTGGACGACACGACGCCGATGAGGCAAACGTACACGACCGACGACGATGACGATGTAAATCTTAAGACGAGCAGTGTCATTCGCACAGGAAGTTTATGTTAGTGCCAAGAAGTGAGAGATTGTGGAACCTTGCGCGGAAGCAAGATGATGTTTTTGGGATGTTTATAGATTTGATCGATGGGGAAATCACCTTTCGGCGCTAATTGCTTAATTATAAGATTTCAATTAATTTCGGAAAGGAAAATCCCTCCCAGATAGATAGGTACTCTTGCACGCAAATGAAGCTTTAAAAAAAATGATGAAATATAGTGAAATTTTATCTTACACTTTTCGTCCCATCTCTGATTTTTAATTAATTTTTCGATGAGGATTAAGCATTAAGGAAAATTTTGATTTTTTTTTAACTGAAAACAACATAATTGACTCGTGAAATTATATTTTATGGCTATTTTCATGTGAAGGGGATTTTGTAATTTCAGGCGGGATGTTGTTCTTTTTTTTTAATTTCATTTCCTTGGGCTTTGATGTCAACGCTTTGGTGATTTGTTATGGTTGTGTGTTATAGTTTTTTAGTTTTTGATTGTGTATTCAATTAAGTTGGTAATAACTTAATCAAATTAAAATATTTATTTTGAAGGAATTCAATTTTTAAATCACCAAACTTCTTGAGGAATTTTGATAAAATTGTAAGGAAAGCTTTATGAAATACAGTTCCTTACAAAGTTTAGCCCACGGACCAATAAGATACAGATCGCCAACTCACTGTTTGGGTTCTCTTTTTGCCTAGAAGCTAAAAATCAGCTGATATGCCATTTATTTTGAGAGTGTGACGCTCTCCCTTGCTTTTAAAACCCATTTAGCAAAACACACCTAAAAAAAAATGGCATACGCAGGTATAGTTGCCATTACAAAATGCACAGAAAGAGATGTACACGTATTCACAGACGGAAAAAATATTTCGAGGGTGTTTCAGGCAAGAGGAGTACGAGTTGGCGGTCTGTATATTGGCCCGTGGTTCAGCCTGCGAAAAGTTACAAAAGCTTTAAGCGTTTACAATTTAATAAAACCTTTGTTCAATTTACTTATGCTTTACTTCGAATGGTGATCCTGGAATAAATTCTTAATACGACAGCCTTGGCTTCTGACTCCCTTTCGAAGGCCTCTGGAGTTCAATCGCCCAAGAAAGCCCAGCCATCTTAACCTGGAAAGCAAATTTTGCTAGGCGTATGCCCTTTATGTTTTTCTTCACATGTTTTATTCTTGATACAACTCCGTCTTGTCCTCATTGATAATATAATCAGTGCCATTCTGCTTAGTCAGTGCTGACTCCATGGTAGTGAAGGCATCGGTTACTGCTCGTTTCGTTCCTTATTAATTTAACCTTAAATAGGTCAGGTCAGAGCACCCAAGTGATTGTGTTGATCTATCAAAAAAAGTAATATGTACCTGATTTATTGATATTGATGATGCGTATTACCTTTTTACTGGCTAGAGTACAATGGTGTAGCTGCAGCAGTAGTGCGTAGCACTGTCAAAGTTAATTGTGCGTTAATCGTATTGCACGCCTACAATGTGATGTAGCAGCTGCAGCACAGAGAGTAGCTGAAGTGCAAGTCGATTCGACTCCAACTTCACGAACGTGCTGCGCTGCAAAACAAAGACAAACCAAAATGGCAGACATGATTTTTGTTTGAGTTCAGTGCTACACATTGTAATCGTGCATGCTGCTTCGTGAGCTACATTTTTTGACATTAAATACTGCTTATGTACTACTGTTGCAACTATACCATTGTGCTCAGCCAATGAAGATCAGTTAATTGACGTTGCGTCAACTCGTCCTGCGCTCTTTTGGTGTCGAATGTTTGTGTCAAATCTCTGAAATCTAAAGTTCTTACTTATTTAAACTATTAAGACTTTAAAAATCTGAAGCCTCAATAGTTGACGCAGAGTAGGCGATCTTCTTTTATGGTGTCCTCCGACCATATTTTGCTGATGACTGGGTGTATGCTGATGCTCCTCGCCAGGGCATCTTCGTCTTAGGATTTCTTATAGTATTTTAGTTCCAGCTACTTCGCTTATTTTTAGTCTGGCGGTGGCTCCTAAGATCTCATCCTGATGTTTGAATGTTTTACATATTCTGCATACGAGTGGGAGTATGCTCCTGACCTCGAAGCTCCGGTCCATCTGCTTCGTTTCGACTTTACGTTGTTGGTGATCTGTTTTCTTCCTCCTGAGCAAATTTCTCATCCTTTCTTCGCTCAACGTAAAACTTAAAATACGCTCTTGTTCTCTTGCTATGTGGCAACCTGTGTAGACATCTGCTATTGTTTTCTTTGCTAAGGCGCACTTAGAGTCAAACCAGCAACGGTTTCCAGGAGATCGTTGTTCCTAAGAGATTCCGCTCCTTCGTTTGTTATGGAGTGTTGACATAACTGTCATTAGTCTAATACGCTGTCAGCAGATGCAGTAGTGGTCACTTCCGAATTAAATCATCTGAAATTGAATTTCCTCAGCGTATTTGTTGTTTGCCTAAGAGCTTCCTTTGCACAAACTGTACTCTATCCAACATAAATTGTCAGTACTCGTCTTATATGGAAGCTTTTTCAAATTCAGCAGCGTGCCGACCATAACCGACCATACCATTAAATTAATCTGCATTCAGAGTTACCAGTGTCTTTTTGTTTTCCTTGGGTTTCTGTTGAGGAGCTTTTGGTTTTAGAGTTTTGAAAAAAGTTCTTAATGTTGAGATCTTGTTTTTTTCATTTCTTTTAATGATACGCAAAAATTCAGTTACAAAATTGTAAGCTGTTTTGATATTTTAAGACGGGTTAATTTTTTAATAATTGTTTGTAAACAGTTTCTTCAAGAGCTGAATTTTGTTTTTAAAGTTTTGTGCAATTTGTATTTTTAAGTCGTGTATTTTGTGCTTGATCTACTGGCGATACTGTTCAAAAACGTTCCTTTAATCTTAAGGTTCATATAAATGAAACAAATTATATGAAAATTTCCATCTAAAGAAAAGGACATCAACCCTACATATTCTACCTTCAGATTTTTGTTGATTTGAAATACCCTGTAAGAGCTTTTGTTGGTATAGAACCCACCCTACGAAAAACAAAAGAAAGCGAATGAGAGACAAAAACTCCTTATCTTCCCTGTACTGCCAATTTATGATGGACGGAGTATGCGTCAATTTTTGGCTTTGAATGAACCTAGTTTCTAAATGAGTGTCTTCCGTTTCGATTAACAAACACGATCCATTCGGTTGCACATTCGATCATATGGTGATAGCAATTTACGGCCTTGTTGTTGTCAATGTTGGAACTTAGGGACCGTGTGCCGCTTGTTATCATGTTTTTTTTTTAGCTTTAAAAACGTAGACCTTAGTCCACAAAGAATGTTGTGTATGTCAATGTACTCCGATTTTTTGAACAAAAATCTCCCGAATCGGACTTTGGTTTCCTTTGTCTTATTTTGGGATATCGCTTATGCTTTGGCGAGGAGCTCGTAGAAACTTTCCTGTTTCCTGTGAAGTGTTAAGGCATGTGCATTTATAAGGTTAACATGGTGAAATTTGGCATTCAAGCTCAAAATTCTTTTCCTAAGTCGTCCTCTGACAGTGAAACCGCATACAAACAAGAGCAACTGTGCATCGTGGTGAAACTTTCCATATATTATAACAGAAGTCAAACTTTAATGTTTTCTCAAGTCCTTCTCATTCCACCGTAACTCGTAGATAGTTGTTACATCAGACTTGAAACTGGCGAGGGTCTCTGTTAACTGGTAAGGTTATCGGGGTTTGTTTAATGTACGCACCTTCTAAGTTTTTGCTAATAGTCATTCGTTTAACTGAAAAAAAAATTTAGAAATGAAAGTCACGTTGAAAAAATTCGTGTGAAATCATTCTTTGAAGATGACACGCATCAGAAAACTAAGACCTTAATTTTTAAGATATATCGGCAGTGAATATCGCAAAAGATTATTAAATAGCAGACATTTTCGGAACTCGCAGCAAAAATCGGTTGAAATGTACTCATCTAATCAACTGTCTTTTAAAAACTTTCAAACTAACTTACATAGAAATTTTCAAGTCAATAACTTACTGTGTTCTATCAATTGCTTATGTGCGTATCTACTAACCTTTTGATTGCATTAATTATAAAAAATCAGATTCAAATCACTTCAATATGACTAAAAATTTGTTGAAAAACATTCTTACCCTTACCCTATCCATTAGCGGTTAGCTGTAGGTTAAGTATGCTATAAAGAAAATGACATTGAATTTTATATTTGCATTTAAACTCATCCAATAATAATGTATCTAGATACATTCCCTGTATGAAGTTTCTATACGAGTAGCAGGGTATAACTTGTGTCCACAATACGTCACCAAAATACATATAATTGCGAATGTGGTAAATTGAATTAATTTTCAATTAAGCTGACAGTTAGTCGTCATATCGTCGTATCTAATATATTTATTACCAGTTGGTTTTATTGGTGTGCACAGGAGTATGTGTGTATTTGTGTTTAGATACAAATACAACACAAATAAATGTATATATTGATGCACATTAGAAAACCACTTCCAAATTGCCTCGAATTGCAATGCAAAGTAACACGGATCCGAAAATGCAAATTATTAGATGAAATCAATGATGAAAATGAATATAAATCTATGTATGGATGTGTATCATTGTAATATTGAACTGCTGCTTGATTAATATGCTTTGGGATAATAGATTGGTTGATTGCTAATCAATGATTGAGTGGATTGTGTTTGTGGCTTTATTGAATGAGAATCGTTTACGATGTCATGGTTACATTGGTTTCAAATATTAAATTATATATATTTTAAAATGGCTTATTTCACTACAATTAAAAAAAAAATCATTATTATTGTTCTTTCCAAGGACTTATCCTTAAATGTTAAATGCATGCATAAAAGATACATTTCAATTAATAAAATTTCATTTTGGTTTTTTCTCCTTTATTTTCAGGTTAAAATATGGTTTCAAAATCGTCGAACAAAATGGAAAAAACAGGATAACGTCACGAATACAGAAGCAGCAGAACACAAGACTGTTACGGCAAAGAGTCCAGAAAATAATCCCAAAGGCAATTCGAACTCACAATCTGAATCTCATCATCAGCCAAGCTCGAAGAAGAACTCACAATCAATTCCCTCACCCTCATCTGCTACATCTGTTGGTCCAACGGAAAAACCACGACCAATATCTGTCGAATTAAGTGCGAAACTCTCAGCCAAACATTCCACAAAAATGAAAAATAAACTATCAGCATCACTCAATGCTGCATCAAATGGTGAAAAGGAAAAATTAAAATTGCCTTCTGAAAATGCCTCCAGTCATAGTAATAAACGTAAGTCAATGGATTTGAATTTGAATCCTCCCCCACCTATTTTGGATTTCGAAACAAAACTTTCAGTATCAAAAATTTCAACTGTCAAAACGTCTATTGCCGGAGGAGGTGACAGTCAAATGACAGACGATCAAATGTCAGAAATTTAGAAGAAGACAAAATAAAACTCTTATAAAAAATGTCAGCTACATATATAAAAAATATATGACAACCTAAATATCGATCTTCCATTTTATAATCCAAAACAAAACACAATATAAAAATAAATGTAAGACAAAAAAATCCTGATTTTCGTGCCAAGAACTAAAATTTAAAAAAAAAACCTAAATTATATAAAACTACAAAACTTATAAATAATTGTATCTCATGCCTAAATTATCATTTAAAAAAAAAAACTATTTATTGTAAAATTTCAAATAAATCATTGAACTCTTAATCAAAATAATTGTTTATCTATATATATTTTCATGATGCGCCTATAAGAATGAACAAAATTTAACAATTACAAGAAAAAATATATCAATTACCTTATAATTTTATTAATAGAAGTTTAAGGAAATTAAATAGCTTTAAGGGTATATTTTAAGAAAGATTTTTTTTTTAAAGTAAAAAATAAGATAGTCATATGTATCTAGAAGAATGAATTTGTTACAAAACTGAAATTATAAAAATAATTATTTTATAAATGTTTGTATATGCTTTAAAATATTTTTTTTTAAATTATACTTATGACAAAATGTATGTACCTTTGCTTGATGCTATATTTCTTTATGTATAACTGTACCAGTGTATCCATAACAATTTTACCAGACCTAAACAAACTGCTTGTTAGGATAAACTACAATTATGCAATGATCCAGTACCCGTAAGCGTATAAAAATTACGTGCTTCAATCATAATTTTGTGCTGAATTAACTTGATTGGTGTAGTTGCCAGAATATCTGTCAAATTTTGCCAAAAAAAACACTATAAGGGCTAATTCTCAGTCGTGTACTGTAGGTTATAAATATCTTTGTATGACGTACGTTTAAATATGTTCATTATTAGAATTATTGGTTTTTTCATCCTTTTAAAGTCTATCTACACAACTGACAAGTTGCCAGAATGTTTCCTAAATTATTTTAAAAGCTATTAGGCTAAGGTCCGTCAGTCGTGTAAACTGGACAAACATCCATATTTCTTAGTCAACTAGTTCACAATTTGTGTGCTTAACAGACCAGTTACAGTTCAGTATAGAGCTCTTGGTTACAAAAGCTGAAGCCAGTTGGTAGATCTTGGGGAAATCAAAACATTCAAAAGGAACTAGAAAGATTTCTATAAATAATCACTTTAAATTGAATAAGAGATAGATTTCCTGCAAATCTGCCTCTTGGGTTTAGTGGAGGTATGTTTCATACCAGAACTCACTTAGGTACATCTTATTAATTCGGATCATACGGATGTGGAGATTACATTTAACTTTTTGATTTGATTTAGAATGATTGAACTTTGAAGTTTGTATTGAGAAGGCGGTCGAAAAGCCCTCTACAAAAGCATTCTGACATTTTTTCTAATTTGTTTATAAAACTGATGTTATAGACAATTTATGCCTGTAAAAGTAAACGATCGATCGATTTTCATCCTTGTGTTTTATTTGGCCATTGGCTTTTGGCCAGTTAAAAATAATTGTCCTTATGAAAGATATTTTACACATAAGCAATAAAGTCCATCACAAAACTAGCATTGCGGTTCCACCCTTAACGAATTCTTGTACTGAAAGTGTTACTGAATGCACTCATTAAGGTGGACATTTCATTTTCATTTTGTTTTCGTTAGAACTGTGTTTGCATTTTGTTTGTTTTTAAGTGTCTGCTTTCACTTTTAATTTTTTTTTTACCTACTTGGGTGTTTTGCACGTTGAGAAAATCCTATTATATTCACATAATCTAATGGCAACATATTGCTCGTATAGGGATAGGCTTCGTCCCTACTTAGAACTAGGTGCGCGGTTGGGATCAATTTCGAGCGATAAAACATCCGTGAGTTCTAGCGTCCGTTAGTCGGTCGCATATAATGTACATATTATGTATACCTAATTTGTTGACATAAGTCATAAACGTATACACGAGATAAGGCTTAAAATCAATCATGTGTGACGTTTAGATAGGACACTTAAAGTTTTTGATGTTTGATGTGGTTATCTATTTTGCCCTCTTAAGCGCCTAATATGTAATAAAGGGCCATTCATTTTCCGGTTTCGAAAGTAAAGCTAAATATAACACACACAGCGGTACATTTTTGATGAAAATTTAATTTCATTATAAAGTTTGGGCTTTGCCATTAAGTGTAAAAACAATATTATTCGAATGGCTGCCTTTACCAGTTTTTCTCACTTTTCGGGCGGTATCTCAGCCATAACTTGAATAATGTTAATGTCTATAGACTTCGGGGATTATACGCGAAAACACGGTCTTTGGCGCAGTCCCACAGAAAAAAATCCATCGGTGTCAAATCGCATGATCTTGGTGGTCATTTGACGTCTCCAAATTGTGAATTCACACGACCAGGAAACTCTTCAAGCAATAAAACCATAACTGGTCGTGTTGTTTGGCTTATTGACCCACCTTGTTTGAATCACATATCAAAGTCACGATCTTCAATTGCCAGCCAAAAAAAAAAAATCGGTAATAATTCGGCCATATCGCTCCGAATTGACTATAACCGTCTGCCCTTTCGCAACTTCGAAGAAATACGGGCCAGTTACACCTTTCGACCATAGAGCACCCACCAAGTGAGAAATAAGCCCCATGGCTGAAGAAAATGTTTTTCGACAAATCGTTGTTTTTTGTCTGTTGTTCCAACATCCACTTTTGTAAGAAGTTCAAATAATTTTAATCCAATAACATTCAACTAATATTATGACACTTAAGATGACAGCTAAGTTTAAAAGGTGTCAAATGTCAGCGTTTCCAACTTGAAACCACCAAATGAATTGTATTGGTTCTGCCGCGTCTCGCTTGGTACTTTTACTTATTTCCAAGGGGAAAAACCGCTGTAATTTTGCTAATCTTCATCTAAAACCTTTTGATCAAGATAAAGACAGTAGATAATTTTTTAAGTTTCATTCTTCGCGCCAAATTATACTTTTGTCACATTTTTGTAACGTCATCCAGACCCGTTCACACGGCTTCAACAAGACGGATTTTTTTGTTTTGCTTTGTTGTCTTAGGCCCCTATATGAACAGGACCTGAGTGCTGAGTCAGTCTGTTTCATCAAATAGTGCTGAGCTTACAAAGTGTTCTGACAATGCTCTGAAAGTTGAAAGCAGCATATAATCTATGATGTGAAATTTACAAGCCACGTTCATTATACTCTTTCTGAACCAAATTTCCAATACTCTTTTTTTCTGCCCGCCTATAAATATATTGAACTTCATCTGTTTAACTTTAAAAATCTGTCCCCATTTTTTGATTTTTACTTTTTTAGTTTAACAAAACAACTGGCAGACCTAGTCATTTGACTCCAGTCAAAATAATTTGAATTCTTCATACTTTTTAAACATGCATGGTTTTAATATCATCAAAATTAAAAAAAAAAAAACAGGGACAGTTTAAGTTGTATGTAATTAATAATGCAACCAAGCACAAAGAGCTTATATAATGTTTCATATAAATTTAAAATGAAAACAAAATTAAAACTAAGTCATTACGTAGTAGATAATGTCTCCAAAAATCTTATCGATTTGCTTTTCAGCTATTTTTTAAATTATATTTATGTACCTATGTATATGTATCATTGTACAATTTAAGTTAATATATGAAATGCATATGTGTTAAATTATGACAAAATTATAATAAAACTAAATGTGCAAATAATCGTATGTAGTTAATTGCTAAGTCGTAATTTTAAGAAAAGAATATGAACAAAACTTATAAATAAAACAAATAAGAATGAAATCTAAAATGGATACTTGTTTTAATTTATTTTCAAATCAGCTTCAATTCCATCGACCTCCGGATGTATTGGAGCACATGGTTATATATGGTTAAGTAGAGTTTTAGAAATAATATCTAAGGATTCAAATGATCGCTAAAATTCCCATTGTATTTATATTTTATAGTAATTTCATGGAACATTTTATTTTAGTTCTGAACGTCGTCAATGGCGGCGCTAGTTATCTTATCTACTTTACATCAAATGTCTTCTATTGTTGTTTTTGTTTCACATAGCAGTTAAGACAAAAACCACTAAAATTACTCTCTAATCAAAGCTTGTGAACGTCGTCCATAGAAATATCGCACAAAACGTCCCGCTTCTTGGGAATACTATAGATTTTAAATACAATGAAATTCCGAACGGATTTTCGAACATTGTTGCCGATACCAATTTTCCGAATATGGGAAATGTTTCCCAAGGAATTTTATTCCCGATAGGGCCCAATATCTGCAGTTTTTGTGGATGGCACTGCTTTTTTTTATAACGCCCACGCGCTCAAGGGGTTTGTTATAGACCTTTCACAGCGCGAGCGATAGGAAGTTAGGAAGGGAGGGAAAGGAGGTGTCGATGAACATTGATCTTGAATGTTTGAAGATCAAAATGGCAAGGAAAAATTGTGCCAGGCAATCCATTCCACATTCGTGTTGTACGGCTAAAGAAAGAATCTCTATATTTCACGGTAAGTCCGAAATTGGGCTCAAGTGTAAACTGATGAGCGTTCCTAGCAAGACGAGTATTACGGGGGAAATGTTTAAGGGTTGGAACGCAGCTGGCTACCTCAAGTGAGCATTTTTTGTAAAAGAACCTGTAAAATAAGGAAAGACATAAGACATTTCGACGATGTTCGAGTGACGGAAGAATTAACGATACGTGCATCCAGCAGTAACCGAGGAACTGGTGGAGTTGTTGTCAAGGTTGCTAAGATTCTTCTTCATCCTGACCACAATGTGGAAATCGTGTGCATCTGTGTATGATTACTCAAATGGTGGACATCCAGCCCACTATGATCTGCGCTGTTGCCATGAGTATGGGCGAATGTCAAGGGATTTTGCTCCTTTCACTGTTACACTTTTCCGCGTTTTCCCTGCTGCTTACTCATCTGCATAAAGTGAACTGCAGTCAAAACGACAAGTTTCACTCTAGGTTACGAAATTTCTATTGTCCTATGGTCGAAGAAAGAAATGTCCAGGGTATGAGAAAATGCTGTCCAGATCGGAATTTAACTATCGTATTGTGCAGCTGGAAATGAATTTCCTCATGATGAATAAGTGTACTGTTGTTAGTAAAATAATTTAGTAGATATGTCACGGTCAAAGCCCGATCTCTAGTCAAACCTAGGTTTGACTAGTCAATGCTCAACATTGACCAGCAGCCTTGGTCAAAGCCCGATGGATACTTTAGCTTCGGGCTTTGACCGATGAGTTTTTAGTCAAACCTAGGTTTGACTAAACTGGTCGGTCAAAGTCCGAAAGGAAATTATGAGATTCGGACTTTGACCAAGGCACTGATGGTCAAAGTTAGAGGGAAAATATTGTTTGTATGGTGTGAGAGTGGGAATTCTCTCAATTGAGAGAATTACCACTCTCAGCTCTCACACCATACAAACAATATTTCCCAAACAATATTTCCCACTCTCACACCATACAAACAATATTTTCCCTCTAACTTTGACCATCAGTGCCTTGGTCAAAGTCCGAATCTCATAATTTTGTTTCGGACTTTGACCGACCAGTTTAGTCAAACCTAGGTTTGACTAAAAACTCATCAGTCAAAGCCCGAAACTAAAGTATCCGTCGGGCTTTGACCAACGCTGCTGGTCAATGTTGAGCATTGACTAGTCAATCCTAGGTTTGACTAGATATCGGGCTTTGACCGTAACAGATACATAGGTAATAGATAGTTTAGATTCGGAGACAGGGGGGTCATTCCGTAACTCGATTATAGTCAGACGATATCGTTTCGACGATAGACTTGCTTCACGTAAAATTAAAAATTACCTACTATCGTCTGGACGATAACGTTTTGATACTTAAATGTTTGCTTCACGTAAGCCAATAATCGTCAAACGATAACGTTAGCACGATAGCTAAATACGTATCGTTTCGGTTTGGTTTTAAAGTGTTTGATAATTTTATCTACGACTGATTGGGAAACCAACTTTCATTTCACTGCGCGTTTTTGTAATTGTGTATTTAAAAAAATATCATACATATATACAAAATATCTTACATTTTGCAAATTATGTTACTCTTTCAAAACAAACACAAAAATTACTTAAATTCACATTAAATTTGAAATTTTTTCTCAAACAAAAATCAATAAAACCGAAACCGCGAATGCACGAAAAAGAAGTTAACCTAATTGAAAATGCGCGAAAATTAAAAAAAAATTTCATTCACTAATTCATTATTTTGAAACATTTTTAAATGTAATCAAAGAAAAGCCTAAAATTTTTGTTGTTAGACATTTCAATTTTTTGAGTTTCTGAAAGATACTAAACGCTCTAAAACTACATTTTAAATAAACGATAGACGACTCGATAAACTAGACGATAGTAGCAAGTTACGTGAAGCAAATTATTGACGATATCGTTCACGACTATCGTCTGGACGATGATCGTTTTGCAAATTACGGAATGACCCCCAGAACAGAGCTTTCGAGCACACCAACAATTATTGTTTTGTAAACATCAGATGTACATCCTCCAAAATAATACAAAATTGACATTAGCCTACAACTTGCTTCCAATAGGAATTGGACAGTTTATACGCGTAGCAACCTGGTTGCCAATAGCTAACATATGTGGCTACAGAAGTGTAGGGTAAAAACCAACTATTAATAGCTGACAAATAAGTACACATTGCAAATATTAGCTTTGTTCGTGTAGCTAACTAGCTATTTGGGCCAAAAAATGAAAACTGTCAAAGTTTCTCACATGAGAGAAAAATCTCTCATTAATTCTTGAGAAACGTCAAATTTGGATTTTCTGATGGGTTAGCTCCTAGCGCTAAGAGTCATTTGCAACAACAACTTTAACATCATTCAATTTTGACAGAGTTCAAGTTTTTACTAGATGAAATTTCACTTGGGTCAAAACTAGAAAATAAGTGAACGAAAGAATAATACAGCTTCATTTTCTTTCGTTCATCTCTCAGTAGTTACACGAAAGTTTTTCGTGATAATAGCTTTGTTCGGGTTCTTTTTGTGCCAAAAACTGAAAACTGTCAAAATTTCTCAAATGAGAAAAATCTCTCTCATTTACGGAAAAGTAGGCGAACACTTTTTGTGTAAATTCTTGAAAAACGTCAAATTTGAATTTTTTTGATTGGTTTGCTCTACGCGTTAGGGGTCATCTGCAACAACAAATGTTTACGTCATTCGCTTTTGACAGAGTTCAAGTTTTTACCAGATGAAATTTCAGTGGGTCAAAACTTGAAAATAAATGAACGAAAGAATAAAACAGCTGTTATTTTCTTTCGTTCATCTCTCAGTACACGAACGATTTTTGTGTTAATGTAAAGGCCCAACGCCCAACCATAATAAGCGAAAGAAAAAGTAAGCAATTGTCAAAACCGAACGAAAAGTTTCCTTCCGATTTGTAAAGTACATCAGTTGCCCATAATAGCCTTTAAAAATAAAAAGAAAGAAGAAGAATACCCTTTAGAAAAAAAAGAATGTCAGATTTTCGTAAGTAATGTACGACTCAAAGCGTACATTACGTACGAAACCGCAAGTGAACGAAACTTGCCGAAACTGAACAAAAAGTCATTTCGGGTTGGGAACACAAATCACATGTATTTCTACTGTTTCGTAAGTCAACGTACGTACCATTCTTCAATTATGGTTAGCCCTTAAACGTATGAAATCGAGTGCAAACTCTTTGATTTTGGTACGCGAAGAAAGCTATTTGTATACAGAAAGTTTGGTATTGTTAATGGACGATCTTGAAAACCTTTATTTTTCAATGAATCGGCTTTCTTCAAGCTTTTTTTTTTTAAAATCGTAATCCGGTAAGGTAACAACAAACAACGTGTTTTTTTCAAATTTGAGCTTAGAAATAGTGCTTTTTTATTTAATGCTTTTTTAATATTACATTAATAATATAATTATTCTTACCCTACCAGATTTTGTTTTATTTATTAAATTATAACGATTGTTGTTTTCTTTTTTTTTAATAATTTTATTTATTTATTATTTATATATATATATTTTTTTTCTTTATTCTCAAAGTACCATCAGCTTACTTCTTAGATTTCTTTTCTTAAAATATAAGTTCTATATTATTTTTTTTTTTGTTTATTTTTTTTAATTATTTTTTGTTCTTCTTCTTTTTTTGTTCTAAAATTACACGGTAAAATAATAAATGTAAAAATATTCTTATATAAAATGTTAATAAGTCGCAATAAAAGATTTATTTTATATTTTATATTTTATTTTTTTGTTGTTGTTTCAATTAATTTTAACTTATCGCGGGGTTTTATCTGGTTTTTTTTTCCTAATTTCTTTTTTATTGTTTATTTTAATTAATTTAAACGGATATTGTTTTGTGGGGAAGGGGTGGGTGTGTGAGGCTAATGGAAGGATGTTGCTTTTTACTTTTAAAGAAAAAACCTTAAAATTAATTTATTCAACAACATGGCTTAAGGTTTTAGTGATGTTTTTCTTCTTTTGTTTAATTTTATTTTATTCTTTGTTGAGGATTTGAGTTTAAAAAATTTCCGCTTGTCATCCGAAATGGGAGGAAGGCATATTTGCGAAGGATAAGTGGAAAAGGCTTTGAGCCATCCATTAATGGAAGACAACTAAGGTCATACATAGTTGTGTTCCCTATCCCTAGCCTTTGTATGGGCCGACAACTTAGTTATGTTTGTAGAGTTGTCTTCCGTAACACGGGCATGTTTTAATTGGTTTTGATCACTAGAAGATGATTTTTTAATTGAGAAAGGATTTCTGTTGATAACTAAATAGGACCTAATAAAATTGCTACAAATATCGGATTAAAACAAAATTTAGATGTTCGATCCATGATCTTATTTAAGTTTTTTACATTTATTCTTAGAACGTTCAAAACAGATATTCTTGTATTAAAAAAAAAACCGTAAGACCCTCCCCCCGTGCACTTCATCACTAGTTAAGTCCGTTCCTTAAAGCAAGTTGTACAAAGCAATTGGTCTTGGGATTAACATCTTAAATCTTAACACTGTTCAAGTCAACCACGTTGTCAGGGATAAAACCACGGTTAAAGAATATAAAAACGAACTGAACAGACTTATAAATAAGACTCTACTATCGAAGAATGCTTTGGTCGTTCGGTTATGCCGATGCTTCTAACAACGAACCTTTGACGCTGAAATTGATACTTGTTTGAAGTGGTTAAGAAAGTTATATAAATGAAGTTTATTTCCGAATTTCCCAAAAGAGTGATTTTGTTGCAAATATATGAATATACAATTTTTGGTGTAAGCTTTTCTTACTCGAACGTTTCTTTCCTAAACGAGAAGTTTTTGATGCCGCCTGCAGCACATTCAATATAAAAAACTGCCCCTTTCACAAATTTTCAAGTATGCTGTAATCCTCAATGTGATAATTTTTGTCCTTAGCACATATTTACATGAAAAATAGAGCTTTAAAAGTTAGAAAAATAGTTCTTCGTTAGCCAGAATAAAAAAAAAAAATTTAGTTGGCGCTGCTGATGCGCTCCCTTCCATATAACATGTGATTTTTTTAGAGGTATAGAACTTTAAGTTGGCAACACTATTTTAACTGGCGGCCATTTTTCCAGCTGTCAAGTGATTTGGTTTACGGCCATTTTTTGTTTAGCGATGAAGCTCACTTTTCATAGAATGGATAAGTCAATAAACAAAACTGCCGTATTTGGAGTGATGATAATCCCTTTATGTCCTCTCTGGTTGGAGGCTTCTTTACTATGTAATGTGCATTTTAGTACTACTGCTGCTTAGTGCCGTTACTGTTTTCAAATTGTATTCTTCTAGAGGGCGACACAGTCAAACGCCAACTCCAGAGTACTTAAGATTTTATATACATACAATGGAGGATCGCAAAAATTACAAGATGTCTCAGATAACTTTAAAATGAAACTTTTAAGAATGGCTTACAGTTAAAGAAAAAGGGGAACGCTCAATTCATATTTGCACGTATGTATAAGCATTTGAAAAACTTACAAATTCAAGATTAAATTTACAGAAAGATTTATGAAAATTTTATTTTCGGATCGTGGATATCGAATCAAAAAAAAAACTCTGTCAGTAACTAACATAAAATAAAGTGCACGACTGGTTCGTACGAACTTGCTCTAATGTGCTAAAATGGTTTTGGTGCTTGAAATTTTCGGAAAAAGCATTGAAAAAATCATATGAAATTTTATTAATCACTTAAAAATCAATAGTTAAAACGTTTTTTGGAGAAAATGAAGTAAGCCATCAGATTTATTTTGTTTTTTTAAATTTTAAGGATTTTTTTTTTCAAAATCGTTCGACCAGTTTTTTCAAAAAACGGATTTTTTTGAAAAACTTTTCGAAAAAATATTAAAAACTTTTTTTGAGTATGCCAACTTCTAGAACTTTCTAGTTTTTATCAGAAAAATAAAATTAAAAAAAATTGAGCAAACCGTTTTTGGAAAAAACAAAAAATAATAAAAAAAATTTTAAACTTTTTTAAAAAACTCAAAAAAAATATTTTTGAAAAATTTAAGAATTTATATTATATTTCGTCTATAAAAAGACTCCTAAATTAAAAATTTCATCGACATTCGTCAAGTGGCTTACGAGAAAACCGGATTTCAAAAAACCGGTCCTATGGGAGGTACCGTTATAAGACTTTTCCTGAAAAATCTATTCCAACCAAAACACAGAAAACATTACCCAGAAAGTTTTATCAAAATCGTAGGAGCCGTTTTCGAGAAAAAATAATTTTTCACTAAAAATCGTATGGTAGGTACCGTTAGTTTTAAAGCTAGAATGCTAATTCCAAAAACCCCTCTGTAGGACGTCATAATAATACTATATACCAAGTTTGAAGCAAATCGCTCCAGCCGTTTAGGCTGTAGGTGCCGATACAGACGGACGGACAGACAGACAGACAGACAGACAGACAGAATTGTCGGACCCACTTTTTTAGGCTTCTCGATCATAGTAATGTTATGTCTGATTGTCCAAAAAAAAAATTTTTTTTTTACGAATGCATAACTTGCCTTATACAGTAGTCTCTCGATAATGTGAATCACCGATAATGCGAATTTCTCCAAAATGTGAATCGCCAAAACTTAACATTGTCATCTCTATAATGTGAACTTCCGAAATTTCGGAACTCTTAAATGTGAATTCCTTTGGAAATTTTGTATACCTACCTACACATACATGTTTTTTTTTCTCTTGATAGTTTTGCATGCAATATAAAATAAAGGAAAAGCTAACTGATATTCGTCTAAGCAAATTTCGAAGTTTTGCAATAGTAAGATCAAATCAGGCTATTCACTATGTCGATACAGATGTTTTTTTTAATGATTTTTTTTGTGTAGTAATTAGGTACTCCTACATAGGTAATGTGTTTTTTTTCTGAATAAATGTTGAAACTGTGCTTTACCCGTAATTTTGTTTGTAATAAATGGATACGAGTTGTTTCAAACTCTTAATAAGAACCGAAGAAAATGTTCCAGTAATGTGAACACCTCTAAAATTCGAAAACGCCTCGTTTTAATTAGTTCACATTATCGAGGGACCACTGTAGTACCTACAATCGCAAGTAAAAATATGTCACAGTGACAGGTAAAAAATATGAATAGAGGAATAAAGATAAAGATGGCAATCATTTTCCTTCTTTTGACATTACCACAGAGGAATAAGATGGAGAGAATAGAAAGTGGTCACAATAATTGTTCACGTGCACGAAATCAAATTACAAAAACAACTTTATCATAAGTTCTCGATGGTCTTGAGCTAGTGTTGACAGTGTCTCGAGTCTCGTGAAAGACAGTAAACGTGTCGCTTTCCTTCATTTTTACCCCCCAACATTCATAAGGAATACAACATAAAAGAACAAATTGAAACGGAGTGGAAGTATGTATCCTGAAATATTTAAATATCAACTAAGAACTGCATACGTCTTAAATTGTAAAAATCAACCCCCAACACAGAAAATTTTATTCGCTATGCACATAGTAAAAAAGGCACTATAAAAGTGTTTATATTTTTAGTTTGTCTTCCTGAATGTAGGTTAAATATTTTATCTATGTCTCTGCTGTTAAACTAAATAGGTAGGTACCTCAAGATACTTTATATCCTTTTCTCAATCCTTTTTCTCTTTGCTGTTAAACTAACTAGGTACCTCAAGATACTTTATATCCTTTTCTCAATCAAACCAATCTAACTCCTTCTGGGATCTAATTATTGCAACGAATGATTTATAAAATTTCGAATTAAGGGATGTGCCGATGATGATTCCTTTCTTTTCCTTCTAAAAGCAAAATTATTTTACTTCTCTCTATTTTTTTTTTTTTTTTGTATTTATTTTTTTTCGTTAGTATTTATATAAAGGATGTTTATTTTTTTTTTTGTTTTTACTTGTATCTCAAATAGGTTTTTTTTTTATATATATATTTTTGTTTTTATTTAATATTGTTGTCTACTTAAGAACTTAAAATTACATGTATCTACGAATTCTTAAAAAAACGTAAGAATAAAAGAAAAAAAAACATTGTTTTTTTTTAAGAAAGATCCTTGCCAGAGAGCGAGGCAAAAGTCTCGAGGGGAGGGACTTTACATTATAATAATAATAATTATTCTCAATCATGCATCATTAATAAATTTTTTTTTTTATTTATATATATTTATAATCGTGTTGAATTAAATTTAAAAAAGAAAAATTAAAGTGGTGTTTCGGTACTTTTACTTTGTTGTTGTAGTCGTAGCAATGGAAAAAAGAAAATTATGTATGTATTATTATTATTTTTTATAATTCGTTAATCTAATTTTTTTTCTTTTTAAAATTTATATTCAATTTGTTTTTTTTTTTTATATTTTTTTTTTAACTAAAAATTTAAAATCAAACTCAAAATTAATTGTTTTTTGTTATTTGAAAATTTGGTGTTAAATGTTCGTCTAAATTTTTCTATTTTCACATATTACATTTTTTTTTAATAACATTTTCTTAACTAGTATGGGCGTAACCAACAAAACTGAAAAAATGAATTGATAGTTTTTTAATGCAAACACGAAATTAAGTGAAATATTGCGGTGTTACTTTTTTTGTTTGTGTTTGGGAGAGGAGCGATTTCGGTCTTTGTTAGAAAAAGCTTTTTGTTGAAAAAAAAAAATAAAATAAAATTTAAAAAAATTAATACATTTTTATTCTCCTTGTTACGGCTCTGCGGTGTCTCTGATTTTTGTTTTATTATTTCTGATGACTTACAACATCTATGGTGTTCACTTGTTTTGCTTTAATTAGTTATATAATTGGCGTTTTTGAACTATTGGACCTCTGACGGCTCTGGCTTAGACGAATGGTGATTATTAGGATCGGGTGCACTCAGCGGCTGAAACAATACAAGAAATATTATAAAAAATTTCAACAATGGCAGTTATTATTTCCATTTAATATTATTTTACTGTCTAACAACTCTAGAACTACAGTGTGATGTGTTTTATGGTATATTAATACATATATTGTGTGCTTTAACAAAACTTAAGTAGAACAAATATAAAAATATGTCACCTAAGTATGGTTGTGATTGTAAGATAAACCTAGTTCTTAATGTTATCTTTCATTGAGACACTTTTGGTAAGCCCAATCTGAAATATTAGTCTTTTACCACGCGTTAGACCATATAACCTACATTACATACATACAGATACAGACCGCTTACTCGTACTCCTCTTGCCTCGAAATATATTATGCACCACAGTATATGTATAGCTCTGCCTGTCCATTTTATTTTTTTCGTTTATTGGTTTTCCATTTAAAATGCACGGGAGAGCTTAAGAGAGATCTTAAACATACTCAAAATAAAATGTACACCAAGCTTGTAGCCTTGTAGGCAAAGAGAGAAAATATAAAGAATTGGTGGTCTGTATCTGTATGTCTGTGACCTACATCAAGACCACAAAACTTTAAATATTTTTTTAGATAAAACCCCAACATTTCTACTTGCAATCGTATTAGAAGTATGTGAAGACAAACACACATTGTCGGTAGCATGGACCTATAAGGTATGGGCAACTGAGCTTGATAGGGCTCAAAAATATAAATCTAAGAATATCCAATAATAAATTTGAGCTGCAATTTACTTCTGCCAAACTGTTTTTAAGTAGATATGTTTCTGTTGCAAAACTTCATACTTTAGTTCATATTTAAAACAGAAAATTTTAATTTGTTGTAAATTTCGGCATTTCTTACGAATTAAGTTACTTCTAGCGAATAGATTCGCGACTGCGAACTTCGAGGGCTAGTATCATTGCCGACACATTCTTCGCATATATTGTAGGCACACAAAAAGCAACCATCAGTCCATACTTCTTCGGTCCATCGTCCATGGTCAGTAGCATTAGAAATTATATGATGTTGGCAATCTATACGCACGGAATCAATCAATCCCCCCTTCCTAACCACCACCAATCACCCACCCCATTAACAACCAACTACCCACTATTTTTGACAGTTCCCCCCCCCCCCCAAACACCAAATTTAACCACCCACTCCATCTACAACCACCTGCTACTCACCCACCATTTTCAACTATTTTTGACAATTCCCTCCACTACACCCCCCCCCCAATTCCAACCACACTTTCCACCTACAACCACTTGCACTCACCCACCACCCATTCCACCTACAGCCACCAACAAACCACCCACCATATTTGACAATTCCCCAACCCCCCTCAAATCCCTACAACACCAAACTTCCATCCCACCTACAGCCACCAAGGAACCACCCATTCATTATCTTTGACAATTTTTGCCTCACCACTCGCACCAACTCCAACCACAGACCCCCCCCCCCCCCCACACACACACCCACCACCACTTACAATCACCAACCACCCAATACCCTCCCCTCCCACTTTATCGACTTTTTATGCTATAAAAGCAGATTTATGTATAACGTGACTGTGACTGTGACACTTTTTCGTGCGTGCTGCGTCAAAAAATGTATACACAAAACCGTCGCCTTAGTTACTTTTCACTATTGTGACCAGCTTCTAGAAAATTTAACATAAAAAGTGGTGACAATAGAACTTTATTTTATGAAAGCGAAACCTGGTCACACTAATCAATATGATTGCTCAGAGAAATTCTAGTACACTTAAAATAACTTGGGCTCGGTTTAAGAAAAACATTATTGGAAAATCACATTCAGGTATGTTATACAAGATAAGTGTGTGTGGGTGTACCTACAAAACGTGATGTGTACTCTTTTTTCATAAGCTATATTACGAAAGGCTAGAAACCAATACTTCTTGCCTGTTTTCACTTATAATAGTTTGTTTTTTTTAGGTTTTTCTTGTATTGATTGAAGTTGTTAGTGTGAGAAGAATGTCCCTACTCATTAGTAGATATACTTTGGTTTTTATTCTGTCTATAATAACAAAAATTTCACCTTGACACCATTTAAATTTTTAGTATTTCTTATTTATTTATGTAGGTACAACTAGTTTGCATGATTCACATGCGCAAGTGATTACATCTGCGAAAGTAAAAAGCAACTTGAGAGTATAAACTTATGGTGGCTTTACATTGAGCTGCAACAAATTATAGGGCAGACGAAAACGCAACAACAATTATAGTGCAAACAATGAAGATGAACATGTTCGTCTTCACTATAATTTCCAAGCTGCATCTATAATTTTTCTATAATCTGCATCCATTTGGTCTTCCCTCTCTATCACACAAAAAATGATTTAAATATTTTGCATCCTCTTTTTTTTGAATACCATGGCCTGCAGCTCAATGTAAAGCCAGCTTTACACTTACGTATAAGTTAAAACAGCAAAAGAAAAGTTTGTAGGGTAGCAACTTTACTGTCGCCAATGAATGCATGCATGTGTAAATCCTCCATAAGTACAACTTTCCTATTCAAAATCAATTTATAAAACATTCAGGTAATGTGAATTTTGTTTTCCTGAAATCTGCCTAATTCTGTCATCGGACCCCATTTCTTAAGCAGGAGAAACACGATACAGCACCAATTATTGTAAAAAAGTTGGGTCGAATGCGATGATTGTATCGTGTGTCTACACGAAATGATCCGCTGTACCGATATCGCATGGTCGAATGCTGTCGAGCTTACTTATGAAATCGTAATTAAATCGAATAGTGTGTGTGCTCTCTTGCAATATTGTTAGCGATGTCTGTCGGTACGATTCAAGTCGATGATTGTCATTGTATCGTGTATTTCCTTCTTTATACTTTATCATGGCCGTTCGTTCGATCGTTGCCATGGTTTAATTTTCAAAGCAACTTGTATTCAATCGAGCTGTCAATTTCATGAGTTGAAACTTTAACAAAATTAAACTGCAATTAATAATAAGACAACGTTTGGTAGGAAAGATTGGGGAGGCAACAAAGCACTGCACAAAGAAAAACGAAGATAATGGGAAACACTGTAAATCTGTATTCTCTCTCAAGCTTATACTATGCATGCATTGTATACGGTTGTCTCTTTTTAGTGTCGCTTTATCGTTTCATTCAATTTCAAATCACAACGGAGCCGAACAAATTCCTGCCTAATGCTTTTTTGATTCAGAGCTTTTACTATCTCCTCAGAAAACGTGCACAAATTTTCAAGGTCTACGAGGTGTTTGTTAAAATTTTCACGGCTTACAACTTTGGTGCCGACTTTAAATGTATATCTAGTATTACAACGAAAAGTTAAATGACATTTCAAAGTTTTTCATTAATTCAAGGTTATTTAAAAATGCATAAAGGAACGCCCATCCAAAATGATCTCACACTTTGAGGAAATCTTTGGTATTGCTCCGAGAATCTGGTATGTGGTAAAAGTTGATCATGTAGTTTGGCCCCAAGGAGAAGAAAACATGTCGGGCCCTTCCATACATGTAAGTTTGTCGACTAAGACTTAGCTCAGTATACACACCTCCTATTAAAAAATTATTTCAGTTTTGAAAGGCTGTAAATTGCGGGTGGCTTGAGTGCTAAATATTTCTTGCAAGACCAAGTTGTTTATAGGGTGAAATGGGCTAAAAGCAAAAAAGTGGTCTGATTTAAAAAAAATGCTATGTACTGTTTTATAGGTTACGCGTACTTAAGGGCCTAAAGGGTGATTTTTTTTAAAGATGTTTATAGGGTGAAATGGTGTAAAAAAAAAATTATAGTAGGTATCCTATTCAATTTTTGTATAGTACACTGAGGCGTATGCGTACTTTTTTGAGCTTATTTAATTGCATAATTAAAAATGAGCAACTTCCTCGTTGATATTCACACAAAAAGTTTTTACTAAGTGTCTCAATTTGTTGTGAACTCGGATAAAATCTGTTTCTTTAGTAGAAAGGGGGAAAAGCCAAAAGAAAAGCAAGTTTAAAGAATTGGTTTGAAACTTCATCAGAAACCATGTTACTCTCTTACTTAGTGAATATACGATATAAAAAGAATTGAACTAACAACTTTTGGTATTTTTGGGTAGTATAGAAAAATTTATTAAAATAAAAATATATAAAGTAAATTACATGCTGCTTTGCTTTAATAGCTTTAGCGACTTCTGAATTGAAAATTTACATAAAATTATTTTTCTTATAGTTTTTTTTTTTTTTTATAACAAAATTTTGAATGCTCTAGAATAAAATTTCAGTGTTGCTAAATTTGATAGTGTGTTGCGCAGAGATCCAAAGAAGCACGCCAAATCGGCTTGAATTCCATGTCAAAGAAGGTCATAAACAAAGATCAATCACCGCAAGAGCTGTTGTAATGAAACAGATTTATAATTATTTTTTTTTGTTTTTTGTTGTTTTTTTGTTTTGTTTTGAGAAGAAGATAATTTTTTAATGTGAGAGTGCATAACGAGACTTAAAACTTTGAAAAGGACCTTGTGCATGGGACAAATGCATTCTGAATGGAATGTAGGGTCAATTTTTGTCTGTTTTTGAAATAAATCGATGCACTTGGAATAAGAAAAGTGTGAAGGTGAAAACTTCAAGCAAACACAAAAGTTTTAAGGGAATTGTCATGTACTGGTGATGTTCAAGACAAGAATGTAAATTTGACCTTCGAGACATGAAATGTAAGACAGTAAAGGGCTAACCATAATTGAAGAATGGGTACGTACGTTGCCTTACGAAACAGTAGAAATACATGTGATTTGTTTCGGCAAGTTTCGTTCACTTGCGTTTCCGTACGTAATGTAAGCTTTTAGTGGTACATTACGTAAGGTACATTACGTAAGAAAATCTGACATTCTTTTTTTTCTAAAGGGTGTTCTGCTTTCTTTCTTCTTATTTCTAAAGGCTATTATGGGCAACTGATGTACTTTACAAATCGAAAGGAAACTTTTCGTTCGGTTTTGACACTTGCTTCCTTTTCCTTTCACGTATTATGATTGGGCCTTAAGCCTGTGGTTCATAAAAAGGCGTTGCCAATAATCCGGATGAGTATGAAATTTTTAACAAGTAAATATTTTTGCATTATACATTATATAAACAGTTCGTATTATAAGAGTAAGCTTGAGGAAAATACGATTTCTTGATCTCAAGGAAATTATACACTTAGTTACGGTGAAAATCACAACAAATGGTATCACAATGGACCTAGTATCAGGTCTATGTATGTCAGTCATTGCCTCATTGCCTGCGGGTTACCTGAATGTGTTCCGCATGGAAATGTTCATGCTACACTGACAGCCGCCTTAACCTAACCTAACCTACCGTGAAAATCCCCATAATCCTAACCAACATGAAAAACCACAGGATTTTATAAATAAATACCAGTTTCTGCTAAAAAAAACCTTAAAAACAAACTTTCAATCGTAAGTAGGTTAAGACAAACACACCTTGTGATGCGTTCTCCATTCTCAAAATGTAGGATGTTTACCGTCGAAAGAAAGCTTTTCGGTAAATTTTACCGCCAATTATGACAGATGTCACTAAATTTGAAGAGATAATAGCTTTGTTTGTTGAACTTTACCCAGGGTCGCCCTGGGTTTTCTTGACAACTCCAAGGGTTGTCAAAAAAACCTGGGTTTTTCGATTCTCAAAAAACGCATGACGGCAGCTGATTGTATATTTTTCACAACGCACAAAATCAAAAGTTTCCATTTTGCTTTATTTGTTCGATTTGTATTTACTTTCATCAAAATAAATGCATTCACTTGCATTTCATTTAATTTTATCGAAAAAAAGACATGAAAAATCAAATACAGAAGAAAAGTACACAAGAAATGCTTGACAGCAAAAGTCACTTCAACAGCTGATTCGTTACCTCAACTCGCCCCAGCTAAATAGCAAGATCGACTTCAGGGTGACTTCAGGGCGACCCCAGGTTTCAAAAAACAGAGAATTTTGTATTGAGGGCGAGTTGAGGTAATTCAAAAAACGCGCTGTGGCGACCCCAGGGTGACCCCAGGGTGACTTCAGGGCTCAACAAACAAAGCTAATAGCTTTGTTCGGGTTCTTTTTGTGCCAAAGAATGAAGAATGTCAAAATTTCTCAAATGAGAGAAAGTTCTTGAGAAACGTCAAATTCGAATTTTTTGGTTGGTTAGCTCTTCGCGGTAAGGGTCATCTGCAACAACAAATGTTTTCGTCATTCGCTTTTGACATAGTTCAAGTTTTTACCAGATGAAATTTCACTGGGTCAAAACTTGAAAATAAATGAACGAAAGAATAAAACAGCTGTTATTTTCTTTCGTTCATCTCTCAGTACACGAACGCTTTTTGTGTTAATATAAACGTATGAAATCGAATGCAAACTGTTTGATTTTGGTACGCGAACAAAGCTAAATACACGAATGCTTTAATATAACTCGAAGACAAGATCTAAAAAAGATGTATAATTTTTCTTCATTTTTCGCAGATTCTTCAATTTCACTCTATCCCTCTGTGCTATAAAGTTGCATTAGCGTCAGCAAAGAATATATGGAATAAAATATTATTCATATTCTTGGGATTATAGTATAAAGTTAAATGGGAAATGTCCAAGCTGTCAGATCAGGTCAACTGTTAATTGGAATTTCCAAATGTCACACCCCTTAGATATTGACAGCTCCTGTCCGATTTTATACCATGCACTTCGAAATGTCAGAAGAAACGATTTTGTGTTCAAAACAGTTTTTCTAATTGTCAATCTTCTGTCTGCGAAGTGGTCTCTATTTGACAGTTTGTAGATAGAACAGAAGGTTCGAATTTTCTTGCCGACGCACGGAGACCGCATGTTGGGAGTATAGAGATTCGTGTTTTATTGACGTGTACTTTGTATCTTTTTATTTCACAAAGGTCAAAGTAGAATTTAAATTGACATTTGCCGCCATTTGCTAGATTTAATTTATTGCATCTTCCGTTAGGTTAGCATATTGTATCTAATAAGAATGCTTTTAAAGAATGATGATATTGACCAAATTTAAATGTTGGCGCCTTACTTAAATCTTCAATTATTATCCTTTTGTTTTTATTTTTTTGCAATTTGCAAATTATATGAAATTTCAAAATATGCTAACACAAATTTTGTTCTCCTTATTGCAATGTTGTTATGAGTTTATCCCGGGCCACAGGAGCTAGTAACTGAACTGGCAAGACAGTTAAAATATATTTAGGTAGGTGTGTCAGGCACTTTTTACCTCTTGTTGATTTGACAGCTCATATAAGTTTTTTTACAATGTTTATAAAAAGACCACTTTTTACAAATATGTCTTCAAATGTAAACAACACTACCATTGATATGTTTATGTGCCTGTAAGTCAATTTAGTTCAATTCAAAGTTTTGAAACTACAAGAAATTGGAAAATACCATCTTCCAAGACCAATGAAGTGGTCTTCCAAACAGCTTGATTTGACAGGAAAAATACAAAAAGGAACTTGCTTGCAAGTAACTTGCTCGTGTGGCCGTAGGGTAAAGTAATGAAGAATAGTACAAATAATGCTAAACATTACAAATTAAAAAAAAATACCTTCCAACTAATCTACAGAAATGAAATACTACACAGAACAATAAAAGAAAAAGGACGAAACAAAAAAATTTTACATACAAAAAAAAAACAACTTCTAGGGAATTTTTGTTAACTAGTTTAACTATGGCAAGAAAATTTGAGGAATACCTACCGATTTACTCACAAGTCCAAGTTGAAGTCCAACCTGAGGCTGTGGTACAGCTGACACTGGCGGTGCTGATACTGGAGAGGGATTTACAGATGGAGGAGCATGTGCCCCTGCACTGTGTGGTGCTTCGTGGGGTGTTGTGCTGTGGGCCTGTTGCAGTGCGCCTGTATAATATCCTCCATTCAATCCTGTATTTGTTTTATATTTTTAAGGTTAACTCATGTGTTTCAAACAAAGATAATTTTTTTTTTAAATGGGATATTTTATGCATTGCTTCCTATCAAAGTTTTTGTCCTGATCTATAATAATTGAGTAAGACGCAACAAGTTTTGTCGAAATTAATTTTACTTAAATAAAAAGTAAATAGTAACCCTTCTAATGTTAATTCTAACAATGAACAGAAACAAACAAAAAGAAGCTCTCATTGTTTTGAAATTTTTTATGAATTATGAAAATTATGATAATGAAAAAGGAGAACTCAGCTGCACCAGCCCAGGATCCAGGTATGAGAATGAAGACATGAAGATGACAGCACCTGTCAAACAAAAGCTAAAAAGTGCAATGAAGCATCAGCCATTTTCGATGTGAAATTCTTGTTCGAAAACCGATACGACGTTCGAAAGTCGATGTGTTTCATTGATATGGCAACAAATTGTTTATTAAGCTGTTTTATGACTGTTACATGGCCAGTCCTAATAAATTTGTACTACAAAACCTGAACAAAAGCATCAATTACAATAAAATTCGGAGTCCGTTAAAACGTTATCACTAGCCCTGGATGAATTAATAGGATGATTGATAGATTTTTTTACAAACAGTCGGAGGCAAATTAAAAAATGTTCCCCCTATCATGGAAACCGATCGGAGAAAAATTTCCTCAGATTCGGACGAAATGTACAAGTTTGTACCATGGTAACCGTTCCGATTGATTAATCGGACATTCTTCCGAAAACAAAATTAAGCATGCGTTTAAATGTCTAAATCATAGCGACGCACATTGAAATCATGAGATGCAGTGCGTCTATTTGTTTTGATTTGTGTTTCTTCCGATTGTCTCCGACAAATGCGGAACTCTGTCCGACGGTAATACAAAAAAAAAAAATCTCAAATAAAAAGAGGTTCATACTTAATTTAATTTTTATTTGCATTATGCCATGTATGCGTGTGGGTAGCATTTTTATTTCTCATCCGATTCGGATACCATGAACACAATAAATGCTCCGTTCGGAACTTTTCTCCGAACGGATACCATGATAAGGGGGTATAAAAACGAATACGAAACAAGCGAGATAAGCAGACGCAAATATATCGTTTCGTTTTGAAAATATTAAAATTTGTATTTATGAAGGAAAGTTAACTTTGTCTAACGTACCCTATAATCGCGATGAAAGGCTGAACTATAGTAGCCAGGACGCCACGGCCGCGCCCGTCCGTTATTGTGCAAGAACAACCGATTCGTATCTCACGCCCGAAATACCGTTTCGTATAATTTCGATCAGTGAGAGTGAGAGGTATGCTGATTTTGTGTGTGAGGTTCAGAGGAAAATACATGTTTCTAATCCGTCCATTATGGGTTGCGTGTTCATTTCACAGGTTGGACGGCAACGTTTCGTTCGGTTTTGACACTAGCTTCCGTTTGTTTCCGTCCATTATAGTTCAGCCTTAAGGATTTTGGCAAAGTTAGACCAAAAACCTGTCCCAATTTTCAGAGTTGGGGCAGTAAATCAAGATACAGAATAGTTGCTTAAGATGAATCTTACAGGGTGGGCCAAAAGAAATCACCCTATTGGAAGATGCTCTCATTTTTGCAAATGGCCACCAATGTCAAATCTGTTTTCACATTTGTGGACTAGACAGATGCAGAATACAAGTTAACAAGCCATGGAGCGATACATGAACCGATATTCTGAAGGCGGCGTTCCCGGGTCGCCTCATCTCGTTTTGGCGATTTGCACTTTCCTTCAAGATCGCCCGATTTAACCGTTTCAAACTTTTGTTTGTGGGGTTTTTTGAAGTCCCGTGTTTACGTGAACAAGCCTGAGACTCTGGAAGCCCTCAAAGACAACATTCGACACGAGTACGAGAATCTGTCGCCCGAAGTTCTCGCTGAAGTGATGAAAAATGCCATAAAACGAGCAATCAATTGTGACGGCGCCAATTTGGCCGATATCATCTTTTCGACTTGACCAATACAATTCTAAAGGTTCAAATAAACATAGGTAATCAAAAAACTGAATCGAAGTTTTTCATTTAGAAAAAAAGAGAGCCAAACAACATCGGATGGATGACTTCTTTTGGCCCACCCTGTAGATGTATCAGTATATCTAGAAAAGTTTTTTTTAGGAACTGGGTTTCTTGGCAAGCTGAAGGCAGACATTGCAGAACACGGTAACAAAAAATTGAAAAAAAAAAGTAATCTTTGATTGATAGTTTCACGATAAGATTTCGATGGTATGTTTTGGGAACTATTCTGCTAACTAGATCAATTGAACTATCAACTCAACAAATGTGATAAAAAATAAAATGCACGACTGGGTCGCACTCCAAGAGTTGTCAAAAAAACCAAAACCAATACTTGCCTTATAGAGCGAGTAAAAATGAATAAACTAGATAAGGTTAGAGGATTAAGGAATATGGAGGAAGAGCTTATACAGCTCAGGTACTGCATTATATTAGAAGAGATACCTTTTTTGCCATCCCATGCGAGGTTCTAGCAATTATTTTGCTATTGAACGAGACCGAATCTACGACGACGATCACATCATTATTCACAATTATTTTCGTTCTAAACAACGTCTTATTGTTTAAGCTTATGAGAAGTATGGCATTCTGCCAATTTGGTTGTCCATATTTCGTGTGTTTGTACCATTTTTGTATTCCTTACGTCGAGCGTTATTTGGTTGAAGCTCCAGAAAAAAATTGTAAAAAAGTTTGTAGGTCTAAAAATAACAGTACCTACAATAGAGCAAAGAGCAATAAAGAACGCTAACGATTGAAGGGATATTGACTATAACTTTATACGCCCCTTTGAAGAACTAAATTAGTATTTAACATCAAAAACTTTTCGTCGCTTTTTAACTTTTTTGTCCAAAAATTTCGAGGTGGAAGACTACCGACTCGTGCACTGTGTCTTTCCTTTTTCTGCGACTTTGAACATGGAAAAACAAGCCGCTCATAAATTGCAGAATAACGTTGCATATCGTTATATGAGGCCTGAAAAGAGCTCCTCGTACAAGCAAATGCAGTCATACTAGCATTTGGTTGGCTTCAAACACTGCACATTGACATAAAAGGGTGGAGGCTTGTTCACAACTTCCAAGAACGAGCCGGGAACCTCATCAGAGCCGGATCAGGAAGGGGGGATGACTCCAGTTCCTGTCTTATATTCTGAACAAATTAAGTTTTCTCTTTTGTTTTTTTCTTAAAGCCTACTAAACACAAGTTTCTCTAAGTTGATTTTCCTAATTACATGAGCACAAGTAAAAACAGATGGGAATGATGGAATTGTGATAAGACATAACACTACATTTTTGGCGAAAGGTATAATAATTTTAGTATACCCCAATGAGAGCTTCTATCTGTAATTTATATTTCATTGTTACTAAATATTTTAGTTGATTTTTAAGGTGGAAGAAAAGTACTTATTTAGTAAACTAAACAAAAAAAAAACAAAAAAAAACAAAAAAAAAACAAAAACAGACACAAAATCAATTCTGTGGAATCTAATGAGAACATTAAAAGTAAGCGAAAAACCACACGACACAAATAATAACCTTACTGGAACTTTCACTTACATTTAAAAAAACAAAACACAAAAGATATCTATTTTACAACGGACTAAAAAAAAGGCAATCTACATCTTATTCTACTCGTTTTTTAACTTTTGTGATTTTTGGAAATTTTGTTTGTATTTCGTAATAAACAGTTATGCTCTTAAAAATAATGATTCCATCATCCCATGCAATTTTTATTTCTTAATTTACTTTTTCTTCATTAATTGATTTTTATTTTTATAATAAAAAAAAGCTACTTTCTTTTTTTTAGTTGGACTTAGAGAAAGAGAGAGAAAACAAATCAACAGAAAACTTGTTCGCTTAACGAAAAAACGCAGTGAATCTGAATATCATGAAAAGATACAACAAAATCTTGTAAAACCGTGTCTGTAAATAAAAAAAAACATACAAAAAAGAAACATAAAAAATAGCCTTTTGTTTTCTTTGTTTTTTTTTTCTGGAAAAATTTAATTTTATTCAGCTTTCACAGTTATTAAAAATATTTTATACAATATAAAATAACAGTTTTTTTTCTTCTTTCTTCTTCATCTTGGTTTCTATATTTTGTTTCCTTTTTTTCCATTTTATTCTATTTTAATTATGTTTTTTTTTTTTTTCTTCTTTTCCTTGCATTTGCATTTTTATTATCTTAATCAATATACTTTTTTTTTTTTAAGAAAAACTAATTAAAAATTATTAAGGAATTAACAACAAAAAATTAAATTAAAAAGGAAATTTGTGCAGATTTAATTTTTTTAGTTTTTTCTTTTTGTTTTCCGTTCCTCGTAACAACAAATTTTAATTATTATATTCATCTTTTCTTTTATTATTCTTATTCGGTTTGTCTGTGTTTTTTTTTTTCTTTGTGGGTTGTTTTGAAATTTGGGTTTCTTTAAAAAAAAATCTGTTTCAACTGTTTTTTGTAGGCGAAAATAAACGCGGATGATGAGATCATTTTTTTTAGAGCAAAATATTTTTTTTTGTTGGTTGTAAAGTAGACAATTTTTTTTTTGTTTTCTCAAATGTAATTGCATGTGAGTAAAAGTAACTTATAAAATATACATAAAAGTTGGTAAATTTATATATTAATATTTAAACACATACTTTTTTTTTTAACTGTTACATGATTTATACAAGTTAAATGTTTCCCCTTTACGATTTTGTCATAAAAATTATTTTTTAAATGTAGGTACTCTTTGTCGTTACATTTTTTAAGCAGAAAACTTTTGGACACATATTAACATACAAAAAGCTAAGCAAAATGTTTAAAAGTTAACTACTTCTCAAAAATACACATAAAATGTAATTTAAATTGTTATTTTTTATCTTAAATAAAATATGTATAAAGAAAAGTGCGACTTTTTGTGGTTTTAATGTCTTTTAAATTTTTTTTCAGTTCCAAGTTCATATTTGGAATGGATTTTATGTCAGTATAGTTTTTGAAAATTGTACTTCTAATTTAGCGAAATTAAACTAAGCTTGTGATCAATGGTCAATCATGTTGTTCTAGCATTGGTTTTCAAGTTCTCTGATTTCGGAAAAAGAAAATTTGACATTAAATGGACCAAAAGCTAAAATTTCTGGAAATAGTGAATTCGCAATGTGCCTGTTGATTGGCTACCGAAACTTCTAGCCGAAACTATACGATTAAAAACATGCCCGAAAATGCTAGGAAATATATGTTGCTATTAAACAGTTAAGACGCGTATATTATGGCTGTTTTGTCGCTTGGCATAAATAACAATGCGAACAAGGATGGAAGGCAGGCAGGTGGAAGGAAATCAGTTCCACTTCACTACACTGTAATGGACTTTGATTGTATGCCAAAAGACGGCTTGTACCAAACTGGATACAAATGGCTACGTTCATTTTGGATTCGTCCACTGTCGACTTCTAACTTCAGAAAGATTTGTTCGGTTACATTTTTGACTCAACCTTGAACATTTGAAATTTTGAAGAGTAGGGAACCAAAATATTTCGTGCAATCTTAACACTGCAAACAAAAATGTACAACCGTCCAAAACACATTTGAAAATTAAAACAAATTTCATATCCCGATCTCACTCTCACTCTCACTCTTTCCAATGCCACTTTCTACACAATTTTACGATGTAGTAGCTTCGGCTGAAATGTTCAATGATCGAACTGGAAAAAATTTAAAAGATTCGACGATAGTAGAAGTTTCGGACTGGAGGTGAACGTATCAAAAGTTAATAAGTAGATGCCAGGCTTGTGACACAAAATTCATCTGCGTATTTCCTTCCACCCAGCCCTTTGTCAAGGGTTCCCAGAAAAAAGTTCATAAAAGAACATGATCTGAGAAGTTGATTATAACGTGAACATAGACTAGCAATCTGTCATCCTCTTCATAAACAGGAAAGAGCAGCGTACGGAGTACCAGCACCATAGTTAATTGGTAGGTAAATGCTTCCTTAATAAGAACATAGCTGTTTTCACACATGACTATTTTTGTTTTATAGAAAAGATTTAAATACAAAAGGCAATTCTGTTAATTGCGTTTATTGTAAGTTCGGAACTAACACAAGCTTAAAGTCCGTATCTGAAATTGAGTACAAAACTTCTGACAAAGAAATTTTCCCGCCGTTTAAAGCTGTATTTTCGTTCCATCCTCGATTTGATTGTTTTTTGATGAACACCAGCTAAATAACGACGATAAAAGTAGGTCTTAATAGTCGTTCGCCTGGAATCTTTTCATTCTTGATGCCTCTCTGTGGTATCTTCGAAACTTTACCAAATTCTTTGAAAAATTATTTTTGAGGCCCTTGTTTTCTAGTGAGGGCTTAGCTTCGAATTATCTGCTTTTTTGCAAGTCAAGTGGTTGCTTGAAAAGCATTCTATACTAAAATTAAATCTTGCAAAAATTTCACACACGATGGTATTTTGTGAAGGTAATGCCGAAATGTTGGTTTTTAAGAAATGTTTTTGGTTGAGGCTCTATTTCATTGTTCAACACAAAAAGTCGCACACATTACTGTTATATAAAATTTTCATTTAAATTATAAGCAAAATGAAAAATTAAAAAAAAAAAAAAAAAAAACTAAATATCACTGGGTTATGAACGAAAAAATAATTTTTGAAATATGTAATTTAATACTAACGAGTATAACACTCTTAAAGGCAATATTTTTAGAACAGAGGATGACATTATTTTAGGACAAACACATACATTTAAAACACATTAGAAATATTTATAGAAACTAAACAAATTTATAAAAATATATAAAAATCAAATTAAAGACTTAAAATTTAAAAGTGTTATAATTTTGTTTTTTTTTTTTTTATATAAGACTAGAATGCAAAAACAACAATCGAAAATATTATTTTTTTTTTTTCTTTTTTTCGTTTAAATTTTTCATTCATTCATAATGTTTAATAGGAAACTAAAATGTTCGTATACTTTTGTATGTTTTGAAATAATGTTTATGAATGTCCTAACTAGTCTAAATTTTTTTGTCCTGCGCTCAACTGTGTTCCTTTATTTATGTTTTTGTTTTTGGAAACATACAAACATGGTTATGAAAAAAAAAAAAAAAATAATAATAATAATAATACAAAGTTGTTTAATATGGCAAAATAAAAATACTTATAAATTAATATTGATTGTGATGTTTAAAAAAGGAATACATACTCTTAAACCAACTTGTCCAGCAAATTTAAGGTTTTAAAATTATTTAGAAGGATGATTGATATTCAGGAATGATAGAGGAGACACGTTTGGAAGGTTTTAAAATCAGTATGAGAGTCACGTAGACTAGAAACAATTATTTAAACGGACTTTTTAACGACTTTGCACTACATCCGTCCATAGAAACCAAAAAAAAAATACACTTTAAGTAACTGTATGCTACAGCCGTTTTGAAGTAAAAACTTATCCTTGCAAAAGTAGCAGAAGCGCAATGTCAAAGAGCAATATTAGAGTAAAATGGCACCACAACACATGGCTCCCTGAATATATGTGGAAACGGGTTGAAGAACTTCACTTCACGAAACTATTAGAGTAAAGTTCCGGATTAATGGAAGGAACCTACCAACAAAGTATGGAATGCGACAACTGCAGCTCAAATACTATTAAATGAAAAAACTCTGGACGATGAAAATGCATGTTTGCGATGAACACCTTGAGGACCATTACAGGGCGGTACTGGGCGCCAAATCTGATGGCCTTTTATTGATTTTGAGAACACCGAAACTTTACATTTCTAAGAAAGGTGAAGACTTTGAAAACCAAAGTTGAGTTTTCCAAAAATTTATGTTAATCTTGCTGCAATTTTTACTTGTAAATTGTAATTGATGAAGTTTTTTTTCCCACAACTACTCTCGCCAATCAATTGCATAGTATTCGATGAAAAATGGTTCAAAATGTTCAAAAGAAAGTAAGCAAAGTCCGACAGTGAATCAAAGTTGCTGGGAAGCAAGTCTCCGAAATTTCAGATATTCACGGCGGCGGTTACATTTAAGTTGATTTTAGTTTGCTTACAAAAAATTGGAAAAACTGTTTTCAACACACAAACTTATGACATTTTTCCAATCTCAGTTGGTGTGTATACCCTACACCGTTTCATGTACCTAAATTAAAAACTAATAACCTTAGTAAATAGATGTCCTCAAAAAGCTTTCAAAATTTTCTCGTTAATGTATGATGACGTATGGGTATGCCAAATAGAGGATTGAAAGATGTACGTTAAGCTCGGTTTTCCTATTTGTATGGCTTTTTCTATGATCAGAGGACTTTAACGTCTCCACATCGAAACCAAAACATGAAACACTACTCCAAAATGAAAGATATGACGAGCACAAAAGTGAAAACAAAAATTCAGAACTTTAATTGCTTTAATTATTGGCATCTTTAGCTGTGTTCGTGTACATTTGGCATGGCTGTGGAATTTTAAAAAGCTGTTCACGTTTTGTTTCAAAAAAGTATTTTGAAGTCAGAGCGGACAGCTTCATCGTTTTCTTAACTATTTTTTGACAGAATTACATATATTTAAGACAAAATGAAAAATTTGGTGTCAAAAAGTACAATTTAGCTTAGTTTTGTTCCTAGAGATCTGTTGGGTCTGATTTTCTAAAACTGGTCATCGAAACTTCTCAAATGATGCCGAAAAAAGACTGAAAATCCGTTTCACTTGAAATTTGAAGTTTTGACGATTTCTTGAGAGCAATATTTACGATTCTTTAAGTCAATTGTCCCGAAAAGACATTAAGAATGGCAAAATTCGTTGCAAGTCACAACAATGGTTACAAGCTTAGTTATTGGCCAAATTTCAAATTAAAAAGAGGACATACAATGACGATATCGGTTTTTAGTTTCTTTTTAGCTTAAACTTTAATACAAGCTATAGATACACCAAGTTTTGTAAGACAAGTGTTCTCATCCTTAATTTATATTTAAACTTAAAAAAAAACTGTTTGTATGTCTCCAAAAACAAAAACTGTCTATGTGCCTGTATGCTGTTTCTTCACTCCTCTCTCTTCCTTAAAACTTTTAATAATTTTTATGACACATCGAAAGAGGCCTTTTCTTTCATAAAATTAATTTCGCTTGCTTTTGTTTTTTCTTCAAATAAAATTTTTTAGAAATAAAACTTAAAAAAAAAAATAATGTTTACACACAAAAAAGTTAATATCATAATTTTTTTAGTGGGTGTGAGTTTAAAAAAAGATTGACTATTATTTATTTGTCTCTGGCAATGCTTCGCATTCGCATTAAATTAAGCCCTTAAAAAAATCTATTTGACCTATCAATGAATTGAAATATTATTTTTAATTATTTTGATTTGTGTTCTTTTTGAAAAAAAAAAAAATGTTGATATGTATAAGAAAATAAAATAAAAACAAATAAATCTATAGTTTTTTTTCTTTTAACTATTTGATGATGCTTTTTTTTTGAAAATGAAAGTTAGTTTCAAAATTAAAAAAAAAAAAAAACTAAAACTTGTTTGAAAATTTAAATGGAAATCTCGTGTTTTTTTTTCTGTTTTTACAAGGATCTTGTTGTTTTTGTTTTCTGTGTTATATTTTTGTTTTTCTTATGGATTTTTGTTTGTTGCTTTATATTTGTTTTTTGTTTTTTTTTTTTTTTTGTTTTTTGCTTTTTTGTATTTTCTTAAGAATTTAAAATTTTTGTATAATATATATATATATAATTTTGTTTTGTTTATTATTTGATTTCATTTTTCTGGATTTGATAATATTTGTAGTTTACCTTCGGAGTAGACTGCCGCAGCGGCCGCAGCAGCAACGGCTGTAGCTGCAGGTGTTCGCATAAAGTATTCTTTATTAACACAATTCCTCAAAACTTCTGGAATATTGCCGACAATCGCCCGTCGAATTTCAGTTGCTGCCATTTCGCGTAATTCTGTAGCAGATGCTTCGCTGAAGAAGGCTGCATGTGGTGTACATATAAGATTTGGAGCATCTTTTAAGGCTCCCTGTAAATCAAAAAGATAAAATTGGTTAGTAAGATTCTAAATTCAGAAGTGGAGTTGAGGTGTAAGATGTTTTACTACAATCTTACTTGGAATACATTAAAAGGTTCGTTCTCGTGAACATCTAAAGCTGCAGCTCTTATTCTTCCCTGCTTTAATGCAAGCGCCAGCATTTCGTCATCGACCAGACCGCCCCTTGCAGTGTTAACTAAAAATGCACCAGGTCTCATCTACAATAAATAAAATAACAGAAAGGAAAGTTAGATATATATACTTTTGAATTTATTTTTTTTATTTGAATTACCTGTTTAATTGTGTATTCGTTAATTAAGTGATGATTGTGTTCGTTGAGGGTACAATGTAACGACACACAATCTGATTGGAATAGAAGATCTTGTAATGTATATACTCGTGTTAGACCAAGGGATTTATCAATGCCATCCGGAAGATATGGATCGTAGAATATAACATTGAAACCAAAAGCTTTTGCTCTCAAGGCTACGGCCGATCCGATTCTTCCTAGTCCAACTAATCCTAAAGTGTCTCCTCGAATTCTGGCGCATCCCTGAAATCATACACAAAACAAAAATTTATAAGTTTTTTACTTAATTTGGTTTTAAATAAATTTTATGAATATGTATTTATAAGGACTCCGTTTTTAGAACCACCATTTTAAATGTATTCAAGCTAAAACGCCAGCACTTCATCAAGCTGCGGTCAATCCCATCAACTTTTAGGCACCTATAATGGACTGCTGCTTCGGTTTAGTTAAAATAAAGGCACAAAATCAGACAGGTCATACACAAATTTTATAGAAGTATATGGGTGAGATAGCGCAGGAGGTGTGTGTCTTCTAAACCACAAAGTAGTCTCCTTTTCCACGCATTCGAAGACACGATACCTTCGTCTGCCAACTTACTCTCAGCGAGATGGCAGAGTAGGACTACATTCATCTCTAATAGGTGGCCAGATCATAGAGATGTTTCAAGAAACTATAAAGCCGACGATATTGCCAAACTGCACTAACTGTTTCAAATGAGCATATCACACTGAGTTTTCCTATCGCTGCGTGTAAATTAATTGTTATCTACTGAAGTAGTTGAAGTGAAGTGTAGTCGGTTAGGTAAGGTTAATTTGGCTGTCAGGTAGAAAGATATAAGTTGAAACACTTAGTCCACTACAAAGTTTGGGTTTTTATCCCCTAAGAGCTTGAACACCTAGAGCCAATTGAGTTTCTTCCAAAGCGCACAAGAGAATTGATTTATAAATCCAGCAGTTCATCAATGTAAAGCAAGTGCAGGTCATGGACATTGGAGATAGACAATTGTCTCCTCCTCTTATTCGTCCCATCTTCTGCAAGTCATTTGCAAGTACTTCAAATCTCGCTGCATGTCTATCTATGAGACAGTGTCCTGTAATGACACCTGTGACGTCTGCTTAGAGAGATCATAGCCTTACAAATAATTGTTGCCTTCATCCTCTCAGTAGCATCTGCCGGCTGAGCTGAATCTGGTTGACAACATTCTGAGAGCAAATGGATATTCCAAAAAGCAAAGAACTTGGAGACCAATTGTGTCATAGGAAAGGGATGAGAGCAAACTCGACAAAAAGCTTTCTTGCCATACGTCAAAGGGGTGACGGATAGAATTGGAAGTGTTAAAAAGATATGGGGTAAAATCCATATTCTTTTCAACAGCAATTTCCCGATGACCACGCTCAATGAAATTTGATGCGAAACGTTCGGGGTGAGTACAAAAAGTGCACTCTTAATTACAAATAACGTGGCTAATCCGAAAATCGTTTTATAATAATTATTTGTCCTCTCAGTAGCATCTTGTTTTAGTAAAAATTAACATGTAGAGATGGGAATACCCAGAAAGCTGCGTCTACATAGTTGAAAAAGGTAATGTTGTTAATTTTTGGTTAAGTTCGTCGGCTTTGCAATTCCCTGGAATATCTCTATGCCCTGGCACAGGTTGAACGTAAAGCTGTTCCGCCATCTTTTCGAGAGATGATCAACAGTAGAGAGATGTTTTGGATTCAGTGGAAATAAAATCCAAGGATTTCAGCGCTGCCTGGCTATCCCCGAGAAAATAATTATCTCCTTGGAGGATATCACGTTTTCTTTGAGCCAGGATAAAACCTCTTTTTTTGGCCTGGAACACACTACAACCGTTTGGAACTCGGACAATCTGAAGTGGACCAGAAGTCACACCCAAGCCACAAAACATATACATATACCAAAACCGTGTACATCTCTTTTGTACATGCCCTTCATTTTTAAAAAGACGAATACTTTCTGGGGGGAATTCTTTTTCAACAGCATCGAAACTTCCAAAGAGCTATTATTTCTTGGAACACATCATAACATAAGATTTTTACATTTTGTGACACGAAAGAGCTGGTAATCTGACAAGAAAAGAATCATGCCTAGGAATCAGTCAGCAACATACCACAGTAAGGATATCAACTAAATTTATAAGACATAGGTTGGTTTACTTAAAAAAAAAAAATTAGGAAGATTTTAAGGCTGAATCAGAAATTACAGCGCTCCCATGCGAGCCTACTAACTGACCAGGCATAACAATTACAACAGAAAAAAAGTTCACTAAGAATAAGAACAAATATTTCAGCTATCGGCTAAAAACCCGCCTTATCAAAGAGGTATAGACACTTGCAGTTCGAGTTGAAAAAAGCAAAGACAATGCGCTTATTTCATCATCAGCGAAAGAATGACGAGCATCAATTCGAGCGAAAAAAAACCTCAAGACCCCTAACAGACTCAGAAAGAAAGGACAAGACATACGCTTTATATTAGCCATCAAAGCCCTGCATTTACTAAAAAGAATTTTGAGGGATTGTACAAGGAACAGCTGAACTGCCCACCGGTGCGTGTAAACACCAGGTGTACAATTTGATGAAAATGTGTTTAAAATTGACCATGATTGCGTAATGAGTTCACCAGTTGTGATCGTCAATAAACAAATGTCATCAGCATTAGCCAAAAAGCTTAACATGTGAAAGGAACCCAAAAAAAATTGGTGAGAAAACATAACCCTGTCTCACTCCCATGAATGTTATTGGGGATGTATCTTCCATCAAGAGATCTCCAGATAACATCACGATTACGCGATCAAAGACCGATTATTGCTCAAGAATTATTCGCAAGTTGTTAATGTCATCGAAATATGATCGACCACTCCGAAAACAAGTTTGGTACCTCGAGAATAATAGTTTCCCTTGACTTCGAAAAATGGACGAAATGGTGACACCATGCCCGTTGTTACAATTCCTGCGAAATTCTGCAGTCATGCCTTCAAATTCAACTGATTTTTTTTGCTTTTCAGGAGTAGGATCGATCTTTATTTCTGCACTTGTCGAGGGGGTTAATAGTTATGCCTCTGGAACCTTTACGTATTTTAAACAGGTGATAATTTTCCTTTACGCTCTTCTCATCGTTGATAGTGCAGAGAAATGCTCTTCCATCTTCGTAACTGGTCTTCCTTCCATTAAAAATCAATCTTGTCAAGAACAGGGTGGTTTGTAGTACAAAGGTCCTTCGCATTTTTCTTCAGCACCTCTCTTCTTCTCGCTTCTTCAGCGCTCTCAGCATATTTGCAAATCTGGCACTTGTATCTCTTCTCACAAACCTTTGCACTACCATGTGAGCTGCTCTATACACGGCTTGCAGAACAAATTTCCTTTGAACATTAATGTCATTGTTAATACACACTTGTTTTTAAGAGCCTTTGAGACTGTTGATCGAAAAATACTTCTTGAAAAGCTCTCAAAATATGGAATTAAAAACAATGAACTAAAATGGTTTGAGTCATATTTGAATGCCAGAACACAGCGTACGTCGGTGAACAATAATGTGTCGAATGCAAAAGAAGTGAAAACAGGAGTACCTCAGGGCTCGGTTCTGGGGGTATTCCTGTTCCTGTTATATATTAATGATATAAATTTGTCTGTTAAATATTGTAGATTATGTATGTTTGCGGATGATGCCCTTCTCTTTATTTCGGGAAAAGATGTGCGAGAATGTACGGACAAAGTTAATAGTGATTTACAGTCCATTAGTGAATGGCTCATTATTAATAAATTAAAACTTAATATAAGAAAAACAAAATATATGTGTATCAATAGTACGGAACAGAACGTTGTGCAAATAAATGGAGAAAACATTGACCGCGTTGATGAATTTAAGTACTTGGGAGTAGTTATTGACAATAAAATAAACCTCAAAGCTAATACGGAATATGTATGCAAAAAATTATCGAAAAAAATATATTTTCTTGGACGGATTAGAAAAAAACTTTCAATAAATACGGCAATTAAAATTTATAACGCGATTGTAAAACCTCATTTTCAATATTGTTCTACCATTCTTTTTTATCTTCTCAAGGTGATATATCTCGCCTCCAAAGGCTTCAAAATAAGGCTATGAGGATTATCTTAAAATGTGCGCGACTTACTCATATAAAAACAATGTTGCAGAGACTTAACTGGCTAAACATAACGCAACTAATTAAATTAAATGTTTTATTGTTTGTCTTTAAATTGAAAAATAATATGCTTCCAAAATATTTAAGCAATAATTTAAAATATATCAGTGATTCCCAACCATATAATCTCAGAAGTGCTCAAAACTTTAGACTAGAATTTAAATCAACCTCTCGAGCGCAGAACACAATGATGTTCAAGGGACTTCAATTGTATAATAATCTTCCGAACGAAATTAAATCTTTAAATAACTTAAGAAACTTTAAAAAAGAGGTGATCAAACATTTAAAATCGGACAATTAATAAGAGCTTTAAATCTCAATTAACTAAATGGCTTCTTAGCCAAATCTACTGCTCTTACACTCTTTAACCTTTAATTTATTTTTATTTATAAACTTAATTAAAATAACTACATAATGTAACAAATAATATATTAAAATAACACTCATCAGAATTATAATATAAACATAATTATAATAATAAAAATAATTAAAAGGTCCTCCCCGCGCGCCGGTTGGGAGGGGAAAGTGGGCGGGGCATAAATAATAAATAAAAAATAATACTCTGCGGTGTGTAATTTTTCCCATGTGTCTAGATAACCAAAGACCTATACCTCTAAATTTAATCGGCACCGTTTCAGATCCAGCTTCCATCCGAACCAAGAACATCTAAGAACTTTGTTTTGACTAGGGACACTAAACTTAAAGTTTTACGTTTGAACGAGTGTAGTACTGCTTGAAGTAGGTTTTCACCACATTTTAGTTTAAAATTGAAAACAAATGAAATGGACTTGAAGCGGGGAGATAAACAGTGCTTCCTTTTGTGCTAAATGAAACAACAAAAATTAAAGAATTTGTCTATAAAACATATCTTATGTTCTACCCATAGAAGCCATTATAAACAAAAAAAAACTGAGATTGTGATCCTAGAGCAAGCAACTTATAGTTGTCCGTGTGAGGAACAGTTCGTCCTGAGATGGTCATGGCGAAACATACTCTCAAAACTGAAATTTCTGGAAATGGGATGTATGCGTAGTATGAAAACTACATACTTCACCAGCCCGTAAGATTTTTGGTTTCTGTATAATTTTATTTAGAAGTAACATAACTTTAAGACGGCTTCCATTGCATAGTTGGAGGGTTAAGTTCCGAAGCATTTGATGAAAAGTCAGCCGCCATTGACGAAGTTTACAAACAGAAAAATATGTTCATGAAATTACTATAAAAATATATATACAAGTGGGCAGGGAGAAATAGATTAAAGAAACTCTACCAAATACCTAAGTGGAAACATCGGTTCGGTACAAAACTATGTTTATGGACTTGTATACCACATAGTCTCCTTCAAATGTATTGCTTGTTCAGAAAGCCAAGCACTGTCGTGACGTTTACACTGGTTTTTGTGCGTCCCTCTATTCCATTCTATGGTCACATTAGTTTTCGATTATGAGATATAGTGTGTGGATTAGGCATGTGTGGATCAGAAACCGGGTAGCACAAGTATTAGGTCTTTTTTGAACTTATACAGTACCCAATTCCCACTAAAACTTCCACCCATACTAAGTGCTGTTTGCAGCGATGAAAGATCCTCGGTTATGATGGCTCCATCGCCAGCAAAGAATACCTTATGCTTTTTGGGTTCCGTCACTTTACCCTCAACCCAGGTAGCCAAGGAATGACTGTAATAAAAAGCAGGGTACTCAAGACGTTTCCCTGGTGTACATATATGTACTTTGAATTTTAGTTCTTCATTGACTCCAGCTGCACATCTTTTTTTTGGCACTGATCCCTCGTACATGTCCATGATCATCCGCATGGGTTTGGAAATTGTCTGAGGGCCGCCCATATCAGACATCGTGTTTTTTTTTTCAAAATCAACAAACACAATACCCATATCCACTAAGGAATCCCGATTTCCATAATGATCCGAAACTTTGGCTTACACTTCTTGTTGACATTTACCGCGAGCCCGCAATGGTCACCAGACAACAGTCAGCTATCCAAAACTCGCTCAAAGATGTTCATGGTGTTATTACAGCTTTTTAGGTTTAGGCATCCGACTCTTTGAAGCTTGGAGATGAGAATAATGTGCCATTTTTACCCGATGTATCTAAAGTAAATAGTTCTTGTTATACATCTTTACACGCGTTTAAGTTTAGATCAAAGCTTATTCTCACGAGACTCGGGACATGAGATTTGAGACATTACATTCAACTTTAGAAAGTCTTTTCTGGAACTTGAAAAACTGAAAGAACGCATTCAAAAATAGACAATGAATCCGAAGATCTCTAATTCCACACTCTTTTCCACTAAACTGGGTTTTAAACAATTAGTATGTAAAACTACAGGCCTCGGCCGAAATTAAAGTCAACGTGTAACACTTCCAATGCGTCGTATTATACATACATATTTATAACAATTTCATGTAATTTAAACAAAGATAAAAAAAAATTGATTTTGTAACTTACTTGGGCGGCTTCTCTAACTTGTTCGGGTCCTGTGAATTTTTTTCCTTCTCTAACCATATTGGCTAGCCAATAGGTTCTTCGGTACAGATTTAAAATTAAACACATTGTTGTGTCGGCAACTTCTTCCACACCATAGCCAGGCACATTGCACACCGCAATACCTAATTCACCCGCAGCCTTAACATCAATATTATCCGTGCCACTGCCGATGCGTACAATAATACGTAGTGCTTTAAATTTTTCCAAATCCTCTTTTGTTAGAATGATCGTGTGCCACATGAGGGCTCCCACTGCCTCATTTAGAACCTATATTTTACAAAACAAAACATGTAACAATTTGTGTTGACGAGACTTTGTTTAAAAAAAAACGTACCTTCTCGTGAATCTCAGATGTACTTTGAGCATCACAAAACGCAACTGTGGCAACATCCTTAAGTATTGGCATTTCAATCGAACAGTCCCGGCCATCTAGCAAAGCAACAAGCGGTCGTGCCTGCAATGGACCATTAGCAAATGGTCCCTTAACATCTAAGCGCGATCGCTTTGTCGGTAACATCATAGACTTGTCCATGATTTAAGCAATTTTGTATGTTTTGATAACTCTTTATTTTGTTGAAATGATTGAGTGTATGGTGTATGGTGTGTGTGTGTGCGAGCAAAATTTTTTTTTTATATTTTTAAAATGAAAAAAATAATAAAATTTAAAATTAATTATTTAAACAACAAAAAGAAAAAAACAAAAACAGAATGAAGCAACCACAGAAATGTGCCGACTTCACTTCTTGTGAATCTTTGTTGTTTGACCAATCAATATGAGGTGGTGGTGCTGTTATTTGTGCTCTCTTTCCTAATTTTATATATTTTTTTTTTATTTAATTTATTGTGTATGTTTTAGTCGGGAGTTTTTTTATATATATATTTAAATATATATATTTTATTTTTTATGCGAACATAGGAAATTCACTTTAGAAAGATGACGACGATATTCGTTTTATGTAGTTTTTTGTGTGATTACACAGATTTTTGATTTTTAATTTTTTCACCAAATTCAAATCAAATCGTCGTGTGGCTAAAAATGAAGGGTGAGCTTTTCGCGATCGAATCCCTTCATGTTGATTTGCCTTGAGAACTGTAACGAAACATAATAAAAATTTGGTTAATTACAGTATTTTTTATTTTAATCTTTAAGTTTGTAAAATGTATACTTTTATCAAAAGAAAAAAAATGGTAGAATATCAGAAAAAGGATTTAACGACGAAAACCTTTCAACTTTTTATATGTAGGAACAGTACTTAAGTTAAAGTAAGAAAGTGCATTCGAACTTTTGGAAGCTTTTTAGTCACAAAGTGGCGACAATCGCCGAACAGATTTCAATATGTCATCATACACAACATGGTTCGTCATTTGAAAGCAACAACGACACGAAACTTAAGATATAATTTGAAAATTTTGAGTGTAGAGCAGTTTGAAAACATAATTTGAAATGTTTGTCGATTTTAAAGCAGCCTACACAAGCGTTAATAGAGTTGAACTGTATCGTGTCAAGCTTTAGAATCCTTCTTAAACTGGTACGTCTTATCAGGATGATGTTGGAAAATGCTCGCTGAGACGCCACTGACACCATGGAAACCATCAGAGGGCTGTTTTAACACTATGCTTGAAAATTTCGTACGGAACATCGGGCAGGGCACCATCTTTAATAAATCGACACAAATACTTGGGTTTGCAGACGACATTGAGGTGATAGGAAGAACAAAGCGAGCAGTAACCGGTGCCTTCACTACCATGGAGTCAGCAGCAAGCAGAATGGGTCTGAAAATAAACGAGGACAAGACGAAGTATACGCTTTCATCAACAAAAGTCTCAATCTCATCACCGCACCGACTTGGTCAGAACGTGACCATTGATAGGTATAAGTTCGAGGTAGTCAATGAATTTGTCTACATGGTTACTGCTGTAAACGCAGGTAAAAACATCAGCGCTGAAATCAAATGCAGACTAACTCTTGCTAATCGCTGTTTCTTTGGGCTGGATAAGCAATTAAGGAATGAAGCCATATCGAGAAGAACCACGTAGACACTGTATATATCACTCATCATTCCGGTACTGCTTTATGGTGCAAAAGCATGGACTCTCTCCCAATCGGATGAAAAGTCACTTGGAGTCTTCGAGAGAAAAGTTCTGGGTACGAATTATGGTATTATCTACGTAAACCGAGAAGACAACATTTGGCAAAGTAGATACAACGACGAACTTACTATACGTTCTGTACAGCGACATAAGCCTAGCCAGAAAAATTCGAATTCAGCGACTAAGATGGCTTGGCCAAGTAGAGCGAATGGACATCGACGCTCCAGCTCGTAAAGTCTTCAACGCCAAACCAGAGGAAGTCAAGCAGACCTAATGGAGCCACCAGGTGAGGGAGACCTCCGACATCTTGGAATGCAAAATTGGAGACGGTAGGCTAGAGATCGAGCCGGATGGAGGGGCAAGGCCTAGGAGCACCACGCTCTAGTGGAGCCATCATATCATAAGTAAAGTAAATTGCAAGTTTATGGATTAACTCCAGTTGGTTATGTAGAGTTAGGAACTGCGGTTTAAGAATCAAAACATAAATCAGCACCGTTTTGATATCATTAGCAATTTGATTTTGGTAACTAGGGTTTAGTCAGCGCAGGCTACTTGAGGATATCCTTAGATTACACCATCACCTTCCTCAAAAATGTTTGACATTGTATTTTTCCAAAAACGGATAAGCTGTTAGAAGTAGGTATTTTCTTAGAACAAAGTTTTAGATTGACAAACAGGAAGTTTCATATCCACACTCTGTATGAGTAAGCTCGGGTGAATAATGATTCTCTGGTCTTGCAGCCCTTGAACGCTTGAGAACTCTTCTTTTTGATTTCAGAAATGAGCGGACAGCTAAGATTTGGTGTTGATGTGCAGATCCTAAACACATTTTTTGTCTTTACCGACCAAGATGAGTTTGTAAGGCTAAAAACGATTTAAAATGTATTGCTTTAGTGGAGGAACAGAAGTTCGCATACTGGCAGTTGACATTCTAGCAACCCACATACAGATGATTCAAGAAAGGCCCTAGTAACTGTAGTTCTAGTTAAATCCCCAAGGGGCTTCTGTCGCAGTAAGTGTAGCAGCGATATCGAGCAAATATCCGTACACCATAGCAGAATGGCATACCATGGTCATTCAGCGCACAAACCAATCGGAGCTTTTACGCGTTCCAAAGTTATTTTAAATTCGAATGTATCGAATTTTAATTTATTCCCAATAAAGATAGACTTTGTTGTGTATTTATATAGAGGCCTAAGGAATGTATTTGTTAAAGTACCTGGATTAAGAGTAACTCAACTTACAATGACCATATATCAACTATCGTAGTATGAATGAAGTGAAAAATGCCCGATGAGCTTAAAGGCAAGCTCTAGAAGAAAGTTATGCTTCCAGCACTCTCCAACAGTTTACAATACTTGGCTATGAATGACTCATGTCCTTTAAGTCCGAGGGGCCAGTTGTAGCGATCAGAAAAACCAATCAGAAAAAGTTGGAACAGCATAAGAACTGGAATTTTTTCATGATTAGCGTTTATAGCCATCAGGAAGAAGATGTCTCTTTGACATTTCAGTAAACAAGCGTGTATTTTTCGGCATTGTCGAATAACCAAAGTTTTGATAAAGATGCCAACCAGGCGACTTATTTTCATGAGTGAGATTGGTCAAGAAAAAAGATATTAAGTCAATTTACGCTGCGAAGCTATTCACACAAATTAAAATTATTGTCACCCTGTGATGCTGTTGACGCTGGTACGGGGCACGGGGCGTGTGAATAAACAAACAACCTTACACCAAATTTTTCTGACTGAATTGCAGACGAAATTTTTGTTGACATTTTTTTCCGATTGGTTTTCCTAATCTCTGTAATTGGCGCCTAAAGTGTTATACGATAGCAAATCTCAAAAAAATTACTTTTATTTCTTCTGGAAAGGAACTTAAATGTAGAATCTGGAATTAACAAATAATCCTTTCCTAACACACAGATTTTGCTCTGCTAAATGCATGTGAAGCACAGGACTGCTCTGCAAATTACAAGCTTTAATTAACAGTTGACTGCCTTATATCTTAAAGATCTGTCCCACAAACCATAAATATCTAACAAGGAACTGTGTCCATGGACTTGACAAACAAAAGTGTATGTTGGCATCAATAGAGAGAAGAAAGTAAAAATTTTGACGTCGTGGTCACAGATGAAGTATCATACTGCGAATAGCCGCTCTACGCTCCAGGAGTTAAAGTTATTAAGGTTTTAGGTTATAAAATATATGCGGTGGAAAGGTGGATGTTAGCAAAACAATCAAGAAACAGCTCCAGTAAGATGAAATCATTTTTTCTGTGTGAATTTCTTAAACTGCACGTTAATCTGAAACTTGATGTTCAAATATCTTGTTCAAGTGATAGGCTTTTCTTTGGTGACTCGCTTGCTCGGTAGCATTTTTAGGTAAGGCACGAATCATGTTCAAGGTTGAACTGTGGCGTATAACCTGTCAGGAAAAGTGTTATGACATTGGATTGGCGAAAGACCTCTGAAAACAGACTATATAATGGCAAAGCAAACCTTACAAAAACAAAGATGATCAGAAGGAAGATTTCTCCCCAGAATGTTCTTATTCAAGTTTAAAAAAGTTTATTAATTATGTAAATTCTATTCTAAATTGTACCTAATATTTTTTGTTAGTATATTACTTTTAGAATCAAAAATTGAGACAAAATCGTTGCAGTTAAAAAAATGTGCTAGCCCCTACGCTGGCATACATAATTTTTACATCATCCTAACTGCAACGATGCAATTTTTAAATTTTGTCATTGCTAATCTACCGTAAAAACAACATATTATCAGATAGTGACAGAATTTCATCATCCAAAGCATGAAGGAGAAGATTATGGCTTTATTAAGATAATGTGAAATCCTGTAGACAGGTATGATTGGGAGTGTTAGTCACCCGGCCTTGGGTGTTGTTGCGCCAAAAAATGTTTTTATTTTTATGTTAATCAGTTTGCGTTACGTAGATGCCATAGGGATAACTAGTCAAATTAATGATACCTAGGAGCTATGACTATCAGAAACCATTGCACCTCAAGCCACCCTTAAATGTACATTTGATGGCCCCTTGGCTTTCAATGAGCAAGTTGATATCGCCAGGTTTTATTGTTATCTTTGAAACCTATCAATTAACTGTCATAACTGCCACTAATTTGATAGTTCAAGAATTTATTGGAATCGTTAATTTCATCATAGCTCTGTTTCCAATGCGAAAAGCTGTGACAAATGCAAATTCAAAATCTGCCGTGCCTATATAAAGGGTGTTTTTTTTAGGCGTGTGGTTTTCAATCTGGCAATACTTTTTTCGAAATTGGTCTTTTTGACAGCCGTCACTTGATTTATGCTCAGTTTGGTTTGCCATTTCATAATGAATAGACTTATTTCTGAACAACGTTTGCAAACTGTGCTTATTTATTTTGAAAAACATGGTTATACTCGTGAAACGATTTTCGATTTCCACAAGAAAATTTTGTTCAGCGATAAAGCTCAATTTTGGTCACAATAAGCAAAACTGCCGCATTTGGAGTGATGATAATTATCAAGTGTATGTTGACACACCGTTACATCCACAAAAACCGACTGTTTGGTGTGCTTTATGGGTTGGTGGAATCATTGGTCCATATTTCTTCAAAAATTAAGCCGTTAATGTTAGTCAGTGGGGAACGCTATAGAGCCATGATTAATGACTATTTCATGCCTGAATAGGAGGATTTTGGCCATAACATTAAATTCGTATTATTTCTTCTGAAAACCAAACGTCTGAAAAAAAAACATCCTTTAGGATCCTTCTGAACAGGACCAACCGAGGAAATTAGAGAGCAAACACCTGATAGTAGCCAAAGAAATATTCGACCTCAGGCATTACACTCCAAATTCGTTCGATGGTGCAGAGTGACTATGGAGAACTCGCGCTGCTCCGTCACCTCGGACTCATTTGGTGTCGAGAAAGGCTTAAGATAAGGTGACGCGCTGTCATGTAACCTCTTCAACATCATTCTTGAGGCAATCGTACGCAACTCGCATGTCAACACCAGCGGTATGTTTTTTTTTAAATCCGTTCAATTACTTGGCTATGATATTGACATTATTGGAAGAACGAAGCGCGCTGTCAGTGGAGCATTCGCAAGTATTGAAGTGGAGGCGGCAAAAATGGGTTTGGCTGTAAATGAAGATAAAACAAAGTATATTATGCTGTCCTCGGGCGAAGTAGATCATCACCGTAGGCTCAGACAAAACGTCACAATGGACAGATATAACTTTGAGGTTGTCAAGGACTTTGACTATTTGGGTTCCACTATAACCTCTCAGAACAACATCAGTGAAGAGATCAGTCGAAGAATCACTCTTGCCAATCGCTGTTTCTTCCGGCTTCGAAGGCATTTTAGTAGTAAAGCCCTCTCTCAAAGGACCAAGGAGACACTATACAAGACCCTTATCATCCCAGTCCTGCTGTATGGGGCAGAAGCGTGGACACTGACACAATCGGATGAATACACGCTGGGGTGCTTTGAGAGAAAGATTTTTCGGGTGATATTCGGTCCTATATGTATCAATGGAGTATGGAGGAGAAGATTCAATGGCGAACTGTACGGGCTATACAGCGACATTGACTTGGTTAAGAAGCTCAAAATACAGCGGCTTAGATGGCTGAGCCATGTGGAGCGTATGGACGAAAACGCTTCTGCCCGACGAGTCTTCAATTCCAACCCTGAGGGCCGACGCAATTCTGGAAGACCCACCATCTAAGGTGGTGCGATCAAGTGGTAAACGACCTCAACCAACTAGGTGTGCGCAACTGGAGGCCACTGGCTAGGGACCGGCCTAGCTAGCGAGGATTTTTGGTTGAGGCCGTGGTCCACAATGGACTGTCCGCGCCACCTTAAGCAAGTAAGTCATTACACCGAACGATAGTAAACTTAAGTGTTTACAAATTTTCTTTTGACTAACCGGACACTTCCAACTTCCCCACTTTTTAACAGACAACCATCGATACAAAAATTATAAATTTATCGTAAACTTCAATAAAAGATAACTTATCTCTTGTTAAGGCGAGCATGAGACCAGTTTCACTTGTTTCATTGTCAATGGCCAAATGAAAAGAGTGTTTTAAATTCCTTAAAAGCCTTCAGTTCATTTAATCTACATGATAGAGAAACGCTGACCACATTTTTACCTATCCGTTTAAAACAAACACACCCCCACCCCCAAAAGCTACCTTATAGTATTTGATTAAATTAATTTCCAATTAAATATTGAACCAACACCTACGGTTAGTATCTAAATATTTGTATCAATTAACCAAGTAGTACCTATACCTATCGACAACTAAATGCACAACCCGATAAATACATAATGAGATGAGTTAGGTATGAGGGCCCCAAAACTACAAAAAGTTATAAATATGAATCATCCTTCATTCCACTACCTATCAGTCAAACAATGTGTTACAAAAATATATTCAAGTATGTAATGCAGCTGATAAAAAAAAAAAAAAAAGAAAAACCAACTCAACACATTTTTTTGTTCTCCTAAAATAATAAATACAATAATAAAACAAAAACAATATTAACATGTAAAATGATTCTCTTTCAATTCGAATTCCAATCCAATAATTCTGATTCCGAGTTCTGACATAATAAATGCAAGCGTGTGTACAAATGTAGCTGTAGGTACTCAACAACTCAACTTGTATGTGAACTCACGACTCACAAGTCAGAGCAGCAGCAGCAAGCAAACACCACCTAACCAACTTCCTCCCATTGATTCCCATTCCCAGCCGTCGTCGTTGTAGCTGTCGCAGTCGCTGTCGCTGTCGCCGCACCTGTCGTTGTTAATGGTGCATTTTTTGTTTTCAGTTGTTTTTTTTTTTTCTGTTTCGTTTCGTTTTTATTGAATTGGCGCCCCGCCATATTAAAGCCCTAAAAAATCACATTTTTCCACATTTTTTTTTTTAACTGAATGTACATAGAGATATGTATGATCGCTTGTAGAGCAGCCACAGAGCAGTGAAAGCACTTTACAACAATAAAAATTATTATTATTATTATTATTTGTATGTACTCGCATTTTTTTCGTCGTTTAGTGTGATAACAAAACAATTTCAACAAAAAAAAAGCGAAAACTAAGCGACAAGCAGTAACGTATACGTGGGATTATTCTATAAATCTTATCACAATTGGAATTGAGAATACCTGCTTCGCTGCTTTTGTCTACTACCCTTCACCGCCTCCCTCCGCCCAACAAAAACCCAGCAACGACTACGACCCCAATCAACTTCATGAAACTGAAACATTCCCAGAGCACTTTAATGTCGCCCTAAATCGATAATTTAACTGTACAAAGAGAACAATATTTTTTTTTTTTTTGAAGAAGAAGAATGAATGATGATGAGGAAGACCTTTAAACCTTAAATTTCCTGGAACACAACCTTACATCCGAATTTCGTTCGATTCGAAATGAGAAACCGCGGAATAGACAGACAGAGAAGAGAAGTCTGTCCAGTTGTACTTTTGTACAAAAAAAATGCACCAAGACAAAAAGAAAATTCATCATCGTGCTGTTCTCGTGGTTGCTTGAGCTTGAGGTGGCGGCTGGTGGATGTGGATTGGATTGGATACAAAAAGATGAAAAAAAAAAAACACAAAGCCGTATTTGCTCGGCTAACTTATTTCGGATTTCGGTAGAGCATGAGACTCGTAATCTCCAAAAAAAAAAAAAAAAAAAAGGCCACTTGAACATGGATTCGCGGCAGCAGCGGTCACCATCAGAAAAAAAAAAAACACCAACCATAAATAGGTTTAACAGAATCATGCGTTTTTCGGGGGACAGATAGGATAGGCATGCATATTAATGGTATCCCGCATTTTAAAGCAATGATCTATAAGGTTCCGCGCCTTTTCATATCAATTATGCTGCTCCAGTGTCCATTAATGGAATTTTCCCCACCATGGGCATTTTTATTGGATTTTTTTTTTAATCAGTGGGTTTGTGAAGCGATTATAAAAAAAAATTCAGACAAATCCATCAATTTTTCCCCGAATTTTTGTTTGGTGGCTTTTTTTTTTTGGAACGCGCACCTCATGCAGCAGCATAACCATTTAATCGAGATTCGAGAGGAAATAACCACCATGGTGGACTGCCGACTGACTGGTGGCAGCGAAGCCCGTTCTTCTTTCGCAGAGACCACCGCCAGTAGCCTTTTTTTTGCTTTTTTCATATCGCTATTCGCTGAGGCTGCTGTCGTTGCCGTTGCCGTTGTCCACCCCCATATAAAATGAAAAAAAAAAAAAAAAAACAATAAAAGATCACTAATCACTTAATAAATTTAATTTAAAAAAAAAACACAATTTTATGCACCAGAACTGATTGGAAATCCTTTTGCCCGGGGCACTTTTCCGCGGGCAATCGAAAAATCAAATTTCCATGAACGAAATTGAAAAATTTTCGTCGTTTCGGCGAGTTTTTCCTTTTTCGTGATATTTTTTGCGAAATGTCTGCCAAAGCGTACACGAACACCAGCACCAGCACCAGCGCCACACCACTCAACTCAAATATTAATAAATTCAAATTCCGTCTACTCTTTCACACACATTAAATCGCGAACCAAAATTATGTATCGGGCTCTATCTTTATCTCTTTCTATCTCTCTTTAATATGTCTCGAGTGTGAATGTGTGCGCGTGTGTGTTTGTGTGTGTGTGAAATTGACGGAGAACAAAAAAAAAATTACACTCACCGTCCGATCCGAATTGATTTTATTTCTTATTTTTTTTTTCGGAGAATATATTTTTTTTTCTTTCTTGCTTGATCTGACTTTTTCTTTTTTGTAAAATTCTAGACGTTTTCAATGCACACAAACACTTTTTAATAACCACTCGATGTGGAATAGTTTTATTTCTTGATTTTGTGGGTTTTTTCGACGATTTTTGCGATGGAAAATCGAATTTTTTGAGAATTTTTCAGAAGTAACGCGTCTCTTTAAAACATGAATCCCCACTCACAGCTTTCAAAATGGCGGAAAAGTAGAGAATTTTTTTAGTACAGAAATGACGCGATTATGCATTCCGCGATACAACGACAACAAGGGGCAACACGGCCAGAGACCAAAAAACTGAAATGGGCTGTATTCAGTTATTGAATTTTCCTTGCAAATTGAGAATTGGGATGTGTTCGTTGGGTAGGTGTGAGGTGTTGAATGATTTTCGGTAGTTGGATGCATCCATTTCGTACTAAATTGGGGATGTGTTGGGAAATGTTGTAATTTATAGAGAAAGTTCTTACAAGTCAGCCCTTTGAGACCAACATTCTCAAATTTTACTCATTAAATAATTATTGCAATCTTCTTTGTATGTGCCACGGACAGGCAAAACAGAAAACCGACCGTTATACTCTTCCCTAAGACGCCCTTCAAATGTTTTTTTCGTTTCCTTGAATACGTCTGCAAGAATTCAATAGATCACGGACCAATTAGATACAGACCGCCAACTCATTGTATGGTCTCTCTTTTTACCTTCAAGCTGAAAATCAGCTGATATGCCATTTATTTTGAGAGTGTGACGCTCTCCCTTGCTTCCTAAATGGAAGCAGTAAACACACCAAAAAATAAATGGCACACGCAGGGGGTGCCATGAACAAACGCCATACGAATTAAGGCCATAATGGCGTTAATTCACATTTAAGTGTGTACTAGCACCATAATCGGGATATGGCTTAAATTCACTTTTAAATGAGAACTATAACCATAAGTGCAATGTGAACTACCCTGCAAACGTAGAAGTACAGAAATAACCAGTGGAATATGTACGTAAAAGAAGTACTTCCTTTCCACTGAAAAAGGATAGGCGATCGGGAAAAAATTCAGTTATATACCTACTGTATATAAGAATATATGAAGGCACTATCTCTTTCTAAAAAAGCAAAATATCAAAAAAGTACTGCACTTCCCCGCCAATAAAAGTACTTCCAAAGCACATCCAAAGTACTTCTGGGGATGCACCTACTTCAATGGATGTACATCTGAAGTACTTTTTTGAAGCGCATATTCCACCAGTTATATTCGTACTTCCAAAGATGCACGCGCTGTGAATGTAGAACTACGAACCGAAATAGACATGAAGTCAAACAAAAAATTAGGAAAAATGCATTTTTATGATGATAATTTTATTATTAAATATATTATTATTATTATTTACATTTGTATTATTAAAAATATATTTGTTATTAAAAACAAACAAAAATATCACAAAAAAATAAAATAACTTACATAAAAAAAGGATTCGCCATATTCTCAAATTATACACAACTCAACTTAAAAACTGTTGATTATGTTTTGAATCGAAGATCACTCTGACAAAAAGACAAACGACAACAAGAAAAAAAAGAGACAACATTTTGCATTACATCCTGGATTTCTCCTTCGCACAGTTCAAAAGGGAATCGTTAATTGTTTTTTCAGGAGAAACCAAACTACTTCCTTTGATGTACATATTTCATCGATTGTTACCGTACTTTTTTGTTTGCAGGGGTATACTCTACGGCGCAGGGGAAGTAGTAAATAAAAAAACCCACACATTCGAAGGATATATTTTTAGTTGTAGTAGTGTTTTCTAGAAAACTACTGCGGTTTGGTTTGCAGGGTAGTGCCATAAAATGTTTTGATCTCTGGGGTACAGTTAGTACAAGAAAACAACGAACGTTAGGTGGGTAAGGAGATAGACGAGGAGGCAGACGAGGAGGCAGATGAGGAGACAGACGAGGAGACAGACGAGGAGGCAGACGAGGAGGCAGATGAGGAGGCAGACGAGGAGGCAGACGAGGAGGCAGATGAGGAGGCAGACGAGGAGGCAGACGAGGAGGCAGATGAGGAGGCAGACGAGGAGGCAGACGAGGAGGCAGACGAGGAGGCAGATGAGGAGGCAGACGAGGAGGCAGACGAGGACGCAGATGAGGAGGCAGACGAGGAGGCAGACGAGGACGAGGAGGCCTCCTCGTCTGCCTCCTCGTCTGCCTCCTCGTCTGCCTCCTCGTCTGCCTCCTCGTCTGCCTCCTCATCTGCCTCCTCATCTGCCTCCTCGTCTGCCTCCTCGTCTGCCTCCTCATCTGAATCCTCGTCTGCCTCCTCGTCTGCCTCCTCATCTGCCTCCTCGTCTGCCTCCTTGTCCATCTCCTCACCCACCTAACGTCCATTTTTCAAAACGAACTAACGCCATACGGCTTAAGTTCTCCTTTTAAGTTGAATTGAGGCCATATCCCGATTATGGCACTAATTCGTACTTAGATGTGAATTAACGCCATTATGGCCTTAATTCGTATGGCGTTTGTTCATGGCACCCACGCAGGGATCTTTGACATCACAAAATGCACAGACAGAGATGTACACGTATTCACAGACACGAAAAAATATTTAAAGGGTGTTTCAGGCAAGAGGAGTACGAGTTGACGGTCTGTATTTATATGTGGTAAACATCTCTGTCTGTGCATCTTTTATGTGTGATTTGATTTAACTCGTCTAATAAACTGTATCTAACCCGGACGCCACACCATGCCAGCTACAGGCAAGATAGTTACAATACACTCACATTTTCCACTCACACAGACAAACTTTGGCAACTTGCCGGCCAACTGACAAGATGGTTTTGTTGCCAGTAGCTCTGCCCGTGGATTTGACATTTCCTGCAAGTTTTGTAGCCTCGTTCCTGTACTATCAATTATATGTATAATTATGTCATTTTTGGGTATTTTACATAGAAATATCGTAGACAGTTACACAAATAGTGGTACTAATAGTAGTACCCCGTGGCGTAGTGGTTAGTGTGTTGGCCTGCTACGCCGAAGGTTCTGGGTTCGATCCCTGTCAACTCCACCTAAAAGTTCTTTTCCGGGGTACTGCCTCTTGCGAGAGCCTAGTACTCAGATCGCGCTAAAATTTATCTTCCATACAAATTTCCACCCAAGATAAATTTTAGCTTGGGTTTTTAGCTAAGTAGTACTCACTTCAAGCTAAATTCCAGGTGCCAGGCTAACGGCTAAGAAAAAAGTCTCCACAAAATTTAGCTTGCGAAAGAATGTAAAACACATTATTTCACAAGATAAATTCTGACAGTTGTCAGAAGGTCTTGCAAAGGTCGCACGAACTTGCTCTTGAACTTGTTCGATAATTGCTAAGTGGCTACATAATGTAGGATATTAAATAAAATGCACTACTGGGTCGCATGAACTTGCTCTAATGTGTGACAGTGGTTTTGGGGCTTGAGATTTTGATAAAAACTAATTTTTTAAAATTCTTAAATAAATACTTCAACTAATTTGAGCTTAAAAATAGGTACGCCATTTTATTTCTTGGAAAAATTTGAATTTATGAGAATATATTTATAAAAATCTGGAACGGATTTTGAGAAAAAAGTTTTTTGTAAGAAATTTCTGAAAACATTTTTCAAACAAAAAAAAACCAAAACGCCAGTTCATAGGTATTCAGCAAATACATTAACATATTTATAATTTAAAAAAAAAGTTTAATGAGCAGTTTTTAAAGTAGGTATTAATATTTTTTTTTAATTTAATTTTTTTTAAATACAGAGAACTCTTTCAAAAAAAAAATATTGGTGTGCAGTATAAATTGAGCTACTTGCACCTATATATGTGTGACATTTCGAAAGTATCGGTTGAGCCGTTTTCGAGATAGTTGAAAGCAAAAAAAACGGTCCAATTGAAAGTACCGTTTTTGGACTTTTTTTAAATTTTGTTCAGCCATATGTTTTCTAGAAAAATAAGCTTTAGCGTAACGTCTATTAAGCAGGTACCGTTATTTTTTAGCTAAAAAACGTTCCATTTCCCCTCTGTACAATGCCTTAAAAACTCTATATAAACCAAGTTTGAAGCAATTCGGCGTACCCGTTTTAGCTGTAGGTGTCTATACATACAGATAGACAGACGGACGGACAGAATTTTTTGACCATCTTTTTTCTTCTTCGTTATCATCGTAATATTATGTTTGATTGTTATCTCAAACAAAATTTTTTTTGTATGAATCCATAACTTGCCTTATAGTATCTTTAATCTCTCCAACTTCAAAATTTAGCGCGCCTTTTTAGCAAAGGTGTGTAGAGATAAATATTGTAGAGATAAAATTTAGTTTAGCGCGAACTGAGTACTAGGCTTAAGCCTAGTACTCACATCGCGCTAAAATTTATCTTCCACACAATTTTCCTCCAAAGATAAATTTTAGCTTGGGTATTTAGCTGAGTAGTACTCACTTCAAGCTAAATTCCAGCCGTCAGGCTAACGGCTAAGAAAAAAAGTCTCCACAAAATTTAGCTTGCGAAATAATGTAAAATACATTATTTCACAAGATAAATTTTGACGTTTATCGCTTCAAAAAAAAAAAAATGGTCTTGTTGAGTCTACTCATAATTTCAAGTATACTTAAAAATAATAATAATAACAATAATAATAATAAATATCAGGTGAGAAATTCGTAAACCAAAATAAATCAGCGAAATGAGTTCCAAATCGAATAATCCCTTGGACTTGGACAGGCAAGCAAATGACACAAGAAAAAGTTGTGAGAAAGAATAAAAGAACAGGGATAAAATCTACCTCCGCTCAGAAGAAAGTTCGGTAAGATCGCTTAATAAAATATAATGCTGCATTAATTGCAATTGTAATTTATTATTAATTAATGGTATCTGGATGCTAAGAGAAGATCGTACCTACTCACAGAGGGAATCCTGATGATGAAGAAAACTCTTGTTGGGGTTATAGAATTGGATCGAAAAAAGCTTCTCGAGGATGGAATTCGAAAAGAACTTGTCAAGAACCTGGCGAATACTCTCAATTTTGGACTAATCTTTGGTCCAAAGGGAAAAACCAGTGATCTGGAGGAAAAACCAGTGAGGACAAGCTATTTAAGCTTTCGAAAATCATGGATAGCTATCGCAGGTCTTTTGAATACATCCAAGACTATTTGAACATTCATGGTTTGGAAATACTGCAACAGGAGATGTCTCGAATCATCAATTATAACGTCGAACGGGAATGCAATGCTTTTCTAAAAACTAAAGTCCTCTACTGGCAGTCGTCCTATCAAAGCACAAAACGATTCCAATTCCTACCTTCGCTCCTGTTCAGGGTGATACAACTTCAAAAAACTTTATTGGACGTCTGGCGAGAGAAATTTTCCAAAGACTGATCCCAGATCGACAATTTATTTGGATTTGAAGGCAACTTGCTATGACAAAAAGACAAACAAAGAAATTCTCGACTCGAAATTCTTCATTAAAGTCCGGCAAGCAATTGGACAAGCTGGATTGGTCGGACTAGATCGACTGTACTCGTATATGTTCATATCGGATCTAAAGAAGAATCTAGAGAAGATGCAGAAAAATATCACAACTGAAAACTGATAAGATGTAGGTAGAAGCATTGGGTTCTCTGACCCGAGAGTTGAAAGAGAAGATGATCGTTAAGAACCCAATTAAGTTCTACACAAGTTATACAACAAGGTGGATGAAAGTGTGGCCGACTGTTCTCGATTGTGTGCTGTCGATTGGGCATAAACAGATCCTTAGGCTGAAAATCGACTTTGAATTGAGCAAGAGTTGTAAATTCAACTCGAACAATCTAGAGGCATCCTTAGATGCTTTGAATAAGTAAATTCATTATAAACTCGAGACACCAATTTTCGGTCAACGATTTAATTTCATTTACATTTTTTCTAGGTCCCTTCTTATTGATCTTCAAGAATCCCAGCAGAAAAGGAAATCCTCTCAGAGTTGAATGAATATTTGGTTTTCAGTGGAAACTACGATCCAATGCAGCAGGTTTTTCTATGGAACAAGAACTCTGACAACATCTCACTGTTCCTGTTCTTGTTCACCATTTCACATTCACTAAAGTTTCAATTTTCAAAGAACCTCAATATGCTAACGGCCAAGAGCACCAAAGAACATAACAGACTCCAATATCCCCAAGTTTCTCTTCATCAATGAACTAAGTTTGATCCATCATAACAACATATATGCGGACCACCGGAAACCCAAGAACTGTATCATTCCATCCAACGTAATGAACATAATTGCCGACCTGCACGAACAGAAGCCCACAGACAAATTAGAAGAAGTCCACATCAAATGCATCAACGACTATTATATTGGATTGTAAAAATGAGCTCCAACTTTCGTCAGTTTTATGTAATTATCTCAAATAACAAAGCCACTTTATTGGATATAACAATTGACAAATAAACATAATTATTAAAATAAATGGTGTTCGCCAATTGATATGTTTCTCCCTTTTCCTCCTGGTTCCTCCATTCGACCCAAACGAATCTCAAGCTATTATTGAGTTGCCCACATCTGCATTAAAATCCGAGAAGGCACTGCTCGAGGTGCTGTGTTTTTGTTTGATAATGTAGATCTTGCGGTTGGACAAAATAAAATAGAATTAAAATTATTCGAATTATTTTACAAAGTATATTTCACAAACTATGAGATTTGTAAAACAGCTGTTTTCTCTCCAACTTCAAAATTTAGCGCGCCTTTTTAGCAAAGGTGTGTAGAGATAAATATTGTAGAGATAAAATTTAGTTTAGTTTTTTTAAATTGTAAATCATTAATGAAAACTGATCTCCATAACTTAATTTACTTAACTTGATTGATAACTAAAATAAGGAAATCATTTTTATAATTTAGTAAAGCATAGTTCAAAAGTTATAAGTAAATTTTATTTGAATGAATTAAATTGGGGGAAAGTGCACTGCGACCTTAAAGATCTATTGTGCCCCCTCAATTCAATCTGGAAAACCTTTTATCTTAAGGGTCAGTTTTTTTTTAATTGCTAATAATTAATGAAAACTATTTTCCAAAACTCTGAAAGTAGATTCCTTAATATACTTAATAAATAACTAAATTTAGGAAACAGTTTTGAAGATTTAGGAGAGCATAGTTCGAAAGTTATAAGCAAATTAACTTTGAAAAACCTTTTATTTTAAGGGTCAGTTTTAAAAATTTTTAATAATTAATGAAAACTATTTTCCAAAACTCTAAAAAAAGTTTCTTTAAATTACTCAATGGATAACTAAATTTAGGAAACAGTTTTGAAGATGTAGGAAAGCATATTTTAAAAGTTATAAGCAAATTAAATTTGAAAAACCTTTTATTTTAAGGGTTAGTTTTTAAAATTTTTAATAATAAACGAAAACTATTTTCCAAAAATCTAAAAGTAGTTTCCTTAATTTACTAAATGGATAACTTAATTAAGGAAACAATTTTGAAGATTTAGGAAAGCATAGTTCAAAAGTTATAAGCAAATTAAATTTGAAAAACCTTTTATTTTAAGGGTCAGTTTTTTAAATGTTTAATAATTAACGAAAACTATTTTCCAAAAATCTAAAAGTAGTTTCCTTAATTTACTAAATGGATAACTAAATTAAGGAAATAATTTTGAAGATTTAGGAAAGCGTAGTTCAAAAGTTATAAGCAAATTAAATTTGAAAATCCTTTTATTTTAAGGGTCAGTTTTTTAAATTGTTAATAATTAATGAAAACTATTTTCCAAAACTCTAAAAGAAGTTTCCTGAATTTACTTAATGGAACTTTGAAAAACCTTTTATTTTAAGGGTCAGTTTTTAAAATTTTTAATAATTAATGAAAACTATTTTCCAAAACTCTAAAAAAAGTTTCTTTAAATTACTTAATGGATAACTAAATTAAGGAAACAGTTTTGAAGATTTAGGAAAGCATAGTTCAAAAGTTATAAGCAAATTAAATTTGAAAAACCTTTTATTTTAAGGATCAGTTTTTAAAATTTTTAATAATTAACGAAAACTATTTTCCAAAAATCTAAAAGTAGTTTCCTTAATTTACTAAATGGATAACTAAATTAAGGAAACAATTTTGAAGATTTAGGAAAGCATAGTTCAAAAGGTTATAAGCAAATTAAATTTGAACAACCTTTTATTTTAAGGGTCAGTTTTTTAAATTTTTAATAATTAACGAAAACTATTTTCCAAAAATCTAAAAGTAGTTTCCTTAATTTATTAAATAAATAACTAAATTAAGGAAACAATTTTGAAGATTTAGGAAAGCATAGTTCAAAAGTTATAAGCAAATTAACTTTGCAAAACCTTTTATTTTAAGGGTCAGTTTTTAAATTTTTTAATAATTAATAAAAACTATTTTTCAAAACTCTAAAAAAAATTTTCTTTAAATTACTTAATGGATAACTAAATTTAGGGAACAGTTTTGAAGATTTAGGAAAGCATAGTTCAAAAGTTATAAGCAAATTAAATTTGAAAAACCTTTTATTTTAAGGGTCAGTTTTTAAAATTTTTAATAATTATTGAAAACTATTTTCCAAAACTCTAAAAAAAGTTTCTTTAAATTACTTAATGGATAACTAAATTTAGGAAACAGTTTTGAAGATTTAGGAAAGCATAGTTCAAAATTTATAAGCAAATTAAATTTGAAAAACCTTTTATTTTAAGGGTCAGTTTTTTAAATGTTTAATAATTAACGAAAACTATTTTCCAAAAATCTAAAAGTAGTTTCCTTAATTTACTAAATGGATAACTAAATTAAGGAAATAATTTTGAAGATTTAGGAAAGCGTAGTTCAAAAGTTATAAGCAAATTAAATTTGAAAATCCTTTTATTTTAAGGGTCAGTTTTTTAAATTGTTAATAATTAATGAAAACTATTTTCCAAAACTCTAAAAGAAGTTTCCTGAATTTACTTAATGGAACTTTGAAAAACCTTATATTTTAAGGGTCAGTTTTTAAAATTTTTAATAATTAATGAAAACTATTTTCCAAAACTCTAAAAAAAGTTTCTTTAAATTACTTAATGGATAACTAAATTAAGGAAACAGTTTTGAAGATTTAGGAAAGCATAGTTCAAAAGTTATAAGCAAATTAAATTTGAAAAACCTTTTATTTTAAGGATCAGTTTTTAAAATTTTTAATAATTAACGAAAACTATTTTCCAAAAATCTAAAAGTAGTTTCCTTAATTTACTAAATGGATAACTTAATTAAGGAAACAATTTTGAAGATTTAGGAAAGCATAGTTCAAAAGTTATAAGCAAATTAAATTTGAAAAACCTTTTATTTTAAGGGTCAGTTTTTTAAATGTTTAATAATTAACGAAAACTATTTTCCAAAAATCTAAAAGTAGTTTCCTTAATTTACTAAATGGATAACTAAATTAAGGAAATAATTTTGAAGATTTAGGAAAGCGTAGTTCAAAAGTTATAAGCAAATTAAATTTGAAAATCCTTTTATTTTAAGGGTCAGTTTTTTAAATTGTTAATAATTAATGAAAACTATTTTCCAAAACTCTAAAAGAAGTTTCCTGAATTTACTTAATGGAACTTTGAAAAACCTTTTATTTTAAGGGTCAGTTTTTAAAATTTTTAATAATTAATGAAAACTATTTTCCAAAACTCTAAAAAAAGTTTCTTTAAATTACTTAATGGATAACTAAATTAAGGAAACAGTTTTGAAGATTTAGGAAAGCATAGTTCAAAAGTTATAAGCAAATTAAATTTGAAAAACCTTTTATTTTAAGGATCAGTTTTTAAAATTTTTAATAATTAACGAAAACTATTTTCCAAAAATCTAAAAGTAGTTTCCTTAATTTACTAAATGGATAACTAAATTAAGGAAACAATTTTGAAGATTTAGGAAAGCATAGTTCAAAAGGTTATAAGCAAATTAAATTTGAACAACCTTTTATTTTAAGGGTCAGTTTTTTAAATTTTTAATAATTAACGAAAACTATTTTCCAAAAATCTAAAAGTAGTTTCCTTAATTTATTAAATAAATAACTAAATTAAGGAAACAATTTTGAAGATTTAGGAAAGCATAGTTCAAAAGTTATAAGCAAATTAACTTTGCAAAACCTTTTATTTTAAGGGTCAGTTTTTAAATTTTTTAATAATTAATAAAAACTATTTTTCAAAACTCTAAAAAAAATTTTCTTTAAATTACTTAATGGATAACTAAATTTAGGGAACAGTTTTGAAGATTTAGGAAAGCATAGTTCAAAAGTTATAAGCAAATTAAATTTGAAAAACCTTTTATTTTAAGGGTCAGTTTTTAAAATTTTTAATAATTATTGAAAACTATTTTCCAAAACTCTAAAAAAAGTTTCTTTAAATTACTTAATGGATAACTAAATTTAGGGAACAGTTTTGAAGATTTAGGAAAGCATAGTTCAAAAGTTATAAGCAAATCAACTTGACAAAACCTTCAAACAAAGTAGTCCAGTTTATAAATTGTAAAAACAAATGACATTTGGTTATATTAATTCTTAAAGCAGCTTTTTGTATTAACTGATTTAACTTCTGAATTTTGGAAAACACTCTAGAGTTACTGAAACCTTTTTTCAATTGATATAAGAAATTTAAATATTAAAACCAATAAGTTGCAAATTTTTGTCAAATTAATTTGTTTATAACTTTTGAACTATGCTTACCTAAATCCTAAAAATGACTTCTAAAACTTAGTTATCCATTAAGTAAATTATGGAAACTTCTTTTAGAGTTTTGGAAACCAGTTTTCATTAGATATTTACAATTTAAGAAAAACTGACAATAAAGTTTGAAAGTTTTGTCAAGTTAGTTTTTTTTAAAATTTGACTACGCTTGTTTTAATCCCCTTCTTTTTGTTCATTAATCATCAAATAAAATAGGAAACCTACTCTTGAATTTAAAAAAAAATGTTGTTTTTTTCTTATTAAAAACTTGTTATAATTGAATATCAAAATTAAACAGAATGGTGTAGCCGAGAGCCGCTGTGTCGAAAAAGGCAACTATCACTTGTAGGTTGTAGGCAGGGTTGGCCGAATTAACTACACTACATTTACTACATCATTAACTACGTGTAGTTAATTCAATAAACTACACGCCATATTTACTACAATTTGTTACGTTTGCTACATACACGTAGTAAATATAAAAAATTGGAATAATTGATGAATCAAGACAAGACTTCAACTTGGTTGATTCAAGAATCAATCAACAAACGAACAACGAGATTTAAGAATTTTTAATTTAAAATAATGTATGTAGGTACATTTGTTACATTTTGCGCTTTTCGGTAGCAAATTTTTCTAAAAACAAGTGAAGGTAATTAGTTTTACATTGTAATTGTAATTGTACCACAATCCACAATCATTAAATCTTGTACCTGTGCGCCTGAGGCCTTGACATTGTGGTATTTTTCAGTACGACAGAACACGTGTCACAAAAAGCACCAATACTTTGGTTGTCCATTTTAAATGGGGTAAATCCACCTTCTACCCAATAGTTGTGCAGTTTTCGACCAGCCATTATTTTAATTTTTAATTTTAAAACTTCTTTTTCTTTTTTTTGCAAACACTTAAGCAGACCAAACAAGAATCAAGACTCAAGAACAAATGATTTGCATTGCAAACTGTAAAATCGTAGACAGTTCAGCCAACTCTGATCGTAATAAAACTGACAGGTGACAGCTGACACATAATTTGACAGTTCAAACTACATCTGCTACATAAACTACATTTAACTACATTTAACTACATAAGCTACATAAACTACGTAGCAGACGTAACAAATGTAGTTTTTTCTAAAAAGTGACAGTTCAGCCAACTCTGGTTGTAGGCCACTTTTGTGGTTTTCATTCGTGTGAATAGACAGGACAGTATAACAGTATAACGATGTCCTAGTTGTCAAAATGGCGGCGTGTTTTATTTTGTTCGACTTTATTAATAAATATTAGTATTTATTTAACTAATAATAAATAAATTTTAAGATCTTTAAGATATATAAACATTTTTATAGTAAGTGCAATTCGTCAATTCGTGTCTAATAAAAAATTCGCGTCTAACCAATGATTAATTTTATATGTTTCACAAGCTGTAATTAAATTTTATTTAATCACTAGCTTTTGCCCGATACTTCGTGCGCGTGGATTTTAGAATCAAGTATCTAGGAATAAATAACCATCTCAATAAATTCCAAGGTAGTTTCTTGGTATAATTGTAAAATGGTGTTCGATTTAAAATAGTGTTGTGCCAATATCTCTACGTTTCAGTGGAGGTACATTATGATTTTGTATCTAGATAATATTGAAGAGTTTTAATTTTTCTTTAAATTGTAGGTAATTCGATTTGTCCAATCTTACTTACTTACTTAAGGTTGCGCAGACAGTCCATTGTGGACCACGGCCTCAACCAACAATCCTCGCCAGCTAGGCCGGTCCCTAGCCAGTGGCCTCCAGTTGCGCACACCAAGTTGGTTGAGGTCGTTTACCACTTGATCGCGCCACCTTAGATGGGGTCTTCCAGAACTGCGTCGGCCCTCCGGGTTGGAATTGAAGACTCGTCGGGCAGGAGCGTTTTCGTCCATACGCTCCACATGGCCCAGCCATCTAAGCCGCTGAATTTTCAGCTTCTTAACCAAGTCAATGTCGCTGTATAGCCCGTACAGTTCGTCATTGAATCTTCTCCTCCATACTCCATTGATACATACAGGCCCGAATATCACCCGAAGAATCTTTCTCTCAAAGCACCCCAGCCTGTATTCATCCGATTGTGTCAGTGTCCACGCTTCTGCCCCATACAGCAGAACTGGGATGATAAGGGTCTTGTATAGTGTCTCCTTGGTCCTTTGAGAGAGGGCTTTACTACTAAGATGCCTTCTTAGCCCGAAGAAACAGCGATTGGCAAGAGTGATTCTTCGACTGATCTCTTCACTGATGTTGTTCTGAGAGGTTATAGTGGAACCCAAATAGACAAAGTCCTTGACAACCTCAAAGTTATATCTGTCCATTGTGACGTTTTGTCCGAGCCTACGGTGATGATCTACTTCACCCGAGGACAGCATATACTTTGTTTTATCTTCATTTACAGCCAGACCCATTTAAGCCGCTTCCACTTCAATACTTGCGAATGCTCTACTGACAGCGCGCTTCGTTCTTCTAATAATGTCAATATCATCAGCATAGCCAAGTAGTTGAACGGATCTAAAAAAAATCGTACCGCTGGTGTTGACATGCGAGTTGCGTACGATTGCCTCAAGAATGATGTTGAAGAGGTTACATGACAGCGCGTCACCTTGTCGTAAGCCTTTCTCGACATTAAATGAGTCGGTGGTGTTCTTACCAACCTTGACGGAGCAGCGAGAGTTCTCCATAGTCATCCTGCACAATCGAACGAGTTTGGCAGGGATGCCAAGAAGCGACATGGCTCTGTATAGCTCGTTCCTGTTTACGCTGTCATAGGCGACTTTAAAATCGATAAAGAGGTGGTGAGTATCGATCTGGAATTCTTGGGTCTTTTCCAAAATCTGCCGAAGTGTGAAAATTTGGTCGACGGTTGACTTACCGGGTCTGAAACCACACTGATAGGGGCCAATCAGTTCACGTGCGAAAGGGTTCAGACGTTCACACAGAATGGCCGACAAGATTTTATAGGCGACATTTAGGAGACTTATACCTCTGTAGTTGGCGCAGCTTAGAGTATCTCCTTTCTTGTGGATAGGGCACACAATGCTGAGGTTCCATTCGTCAGGCATACTTTCATCCGACCAGATTGTACAGATGAGTTGGTGTATGCTCCTCACCAAGTCATCTCCCGCTGCTTTGAAGAGTTCAGCCGTAAGGCCATCAGCTCCAGCAGCCTTGTTGGACTTTAGTTTAGATATTGCTATCCGAACTTCTTCTTGGTCGGGAGGACGGAAATTTTGTTCATCATCATCCAAACCAAATGGATCATTCTGCCTGACAGCGATTAGTTGGTTGTCTTCGCCGTTTAACAGTCTGCAGAAGTGTTCTTTCCAAATTCTCAGCACCGACTGTGTATCTACAACGACATTCCCACCCTCGTCTCTACATGCTTCCGCTCGGGCTTTGTAACCCTTGGACGAATGCTTTACCCTTTGGTAGAACTTTCGAACATTGCTTCTGCCGTAGCACCCCTCAATAGATTCAACCATTCGTTTTTCCAGTTCTTTTTTTTTTCTTCTGAGAAGCCGATGTTCCCCTTTCCTCTTTTGCTGGTATACCTCACGGGAAGCGCTCTTGGCAGTTCTAGTTCGGGCATTCAGAACTGCATGATAGGCTTCGTCTTTGGCCAAGTGTGCGAGCCTGCACTCAACATCGAACCAGGTGTTTCGTTGTGGTCGCCTAATGAAACCCAAAACATCCGTGGCAGCGGTTTTGATGGCCATTTTGCAATGATGCCACTGGGCCTCTGGGTTTGGCGCAGGCGCCGGGCTTGTCAAGAGATAAGAGGAGACATGATTGGCAAAGGTTGTGGCGGTCTCTTGCGATTGTAACTTAGCAACATCAAACTTTCTCACAGTGGATGTTCGGTTCTGCGGTCTGGTGGAGATCCGCATTCGCACTTTAGCTACAACAAGGTAGTGGTCCGAGTCTATGTTGGCCCCTCGGAAAGTGCGGACATCCATGACACTGGACGCATGTCTGCTATCAATCGCAATGTGATCAATTTGGTTGACGGTATTTTGATCAGGAGACCGCCAGGTCCCCTTGTGAATATTGAGGTGTGGGAAGTATGTGCTAGCTAAGATGACACTTCGCCCCGCAGCAAAGTCGATTAGCCTGTGTCCGTTACCGGAAGTGTTGTCGTGCAGGCTATGCTTTCCGACTGTCGAGCCAAAGTTACCCTCCTTTCCGATTTTGGCGTTGAAGTCACCAAGAATAAACTTAGTGTCGTACTTCGGGCATTCATCATACGTCTTCTCGAGAAGATCGTAGAATTCTTCTTTGGTCGTGTCATCTTTTTCCTCCGTGGGGGCGTGGACGCAGATCAGCGAGATGTTGCTGAATTTGGATTTAATGCGGATTGTGACAATGCTTATGCCACGAAACCCCAAAACTTCTTGCCTAAGCCTGTTCAATTACTTTTGGTGAATTCACCCAAATTGAACTTTATAACTTTAATGTAAAAAAAAAAGTTAAATCTTATGTCAACACTTTGTGCTTTAAATATTTTTTTAGAAACCAATGCTAAGTACCTTTGTCATTTGAAGAAAGAATTGGAAGACAAAAATATTGATCTTAAGAATGCTCAAGATAAATTCCTCGCTATCCAGGGTAAGTGTACCAAATTTGACGAGGAAATGAAACCCATCGATGAACGCAAGCACTTAAAGTTGAATTGGAAACCAAGTGAGTACATTTTAAAAAAGCACATTACAAAACTCGATTATATATTTGTTTCCATTTTACTCAGGCAGAAGAACTGCAACAATAAGATCACAAATCTAACTAAAAAGATTTCTGTGAAAAAATGTCAGAAAAACGGTTGGAGAAGCAAGAACTTGCAGACAAACTTGCATCATTAGTCAGTCAAGAAAAGAAAATACAAGTAACTATTGCAGAGCTAGAACAGGAAAGCACTGTCGAAAGAGCGGACAAAATGAAAAAACTCTGCCAGAATATGAATATTCAGCTAGATTGTGATCTTGCAGAAGATGTTGTAAGAGTTCCTGCTATATTAAATCAAATTAAAAAGTCCTTGTTGGTTGAGGAGAAAAAGTCAAAGATCTTCAAATTAGTCATGATAAGACTGACCAAGAAAAGCAAAAAGAGATCGATTAATTGCGATTTGCGAGTGGCTAGGGCGAAAATTGAAACTGACATTGAAGCTAAGCGAAAACAAGTAGGTAAGTATTTTTTTGTATACCATATTCTATAGAATGGGTACGAACCTATATCTTATTTGGTGTGGAGAAATAATACCATTAGGTATAGAAAAGTTTATATGTTTTGACTCAGAAACAAAAGCCTAACTGATTTAGCGATGTCCGTCCGTCCATATGTTTACATATGTTTTTAGAAAGCTGAAATTTCGTATATAAATAATCTTTGGTTCAAGAAAAAGGCTAAGTTCTTAAACCGGTGAAATCCGCTCACATTTTTGTTCAACAACCTATATTTGGGAAAATTCAATAACTGTGATTTTTGCACAGTTACGATCAAAGCTCAATGCTTAAATTCTGCACACGCAAGCTATAGCTACATTTTTCCTAAATTAAATCAAAATATTTCAGTTTGGACGTGGCTGACGTCCACTTTTTATACAAAACCATCAATATTATTTTTATAAAATAACTATGCTTATATTCGAGCAAAAAACCTTAAAATTTTGTGGGTATTAGTGGTAAATTTTTTATTTATTTATTTATTTCGTCTTTCAAGTTACAATGACTTTATAGAGACTACAGATTAAATATGATTTAAAAAAAAAAATTATAATAATATAATAATTAACACACTTAAAATTTACATAATTTTCAATAAATCTCTCTTAATATCTATCCTTTTTTTATTGAAATCAATAAAACGATCAAACTCATTAAAAGCGATACATGAACCAGTAATTGGATTGTGTTTTGCATAATTAACACTGTGAAAAGGAACATATAGAAAATCACCATCTCTAGGTCGCAAACAACGAGACGGTACATAAATATTAAACATTGATAACAAAATTGAACAGTCAATATTTGCATTAAGAACATCGAAAGCAAAGAGTACCGAATATAGTTTTCTTTTCATTACTAAAGGTTTTAAATCAATTAATATACATCTGGTCTCATAAGACGGAAAACTAGAACCTCTGAAAATCTTTCGTAAGGCAAATTTAGTAAATCTTTTCTGAACCATTTCAATCCTATGGATACTTGATTGTGTAAAGGGATTCCATATAATACAAGAATACTCAAGCAAAGGTCTGACAAGGGATATGTAAAGGGTTTTAAGAGTATAAGGATCTTCAAAAGACTTAGCATTTCTAGAAATAAAACCCAACATCGAATTAGCTCTAGAAATAACATGGTCAATTTGAAGAGAAAAACTCATTTTAGAGTCAAAGATAACGCCAAGATCTTTTTGACTCATTAATCTTTCTAATGAATGATTCTCAATTTTATAATCAAAACAAATAGGATTCTGTATTTTAGAAAAAGTTACAACACTGCATTTTTTAATATTAAAGTATAACCCATTTATATTACACCAGTCAGCAATGGAATTAATATCAATTTGAATTTTACTGGCATCTAATGGAGATTTTACACAACTAAAAATCTTTAGATCATCGGCATACAAAAGACACCTAGAATGAGAAATTTGACATGGCAAATCATTAACAAAAAGGATAAAAAGGAGTGGTCCAAGGTGGCTGCCTTGAGGTACACCGGAAGAATTATGAATTTCATTTGACAACACATCGCCAATTTTAACATATTGCCTCCGTCCAACCAAATAGCTTTCAAACCAATTAAGAAGAGCAGAGTGAAAACCAAACATCTCAAGTTTTTTTATTAGAATATTATGTTGTACACGATCGAAAGCCTTCGAAAAATCGGTATAAATAACATCGACTTGCAAGTGGTTTTCTAAACAACAAAGACAATAATTCGTAAAAATTGATAAATTAGTTGTCGTCGACCTTCCACTCATAAAGCCATGTTGGTGCTGGGAAATATGATTTCGAACTAAACTATAAATTTTATTTTTAACAATTGCTTCGAATATTTTAGGGATAAGCTGAAGTTTAGCAATGGGCCTATAATTTTCTACAGATAACTTAGATCCAGATTTGTGCAGAGGAGTTATCAGGAAATGTTTCCAGGTATCCAAAAAAATACCTTGACTTAAAGACATATTAAAAATATAGCACAGAGGGGCTGCTTCATGCGCCCACTTTTAAAGGCGTGATTTTTATAAAATAGCTTTATTCGGGTAAGATCTTTAAAAAATTACTCGATTCAGCTCTGGTTTTACAAATATGCCTAAAAATTGACTAACGATCAAAGCTCAGTTTGTGCTTTCATTTTTTTTTTACAAAACGTACTGTAGCTCTCGCTTATGTTTATAATTATTACATTCGAGCCACGATAATTCGTAATAGTTTTGTAAGTGATAAAATGACAATGCCAATTAATCCGAGACAATTTGAATTGAAAAAACCGTTACTTGAAGGGTACCATTTCCATTGTATATACATATAAACTATAGTATTCCCACTTGAGGTGCGCCATCTATCGACGAAAAACTAAACTCTAGAATGCCATGGGAAGCAACAACAACAATTAAAATGGTGGAAATTGTTGTTGTTGCTTCCCATGGTATTCTAGAGTTTAGTTTTTCGTCGATAGATGGCGCACCTCAAGTGGGAATACTATAGTTTATATATGCAATGCCATTTCGAGCCGTTGTTAAATGAAATAAGAAAAAACCTCGAAAACTATTTTTCTTAAAACTGCTTTATTAATATAAAGTTTGAAGAAATTCCGTCAAGCCCTTTTAGCTACAACTGACCTTACTAGACAATTTTGTATCTTGAAACTTAAAAAAGCCGTTTTCCTTTTATATACACTTCGCCACAAATTTGATTGGTTCCTCTATTGAATAGAGATTATCAAGAGCTTTTTGAATTTGCTTTCAGTAATATTAAATAATATTTTCTCAAGAACTTGCATACAATGAATTCGGTGCCTTAATACCTTGTATTTTCGCAATACTTTAAATCAAACAATTTTTTTTAAATGTTTAGAAAGATCAACACGACAAAGATATCCGTAAAATTGGAAAGGAAATCACATATGTAGAAGCCTCAACGCACATGCTTAAAAAAGTTACAGAAATGATTGAACAAGCTACAGCATGCTACATAAATAAAATATTTAAATAAATAAAATAAAAATACCATAAGCCCCAACTCGCAATGTTCTTATGTCTTAGCCCGACTATTCAATTTTGGATTTCTTAAGTTTCGGCCATAGCTTGGGAAAAAATTGTCCTAGAGTGGTCATTAAAGTTCCAAATAAAGAAGTTCCGACTGAAAATGTTGGGGAAGCACAAAAGAAATGAGATACACATTTAGGTGCTACAAAAACTATGATTGAAGACATTTTTGAAAAGATTTGCAAATCCACATTCCTCTAGTTGATACCTTCAGAATTTTTTCTATTAAATTTGAGGAGACTAGCAATATTATACAAATAGAGCGGTTCAAATTTCTGGTTTCAAAATACCGTTTTCCAAAATTCTGCTTTTAAAACGAAAATTTGGCATTTCAAAATCCTGCTAATTTTTCATTCCGGTTAACAAAAAATGTAAAGTAAATCGCCTGATTTGTTTTTCTGTTTTGAGTTTTAAGAATTTTTTTCAAAATCGTTCAACCAGCTTTTTCAAAAAAGGTTTTTTTAAACTTTTTGAAAACATTATTTAAAATTTTTTTTGAGAATGCGAATTTAGAATTTAAAATCTAGAACTTTGTAGTTCTTATCTGGAAAACAAAATTTAAAAAAAATTATTTCAATGATAAAAGGTTTCAGTATTTTTACTTTATCTATCAAAAAAAACATTTGAAAAAAAAACTAAACCCTTTTTTTCGCTTTCCCAATAGCTGCGCATATTGGGGTAGAAATATCTGGACAAGGACTGCAGGCAGTACTCGCGAGTGATTACTCAATTGCACAATTTCGATACCTTGAAAGACTACTTTTAGTACATGGCCGTTGGTCCTACTACAGAATGTGTAAATTTTACGATACTTTTTTTACAAAAACAAAACTTCGTAGTGATATCCTGAATTTATCAGCAAGCTTCTTTTAATGACCTCTTTTTCTTTTTTTTTTTCTTTTAATGACCTCATTAAAAATAAAAAAAAGAGCCTTCTCTAATCATGGTCCACTCAAGATGAATTGATTCAAACAATTAGGAAAGGGCTTTTGGAGTTATCAAGAGAAAAGCTCGCATGTAAGATATGTATCTTAATATTGAATATAATATTTATTATTTTTCTTTTACTCGTAGGTAAAGGGATCCTGAATTTAACAGCAAAAACCTTGATGACCTCATTACAAAAGAACATTCTCAAATCATGGTCCACTTCCAGTGTGGCATTAGACTCGAGACGATATAATTCAAACAAAATTAGGAAAGGGCATTCAAAGACATCAAGAGCAAGGCTAGCGCTTAAAAAAGTATACTTATAATTGCAAAATTTTAGAATGAGCGTGAAGCTATTTTACTTCATTTTTTGACATTTTTTCAATTAAATTATTTTTACCGAGCTTCTGCTAAAATTCGCAGGCGATCCTAGCGCTGCCAAAGTCGGTATATCATGTGGAGCTTCGGGCGCGGTAGAATTTGTGTTCGAATAAGATGACGAGCCAAATAAGAATTTTCTACCTCCAGCTTTTGCTATGTTTTCAAGGCCCGATTTTGTAATCTTTGGTTGAAATTGTTGATTCCTCAGTGTTAACCTCGTCAGAATCACATTGAGAAGATTCTGATTCTGAGTGGCAGGCTTAAGACATGTCTGACGGTGGCGGGAAAATACATAGCCTGCCCACGCCGCTGTCTTGCGTTGTGTTATTTATTTATTTATTTATTTCATCTACAAGCAATGCTTAACAGATTAATTACTTTCACGACCTTCACAATTTTCTTATCTTTTAAGAAAGATTTTTAAAATTATTAAGGTCGAAAAAGAACTTCAGCATGAGCCTGAATTGCCAACGGCTTAGAGAATTTGGCTGGCTACATTTTGTCATCGTTTAAAAAACAAACTTACAAATTTGGAATAGCCTTCGAAGAGTTTGAATTCCTTGATTAATCACTTGGACGAAGGTGGCCTGTCCAAACCATCAGAGTTCGTAATGAGCAAGCTCTCATCTTTGGAAACAGTGTTCAGTGCAGAAGGTAAGGGATTGTGGTTTGCACAGAATACATTATTGCATTATGATTTCAATATCTGAGAAGGCAATTGTTTGAGACGACAATATCAAAACACTTGTTTTTCCGATCGCGAATGTATTTTAGAATAATAAAACTCAATAGTTAAATGATAGAAAAAAACACAAGAACAAAAAAATTGTAAATTAAAACCACACCAAAATAAAAACAAACATTTTGAAGTAGAAACAGTCTTTTATTCCTTTCTAGAGTTACTTAGGTACAAGCAACAATCCACAGCTAACATGAAATTTAACTAAGCAAAATGTAAGTACATCCACAATCTTTATTTACACCACGAGCAGCGTTTCGGCTCAAATGTACGTTAAATTAATTATTTCTTTTAAAAAAGATGATTAAACAGATTAAAACTATTGCACGATTTGTTCATATTTTATAAATCTATTTATTTTTTTTTCTTTTTCTTAGATATCTTTTGTTTACATTATGGTATTCACAAACTAACGATAAACGTCAAACTCCGGCAGCCAAAATGTCAACTGTAAACTGCGTTTACATGCGACAGTGCTACGTTCTTTATAACAGTTTATCGACGTTACGTTTCGTACCGATACGTTTTAATTGTTTATAGAAGCATTGAATTTATTTACATTTTGTTAATTATTAGCTAAACTACTTGTTCCTAAATTCTAAAACTTGTTTCTAAATTTACTGGAGTTGCCCCCAATCGATTGATACCATAAAAAGCCACTTTTAAACTAATTGTTCCTAAATTCTAAAAATGGTTTCCTAAAGTTTCCTAAATCATTCCCAAATTATAGAACGAACAAAATTAAAGATCGGTGATATAGTGCTGCTAAGTAAATGGCGGTGCAAAATTGTACAATAAACATAGCTGTTTCAAAATAGGGGTATTCACGATCTGGTGTAACTTGTCTTGCATCATTGTAAAAGTGGAGAAGTGCTACGTTTTCTTGCAATACAACAACAAATATACTGGCTGTCATTTTGTTACACTTTTGCACTTTATCTATACCTCAACCCCATTGCAACAGGAAAATACAAGGGTGCAAAATTTGTACTTTTGATTTTGACATTTGTGTCAACCTGATTTTGACATTTGTGTGAGTTTTGCTACAGATTGGAAGAAGTGAGTTCACGATCTACGAGAAATACAAACAATTTCGCACTTTTACAATACTTGGTTGCACCAGATCGTGAATACCCCTAATAATTGTGTATCAGTTTAGTTAGCAAAACTCTGAATCCGTTCATTACTCGCTACTTTCATTCGTTATAATTTGGATTTTTTGAAGTTTGAAAACACCGAGTTTCAAAACTGACATTTCAACAACTGTCCTTTTTCACGTGTTCGACTCTGCTGTGCATATTTTTCAACAAATTCCTCCACAAAAATGGCTTTAAAACGTTTAAAAAGTAATTAATAAACCATAATAAACATAAGATTATACAAAAATTAATATTTTATTTGTTTTCAGCTAAAAAATCCAAACGACTAACATGTCAAATGAAACACAAAATCGAAAAGAAAGTCCGCGAACACACGAGAAAAATTCGCAGGGAATCAAAGAAAAAGGCCAAAACAGGAAGCAAGAAACAGAAATTGATTCAAATTCCAAATATTTGCCCATTTAAGGAGGATATCCTCAAGGAAGTTGAAGAAGCAAAGAAGCGCCAGGAAGAGGAGAAACTACGTCGTCGCGAACAATTGAGATTGGAACGTAGTCAAAATAAATTTGCCAGTTTGGAGTCAATGGTCGAAGATGCCGACATGCGGGGCACAGTACACACAATAATGCACGAAAATGATGTTCAAGTTCAAGGAGTGAGTTGGATTAGTATGAAATTGAAAATTTGGAAGCAATGTTTTGATTTTGTTTTGCAGAAGCAGTACAAGAGCGCAGCTACCAAAGAAAACTCCTTGAAGGCCTATTTCAAGGAGTTCAAGAAGGTCATTGAGAATGCCGATGTCATTTTGGAAGTCGTGGATGTCAGGTAAAATGTTTTGCTAGTTTTTCTTTTCATAGCTAAGTTACTCTTTCACTACGTCGCTTAAGATCTACCTTTGTAGTTGACTTTTTTATTTTGTCATGACTAAAGTGTTTCTATTGTTTGGTGCCTCAAGTAAATACTAGTCTCGTTGCAAATTACTTAATTAAGACGGTGCTTAATATCCATTGTGGTCTTTGGCTTCAGCCAATAAGTCACTTCCACAAGTTTAACCGTTGACCAGTTTCCTATGGTTGAGTCGTTTTTCACTTGATTGCGTTGTCTATCACAACTTGGCTGTTCCTCAAGGGTTCTCGTCCACAAGCCATCTAAGTCTTTGAATTTTCAGCACTTTTCGCCATTGAATCTTCTCCTCCATACTCCATTGATACATACAGGACCGAATATCACCCGAAGAATCTTTTTCTCAAAGCACCCCAGCCTGTATTTAACCGATTGTGTCAGTGTCCACGCTTCTGCCCCATACAGCAGGACTGGGATGGTCTTGGAGGGTCTTGAATAGTGTCTGTTTGGACCTTTGATAGAAGGATTTGCTACTTAATTGCCTTCTAAGCCCGAAGAAACAGCGATTGGCAAGAGTGATTCATCGACTGATCTCTTCACTGATGGTGTTCTAAGAGGTTATAATGAAACCAAAATAGACAAAGTCTTTGGAAACTTCAAAGTAATATCTGTCCATTGTGACGTTTTGTCCGAGCCTACGGTGATAATCTTCTTAACCCGAGGACAGCAATTTTGCAGCCTCGAGTTTAGCAGGGATGCCAAGAAGTGACATGGCTCTGTTTAGCTCGTTCCTATTCACGCTGTAATATCGATCTAGAATTCTTGGGTCTTTTCTAAAATCTGTCAAAGTGTTAAAATTTGGTTGACGGTTGACTTACCGGGCCTGAAACCACACTGATAAGGGCCAAGCAGTTCACGTGCGAAAGGGTTCAGGCTCTCACACAGAATGGCCGACAAGATTTTATAGGCGACATTTAGGAGACTTATTCCTCTGTAGTTGGCGCAGTTTAGAGTATCTCCTTTCTTGTGGATAGGTCACACAATCCTGAGGTTCCATTCCATGGTGTCCACTATTTTTCAAAATAAATTTCCCTGACTTTCCATGACTTTTCTTTTCACGATTGGAACTAGAATTAAGACAATCAAAAGTAACACGAACCTGAGTGTATAGATAAGGTCACTTATATTTTAATAGCATTCTCAAGGAACCACTTGAAAAAGCATGCCCTCGAAAGATGTGTAAAAAGAGAAAAGGAATCCACCAGATAGAAGACCGAGCTAGGCAAAATCAGAAAAAAAAAAAAAAACAAGAAAACTTTTCAACGTTGCCCGGAAGTTATAGCCTCAGCTCAGCATGCTTATGCCAAAGATAAAAGTGTGGAAACAGCAATTCACAGTGTTGTAAGCACTGTCGGAAACCCATTGAAACACAAGGAGTATACCCTTGCTGTTCTCCTAGACATTGAAGTGATATAATTTAAATAAAACACATTATCTCATTTCACGTCCAAGCTTTAATTCATGTCAACTTCGACTGACTCTTATGCTAACCTAGTATTCTTATAAACTACTGCTTATTTTACTTATTTATAATTAAGAGAGTGCGATTCTCTCTCTTATACTTTTAGCTCTATATTAATTCCTCCTTTCTTAGATTGAAATATAATTAATCTGACAAGATGCATAATAATTATCAATTATTAACTTAAAAGTTTTTTTCAATATTTATTTTGCTTTTTTTTTGGATATTTAAGTATATTTCATTAAACTTTTTTTGATCATTACTTAATTGTTTCTTGAGTTCATCTCTACTTATTTCAAACTCTTCTTCCGCACTATGAAACTCTTCATTTTCCTCTTCAACTTGTTTTGTTTTTAAAATTTCAATTGGTTTTTTATTATTTTTATATTGAATAAAATTTGTAACTGGATTAAATCTACCAGAAAAAAACTCTCTTTTTTAATTGATTTACATGAGCTACTCTTTTTACTCCATTTACATTAATTGAATACAAGAAATCTGTTATCTGGAATCCACTTTATATGAGACTTAAAACAATTTTTATAATACACATTTTCATTATCTTTAAATTTAATATTAATTTTTTTATTATGACTTAAATTTGGCTTAAAACAATTTTGAAGTCCATTCTCATCCTTTGTTTCAATATTTTTTGATTTTGCTACCAGCTTATCTAGGAAAAAAAGCTTTCTTTACAGTTTGGACAGCCCTTTCTGCCAGTCCATTAGATTGTGGGTGGTATGGTGGACTCTTCAAAACTTTTATTCCGTTACTTTCACAAAAATTAATAAATTCAGAAGACTGGAATGGAGGTCCATTGTCGGAAACTAATTGGATGGTAACCCAAAAATAGAAAACCAATCACGAAGTTTTTCAATAACCTTTTCAGCACGAGTACACTTCATTTCAGTAATCTCAATCCATTTCGAATAACTATCTATTAACAATAAAAATTTTAACCCATCTATATCAAAAAAATCTACATGAACCCTTTCAAACGGGTAGAGTGAAGGTATCCACTTTGATTCTTCAACCAATTTTGTAAAATTCTGCGTTTGGTTACAGACGTGACACGATTTTACGAATTCATCTAAATCTGCATCTATATTTCGCCACCACACATAAGTCCTTGCGAGCATTTTCATTCTAGTAGTTCCTACATGTGTATCATGTAATATTTTTAAGACTTTAGGTTTTAAAGACTCGTCCGGAATCACCACTCTGTTACCGTAATATATGCAACCGTTATTGCATGAAAACTGTTGGCCACGATCCAAATAATACTTTGTATGAATATCATTTTTCTGAGTTTTATCACCCATAAGTATCTCATAGACTTTTCTTAAAATAAAGTCGTTTTTTGTTTCAAATTCTATGTCTTCTAGTCTTAAAAGTTTCATATTTTCGGGTCCAAATGACAGAACATTTATAAAGTCTTCGGGAATCTCTGTTGACCCTTGTATTGGCAATCTTGACAGAGCATCTGCATGACCAACCTGAGACCCTCTCTTATATTGCACCTCAAAATCATACATTGACAGATGTAAAGCCCACCTTTGCAGTCTTGCTGCGGCTACCGCTAAATGTCCCTTTTTTTCACTAAATATTTCCCTTAACGCTTGATGGTCAGTTATAATTTTGAATCTGTGTCCATATAAATACTTATGAAACTTTTTAACGGCAAATACAATTGCAAGTGCTTCCCTGTGAGTTTGTGAGTAATTTCGCTCTGCTACACTGAGTGTAGTGGACGCAAAAATGACTGGTATTTCTTCACCATTAACTATGTGAGAGAGCACTGCGCCCACACCATAAGGGCTAGCATCACAAGTTACCACAATCGGTTTATCTGGGTCAAAAAATTCTAAATTACTGTTTTTTACCATTAGTTTTTTTGCCTCGTCAAATGTTTTTTGGTGTTCAGGTTTCCATTCAAACTTGTTATTTTTCTTTAAGAGATCATACAAATTTCTGAGTTTCGAAGATAAATTCGGAATGAAACGGTTATAGAAATTTAAAAGACCAAAAAAACTTTTAAGTTGTGTAACATTGTTTGGACTGGGAGCTTCTAAAATAGCTTTGATTTTCTCCTCATTTGGTCTAATACCACTGCCACTTATAACGTGCCCTAAATATTCAACCTCAGCCTGGAACCACGTACATTTTTCAAAATTAACTTAAATAATGTGAAACATGATGCAGTGAAAAGAGCCCTTGTGAACCGTAATGTCAACGATTTGTCAAACAAACAAATTAACTCAAAGTCGGGAGGAGTGTTGATCAACATCCAGAAGCTCCCCACAAGGTGGTGTTCTCTCTTCCTTTCTCTGGGTACTCGTGGTTAACGAGATTCTTAAAGGACTTAAAAATAGTGGAGTCAGAGTAGTAGCATGTGCAGATGACCTAGCTCTGCTAGTGACAGGAACATTTCTCTAAACCATTAGTGAACAAATAGAAGGCGCCTTATCCTTGGTAAATACCTGGTCAAAGAAATGTTGGCTAGCGGTCAATGCGCAACAAACAGAACTGCTTGTCTTTACCAACAAAAGATAAATACCAGTTTTTGATCTTCCTTCTTATCTTGTTCAAGGACGCCAAATAACTTAGTGAACTCTGTTGGGTTCCTGGCCACAGTGGTGTGCAAAGAAACGAAAAAACTGATGAGCTCTGAAAGGATCATCACTAGAACTAAAGCGAGCAAACACAACGTAAAGGTCCCAACCTGTAACTTTAAACAGACGATTGGGAATAAAGTAATGAAAGATGGTGGCTCTTATTTAATAAACAAAGAGAAGATTCTACAGCTCAACGAGAAATCGCTACGATCCCTTGTGAGCTCTGCTGATTGGGCGCAACATGCTGCGTTACAACAAAAATGACTTGAGCAGAGGTTGTGGAAACGTACATAGATGTGCATGAAGACACTCCGCATTTTCTCTGTCACTGCCCAGCACTATGCCGCTTGAGAAATGAAGTTCTTCACTTCTTCCAGGACTTAGAAGAACTTTCTAAACAAACGGGTGCAAACATTTTTTTTCGATCAGTGTTTTAAATATAGAATCAAAACATTCAAAATTTTAAATTTAAAAATTTATTTCGGTTTGATTTTTCTGATCGCTCGTACGACCAGAAAAAAATTCTTATGTTAAAAAGTTAAAAACGAGTTAAACGACTTAAAAACAATTGATTGAAAAATATCCCTGGCCGCTTTCCGAATTCCCTGACTTTCCCTGACATTCCAGTTTAGCTGACACCATGCATTCGTCAGGCATACTTTCATCCGACCAGATTATACAAATTAGTTAGTAAATGCTACATACCAAGTCATCTCCCGCTGCTTTGAAGATCTCCAATGGAAAGCCATATGCTCCATCAGCTTTGTTAGACTTTAGTTGAGATATCACTATCCTAACTTCTTCTTGGTCGGATACACGGAATTTTTATTCATCATCGTCCAAATCGATAGGATAATTTTCTGCCTGCAATCTCTACATGGTTGTCTTCCCCGTTCTTACCAAATTCTGAGCACCTAATATGCCTCTGCTACGACATTCCGACATTCAGGTTTCTGCTCGGGATTTGTAGCCCTTGGGCTACTGCTGTATTCTTTGGTAGCACGTTCAAACACACCCTTTATCCTTTAAAAGATTCGAGCGCTCGATTTGCATGATTTTTCCGGAAAGTTGATGTTCCTCCTTAATTTTTGGCTCGTAGGGCACACGGACAGCACTCTTAACAGATCAGGTTCTGGCCTAAAGCATTGTCTGGCAGGCTTTAAGCTGTGTTTTCTAGTTTGCACTCATTATAGTGGTCATCTAATATAGGTAATCCGTCAGTAGCGACATTTTTTGATTGCCAGTTTACAATGTTGCCGCTGTTGTTCTAGGTAGATGCCGAGTGGGACGTTTTATTGTGCAAGCTATGTTGTTTTCCGACTGACGATTTTAGTTCCAAAGTCACTTCTTCAAATCTTAGGGTAGTACTTCTGGAATTCATTATACTTCTTGAGAAAGTCAAAACAGGTGTCTTTGGTTTTGTCATCTTTCTGCTCAGTAGGCATGGCTGGTATTTTTTAATTTCGGCTTTGAATCCATCTTAGGCCTCAACTTATTGTGTTTTCTGTTTAAGTGCCGAAAGAAAAAGAATTGCCACGATCAGAGCCAAACACATTTTGTTCATCCATATTCCAGGCAGTTGTTTGCTTCCAAACAGATTTTGTGTACGATGCAGGGTAGAGGTCCAGGGTCTTTGCTAAACTCTTTATTTAAAAGAAATCTCCCATAGAATCATAGTTAATATTTTTTTGAACGCTTCTCCACAGAGATCCCCTTGGAACCCGCTGTACCGAAGTCGAACGAGCTGTTAAGTCAGCTCCAGGAAACAAACGTCTCGTTCTGATCCTCAACAAAGCCGATTTGGTGCCTAAAGAGAATTTAAACAACTGGATTAAATATTTCCGTAAACTTGGCCCAGTCACAGCATTCAAAGCATCCACTCAAGACCAGTCTTCAAAGCTTGGAAGGCGTAAAATGCATCAGACACACACAGAAAAGGCAATGCAAGGATCTGTGTGTGTGGGAGCAGAACTCCTCATGTCCATGCTGGCAAACTATTGTCGCAACAAAGGCATTAAGACATCAATTCGAGTTGGAGTAGTGGGTATACCAAATGTTGGAAAGAGTTCCATTATCAACTCGCTCACAAGAGGCAAGACGTGTTCGGTTGGATGTACTCCCGGTGTAACAAAGTAAGTTGAATAGGCTTGTTCCCAAGCAGAGAACTTTTTTTTACACAAGAAAACTTCATTCTTTTACAGAGCCATGCAAGAAGTTGAACTTGATTCCAAGATTAAGCTTATCGATTGTCCAGGAATCGTCTTCTCTACTGGCAATGACTCGTCTGGCAATCACGTCCCAGCTGTCCTAAAAAATGCTCAACGTGTCGGTGATGTCAAGGATCCCTTTACAATTGCTGAGAGCGTTCTGAAGCGTGCCAGCAAAGAGTATTTCTGTAAACTCTACGATGTAAGCGAGTATGACACATTTGAAGAGTTCTTCGCCAAAAAGGCTGCTCGAATGGGTAAGATCATTTTTTAAATCTTAAAGCTCCCATCTTTCAATAAACCTCTTTGAATAGGAAAATTCTTAAAGAGAGGTGTCCCAGATGTCGTAGCAGCAGCTCGAAGTGTCCTCAATGACTGGAATAGTGGCAAGATCAAGTACTGCACGCAGCCACCAGAAGTTCAAGCGACTGAGTCAGCGCATATCAGTGCGGCCATTGTCCATTCAGACGCCAAGGAGTTTGACATTGAAAACTTTGAAGCAATGGAAACAGACATCTTGAACACATTCGATGTTAAGAAAGAGGATGTCATGGAAATCACTTCCACTGGCCCAGTTGAATATAGACCACCAACAGAAGACGCTCCAGGAACATCAAATGCAGCAGCTATTGATGAATCCGAACCAAGAGGCAAGAAGCGAAAGCTGGAGGCTGGAAATGAGCGCAAACCCAAAGGTGATCCTGCAATGGAGTTGGAAGGTAAGGTTTCTAGAAGTTGTTTTAAGAATTCCTTACCAAAGACAAAATGTTTGTTTTCAGGAAACCAAACGCACAACAAGAACCTCAAGGAACAGCTTAAGAGAAAGAAGAAGCAAGTAATAAGGAATGAAAAAAAAGTGTCAAAGGTTGCCGATGTCCTGGAGAACTTCACACTGAGCACAACAACCAGCGATGATAAATATGATTTTGACACAGACTATGTTATAAAAGAGTAATTGCCTTAGAATTATGTGATGGAAAATGGAATACTTTGTTCTAAAGTATTCTCCCTAGGTTTTTTTAAGTGAATTATTCTTTTATGTACATAGTGTTTAATAAATTCTTTTATTTTCTGAGTCAAATCGTAGACTTTTGTTTTCGGAACCAGCTTTGGAAGGCGTCTCTGTTTTCAATCTTTCAAGAAAAGCTAACATTCTGACAAAAAACTTTATTACGAACTCTGTGCTTTTAAGCAATTCTGAGTAAAGGCATTGATTTTCAAGTTCTAGTGATACCCCAGCGGACCAGCGACCAAGTTTGGTTCTCGCTTTTTACCTACAAGCTAAAAATCAGCTGGTGTGCATTTTATTATGGCTATGTAACCACTGATCTCCCGTGCGTTTTAAATGGAGACAGAATATAACTACACGAGTAAAGAAAAATGCACACAAACCGAATACAAATTGACAAAGTGTTGGATTTGTGCACATGTGTTTACGGACACGAACAAAATATTTTAAGCTTTTCTTGTCTGCATTATATGTCTGTTGTCTTTGTGTAACTTTTTACTGAGTTTTACATAACACAGTGACGTAAAAAGAATATTCAAACGCACAAAACGGGCCCGTGAGACATAACAAAATCATGCCCCACGTTGGGTGCCATCTGTTACGGAAAAACCATGAGAGAAATAGAATATAGGAAAATTGAAGACATGTTAAAAGAGCAGATCTACGGTCAGGGTAATCTTGGTCTTGGGGGTTATTTTAGTTAAAGCAGGGCCCGAAGTGTCAATGGTACTAGAGGATTTGGATTACAATTTGAAAATTATGGGACCAATCACCTCATTCGTTTAGGTTAGAATATTGTACCTACTAGTGTCGTGGAATTATCTGCAAAGAAACCAAAGTGGATACCATAGGTGATCGTGGATCCAAAGTGAAAGAAAATCTCAGTCCCTTCTATATACTCCAACTTAATAGAACATAACCGGCTAGAAGAGAAGGGGAGTCTAGAGCCTTCTATATTAGTGTTGGGAAATATCAAATAAAAACTATCAACTTATTCGATAGTAGCTGAATGTTCATATCATTCATTCATTCATGCATTCATTAAATTTTCGTTCAATCATATTTTCACTCTGGTTTGAATGATTTCAGTTTACTTTTTTTTCACTCGGCAACTATTCGTTTATTAGCAATTTTCGTTCGAATACACTTTTCAACCAACAGTAGTAGTAGACTACTTAACGATTTTTTGCGCTTCGAATAAGAATTATTATTTTTTGTTCATTTTGATTTCATTCGCGATAGTTAGTTGTAGTTGATGTGACACGTGACGTTGATTTATATTTTTTTCTTTTATTGTTTTGTTCACTTTTTTGTATATAAGTATTAATATGTATTGTTTATATTGTGTCGTAGTTAATAATTATTGTTATTTGTGATATTTGAGTGAGAATCGGTAAGTTCAAATTACATATTATTTATTTTTTTAAAAGTTTTTTTGTTTTACTTTTCACTCTTAAATAATGTTCTTTTTAGTTTACTTAAATTTCTAGTTTACCTAATTTAGACTACTGTTTATTTTGAAATCGTTTAAATAAAACTTATTTGCGATTAAAAAGCGTATCGTATCCATTATTTTCATTTACAAAAAAAAGTATTTACATAAACATTCTATTTGAACTGAACGAATAAATGAATAAATTCGTTCGATAGTTAAAATCATTCAGTTACTAACTATCGATAGCTCAAATCGTTCGATAGTTCCCAACACTATTCTATATGTAATAAAGTCGTTTTTAATTTTATAAACTAAATTAAACACTTCATATACATATAGGTAAACAATAAATATCCAATTAATAATACACAAACAATTATTCCTCATCAGAGACCTCGGAAGAATAATTCTGTGTGTCTTCCTCTGTGTCGGACGAATCATTTGCCTTTGTTAAAATATCTTCAATTTTGTCAGGGATTACAATCCCGTCAAGCTTCACCATCATATTGTCGTCTTCCATTGTATATCCGCAATGAAAAGGTGAAAGCTGTACTCCTTTATTTTCAATGGCATTTTTCCATATATAAAGTAACATAATTATAGCGATTGATTTGCGGCAAAAGAACGCTTTTGTTTGGAGGCAGAAGACTTCCATTGAAACCTGTAGATACAAAAAATGTTCAAAAATATGTTAAATATATTTTAAACTTTTTTTAGTTTGATCATGCTTTGTTTTTGAAAACTTTTTGAGAGGTGGTTTTACAGGTTTTAGAAAACAATTCAAATCGAGCTTCATTTGGCATTTGCTTGATCATACTAAACAATTTTTCAGGGTATTCAGTTAAAAATGAAATTCAGGATACTTCAAGGACGTCTGGCAGAGTATTTTGACGTGTTCATCCAACTACAGGTAAAAAAAGTGTTTTTAAGTTGTCTGTAGAAAATGCAATTCTGGATATTGTAAGGACAAGCTCGTATATTGCAGCTAGATCTTACGGCTGACGGGAGAAAAAGAAATTCTATTTCCGTCGTCTGTCATACGAAACTTTTATTTTCGCGAAATGTTACCTCTGTTCGCGTACCCAAATGAAACAGTTTGCATTCGATTTCATACGATTACATTACACAAAAAGCGTTATCGCGTACTGAGAGATGAACGAAAGAAAATAACAGCTGTTTTATTCTTTCGTTCATTTATTTGCAAGTTTTTACCCACTGAAATTTCATCTGGTAAAAACTTGAACTCTGTCAAAAGCGAATGACGTAAACATTGTTGTTGCAGATGACCCTTACCGTGAAGAGCTAACCAATAAAAAAATTCGAATTTGACGTTTTTCAAGGTTTTTACACAAAAAATGTCTGTTTGTTTACCTCCGAAAACAGCAAATTTCTGCCAATTTCTGCCGAATCCTGTTCGATAACTCACAAATTCGGTAGTTTTAGGCAGAAGAAAGCGCTCACGAGAGAGAAAAACATTTCCCCTTCCTGTCGATTTTAGCCCAAGAAATTTCTTCGGGTAGAAATGTGAGTTCTGTCAAAACTAGAATTTGACAATTAAAAAAAAAAAAAAATTATCATTTGCGGTTTTGCGTTTCATCACGTGGTTTTTGCGTCCTGTGTGTATTTAATTGAAATTTATATTGTTTTATTCATTTTTCGAATTTAAAATTCGGAAAATCACGACAAAAAACCAAGTTAAATATTTATTTTTTCTTGACGTTTTAATTTTTTGACTTTGAACACAATTTTTGTGTTCAACCCGTTCGTTTACTTTTTCACAAATTTTCTCTCATTGAGAGAATTTGAGAGAATTTCATCCCCACTCTTCAATATTTGACAGACTTCCCATTTTAGCCCACAACAGTAAACAAACGAGTCTAAAGTGTTCGTGTACTTTTTGGTAAGTGAGAGAGATTTTTCTCTCATTTGAGAAATTTTGACAGTTTTCATTTTTTGGCACAAAAAGTACGCGAACAAACATATTCTTTTTACTTGTTGCCTTGGGATAACTTGTCTACAGCACGGCTTTCGGCTACTACGAAAAGTCAACGAACACTTTCCTGTTTTTTTTACATATTTTAGGGAAGGTCCGGAAAATTGGGCCACAGGGTAGTCAGTGAGTGACGATCGTGGTGAATTACTGAAGCTAACAACAAGGTTTGGTTCTCGCACGGACCAATAGGATTTACACTGATTCAATATAGGCATTTACACACGCCTATTTATAGCGAGTTTCATTCACGAAAAGAATTGCTCTTTCTGTCAAAAGAATTGACCTTTTTCACTTTTGAGAGTTTCATTCATTCAAAAAGTGCAATTCTAGATCGATTCTCAACACGAAAGAATGCATCTCTCATGGGTTGGGAGAATCGATCTGAATACTTTTCTGTCAAACGTCAGATGAGAAATAATTTGTTATTTTTTGTTGTTTGTTGTAAAATTGTGCCAGTCTGTGATAAATATAACAAAAATAAACAAATAATGAACGAAGAACTTAATATATGTACTTTAAATATCCAATAAATTATCAATTATCTAATGATCACTTTTTCCAATGACAAAAGACATAAATGAAATGACAAAAAGTATAATTCAAATTGACATGGATACCCAAAACAAGTTTCATTCAAAAGGGCAATTCTCGATTTTGAGAACAATTCTTCCAAATTTGAATGAAACTCGCTATTAGTCTCTAAATTTTCTTTCAAAAGTCATTCTGTACTTGTAAAATTTGCGAGAGAAAATTGAAATGAATTGGATGCAAAAGCAATAACTTTTTCATTGGGTTGGTTCATTTTACCATGGGTAGGTAAAGTCATAGTCGACCAAGGCTTTTTTGACAGTTCCAAGAGTTGTCAAAAAACCTGGGGTTTCGGTTCTCAAAACACAGATAAGGATTGCTTTATTTGTTTGATTTGGTTAAGCTTTTATTAAAACAAATGCTTTAATTTGCTTTTTTTGAAAAATATTTAATGAAAAATCAAATAAAAAAGTAATTTACATGACAAGCTTGACAGCAAAAGCCACTTTAAGCGTTGATTCGTTACCTCAACTCGTTCCAGCAAATTCACCTAGATCGACTTCAGGGCGACACCAGGTTTAAAAAAAAAGAATTTCCTTCATAGGGCGAGTTGAGGTTTAAGAAAAAAAAAAAAAGATTTGTGGCAACACCAGGGCGATTTCAGGCTCAACGAACAAAGCTATTAATTTTTAAAATAACAAAGTGGAAAAAAAACGGAAAAGTCATATCACATAAACTGAAAACCTTATCGACTCATCAAATCAATGCTATTTACACACCATTTCGACACACCATATCTCTTGAAGGTATGTTTTTATATATTCTATGTGTGGAGAACTTAGACCCCTTCAAAATCGGGAAGATGGCCACTTTCAATGGAATGAGAAGCAAGTGCTGTTTTAGCAGGATTGTTAGTGTTGATGTCTGATTTGTGATTAGACAAACGTTGGCGCAAAAATTGTTTGGTGGTTCCAATGTAACATAAGCTGCAGGGCTCGTCTGTTTTTCCTTTGCAGTTGATTTTATAAATGACATCAGTGCTTCTATCTCTATCTGGTTTGACTATCAACTTTGTAAAAAGATTTCCACGTGTTTGGTTAGATTTGAAAGCCAACCGTTCTTTTGACTCCGTTATTTTAAAATTGTTGGTTATCCATATTCGTTATTTTCACCTACTTTACTTCACTAATAGCACTTTCCATTTGTTCCACTCGGGGAACCACCAGTTCTGTTAAGCAATGGAGCGAAGAAAATTCCTTCTGTTCAATTTTGACACTGCACGCCTCAGTTTGCCAATGTTAAACTGGTTTGCGCAGCCCGATTCGAGGTGCAAAGGGATTTTTAGTTTTTCGTCGTATTCAATACCGTCTCTCAATTTCGTTCGGTAATGCTCCATGCGAATAGACACTCCCAATGAATATTTTATGTAAGATTTCAAAAACTTGAACTATATTATGTATCTGTGCTTCTTGAGTGCATTCTGAATTCAAATTAAGAATCGTAATAAGTTCCATTGTAGTAAGGGAGGCGACCGTCGGATTACCTACCTCATCCGGAGACAGAATAAAACTATAATTGGTCGATAGTGTACGTAAAACCATTTGCAGAACCACTGGTCGGGCAAATTTTTTCAGGGACTTTTAGGTGGAAAACGATCACTTCCGGTACCGTTTTTTTGAAGAGAAACTACCTAATCGGGAGAGTGAAAATCTTTATACAGGGTAGAAAGAGTATTGTATCTAGATTCGAAAACTCTTGGTCGGGCAAAAAAAATCAGGGAATAACTGCTTCCCCGACCATCTCAAATAACGGTTTTTTTGATGAAAATTTACCTAATCGGGAAATGGATGATATTGGTACCAAAAGAAAGGTAAGACTGTGTGACAAATCCGGTGGTCGGGCAAATTTTTTAAGGGAATAACCCTCCCCCCGACCAATTTAAAAAAAATATATCAAAAACGACTTTCCTTTGTTTTTTTTTTTAATTTTAAATGTAAAAAATTTATTGCAAATGCATAATTTTGCTATATAACAAATCCAGAATAGTATATTCATCAAATCCAGTGACATTTTTAGTAATTTCCTCCCCCTCCCACGAATATTCAATGAAAAGAGGAAAAATCTCATTTTTTGTATACCTAATCCACTCTAAAAATAAAAAAAACTTTCTTAACCAAATATACATTGTTTTACAATACAAAGATAGCCTTCATTTGTCACTTTAACAAAGAAATACCAACTATGTACTTACAAGAGTTTATCTTCCAAACCGCTTTACCTTTATTGTGATTATTCCCAAGAGAAAATTAATAACTTCCACCAGTTTAGAGTTCATATTATTTATTTTTCATTTTTGTGGTGTTTTAAAATTTTGTATTACAATACATAATAATAATTTATTAACAATAATTTTATTATATTTATTTATTTAATATAAGGCCAACGGCAACAGCAAGCAGCGTCTGTATCCATAGTGGGCGGCTGCAAAAGGCGTCTGTTTCCCATAGTGGGCGGCCTATATCTTGTATGTATTCGACCATCCAAAAAGGCGTAGTGTGCCTGTCGAATCGAAGGCTTGTGTGTATAATGTAGTTACTATGTTATACAGGTACGTGTTATTAACCGCAACCGGGAAAACACGGTAGTGGAGCGAGAATGTTTTTTTTTTTTTTTTTTTTTATGAAATATGACAACGAACGGTAATAATTCCCCAAGAGGTAACCCAGCTTTGGTAAATCCTTCTACAGTCCCTCCGACTGTAGTAAACCGCACATCGGATTTGGGGGTGCGGCATCTTTCATACAACAATGGCAATCGTGATGCTATCAATAATGAATCAGAAACAAGATTAAGAAATCCTTCAGATTCAACAAAACGGACTTTTGGCTACAAAACACGAACGAAGATTGGAGCATGGAACGTTTGTTCCCTGTACGCACCAGGTAGGTACGAACAGGTAGAGCGTGAAATGCTTCGGCATAACATCAGCATTCTGGGATTGAGTGAAACGAAATGGAGAGGAAGAGCTGAATATACTGCAGAATCGGGCCAAACGAGAATGTTGTACTCTGGCGAAGAGGAGGCAGACAGAGGTCCAAGACTCAACGGTGTGGGCATCATGCTGACTAAAGAAGCTACCAAAAGTCTTATATCCTGGAAACCGATTTCGGCGAGGCTTATGACGGCGAGGTTTAGCTCAAAAATCAGAAAAGTCACCATTATTCAATGCTACGCTCCAACGAATGAGGCTTCAGCGGACGAAAAGACCTCTTTTTATACTCATCTGAATTCGGTGTTCAACGGTGTTCCAGGGGGCGATATTATTATCATCATGGGGGACTTTAATGCCAAAATTGGTTCTGATAACGTAGGCCTCGAACGAGTTATGGGTAAGCATGGCTTAGGTCAACGTAACGAAAATGGTGATATGCTTGTCGACTTCTGCAACGCTCGTCAACTTGTGATTGGGGGTTCTTTATTTCCGCACAAGACCTGCCACAAAATCACCTGGGAATCTCCTGATGGTCGAACCAAAAATCAAATCGATCACTTCATTATACAGCAGAAATGGAGGAAGTCACTGTGCGATGTTCGTAACGAAAGAAAGGCTGATGCAGGTAGTGACCATCACTTGCTACTGGGTTTGCTTCGCTTACGAACAGCTGCTGTACAGCGTCGCTCAGAGGGTATAGCAAGGAGACCAAGATTCAACACAAGCGTTCTAAATGACCCTAATGTACGTCGTAACTTCGCCACCACACTCGACGACAAAGCATCGAACATACAAAATGCTGGCTTATCGGTAGATGCTTTGTGGGGCCAAATAAAGAGCGCTTACATGGAAGCTGGAACTGAAACTATACCAAGACAGACAAGAGCTAGAGATTCCTGGATATCCCAAAACACCTGGGACAAAATCACATATCGAAGAACACTTAAAATTAGAATCAATTCAGAAAGTGATGCTCAGCGGAAATTGGTTCTACGAAACGAGTATAGAGCATCTCATAAGACAGTGCAGCGGTGTGTGAGACGTGACAAGAGGGCAAGGGTGGACAAACTTGCGGAAAATGCGGAACATGCTGCAGGAAGAGGGGACGCAAGGGAGCTGTATAAAATCACTAAGGACATTGTCGGACAGCGTAGTAGCACTAACACTAACCATCCCGTGTTAGATTTGAACGGCAACCTTTTAGTGACGATAGAAGATCAGCTACAAAGATGGAAGGAGCACTTTTGGGCGCTGCTAAATGATGACCACAATGCAGAATTGAATCCACAATTGAACAACATGCGTAGATCTTCTAGGGGTATTGACACCAGTCCCCCAACAAGTGCAGAGATATGTAATGCGATACATCTTCTAAAGAATAACAAAGCAGCTGGACTTGATGGTATTCCCGCAGAATTCCTAAAAGCAGACCCTGAGGCAGCTTCCCGTATTTTGCTTAAACTCGTGCAGGCTGTCTGGGAGAGTGAAACTTACCCAAGGGACTGGAAGGATGGAGTTATTGTGAAGTTACCAAAGAAAGGAAACCTCAAAAACTGTAATAACTGGCGCGGTATCACAGTTCTGTCCGTTTTTCCGAAGTTAATGGCAACTATTATTCTCGAGAGGATTAAGTCCAGGATCGAGTCTACCCTCAATAGGCACCAAGCGGGGTTTCGCAGTGGCCGATCGTGCGTCGACCACATCAACACCTTGCGAATCATACTCGAGCAATCATCTGAGTACCAATCACCGCTGTACCTAATGTTTGTAGATTTTGAGAAGGCGTTTGATCGGGTCAATCGTGAGTGCATCTGGAGATCGCTTATTGCGAGAGGCATCCCTGAGAAAATTGTCGCTGTTATTAAAGAATCGTACAACAACGCAAGGTGTTTTGTTTTGCACAATGGACAGCTTTCCGACTCCTTCGATGTGCGTCAAGGAGTGAGACAAGGAGATGTCTTGTCACCAATTCTGTTTTTGCTGGCGATTGACGATGTGATGACTGCCACGGTGGGTACAAATGAAAGACATGGTATCCAATGGAGTCTGTTTGACAAGCTTAGCCACATAGATTATGCTGACGATATATGTCTCTTGGCAAACAACACGGCAGGCTTAAATCAGATGTGTCATACGCTGCAATTGAATGGAGAAGTGGCTGGCTTAAGGATTAACACAAATAAGACCAAAGTAATGACCACGGGCCAAAGCACACAAGTTATTCTAAGGCAGAGGGGACCATAGAGGAGGTCGAGCAGTTTAATTATCTGGGAAGTTTTATAGCACTCGATGGCGGAACGGACCTGGATGTTAACAGTAGAATAAACAAAGCCCGTAGTGCATTTGGAATCCTTTCTCCTGTGTGGAACTCTAGCAAAATATCGCTACGCACCAAGTTGAAACTCTTCGAATCCAACGTCAAATCAGTGCTGTTATATGCTTCTGAAACATGGAAATGCTCTGCCAACATCTCGAGCAGACTACAAGCTTTCGTTAACCGTTGTCTGCGCTCTATTTTGAAGATCCGGTGGCCGCTAACCATATCTAACGTTGAGCTGTGGAATAGGACCGGACAGAAAAAATTGGACATAGACATCATGCAACGGAAATGGCGTTGGATAGGCCATACACTGAGGAAACCTGACGACAATATAGCAAAACAATCCGTCCAATGGAATCCCCAGGGTAATAGACGCGTTGGGAGACCAAAAACAACTTGGAGGTCATCAGTTTTGAAAGAAGCACGGTCTCAAGGTATTCAATCGTGGCCACAGCTGAGGTCAGTTGCGGCGAATCGGGATAGGTGGAAGGATCTTGTTGCTGCCCTATGCTCCAGGAGGAGTTAAAGCGCTGTTGTACTTGCAGCCGGACAACATATATATATATTTAATATTATAAGTATTATTTGCATTAATAAAGAAACAACTTATATGTCATTATTTCAGAAAATATTTACGTGTACCTACCTACATACATACAAATATGAAGAATAATAATTCTATATGCCTATCTTTTTTAAATAGTGTCATAATCGGAGTCTTGTTCAGAAAAGGAATCTGTTTCTTCATCGAGCTCATTCAAGACAATGTCTTCAATATTTAGAGGTGTCGGTTCCCCTTCAAACCAAAGAGGGAAAAACCTTTCATTTTTCAAAATCCAACCAAAATCTTCTGCTTTATTTTTAACACAACATGATTCCGTTGCGTTTGCCCACATCGAACTTACAAAAATTGTTCTTTTAATTTTTTGTTGAAGAGATTTGAAGCAAGGCGGAATCAAACTGGAGTCGAAGGGTTTCATGTTTTTGAAAATATTTCCATCAGTGTTATTTTTCGCAGCATAAAGGCTTTGAAACATTTGAACCCTCGCTAAATTGACATTGCTACAGTTCTTAACGCCATACATTTGCAATGTAAAATTTTGAATTATTTTTCTTCTAGATTTTTATTCTGACTCAACGCTGAGAACGCTGTCTGAAAACCTTCATTTTTTTCTAAAAGACTCAATGGTTTTGCTTTCCCTTTCCTAAAAAAAACATGCCGTATAATCGCAACCCGTAAATGCGTGAAACGCTGGCAAAGAAACGCATAAGCTTCTGCCTAACGCCGCAGCTAGCTGAGTGCAATTGATACAATTAATGTTCGAGATTTAGTGTTTCCCCCAGCTAACCAAATCTCTAAAGTTTTCAGTTTATGCATATTACCCAATAATATTACTAATACATCAGTGTCAGATGCCTTAACTAATATTTTTGAGTGAGATTTTGCCTTGCTTATATGGTAAATGATTCGCGTGTCCGCTTCTTCATGGCTACAATTAAACTCAATTTCTTCAAATTTAAAAATTGATTGATTTTTAATGGTACCTATAGGAGAAGCATTTGTCATCTAAGGTCAAAAAAACTTTCGTATTTCCAAGAATCGGAACCAGAGAGTCGTTTTCCCAATGTTGTGCTAAAAATTTTATCAGAGCTTCTTTGAATTTAGGATTTTTTAAACACTTAAGGAAGTCATTATTTCGTTTTTGTAACGGTCCAAGTAGTGTAATTAACTGGTTCTTGCTTATTACGAAAAATGTGCTCAACATCTTTAATAGATGGATGCAAATACCTATCAAAAACTAAATGCACTTCCGAAGCGTTTGTGGAGCATAGTCTACTCAAAATCATTTCTGAAATTTTTTCAAATGTTTCAGGAACTGAAGGTCCTTAAAGATGAAAAAAGTAAAAACCATCTATAGTTTCAATATTTGAACAAATTGGTTTAGATAAAGGAATTCGGTTTTTGAGCTTTTTGGCCAAAACAGATTTGTCAGTTTTATGCATTTTTCACTTTCCCGATGAGGTAGTTTCTCTTCAAAAAACGGTACCGGAAGTGATCGTTTTCCACCTAAAATTCCCTGAAAAAATTTGCCCGACCAGTGGTTCTGCAAATGGTTTTAAGTACACTATCGACCAATTATAGTTTTATTCTGTCTCCGGATGAGGTAGGTAATCGGACGGTCGCCTCCCGGTATTGGAACATAGTTTCAAAAGTCTATTCTTTCAATAGAAAGTGCTAGTTGTTGCTACAATTGGCATTGTTAATAGACTCTATTGTACTCTTATGACTGTGTTTTTGAGTCATGCCCTCTGGTGCCCCAGAATTCGATTCCAGTAGCTAATATATAAACCACAAATAACAAAACAGAGTCATCTAGCATGCAGCAATTGCGACATAGATTTCTGCACCAGGATTATACTACTATAATTTCAAAGGCATATAGCAAAGGTTGCTACCATCACGGAACTGGATCTTCAAAAGAGTCCAAGCTAGGCTTGGTCACCCGAACACTGATATTTAAGTTTACAAACTTAATTTTATAATTTTTTATCACTGTATACGTTACTTTGAGCTGTAACAATTTTTGTTCTATCTTGACTGAAATGATTTATTTTCTAACAAAAGTTCTTAAAATACTAGTCAAACCAATAAAAAATGGCATTTCATCTGTTCGTGGCCTCCATCAACGTGTTCAAACCAAGAAATGGATAACTATGCAATATTTTTTGAACTATTTAAGTGGCATCTGTGTGGCAATTGTGTTTTGGAAGATCTTTATCCAGCCTCTGGAATACCCTGTTGACTTGACTTATGGATTGTTGATAGTTCTAGTCATCCTCCTAGGTTTGATCTTCTTTGAAAGATGAAGAGAATAATAAAAAAAAACTTCTAAAACCTTAGGTCTGGGATTTGTTTTCACAACTGCCATCAAATGTATTTCAATTCTAGCATGTGTCGGGCTAGTTGGCAAGACCGGGAGAGGATTTCTTCGGGCCTTGTGCATGGCTTACATTATATCTGGTAAGTCGTTTTAGTTTTTTTTTAAAACTTCCTTATTGTGACCATTTTAAAGGACCACTCTCAAACCTGGCTTTGAATGGTCAGGAAATTGTTCGAGTATTTGCCTGTACAACCATATTAACCTACAACTTGACAAAAACACGATTTGACCTCATGAGCAAACCTTTTCAAAATACACTTTCAACAATGAAGAGTGAAATGGCCGATATTCGGAAGAGTTTTGAAAACATCGAAGAAGTCCTACAACCGATCAAAGATGAAATTGAGAACGGATTTGATCAGAGCAACAATTCATCCCAACCCAATCCTATTGTTGAAAGATTTATTCGTCAAGATGTTTTGTCAGCTTTGTCATTTGTGGATCCAACCAACGAATCTGACCGAATATCAAAAGCTGAAGCCATCAAGGAGAGGTATTCAAAGAAAATGCAAATGCGGTGCAGGGAGCAGCTGCAAAAGGGTGAAAACCGCTGCGTCGAAGCGTTCTCCAGTGCTCATGAGAAGTGTATGGAAAGTCTTCCAGTTGTGGTTGATACTCTTCTTTGTTGGCCACTTCGAATCGATTACGTTTGTAACATGAACCTACTGGGATACCAAGAAACTGGAGGAATTTGTGATCCGAGTAGTGCTATAGATCCAAAGCTTGGTGAAAATATGCTTTATTTGAAAGAAACCGAACATGACCTGTTTCAAAATATCACTGATGTCAAAATATCATTCGAAGTTGTCAAAGTGCAGCAGCCACCTCAGTTGAAGTAAGCTTTAAAGATTTTTTATGATTTTCTACTCAAGAAGCACAAATACAAATATAATTCAAATACCGAAACAAAATATTCATTGGGGAGTGTCTATTCGCACGCAGCGTTGCCAAAAGTTTTGAAAATGTCAACACAAATGTGACACAGTAATGACTCCAAATCTGATGATATAAGCCTTGCAACCCAGTAACGACGTTGAATTAGCGGTATTTAATACGAGGAATAAGTGCAAATCCCCTTGTAGCGGAAATCATGCTGCGCACGCCAGTTTGGCATATTGGAAAAACTTGTGAAACTGATGCGTGCGAATAGACATTGTGTCTATTGAGGTTCCCCGAGTGTTACCAATGGAAAATGCTTTTAGTAAACGGTTGGATTGACATTTCAAGGGGAAATTATTAGCTTTGTTCGTTGAGCACTGAAGTAGATTTTCGAAAAACTTTAATCCGCCCCGACGAGAACATTTGTTGTTGTTTATTGAGACGGAATTGCCCTGAAGTCATCCTTAAGTAATATTTAATGTTTTGTTGTAGCTAGCAAATTACCAGTTGAATTGACGTTTGTTGTCAAAAAGCTCTTCTTTACTTCATTAAGTTATTCATTTAATTATTGGGGTTGTCAAAGAAACCAAAGTAAAAGCTTTGTTAGTTGAGCCCTGAAATCGCCCTGGGTTGCAACAACTCGTTTTTTTAAAAGCCTCAACTCGAACTAACTAAGAATTTTTTTGTTTATTAAAACGTGGGGTTGCTTTGAAGTCACAAAGAACAAAGCTAAGTCTTACTACCCAAATAGCGGCGGTTCATGTGAATTAATAAGATATTGTGTAAATTACTTCCTTTCTTTTTGTTTCATATTTTAAAATTTTTAAGAGCTGCTAAAGAAACCGGTAAATTAGTAATGGAAAATTTCAATGAAAAGAAGAAGAAATTCGACTATATTATGTCAATTATACAAAGGATTTTATCCTTTGTGTTTTTGAGAGTTATTCACGGTAAGCATGATGAATTTTATTAAAACAATAAAGAGAAAATTATAAAAATTTATTGCAGCGTCAGTTATGTACCATAGGAACTATTTAGGAAGAATAGATTTTGATAACCATTATATAACGCCATATTTCAAGAAAATTGATCAACGTCGAAAAGATGCACATCACCACACTTTGCTGCCGTTGAAGAAGGTTAGTCAATTTTGAGGATGTGGCGAAAACGATTTTGTAATTCAATGTAGAAAAACTTAAAACCTACTAGCTACGGTGGATATGCGTGTAATATACGTCACCGAACCTCTGACAGATCTAGCTAAAGAAGTGTTTTACGTTTTGGCGATTTTCGACTTTTTCGAATCTGGAATAGCTTTAGTATTGTAAATACATATGTATTTGCTAGGCTTTTTGCGTGCCCCAGACAACACGAATAGGAAAGTGGAAACTATTGTCAATTTTAAGATTCTGCAAGACACTTGTGTTGGGCGCCACTTTTGAACATTATGAAATTGAATTTCAAAAGAAAATCTGATGTATTCAACATTTATAAATCGATCATATATACATATATAAATAATTATTTTCTATATTTTTATTTCAAAAGAAATATAAAAGTGTTCGATCATCGAAAATTTGAGGTTTTGTTTCCTATCTTTTTAGTTTCAACAAACAAATCTTGTTGACACCGACAAACCCTGTAATCGAACTAAAGACGAATCGAGACAGATGACTTTCTTGTTTTTACAATTCTTGCTTGAAGTTCTAATTTCGGGTTTCTTTTTATTGCTTGACCATATGATAGTGTTTCTGTTAGAAATTGTCGCTTCAAAATCGGAAATAACTTATTATCAAGAAGGAGAACACCGCATTTCCTTCCACGTAAATTTCTGCCAAATCACAATGAATGAATAAAACAAATAAAATATTATAACCATCATTGAAGATCAATGGAACTGGACTCATGGCTAGACTAATGCAAAAAACATTGAACAATTTCAACATGCATGAACGAGTTTCAACATCTATGACAAATAAAACTTGTTTACCAAATCCATCGGCTTTGACAAGGCGGTAAGTATATGCCATTTTGATCAACGCCAACTGATTTAAGATTTAGCACAACTTTTTTTGTAGGACATTTGGTAATGTCCAATTCAAACGGCTTGCAGCTTACGAATAAATTGACCAATGAAGCCCACTAAGGGCTTGACCATGACCAAGAATGCACTCTGTCCTGTCAAAACAAAAAGAACTGTTTCGTTATCTTCACCATGATCAACATGGCTATCTGTCACAAATATTTTTTTAAACCTCCCTTCCTTCGATTTGAAAAATTGACTCTGGCAACATTTTCACTAAGTACCATTTTAATTTTGCACTTTAAGCTGATAATGGCGGCGCCTGTCAAATTTACATGTGTCAAAGTGATTCCAAATGAAATAGCTCATACTTGACAAAAGTTAACGAAGGGTATGCATGTGTGTCCATTATAGCGGAAGCTATTTGTGTTCTTCACTTACAGATTCAATTTTGGCAATAGGACATGGTTGTGGTCATATTATCGTGTCTCAACGTAAGCTATGTTCCATAGATTACACAATCGTTTGTGTTACTGACATAACGATTCGCATAATTTTCTTTTATGTTCATGTTGCGTTGGTGAAAACAGTCGATGATTGATATAAGAAAGTCAAAAATTACAAAGAATTGCATTCTTTTTATCACATTGTTTTCATAATTTAAAAAGGATGGATAAATGAGAGAACAAATTTCTTATTTATATAATACAAAATATTCCGTTTTAGAACTTTTACATAGTTAAAAATAAGAGTAGCCTTAATGGGGCACTCCATGCATTATAGCATGTTGCCTTATGTTATCAGCGATTTTTTAATAAAAGAGATTTTCTTACATCCGTCATTGACTGTAATTACATGAATACTAATGAAAATTCGGTAAAACCCGATATTTTAAGCAGCATATGAAACAGTCTGGGTGTTTGTGTAACACGAGTTTAATAAGCAATCTTTATTTTTTTTAAGATACTACTTGACGTTGCTTGGATTATACGGTGGCACCCTATTACTTATATATTACAGCTCAGTGACATTGCGTTCAGCAATGTATATATGCGGGTTTTTCTACCCTAAAAGAGAAAAGCAAAGAACTCTATATCTTTATAATAAAATGTTGAAAAATCGAAAAAGTTTATTCGAAACTATGTACCGTAAAGTAAGGGAAGATTTGGAAGCACATCGTCTAAAAATGAAGTTAAATTTGATGTTGGTAAGCATAATTAATTGTCTAAAAGTTTAAAACTTAGCACTGAATTAAGTTGTAGTTGCTGTATGATCAATCGGTCGACGTCTTTAATATTAAATGCAAGACAGCACCATACGAAACTGTATTTCAACGGAAGTGCACTTCAGCGGAACTACACTGCACTACACGACTTTAATTTGAATTCATGATTTTTTGATTTGTATAAATTCAATTCAATTCAGAATTATCTTACTTTGATTTAACACAGTTATGACTGTGACAAAAGCAAAACAACAAAACGCTGCAACTAGCAGCAGCTTTACTGCTGTCGCTGAAGTGCAATTGCGATTTACCTTATAAAATTGTGTACACGAAATACTTGCAGCCTAATTGCAGTGCAGTTTCGCCTAGTGCGGTCTTGTCTAAAGACGACATGTGAAAACTACATTTTTAACGCTAAATGTCTATTTGTTAACTGTGACACTAGCAAGCAAAGTGACATAACAAATAACGTTAATTCTTTTTAAGTGGTTCCGCCTCAAGTTCCCCAATTTTCTTGGATGGCTTCGGTGGTTTCGAATGGCACAGAGAAATTGTTTAATATGTGATGATCCAGAACCAAGAAATCGTAAGTTGAATCAAATTTGTTTTTAAGACAGTCTAAATAATTATCTATTTGTTTTATGTCGCTGTTCTTCAATCAAGCCAAAATCACTTTGTTGGTTAGGTTTATAGAATGTTCAACATCCAATTGTTACTTTATTTATTGCGAAGAATGTTGGCTTGATATTGGAGAAATATGTGTTGCATGTCAAAAGTCTGAAAATGTCCTCAGATGCTGTGATTGGAATGGAAGACTTTAAAGGAACTAATGTGTCTATTTTTGTATTTTATTTTAATATTGTATCTTTTTCTTAAATCTATAATCATCTACATATATAGTATTATATTAATAATTGATGAAAAGAAATATATATTTACTAATTTTGCATTTAAGGAAATTTAAATACTTAAATATTTATTTTAAAAAATCTTCCCGTTTCTTCCAAAATTTGAGTTTTTTTTTTGAATTCTTGATAATTGGCAACGCCATTGCAGAACCCATTTTTAAAAGAACCAACTTCAGTCATTTCAACTCCATTCTAACGTCTAATACGTTTGTTTTTAGGGCAACAAAACTTCAAACACTTGTTAGTCCATGAATTTAAAAAAGAGTCACATTGAAGGTTCACCCTTAAACTGAATTTCGTCAACCCTATTAAGCACCGTGCAGATTGAAATCTGACGAATGCTAGGTTACGCCTCGCGCCGCCGCGCCGGCCGCGCCGTCCTATGGCGGCCATGTTGTTTTGGTGACATCTGTCAAATCTATTGTTTTTTATTTAGTTATTGATACCCATTCACCACATCGTAAGTTACACCATTGAACAACACGTCCATATGGTATTAGACTAAAATATCAAAATGAGAGGTAGTACCCCGTGGCGTAGTGGTATTTGTGTCGGACTACCATACCGAAGGTTCTGGGTTCTTTTTTGGGCTACTGCCTCTTGCAAGGAAATGACAAATCCTCCAAGAGTAATTAATGTCTTGGAAAGTGCTTTTCTGTTAGCCGTTTGGATTCGGCGGTAGATTGTACGACCCTTCAATTCCCGCAGAATATCAACACACACACAGGAATGGTCGAGAGTGTTTACAGTAGACGTATTCACCCCATGAGAATGCATCCTCAAAAAGTAACAGTTTCAAGTGATTTTGAGCATGCAGCGTCATTGGTCCGGACTTTTTCGAAAACGACGTCGGTGAGGCAGTAAGCGTGATAGGCGAGCGCTACAAAATGATGATAACCAATTTTTTATAACCCAAATTGAACCATATTGATCTAGACGACATGTGCTTCCAGCAGGATAGCACTAGGTGCCACACAGCAGACGCCACTATTAACTACATCTCCATCTATGCACCCTTATTGAAAAACCCTTAATTTGTTTGTTTATGTAGGTTAGGTACCAGAAGTTGAATCGGCTAAAGTAATAGTTGAAAGACGCAATTTCGATCATAGCATTTGGTTGACACTAAATTTTGCATCTGGGAAAGCTCATCACAACTAGCTACATACTTCCAAAGGAACAATAAAAATATTGTTACTCTTTCCGGATTTCTAGTAGTTTTGTTTTTTATTTTATGATAAAGTTTAAGTAAAACAGGGAATTTATATGAGTTACAAGGTTTGGGTACATTTTTGATTTGTCTGAGAGTGGGCCTCTGAAAAGTCAGCCTCACCAACCCAGTTTCTCGCTCCAGGTTTTCCTTGTATGGATATCCGGTAAGGCCCCTGGGTTGAACTCTACATACGGTGTAATAAAGTCAGTTTGAATGTCTGTCTATGTCACTGAAGTTAATTTTGCCCAACTATGACAATGTTAAAGTCGTAACGGACTATTTGCCGCCATAACGCCATCTCTTCCGAAATCAAACCGACTGAGATTAGTGAAAGGAATGTTGTTCTAATGGTCAAAACTGTAATGAAAAATAATTTATGCGCACCATTTTCTTCACCCAAATCAACTCGCATAAATTTCCACCACCTACTCTACGAGTTGCATGACAAAATAGGCAAGTAAATTCTATGCCCAAAAATCAATAGGAATATCTTCATGAATTTACACGCCAACACACCTTGATAACCGCACAAAAAATGTTGTAAATCTTCGACCACCATCTATTATATATTTTTTTGTAAGCAATTACTTACCTGCCACCAATAACATAAAATCCTGCACGGAAGTAATATTAAAAAGTCATAAATAATCTCTATTAGTTTCGTTTTATGCAGAAATAAAACTTATTTTTGCACCCATCCCTAGCTCACCTTAATAATAAAATGAGCGACATGCATTTATGTTACGTTTGTAGCAAACGAATAGATACATGCACTACTTTACCTACCAAAGATATTTTTGGAGCGCACCCTAATTGTGATTTTTGTCACGCCAACTAGTGCCAACTTCACATGTCTGGTTTTTGCAAAATTAAGCAATAAGCCAACATGGCCGGCCGCCCCACCCAATATAAATTCTTTGTGAGCAATTAATAATTGCTACAAAGAAAAGAATTCCCGAAGTTTCCTGTGAATGGCGGCGGATACGACAAAGTCTTTTCCGTCGACCAGTCACACAGAACACATCGGATTTCCCTACATTCTTGGTGACGCCAGCAACATATTCCCATAGGGAATACTTCCAAAGGTGAGTGTACAAATTTCTATTAAATTAGAATTCTTTTTTTTTTAACATTCTCATGTTCTCGGGGCTGAACGCCAAATTATAATAGATATTTCTATTGAATCCACCATTCAATTGATTTAGGTAGATGAGAAGCAGTAAGAAATACAATTCGTAACCAGTTTCTGACAAATAAATTCCGGCGTGCCCCTGGACGTGGTCATCCGAACCAAAGGCGTCATCGCCACATGGTAGCTACAACCTCCAATCTGCAGCCCTACGAAATTTGCAGCAACGACAGCAGGAAAATTTGTCGGCATTTGCGAGGGAGTTCCTATCGATGCGGTCGAGGGAATCCCACATAATCAAGTTTTTTTTGTTAAGAAATGAGGAAGTTTCCTCGCATGTGTGGCATTACATAATAAAAGGTATGGTGTAAAACAATTGAAATAGGCGTTGCCATTTGCTAGGTGTAACAAAAGTTTCCTTTATTCCCCTTCTTCTAGATTGATCCTACTCAGGAGACACGCCGAAACATTTATTTATTCACTCATTCATATTTTGCGTCTATATTTCTTTACTGAATCTCAAACGTGTTACATCAACCTGACTTTTGAATAAAAAGCTTCACATAACATCGGTTTCTTTCATCTTTCTACCTACCATCCACGGGTAAGGGAAGCGCACAAGCTTTTCTGCATCAGACCACAGATTTCATCGTATGACTACGGTTTTATACGACCGATACGTTCAGCGTGTTGGATCACGTACCTTTGTCAAAGCACGTGCCTTGAACGTACAACATCTCAGCGTATGCGGAACACATTTGCAAAGACATCTCCATTCTGCTCTATCAGCGAAATTTCTGGAGCAAGCTAAGTAGCGGCGCTTAGCCCAGACCAGCATTCCATCGTTCAGCGTAACCTACCAGCTTCATCGCCATCAACATCAACGAATTATCTTATGTGTCTTATTATCGATCGATAAGTATTGTAGATTATTTTATAATATACGTTTTAGACAGTAGATAATTTCAAGTAGAGTGTGATAATTTTGGAATTTTTCTCTAGACAGGGTGTACTAGCCAGTGGTTAGTTTTCGATAAGCAAATTTACCAGTTCCAGGTTTTTGTGAGCATAAGCTCATATCAAGTTAAGGCAAAGCAAGTTAATGGTCTAACAATGCAGACGAGTTAAGGCAGTTGCGATTTTGAAAGATTTTAAAGAGACACCAAGGGACGAAAAAAGCAATAACATCAGAAACACAAAGAACAAAAAAAATTAATCAGTGAAAATTAAAGTGTAACGTAATTCATGATACTGGACTTTACCATAGTCCAGTTTGAAGTATTTGATCAGTAAAACAGTATATTTTTAACCTTGTTTGATTTTCGAAAAGCCAGTAAGGCTCAGTAACGTAGAGTCAGTGTACATTTAAAAGAACATACATCATCAAATCACGTCAAAGAGATATACATATATATTACTTTTATCATCAAGCAACAGATACACAGTTCCAGCTTTACCTGTCGGAGTGCACTTCAGCAGCAGAAGTTTTGGGTGAGTTCGTTCCTACTTATTATATATTGCAATTTATATATATCAAAATTGACTGAACATTTGTTGATGAAATTTTAGTAAAGTAAAAATCAGAAAGTAGTTTTTTTTTATTTGTGAATTACCTACGTGAAAGATACATTGCAAACGATCAAGAAGAATTTCAAACAACGTCAAATATAAGCGAGACTGAGTTCTGAGATAGTAATTCTGAACCGTGCGTCGTATTTACTTTTTTCTTGAATATCGCTGATTACAAAGATATTTATCCTGAATTAGATTTGTGGATAAAAGTAGCATACTCCGCTTGAGAGTTTTCAAGTGTTTTCTGAGAGTTTTTAAAAGAGATTTGCGTCCGGATTACGATCAAGTACAATTTAAAAGATTACAATTTTATAGTTTTGGTGATTTTAGATAACAGTCCGAGTGTCGAGAACGGAGACACACATTTGGGATTAAGAAACGTAATATTCTGGTGTAGGTGACTTAATAGAATTTTGGTTTAGTGTTGAACATTAAAGATCTATTATTAGCGTCGATAGGGATTTGAAGATATAGATATAATTTAAGATAATTTTAAGATATATAACAAGATTTGAGTAAGTTTATTTTTGATAATTAAATAATTTTTATAACGATTTCCGAAAATTTTATGTGTTATTATTTGTGAATAGTTGAGGGATATGATTGATCCCTGTGAAGTATTTTCGATTTTTGGGTGATGCATAAGAACATCGTTATGTGTTTGTAAGGTTTCAGGTTTATGGAGAGTCGGCAGGAGCCGAAGCACAGCAGCAGACATGGAAGTCCAGTGTTCCGTACTTTGAATTTTGTGAGTTTGAGTTGTGAGTTTTGAGATTTGAGTTTTGAGATTTGAGATTTGAGTTTTGAGATTCGAGTTTTGAGTTACGAGTTTTGAGTTATGAGTTTAGTACAGTAACGTCGTTTAGCATGAGGTAAGGAGTTTTCCTTACGTTTTGTTTGATTTTGGGGGATTCGCCAAATATTTTATAAAAGCCAATGCGAATCCGCAGGAACGAGCATGGGTTTTTCCGTGCTCTGTTCATGGGTGGGTAATAGAAGGCTTGAGGGACATCAACACCTTGTTCCCTCCCCCCCTTTTTTGTTCTGAGTTCTACGCTTCAATATAGAGTAATAGTGGATTCTATAGGACATTTTCTTTGTTTGAATATTTTATATACTCAGGGGCCACGACCACCTATGGTCCCCACACTTCTTCTCCTTGACAGGTTTCTAAACAGCTACGTACATACATCGGTTTCGATTGCGAGACAGATGATCCAATATTCCAAATACAACTTGCTATAGCTCTCTGAATACTTCGGGCCCCAGCTCAACTAAAATATCCCCCCCAAGGTCAAGACCACCCTGGCCGTAGATCCGTTATTTAAACATGTAACACAAGCCTATATCTTCCTGTAGCAAGGACCACTCCCCACCCGGCGAGCTAAGCAATGGCACCCCACAACGGATCGAAGCGACTGTGGAAGAGTAGGCACCGTTGGGGCGATTATGGCTTGGACGCGCCAGAGGGTAATTATACCTCTGGTGCTAGAAGTCATAAGAACCTCGGCGGCAGAAGGAGACATTTCCATCTCAGAGGAGAAATTCATGCGACTTAAACACTGATATCCCTATTTGTATTCCGGGAAAGGCGAGTAGCATCGGCGTAGGTAAATATAAGAATGGTTGGCAGTTGTTAGTGAATTTCCCTCAAGGTTGTAAATGGTACACATCCCGTTTGAGTCAAGTTTGGTATAGATTTAGTTTGTGACTGAAGATATGATGTCTGAGTTTGTTCGATGGATGAGCTGAATATTCAGCGTCCATGTTGGAGTATTTGAGTTATTGACAATTTCTATGAGAATATTTTGCTTTTGGGTTGGTTTCGTTCCGTACGGTTTTGTGTTGGCGATCGGTATATATTAACACCTGTGTGTACCAAACCTTATTAAACAATTGCACGCATCATGGTAGTGCAAAGCTGACAGACGACATACGATTCCTGGACCTACTGAGTTTAGATATTAGGTGGAATGTGTGCACTGTCAGTGGAGTGCTGCTGTGATGCGTGTGAGCTGTGATGAGATGAAGATGAATGAATTTGTGAGAATGGGCAGGAGGAATGGTTTGTGATGATGTCTCGGTTTGCCATATCGCAGAGGTTTCGGTTTTCTGTTCTTCTTACTTTACATATTCATTTTATTTTTAATAATTTATTTATCATTCTTTTTGATGAATTGAATATTATGCTGTTATATAATATTATAATCAAAAAGAGATAAATGATAAATAAATTATTTCTTACTTCAACGTTACAGATGGCGCCCAACGTGGGGCCCGAAGACTTAGAGCCTGTAAGATTTTGGATTAGTTAAATTTTGGATTAGTTGTTTGGAATTTTCGATTATGTGTTTTAGGCAAAAATTTTTTTTTTTGCAGATTTGTTTTTGCGCGAAGTTTATTCTAGAGTAATTCCGTAGAGTGTACCCTAGCATATCATTGTCCGGGGGATTACTGTGACTGAGTCGTGATCCTCGTCTGTCGCTATGAGCTAATGCACTCTGTCGGAACCTCATTTTTTTTTAAGGAACGTTTCTGTCCGGGCCGGATTTGAAGTTGTTCGTCCAGTCGTCAGTTGCTGAAACGCACACTTAAGAAAATAGAATAGGAGTATAGAGTTGGCCTAGTGAACCTTTTGACCGGTAATTAGTGATGCTATTCCTGATGTACGTCTGTTGCAGAAGCAACTAGTTTGGCTTGATTACTCCGCTTCGATTTCAGAACCCTTTTTACATCCTTCATAATTTCGTTTTTGCAGTTTTAGATTTTCTCGTTTATGTAGTTGAAGTCAAGAGAATTCTGATACATTGACCGGTGGCTGATGACGTTTTCTCGGCGCACGTCTGTTGCAGTGGTAAGATTCTCTTGATCAAGCTTCATGTTTGAGTTGTCTATCGTCTTCAAGGAAGAAGCAAGTTTTTTATTAAAGTAAATTTAAAATTTTTTTTTGGACTTCGTGAACCATGTCGCTGGAGGCGAATGTTTCATTGGTCCTGTCTCGCTGCTGCTGAAGGTGATGGTCGACTCTCCGACCGTTTTGATGATTAGTTAGTTATTTGATAATATATACGAATATTATTGAGTTATTTTTTTTTTGGATAAGTATTATTGATTTAGTATTGAAGTCAGTATTATTGAATAAGTATATATTTTGAGTCAGTTTGAATTTGGAATATATTTTTGAGAAAGTTTAAGTATTGCCAGTTGGCGTAAAGTTTAAGTATAGTTATAGTAAGTTTTTTTTGGATTATTAGTTTGGTATTTGGTTCAACGGTGGCTGATAGGTTCTGCGTGCCTGTCGATCGAAGAACTGTTAAGTTTGATTAAGTTTTTGGTTTTGGGATAGCGGTGGCTGACAAGTTATACGTGCTTGTCGACTGTGAATCCTGTACGGTTTGGGTGTTTAACGGTGGCTGTTTGGTTCTGCGTGCCGGCAGATCGTTATAACACGTTTAGTTTGGTTGAAGCTTAAGTGCTTCTGTTTTGAAGTTTTGCCTTGCGGCGTACAGTTTAGTTTAGTTAAGGTTAGATTTGTCAAGTTGAAGTCTGAGTACTTCTGAATCTTGGCGTACGGTTTAAAGTAAGTTTGGTTAAATTGAGTTGAAGTTTAAGTACTTCTGGATTTTTGCCTTGCGGCGTACGGTATAGTTTAGTTAAGATCAGTTAAGTTAAGTTGAAACTTAAGTGTTTCTGAAATTAAGTTTTGATTTCTGAATTTTTTTTGAAACTTTTGGTAAGCTTAAGTATTTCAGATTAAAATAGGTACCGGTGAAGTTAGCGATTATAAGTTTAGTTAGTAAGTTGATTACAGTTAAGTTGGAAGTTTATTGAGTATAAGTATTTTTAGAATTAAGTATTATTGAGCTTAGGCATTTTCAAGTTCAAGTAACTTTGATTTAAGTTTGAGAATTTTTGGCAACGTTTGTAGATTAAATAAGACATTTCTTTTGTGAAGTTAGTAAGTCATTAAGTTCCTTTGAGTTGGTTATTTGCGGGAAGCAAGGAAGAGGTTTCCGAGCTTGGTCGTGAATTGGAAAAAAACCCCAAAGTAATAGTATTAAGTTTTTATAGTATAAGCAATTTTTTTTTTTTCTTCGAAATCACCCTTTAAGAAACAAAAGAACTTTCTTGAGCTAGATTTGACACAACCCACATTTGGTGTCAATAAGTTTATTTATATCTTGAATCATGGCTAGAAACGGGGATATAGTAGATATTGATGTTGGCAATAATGATGATCCGCAATATGAAGCGATGGAACAAGCGGCAATAGATATTCTGTTGGGAGACAATTCACCCTCTCCAAGAATTGATGGGAATGCAGCAGATGCACCTTCACAGAACGTACTTATAGCAGACAGGCATGGTTGGTCAAATTATGTCCATGACGTGGTAAGTGCGTCAATAAACTCTCAGTTAGAGGAAGAAAGAAAATTCTTCCAACAAGAACTCGCAAGGAGCCAAAATGAGCTTTTAGAGAAGATGGCTAACCTAATGCGCAGTTCGACATCCATTCCTAACACACAAGGTCTATCAGTAGCAAGCACGTCACGTGCGGCGTTAAATCAGAATAGTAAACCTAGGACCAATTTCCAACCTGCCGACCCTATCCAACCCGCCTCACTTTTCACCAATGCGGACCCCCTTAGAAATAACTTTAACATTCCTGGAGTCTCAAACGGTAGAAGTAAGGAAAATAACTTACCCCAGAATCCACTTAACCCAATTTTGTCGAGAAACAGAAGATCGGTATCACAGAGAAGTGACTTGCCAAATGGTACTTCTGTTAGCAGTAACCAAGTAAGAAACCCGAGTGATCCAATAGTACACCCGGTGGATATGGCCCAAGCGGCCGATGTTGAAGCATTCCTTAATCGCGTCAATGGGATGCAGTACGAGAATAACTCCGTAACAAATTCGCCTCCACGGCCACCGACCGCGTCAAATTCTCATTTCCCAGGCAGATACCCGTTGTATCACAAATGGGGAATCAATTTTGACGGTCGTAACATACCTGTGGATGATTTTTTGTTCCGGCTAGAAGTTATCAGAAGCAGCTACAATGTCCCATGGGATGATATAGTACTCAACTTTCACCACTTTGTTTCTGGACCCGTGGAGACGTGGTACTGGATGTATCTGAAAAACAATCCAAACGTACCTTGGGCCACATTGAAATCTGCATTTTTGGAACAGTATAGGAGCCTAGAGACCGACGGCGAGCTATCGAGGAAAATCAACGATCGCAAGCAGCTGCCTGGGGAGACGTTTAATGAGTTCTACGACGCATTAATGATTCTCAATTCGAGAATGCGTGTTCCCAAGCCATCTAGCGAAATGGTAGACATCATCAAAAATAACGTAAATAGGCGTATGGGCGAACTGCTCATTACGTTTAATACGAGCAGCCTTCCTCAAATGGCTTACGTTTGTCGCACAATAGAGAAATACATGGAAAAAAGAGAGTCTGCACGACCAAAGTTCGTTCCTGGCAATTGGAACACGCAACCTAAGCGTGTAGTAAGCGAAGTAGAACCAGCAGTTGATTCCCAGGCAGTAGCTACTCCGGCTCAAATTGAAGCATTGAGAAGAGAGTCTGCGAATGTCGTATGCTGGAAATGTAAGGGCGTGGGTCATATCCACAGAGACTGTACCAATCCGAGAAGCGGCTTGTTTTGCTACAAGTGTGGTCTGCCAGACTATGTGACACAGAACTGTCCAAAATGTTCGGAAAACCGCCAGCAGAACAATCTTTCTTCCGGGGGGATTCGTTCGGGTCTTCAAAACCCGGAACATTGAGTCAAGAACCTAGTAAAGATTGTAAAACCCCTATTAACATAAGTAACCAAAAACCCAATTTGAATTCTACCATTAATGAAAAGTCTATTAAAATTTTGAAAGCTGATAAGCCTATCACAATTTTGAAGTCGAATAAACCTAAGTTAAATACAGATAACAATAATGAATTAAATAACAAAGCAAAAGTTGAATTACCGCGGAAGTCATTCCATACACGCTTAAGGGAGTATTATGAGGCTAGAAAACGCATCATGAACATTCCAACAGTGTCCAGGAAGATCCGCGATACAAGAGAACGATTCCAAGCTAAGAGGAGAACTTATAGAAACATTGCTACTGCCACCATAAAGAGTAAATCAAGTGACCCAAGACCATACGTGACCGTAGAAATCTTCGGAGACGAATGGCTCGGCTTGCTCGATTCAGGAGCAAGTATAAGTTGCATCGGCACGAACAAACTCGAATTCCTCAAAGCGAAGAATGTCAATATAAAGAAAGTTTCGTCCTCAGTCTCTACGGCGGACGGGAGCAAGCAGGACATTGTTGGAATGGTCACGACGATCGTACAATACAAAGGATTAAGTAAATCTATGGATTTCTACTTAGTTCCAACTTTATCACAACGCCTCTACCTCGGTGTTGATTTCTGGAGCAAATTCCAGTTAGCTCCCCACATAATCTCCGGGATGAGCGTGAGTCCGTCACCTTACGAAAACGAAGAGTACAAGAACAAATGCAAGCTATCTCTATCTGAAGAAAAGAGGCTGAAGGAAGTCATCGATGGATTTCCGTCATTTGCGGCCAAAGGACTAGGGAGAACGAGCTTGCTTGAACACGTTATAGATACGGGAGACGCAATGCCTATTAAGCAAAGGCATTATCCCGTGTCTCCAGCAATTCAGGCCCTCATGTATGCGGAATTGGACCGCATGTTAGAGTTAGGAGTCATTGAAGAAAGTAATAGTTCCTGGAGTTCACCGGTAGTTCTAGTTCGGAAACCGGGTAAGAACAGGCTATGTCTTGACTTCCGAAAAGTTAACTCAGTGACCAAAAAGAATGCGGGCCCAATTGCGCATATCGAGGGTCTGTTGTCGCGTCTTTCAGATACTCATTATATCTCGAGTGTAGACCTGAAAGACGCATTTTGGCAAATTCCGTTGGAGGCGGGATCCAGGGAAAAGACAGCGTTTACAGTACCTGGGCGTCCCCTCTATCAGTTCAAGGTAATGCCATTTGGCCTTTGTAACGCAGCTCAATCTCTTTCCTACCTGATGAGCCGCGTGATTCCTTCAGCCCTCAGAGAACAAGTCTTCGTCTATCTAGACGATCTGTTAGTAGTGTCAAAATCGTTTGAAGAACATGTGAGAATTCTGAAAATAGTGAGCAACCGTTTGAGTGAGGCAGGCTTGACAATAAATGTTGAGAAATCAAAATTCTGTTTTAGCGAACTCCATTATCTAGGGTATAAGGTAGGTCAAGGATGCCTAAAGGCCGATCCAGCGAAAATCGCGGCCATTGTAGACTTTCCGGTACCATCAACCCAACGTCAAGTGCGACGATTTCTTGGTATGGCGGGATGGTACCGAAGGTTCGTAAAGGATTTTTCGACGCTAGCATCTCCTTTGACCGACACCCTAAAGAAGGGTAAACCGTTTTGCTTCAACGATGAAGCCATTAAAGCTTTCGCCGACATTAAGTCAGCCCTGACCTCCGCACCAATTCTGGTGAATCCGGACTTTGAGAAAGAATTCATTATTCTGTGCGATGCATCCGCGTCCGGTATCGGATGTGTTCTCTGCCAGCGGGATGAGAACGGAGCTGAACGCCCCATTTATTACTTCTCCCAAAAATTGAATGCTGCGCAGAGGAACTATTCCGTTACCGAACGCGAATGCCTCGCCGCCTTCCAAGGTATACAAAAGTTTCGTGCATACGTGGAAGGTTATCGGTTCAGAGTCATCACTGATCACTCTAGTTTGAAGTGGTTGATGAGTCTGAAAGATCCAACTGGTAGACTAGCCAGGTGGAGTATGAGGCTTCAAGGCTTCGACTTCGTGGTTGAACACCGCAAGGGTACACTGAACGTAGTACCAGATGCTCTCTCGATAGATTATCAGTATCTAGCATCAGTTTCAACCCAAGTCGACCCAGCCGAAGTCCTCCATATCGACCTGGATAGTCCACATTTTAAGTCTACCGAGTATCAGCAACTCATCGACCACATCAGTTCACCCCAAGAGCGGTTACCCGAGCTCAAAGTTTCAGATGGTTACATCTACAAGCAGACGAGCCATGTAGTGGGCAATCCCCTACAGGATGACCTAGTCTGGAAGCTCTGGGTACCGTCAGTGATGACCAATGAACTCATAACCCTCGCGCACAATCCACCACGAGCTGCACATGGAGGGATCACCAAAACACTCTATCGGTTGAGAAACCAATTTTATTGGCCCAACATGTATACCCAGGTCAAAACCTATGTTAACAGATGCGAAACTTGCAAAGCTAGCAAAGCTTCTAACGTAACGTTACGAGCCGAGATGGGTCAAGGATTCATTGTGGAGAGGCCATTTCAGCATCTCTACATTGACTTCCTTGGTCCCTATCCTCGGTCTAAAAGCGGAAATTCATATATAATTTTTGTTCTGGACCAATTAACTAAATTCGTCATTATAAAACCTCTACGGAAGGCCAATGCTTTAAGCGCGGTGCGTTTTCTTCAAGAAGAAGTATTTTTAATGTTTGGTGTTCCGGAGAGCATCATGTCCGACAACGGAACTCAGTTCGTAGGACATGAATTTGCAAAACTATTAGACATTTGGCGTTAACCACATCAAGACAGCGGCCTACTCGCCACAACCAAATGCGAGTGAAAGAGTTAATCGCTCGATATTGGCAGCTATTCGGTCATATGTCGATCCAAAGCAAACGAACTGGGACGTCCATTTGTCGTCTATAAGCAGCGCTTTAAGAACAACCATCCACTCCGCTCTGACCATGTCGCCGTATGAAGCTCTCTTCGGTCAGCGAATGATCGAACACGGGCATGATTATAAGCTACTCAGAAAATTAGGCGGATTGAATCAGTCGGAAATAAATTGGTTGCCGAAAGTAGCAAAAATGAACATCTTACACAATTATTTGAAAACTACTCTAGAGAACGCACATGAAAAGTATGAACATACCTACAACCTCCGTAGTAGGCAAATCTCCTTCAACGTAGGTGAATCAGTTTATAAAAGGAATATGGTCTTGAGCGATGCAACGAAGCATTTCAATGCAAAGCTCAGCCCTAAATTTATAAAGGTAGAAATTCTCAAGATAAAAGGTAATAATCTTTACGAAGTAATTGATAGCAAAGGTCACATATCCACAGCTCATACTAAAGACCTAAAGAGATAAAAAAAACCCAGTTTTCTTTTTCTGTGATACACCTAGATTTTTTATATATATATATACCCAAATTAGGAATAAGTAAGCCCGGCGTCAGCTGTGCATGAGACTCCAGGGGTGGGCAAGTAGGCTCATCCAAATCTATCAGACGTATCTACCAAATCTCATAAATTTTTTTTTGCACTTAGCATTTTTCAGTTTCTTGTTCGTTGAAACCAGTTGAGAACTGATCATAAACGAACAAGCTTTGTAATGAAAAATAATTTATGCGCACCATTTTCTTCACCCAAATCAACTCGCATAAATTTCCACCACCTACTCTACGAGTTGCATGACAAAATAGGCAAGTAAATTCTATGCCCAAAAATCAATAGGAATATCTTCATGAATTTACACGCCAACACACCTTGATAACCGCACAAAAAATGTTGTAAATCTTCGACCACCATCTATTATATATTTTTTTGTAAGCAATTACTTACCTGCCACCAATAACATAAAATCCTGCACGGAAGTAATATTAAAAAGTCATAAATAATCTCTATTAGTTTCTTTTTATGCAGAAATAAAACTTATTTTTGCACCCATCCCTAGCTCACCTTAATAATAAAATGAGCGACATGCATTTATGTTACGTTTGTAGCAAACGAATAGATACATGCACTACTTTACCTACCAAAGATATTTTTGGAGCGCACCCTAATTGTGATTTTTGTCACGCCAACTAGTGCCAACTTCACATGTCTGGTTTTTGCAAAATTAAGCAATAAGCCAACATGGCCGGCCGCCCCACCCAATATAAATTCTTTGTGAGCAATTAATAATTGCTACAAAGAAAAGAATTCCCGAAGTTTCCTGTGAATGGCGGCGGATACGACAAAGTCTTTTCCGTCGACCAGTCACACAGAACACATCGGATTTCCCTACATTCTTGGTGACGCCAGCAACATATTCCCATAGGGAATACTTCCAAAGGTGAGTGTACAAATTTCTATTAAATTAGAATTCTTTTTTTTTTAACATTCTCATGTTCTCGGGGCTGAACGCCAAATTATAATAGATATTTCTATTGAATCCACCATTCAATTGATTTAGGTAGATGAGAAGCAGTAAGAAATACAATTCGTAACCAGTTTCTGACAAATAAATTCCGGCGTGCCCCTGGACGTGGTCATCCGAACCAAAGGCGTCATCGCCACATGGTAGCTACAACCTCCAATCTGCAGCCCTACGAAATTTGCAGCAACGACAGCAGGAAAATTTGTCGGCATTTGCGAGGGAGTTCCTATCGATGCGGTCGAGGGAATCCCACATAATCAAGTTTTTTTTGTTAAGAAATGAGGAAGTTTCCTCGCATGTGTGGCATTACATAATAAAAGGTATGGTGTAAAACAATTGAAATAGGCGTTGCCATTTGCTAGGTGTAACAAAAGTTTCCTTTATTCCCCTTCTTCTAGATTGATCCTACTCAGGAGACACGCCGAAACATTTATTTATTCACTCATTCATATTTTGCGTCTATATTTCTTTACTGAATCTCAAACGTGTTACATCAACCTGACTTTTGAATAAAAAGCTTCACATAACATCGGTTTCTTTCATCTTTCTACCTACCATCCACGGGTAAGGGAAGCGCACAAGCTTTTCTGCATCAGACCACAGATTTCATCGTATGACTACGGTTTTATACGACCGATACGTTCAGCGTGTTGGATCACGTACCTTTGTCAAAGCACGTGCCTTGAACGTACAACATCTCAGCGTATGCGGAACACATTTGCAAAGACATCTCCATTCTGCTCTATCAGCGAAATTTCTGGAGCAAGCTAAGTAGCGGCGCTTAGCCCAGACCAGCATTCCATCGTTCAGCGTAACCTACCAGCTTCATCGCCATCAACATCAACGAATTATCTTATGTGTCTTATTATCGATCGATAAGTATTGTAGATTATTTTATAATATACGTTTTAGACAGTAGATAATTTCAAGTAGAGTGTGATAATTTTGGAATTTTTCTCTAGACAGGGTGTACTAGCCAGTGGTTAGTTTTCGATAAGCAAATTTACCAGTTCCAGGTTTTTGTGAGCATAAGCTCATATCAAGTTAAGGCAAAGCAAGTTAATGGTCTAACAATGCAGACGAGTTAAGGCAGTTGCGATTTTGAAAGATTTTAAAGAGACACCAAGGGACGAAAAAAGCAATAACATCAGAAACACAAAGAACAAAAAAAATTAATCAGTGAAAATTAAAGTGTAACGTAATTCATGATACTGGACTTTACCATAGTCCAGTTTGAAGTATTTGATCAGTAAAACAGTATATTTTTAACCTTGTTTGATTTTCGAAAAGCCAGTAAGGCTCAGTAACGTAGAGTCAGTGTACATTTAAAAGAACATACATCATCAAATCACGTCAAAGAGATATACATATATATTACTTTTATCATCAAGCAACAGATACACAGTTCCAGCTTTACCTGTCGGAGTGCACTTCAGCAGCAGAAGTTTTGGGTGAGTTCGTTCCTACTTATTATATATTGCAATTTATATATATCAAAATTGACTGAACATTTGTTGATGAAATTTTAGTAAAGTAAAAATCAGAAAGTAGTTTTTTTTTATTTGTGAATTACCTACGTGAAAGATACATTGCAAACGATCAAGAAGAATTTCAAACAACGTCAAATATAAGCGAGACTGAGTTCTGAGATAGTAATTCTGAACCGTGCGTCGTATTTACTTTTTTCTTGAATATCGCTGATTACAAAGATATTTATCCTGAATTAGATTTGTGGATAAAAGTAGCATACTCCGCTTGAGAGTTTTCAAGTGTTTTCTGAGAGTTTTTAAAAGAGATTTGCGTCCGGATTACGATCAAGTACAATTTAAAAGATTACAATTTTATAGTTTTGGTGATTTTAGATAACAGTCCGAGTGTCGAGAACGGAGACACACATTTGGGATTAAGAAACGTAATATTCTGGTGTAGGTGACTTAATAGAATTTTGGTTTAGTGTTGAACATTAAAGATCTATTATTAGCGTCGATAGGGATTTGAAGATATAGATATAATTTAAGATAATTTTAAGATATATAACAAGATTTGAGTAAGTTTATTTTTGATAATTAAATAATTTTTATAACGATTTCCGAAAATTTTATGTGTTATTATTTGTGAATAGTTGAGGGATATGATTGATCCCTGTGAAGTATTTTCGATTTTTGGGTGATGCATAAGAACATCGTTATGTGTTTGTAAGGTTTCAGGTTTATGGAGAGTCGGCAGGAGCCGAAGCACAGCAGCAGACATGGAAGTCCAGTGTTCCGTACTTTGAATTTTGTGAGTTTGAGTTGTGAGTTTTGAGATTTGAGTTTTGAGATTTGAGATTTGAGTTTTGAGATTCGAGTTTTGAGTTACGAGTTTTGAGTTATGAGTTTAGTACAGTAACGTCGTTTAGCATGAGGTAAGGAGTTTTCCTTACGTTTTGTTTGATTTTGGGGGATTCGCCAAATATTTTATAAAAGCCAATGCGAATCCGCAGGAACGAGCATGGGTTTTTCCGTGCTCTGTTCATGGGTGGGTAATAGAAGGCTTGAGGGACATCAACACCTTGTTCCCTCCCCCCCTTTTTTGTTCTGAGTTCTACGCTTCAATATAGAGTAATAGTGGATTCTATAGGACATTTTCTTTGTTTGAATATTTTATATACTCAGGGGCCACGACCACCTATGGTCCCCACACTTCTTCTCCTTGACAGGTTTCTAAACAGCTACGTACATACATCGGTTTCGATTGCGAGACAGATGATCCAATATTCCAAATACAACTTGCTATAGCTCTCTGAATACTTCGGGCCCCAGCTCAACTAAAATATCCCCCCCAAGGTCAAGACCACCCTGGCCGTAGATCCGTTATTTAAACATGTAACACAAGCCTATATCTTCCTGTAGCAAGGACCACTCCCCACCCGGCGAGCTAAGCAATGGCACCCCACAACGGATCGAAGCGACTGTGGAAGAGTAGGCACCGTTGGGGCGATTATGGCTTGGACGCGCCAGAGGGTAATTATACCTCTGGTGCTAGAAGTCATAAGAACCTCGGCGGCAGAAGGAGACATTTCCATCTCAGAGGAGAAATTCATGCGACTTAAACACTGATATCCCTATTTGTATTCCGGGAAAGGCGAGTAGCATCGGCGTAGGTAAATATAAGAATGGTTGGCAGTTGTTAGTGAATTTCCCTCAAGGTTGTAAATGGTACACATCCCGTTTGAGTCAAGTTTGGTATAGATTTAGTTTGTGACTGAAGATATGATGTCTGAGTTTGTTCGATGGATGAGCTGAATATTCAGCGTCCATGTTGGAGTATTTGAGTTATTGACAATTTCTATGAGAATATTTTGCTTTTGGGTTGGTTTCGTTCCGTACGGTTTTGTGTTGGCGATCGGTATATATTAACACCTGTGTGTACCAAACCTTATTAAACAATTGCACGCATCATGGTAGTGCAAAGCTGACAGACGACATACGATTCCTGGACCTACTGAGTTTAGATATTAGGTGGAATGTGTGCACTGTCAGTGGAGTGCTGCTGTGATGCGTGTGAGCTGTGATGAGATGAAGATGAATGAATTTGTGAGAATGGGCAGGAGGAATGGTTTGTGATGATGTCTCGGTTTGCCATATCGCAGAGGTTTCGGTTTTCTGTTCTTCTTACTTTACATATTCATTTTATTTTTAATAATTTATTTATCATTCTTTTTGATGAATTGAATATTATGCTGTTATATAATATTATAATCAAAAAGAGATAAATGATAAATAAATTATTTCTTACTTCAACGTTACAAAACAGATGTGCAAAATTTTCCATGCAGTCAAAATAATTTACACTGACTCTTCTGCAGGGGTTGCAGTGACTGCACGATGTCTCTATTCCCAAATTACATGCCTTGTTCCATTGCTATTGGGTTAGGCATTGTATATACATTTTTATAGTAATTTCATGGAACATGTCTTTTTTAGTTCCGAACTTCGTCAATGATGGCGCTAGTTGTCATATCTTCTTTTCATCAAATGTCTTCTGTTGTTGTTTTTGCGTCGCATTTTAATCTAGACAAAAGCCTTTCTTAACTCACCAATCAAGTGTTTGTGAACTTCGTCCATAGATGGCGCACCAAACGTTCCTCTTATTGGGAGTACTATAGATTATAAATACAATATGTTAGCTACTAGCCAGGCAACCTTACATACTCTGTGGAGTAGCTATGTTGTATGAGGAAGACTGATTACGAAAAAGAGGTATATCTTTTTAAAAGTTAGCCACCACATAAGTGTGCTCCTTTTGAAACTGGTGACACTGGTGCATAGTTACGGACTAAATTATTTTTGATAGAAGTAGAAATAAAATTTTTCGTAGAGTATGCAAATCTGTTTAAGGTGCGTTTCTGCATGCAGGCATGCATGCAGGCTGACTGCACATCTGTCTTCAGCTTAAAGGCCCAACCATAATACGCGAAAGAAAAAGTAAGCAAGTGTCAAAACCGAACGAAAAGTTTCCTTCCGATTTGTTAAGTACATCAGTTGCCCATAATAGCCTTTAGAAATAAGAAGAAAGAAAGAAGAATACTCTTTAGAAATAAAGTGCACGACTGGGTCGTACGATCTTGCTCTAATGTGTTCAAATGGTCTTGGGGCTTGAGATTTTCGGAAAAAGGCATTGAAAAAATCATATGAAATTTTATTAATCACTTAAAAATCAATAGTTAAAACGTTTTTTGGAGAAAATGAAGTAAGCCATCAGATTTCTTTTGCTTTTTCAAAATTTAAGGATTTTTTTTTTCAAAATCGTACGACCAGTTTTTTCAAAAAACGGTTTTTTTTGAAAAACTTTTCCAAAATATATACCAATTTTTTTTTGAGTATGCCAACTTCTAGAACTTTGTAGTTTTTATCAGAAAAATAAAATTAAAAAAAAATTGATTAAACCGTTTTTGGAAAAAAACAAAAAATAAAAAAAAAAATTTAAACTTTTTTAAAAAACTCAAAAAAACTTTTTTTTGAAAAATAAAAGATTTTTTATTATTTCGTTTGTAATAGGGCTTCTACATTAAAAATTTCATCGGAATTCGTCCTGTGGCTTACGAGAAAATCGGATTTCAAAAAACCGGTCCTATGGGAGGTACCGTTATAAGACTTTTCCTGAAAAATTTATTCCAACCAAAACATTAAGTTTGCGGAGAAAACATCATTCAGAAAGTTTTATCAAAATCGTAGGAGCCGTTTTCGAGAAAAATTGAATTTTCACTAAAAGTCGTATGGCAGGTACCGTTAGTTTTAAAGCTATAATGCTAATTACAAAAACCCCTCTGTAGGACGTCATAATAATACTATCTACCAAGTTTGAAGCAAATCGGTCCAGCCGTTTAGGCTGTAGTTACCGATACAGACGGACGGACAGACAGACAGACAGACAGACAGTCAGACAGACAGACAGACAGACAGACAGACAGAATTGTCGGACCCACTTTTTTAGGCTTCTCTACCATCGTAATGTTATGTTTGATTGTCCAAAAAAAAAATTTTTTTTTTACGAATGCATAACTTGCCTTATAGTACCTATAATTGCAAGTAAAAAAGGAATGTCAGATTTTCGTACGTAATGTACGACTGAAAGCGTACATTACGTACGAAAACGCAAGTGAACGAAACTTGCCGAAACTTAACAAAAAGTCATTTCGGGTTGGGTATACAAATCACATGTATTTCTACTGTTTCGTAAGGCAACGTACGTTACATTCTTCAATTATGGTTAGCCCTTAAGGCTACGGTTGATGTAGTTATCATGGCAAAATAGTTGTACCAACTCACGCCAGTCTCTGAATTTTTGTCATGGTTTTGAGATCGGTTCCCCTCTCGATGGCTGGCCATCATAATAAACAGGCGTACGACCGAATCGATCTTATTATGGCTGTATTCATTAAATAATGGATCTTAAAGCACTTGGTAACCATCCTTTGCCAAAGGTGTAAAATGCAATTCAGGCTTTTTTCTCTCGATCCTTTATAAAGGGTTTTCAAATAAGAGGTGTTATTTTGGTATTCAAAGAAAAATGGCATTTTTTGAGATAAATTATCGGATGTGTATTTCAATGTAAAGTGGAGAAAGTATGCCATTAAGAATGAAAAAACAATATCAGCGAAATGGTCTTCACGGCTACGCTTACACAACAATATCTTTATTCATAAGATTTTCCATCACCAAATCGCAAAGTGGCTGCTGTTTCCCTCAATATCTTCACGAAATCCATCTTTGAGGTCTTGAATCGACGCTGGGCTGTTGGCGTAGACCTTATTTTTCACGCAGCCAAATTGTGATCACCTCTTCGAGAGATAACACGGTTCGGAAACTTTTCCCGTAAAAGATCGATGGTTTCATTGCTTGTGCGGCACGTGGCGCCGCGCCGCACAGTGGTGCAAATGCGGAAAAAAATCAAGAAAATGAAAGTTGTAAAATGTAGTTGTTTTTTTGTTTGTTTTATAGATATATTATTTTTCTATGTTTTCCAAAAATTTTAGAAATTTTTGTCAAGCGATATACAAGATACAAGGCTTCAAAGTTACCCATTTCTTTGTTTTTGAAATTCACATATTTCTTTGCAATATTTTCTTGGGAAAAACATTACTTTATAACTGTTTTGCAAAAGTTTTGTTTTTGAATTCAGAAGTATGTATTTTCAGCTTCCGATAACAAGAAACAAAAAGAAAATATTTTTTTTTTTACCAACTTAAAGCAGAGCAAACTAGAAATAATATTTTAGTGTCCTTTTCCTTGAGTTACAGTTTTAGCTACACTAAGCTACGCGTTCTAGTTAGATTTATTTGAAAGCTACAATATTCAGCTAACTATTTAACAAAAAAAATTGTATTCCCAACGATCCGACCTTGAACGCAGTGTGCAAATTTATCTCACTGAATCGGGTTTCAAAAAACTCGGTTTTGACGGTGGTATATATCAATCAGTTATATTTTCTTAGGTAAAAATGGTCGGAGAGAATACAGTTGGGACTTTATTTTTAGAAGAAAAAGAAACTTTTGTTTACAATATAAAATTAAATGAATCCCTTTTTAGAGCTCTGAGATATTTGATTTTAACTTAATCACATTATTTTGCCTGAAAATTTTGTAGATTTTAAAATATTTTTTTTTCTTGGAAAAATATGCTGAAAAGATATTTTTTTCAATCTTTTTATAATAAGTTATTAGTTCTTAAGAAAATGTGTACCCATTCTGCAAAATTATATAGTTTTTATAGGATTACGCAAAAAGTTGGGACAAGTAACAACAAAAAATGGTATTTTTTTGTGGTTTTTACCTGCATATGCGGTTTTCCTTGTACCTGTTCGACTTTCTTGCGGATTAATATAAAAAAATTTTTAAGCAGTGGTCAATAATGTTTTTGCTTTTTATTAGCGTAAAAATAATTTTTATGATACTGCATTATTTCTTATAAGCGATGACCTGAAAATCCTGATACTGCCTTAGCCCTCTTAACCCAGGCCAAACTGTCGAAGTACCAATACGAAATATTAAGAAAAGCCACAAAAGAAATCGGCTATAATATTTTTCCAAAGTACAAGGATGTTGAGGCAAAAAAAAATTTGTTATCCAAAGAACATAGAAATAAACGAACGATTTGCTAAAGTAAAACTGCTAGATTTGCTTGATCACACAGAAAGCCGAATTTTAAAAACTATTCCTAGTGATGAACTGGAACAATTAAATGACAAAACTTGTGTACTTCACACAAAGTGGGATGTGATGGTTCATCTGGCCAGAACGAGTACATGCAGTCATTTTCCATGGACAGTGAAGAACATCGGATGCTAATCTTTTCATGACGTCGATGGTTCCTTTGAAACTAACCTCAACAACTGAAGAAAACAATATAAAATGGATCAATTCCCGTCCGTCTTCAACGCGATATTGCAGAGCTTTAAAATTTGAATATCAGAAGGAAACGCTTGACCTTATTCGAAAAGAAAAAAATCGTGTGGAAAATGAAATAGAAGATTTGGAGGAAACATCAATAACCATTGGAATACATGTTAAAGTAAGACACCGTCTATATTTTACGATGATAGATGAAAAAGTGGCTCAAGCGAGCAATTGCATCATTTGTGGAGCTAAACCTTCAGAGATGAATGAACTTTCCAAGTTGCATACAAAGATCCCGAATGAAGAAGCACTTAAGCTAGGAATGTCAACACTATACATGCACGGATTAGATTTATGGAATACATATTGCACCTGTCCTATAACCTAAGATTTAAAGAATGGAGAACGAATGAGGCTACTGCTGCTATAAAAAAGAGGAGAAAGAACGAATTCAAAAGGATTTCCATCGAATGGTTGGAATAAAAGTTGACGTTGTCAAACGTAGAGTTGGAACAACGAATGACGGCAATACTTCACGAAAGTTTTTTGGAAATCCCATTTTGACAGCAGAGATCACTAAGATAGATGTAAGGTTGATAAAAAGACTCGCAGTAATATTGGAAGTCATTTGCAGCAACTTTTTCATTGATACTAAAAAATTAAGGGTTTATTTGGAAGAGACAGCAAAACCTGGCGATATCGTTATACGTATACCCTTGGTATTATATGCCCGCATCAGTTCATAAAATTCTATTACATGGAGCAGACGTAATAGAAAGTGCAGCCTTGCCGGTTGGATCACTTTCTGAAGAGGCTCAGGAAAGCAGGAATAAGGACTACAAGTATTATAGGACCCACAACTCCAGGAAATGTTCCCGGGTATAGGGTATTCACTTATGAGGATGTTTTTCACACGATTATGATATCATCTGATCCATTCATAACCCACTTAAGACCTGAACCAAAAAAACAAGTCTTTTCCTTTGAGTGAAGAAGCTCTTGAATTTATTGCGTAAATGTGTGGTTGTAGGTGGGGTGGGTGGTTACTGGTGGGGTTTTGGTTTGGGGTCGGGGGGAATTGACAAAAATGGTGGGTGGTTGGCTGTTGGTTCTAGGTGGAGTCGGTAGGAATTACGTTTTTCATTCTTTTCACCAATCAGAAAAAAATTGTTAAAAATGGCGGGTGGTTAATTGGTGGTTGAAGGTTGTGTTGGTGGTGGAGTGGATTTTTAGGAGGATGTTGGGGGGTGGTTGAGACAAAATTTACAAACATGGTGGGTAGATGGCGTTTGTGGTTGGGGGTTGGTAGGGGGGAAATATTGACAAAAATGGTAGGTGGATGGTTGTAGGTGGGGTGGGTGGTTACTGCTTGGGGGGATTTGGTGTGGGGGGGCGGGGTGAGGAAAAAATTGTCAAAAATGGCGGATGCTTGGTTGGTGGTTGTAAATGGGCTGGGTAAATGGGCTGGGTAAATGGACTGGGTAAAAGGGGGGACTTACTCTGGGGAGGGAATCGACAAAAATGGAAGGTGGTGGGTTCGTGGTTGCAGGTGGATTGGGTGGTTACTGGTGGTAGGTATTCGGTGATGAAAAACTTATAAAAAATGGTGGGTGGTTGGTTGCTAGTTGTAGGTGGGTTGGGAGTATGGCGGTATCTGATGGGTGGGTTGAGGAAAATTTTGTTCCTATGTTCTTATAAATGAATTCTTATAATCTGTAATAATTGATATTATAATAAAATGATAAGACAAATATATTGATTTAATTAACGAAACACTAAATTATTAAAAATTATTTCACTCCATATTTGTTTGATGGCTTTTCAAAATTATGAATTATAATGTAAACTTGGATGTTTCACATCTGCCGGGCGTCCCGTGACGGCTAATTTTTTTTTTCTATAAAACTTTTTTTCACCAAACTTTTTTTTTAAAAATGGGTAATCACAATCTTGACATGTGTGCCAAATTTCATTAATCTCCGTTTCATAGTTCAGGTTTTGTGGATTTTTCCGCTCTCCCATACAAAGCGCACCACTGTGCGCCGTCTTGTTGAAAGTAAACGTTGTCCAGATCAATACCATCCGATTCCGGCTATGAAAAATTATTAATCATCTCTCGATAGCGCAATCCATTCACCGCGTAGCTGTTGCTTCAGCCTCATATTCAAAAAAGTAAGGTCCATTGAAATCACCGGACCATAAACCGCACCAAACACTAGTTGAGAATGGAGAGGCTTTTCAACAATAAATATTGGGTTTTCCGAGCCCCAGATGCGAAAATTTTGCTTGTTGACGTAGCTAGCGAGGTGGAAATGGGCCTCATCAGTCAAAATGAACTTTCGATGAAATTCCGGATCGTTTTCATGCATCAGCAAAGACACGACGTTGTTGATGATTGGCAGGCTTGAGTTCTTGTGTTAACTCAACTTTATAAGCCTTAAGACCCAAGTCTTTATGCAAATTACGTTGTAATGACGTTTGTGGAATGCCCAATTCCAAAGCTCAAATTTTGTCCACCTATTTTTGAATTGAGGTCCGACAAGGTGCTTCACAAAGACCAAAACATGTTTTAGTTTTACGAACCGTCTCTGCCAAATTTTCACTATTTTTATAGTACATTTTAATTTAATTGTATCTTTCCATTTTAATTAATGACGTAGTTTCTACTTGTCAAAGGTCGACAAATTACAGCTTCGAAAGTGAAAACTACCGAAATAGCGGGCTATTCAAAATAACACCTCTTATTGGAAAACCCTTTATTTCCTCTCCAGTAAGGTATACGATCTGGTTTCACACCAAGATATTTTGCCGTTTAAAAAATTTGTAGCGATTTTGGTGGGTATTTTCAAGTTAGTTCTGTTGTTTTTCCTAAGTCGTGTTGACATTAATTCCTGACTGAGCTCTTGTAGAATGTTCCAAAAGCCAAGTCTTTAAAAAAAGGAAAATGTATGATGTTCAGGAACACCTTAAATGTGTCTACTAGGAGTGGTGCAATAATTGTATTTTTAGAGCTTCCAGCCATATAAGCTTCCAACCAAAATAAAAACAAACACTAATTTGATCTTATGTATTTCTTATATTTTCGGCCTTTCTTTCATTTAAATTATCAGTTTTAATGTTTTTTTTTCATAAATTTTTCATTTTAATAAACAAAATATAAACAATTGTTCGGTTCTTCTCTTCTTCACTTTTTTTTGTATATAGTTTTTTCTTTTTTTTTTTGTATAAGCTAAAGACTTTTTTTTCAATTTCAGAAATAATTATATTTTATAATAATTTTTTTATTGTTATATTTAAATTAAATAATAGAATTTCTTCTTTTTTGTTTGCTAAAATAAAAACAATAGTATTTTATTTTTATCCCTCGCGCATTTACATTTTAAAATTTACAAGTTTTCTATTTCAGTTAAATTTTTTTTCTTTTATACAAAATAATTATTAAAATGTGTACATAATAATAATAATAATAGTATACAGTCGTGTATGGATCACTGTTTGGTATAATAAATCAGTTTTGTTGTTGTTGTTGTTGTTGTTTATTTTCTAGGTTTAACAAAACTCAATTTTATGTTCCTATTGATTTACATATTTATTGCAAGTGAAGACTTTGAGAACAAAAATGTACAAATTAACATTTTATTGATTTATATTGCAAATGATTGGAATATTATAGTGCTTTTTCTATAATTTTGTTTTGTTTTAAAATTATTTACATTTTTATGTTTCACAAAGAAGATTTCATATAACAATATTTATATAGGTACCAATGTTACGTTTGGAATGTCTTTCCTACTAAAGCCACCAGGATAGTTCAGAAAGAGTTTTTTAATGGGGATTTTCTCAGGAAGGGTGTTTGAAATTAGGAATGAAAGTGAAACGATATAAAAATGAAAACAAAAAGAAGAAGGTATTAGCATATTGCTATCCTCTTCTATTTTGTTGGGTCCGAATATCAACTGAAATCGACTCACAGTCCATATAATTAAGGTTATTTGGAGCATTTTATCAAAATCTAAAGTGAAGAAATGTGTTGTTGAGTTTCATTCCCCGTTTTAACAAAAACAACAACAAATAATCAAGTGAAGTGTCACTGTGACCGCCATTTTCGTTCGATTTTTACGCAAATATGAACAGACCTTTATACATATGTGCGGTGTCCTTGAATCACCCTGTTAATTCCGTAATTACGGAACCATTATAATAATTTGACATTTGGCTGCGTTCAAAGCTGGGCCAAAGAATCACAAAATGGCAGTGTTCCATATAAAAATTTGTCAACTTTAATCGGGTATGATGTTTTTGTATTCCAGCTGTTATTCGAAAAAGAAATATGCTCTATCTCCGATGACAGCTGAAATCAACTGTATTGACATTCATGTTCACAATCACAATTTTAACAAGTACCATTTGTTGTAATTGGGGAAAGAAAATGATGTTTAATGTTCGAAGTCTTATTTTCCACCATCAGACACATTTTGTCAATTTTGTTTTAATTCTATTTTCGATTTCTTTTATGGACATCTCATTCATGCATTTCCGTAGACTAGAAACACAAGTGAGTTTTACAATAACAAAAAAAAAAATAATAAAAAAAAAATAATAACAAAAAAACATAAACATAAATAATATACACGCACTAAATTGGAAAAGGGCGGCGAATGACTAGATTCTTATAAACCGAGAAATAAAATGTAAAATACAAATTTCACACAAAAAAAAAATATCATATTCAACATAAATTCAAACAATTACATAAATGATATTTTATTTTACAAAAATTCAAATAAAATAAAACAAGAAGTGACAAATAATGACGTTTGTGTTTGGTGGTGGAGGTTGGAAATGATGTTTTAAAAATGGAGGAACGATTGAATCGACATGAAAGTTTGACAACCTCTTTTTGTACTATCGAAGGCGGCTTTCCTTCAGAATGACATTTCGTTTTTTTTTTAAAGCAAATAAATAATTTAAATTAAATATGACTAAAAATATATAGTTTTTTTTTTTATATTCATAAATTGTTTACAAATTTTTAAGGCTTTCACACTGGGCGTGTTTCTGTACAGGGTGCAATGATTTTGTTTTTATATACAGTAAAATTTATGGATTAAATTATGCAATAGAATTTCTTTTTTTTTTATTATTATTTATAAGTCTTTGTAAATTGTTTTTTTTTTGTTTTTTTTTTTTTCTGTATGTATTTAAAAAGGGCACGTAGTTTAAAAATAATATTTTTGTTTCAACGATACAAAATGTTAACAATACTCCTTTTTTTCTATAGCTATAGCTTTTGTTTTAATTTTTTGTTTCTGTTATCTCTTTATGTTTCTCGCAATGAGTATGTGAGTTTACTTCGTTTATAAGCCAAACTTTGTTGAGATATATTTTATATTCTATGGAATAACCATTTAAAAAACCTAACTTCGCAGTCCTTTTTTTTAATTCTTAATTTAAAAGAAAGTAAAACACAATTTGTATTTTTTGTTTGTTTAAACACTACACAAACCTCTTCCAGCAAAGCTTAAAAATTGTTGCAAATTTTGTGTGAATTTTTCGCAAACTTCGTTTCTTTGACAACGACAACGACAACAATGGCCTTAAGCGTGTATTTGTTGCTACTTTGGTGCATAAAATTCGATGTGAAGTGCATTTGCAGTGACAGCTGCTGCTATTATTTATGCTGCTACTGCTGCTGCTGCGGCGAATATTGTTTACAGTTATTGTTGTAGCGGTAGCGGGGGTGGTGGCGGTGGCGGCTGCCGTGGCGTCAACTGAAATGGCGGCATTTGTTTTATTGATGGCAACATCCGATGTTGCACCATCAGCTGCTGTACAAGAAAAACTGACAATTGTTGTATTTCTATTGCCAATCGATGATGATGGCGATCTTGGTATATGAAAACCGTTAAGAAAATGTCACCGTCTCGCAAAAAGTACTTCCAGCCAACAATGACAGGCGGTTATGTCTGTACGACGATATTTGGAACCCCAACCTTTGGCAAAACTTATTTGCATGCTAAATGTATCAATTGGACCCGTTTGAGCACCAGCTATTTGAGGTGGGCACACCAGTTTTTGAGTTCGAGCCCTGAAATAGAAAAAAAAAATGGAAAATGTCAAAATGATTGTTAAATCAAATTCAATATAGTTACATATGTAATGTATGTATGTATAATAAGTTCGTTCCTCTCGTATACTAGAACAACCGACTGTTTTGACGTTTGTAATGACAGCTACATCAGTACCTAAAGTGGGGTTCTCATGGGACAATGCAGAGGCCAAGACAATGAGACAACACAATCATTGTTCCATGTGAACAACTGTTTCCAGGACAAGACAATTGTCATTAAATTGTCCTCCGAACTAGCCTGATCAGAATTTTATGATAGATAACGACATCTTTGTTAGAGTTATTAATGTCTTTTGAATGTTAGCTGTCAACATGACTTGTAAGTGCTCAGTTGATATTGAAATTTGTTATAATTTTTAAATAAAATAATTCTTGTATCAGTGTCATGATACAACTACTAGAGATAACGCATTCCAATTTTCATTTTTGATTTGTTCTGCGCATCACGTCATAAGAACACCTTAAGAACACCTGCCTTCTCGTTTTCGCCTTCCCGTTTAACTTTTTTGTTTCGCTCTACCCTATGCGCCTACGTCATAAGAACACCCGGGACTTTGACAATAGTTTGACGTTTTTTTTGGCACCATGCGCAATGCCATATCTTTATTAGTTGTATCATGTATCAGTGTGGTTACAGTTCCGTCAGCAAACAAATTAAAAAAGGTAAAATGGATCTTGACATTTTTTACTTTTGTTTCTTTTTTTGACAGACCCACGAAAAGTTCTGTCAGTGGAAAAGCACATGTATTATATAAGAAATTCCTTTGACAAGCAAATTGCTTGCAAATTACTTTTCTTACTATTATGGTAAGTATATAACAGTTAATACCATCGGGGAACGGTAGGCTTGAAGACCTTCAAATAGATCTAAATAAGGTGTCTCTTGTCTCAGCTAAGATTTCCAAGTCTGCTGTCAAAAACAGAGAACATGTCGTTTTAAGATTTAAGTTTGTTGCAACGTTCTGCTACTTCCTGAACACACCTTAATTAACAAGATAATTTCAAAAATCCTTAAGAACTGTCAGATTTCTTGCTATAGTACTGGATTGCCAATTAACATGTTGGTCTGATCTTGCTGGTACTGGTTTATCAAAACTGTCAACCGTTATGGAACTCTTACAATCATAAAAGTAAAACTTACCTATTTATATCAAAGGCATTTAAACAATAACCTGGTGGCACTTTGGAAACATGCCGGCAATCATCGTTTAATGTGGGAGAATGTACGAATATGGGTGCTTCTGAACGGTTGTATAACCAAACGCCATCAGCTTCCTGACTAAGAGTAATACCTTTAAAAAAAAAAAAGATACAATCTTAATATTTTGAACAAATTTTATAAATCAAATATGTTTTTTTTCATACCTAAACCAATTTTTTGCCTTGTTTTTTGCACAGAACTTGATGTTGCTGTGCCCTTTTTTTCGGCCAAATCTTTCAAACACATTCCACCGCTACCTTCTGAATAGATGTTAACTGTGGGGTTTTTAGCCTCATACCTTTCACCAACACGTTGCGCCAATTCCCAATAGGCTATTTGGCACCATGTCAGAGACGGCGATGAGTGATCTGTAATACGATAAGAGAAATGCAATTTTTAAATAATTGTTGAGATGTAAGTTATCGATTGATAAATATTTTGTACACTTGTACAAGTATGACTAGAACTAACTTAAGCTTCAAACAGGGCTCTTGCCACTACTTAATTTCTATTTATGTTTGTATCTTAAATATTGTCAAATACTTTTCACTTGGCGAACCTTCACTGTCTCACAAATTGTATGTTCACAGTTACTGGCGCAAGTGAATTTATGCATGAATAATACCGCCATCACTCTATAGAACTCTGATGGTAGCATTCCACCCGGTTGCTCTATATTATTCTCTGAAGATATCAGCGGTCCCTAGAATGTATAGTTTGCGACAGTAATTACTTGCTCATAATAATATAGTTTATATACGAGTAGCAAAGCCGCCATTAGTCCACCAATAACATTCTATGTAAACTCTGGTGTTCCACAGGGGAGCCATTTTGGCCCTATACTATTCACTTTGTATATTAATTACGTGGTTTCAGTAAATTTAAGTTCTCCTATTCTTACTTTATACCGATGATATAAAAAATAAAATGCACGACTGGGTCGCACGAACTTGCTCTAATGAGTGACAGTGGTTTAGGGGCTTGAGATTTTGATAAAAATAAAATTTTCAAAATTCTTAAATAAATACTTAAACTAATTTGAGCTGAAAAAAAAGTACGCCATTTTATTTCTAGGATAAATTTGAATTTATGAGAATAAATTTATAAAAATCTGTGAAGGGTTTTTGAGAAAAAAAGTTTTTTTTGCAAAACTTTTTGAAAAAAAAATTCAAAAAAAATCCAAAAACTCCAGTTCATAGGTATTCAGCAAATATATTTATTTAAAAATTTTAGAAAAAAATTTAATAAGCAGTTTTCAAAATATTAATTTATTAAATTTTTACCTAAAAAGCAACACTGATTTTTTTAATTAAAAATCGTTAGAGCCGTTTTTGAGAAAAATAAGCTTTCAAATAACGGTTGTATGGCAGGTACCGTTATTTTTTGAGCTAAAAAAAAAATTTCAATTTCCTCTCTGTACAATAGAAGAAGTCTATATACCAAGTTTGAAGCAATTCGGCCCACCCGTTTGGGCTGTAGGTCTACATACAGACAGACAGACAGACAGACAGACAGACAGACAGACAGACAGACAGACAGACAGACAGACAGACAGACAGACAGACAGACATACAGACGGACAGAATTTTTAGACCATCTTTTTTCGTCTTCGCTATTATCGTAATGTCATGTTTGATTGTTATCTCAAAACTTTTTTTTTCGACGAATGCATAACTTGCCTTATAGTACCTATAATCGCAAGTAAAAAGAATTACTTTTGCGAGCATCATTTCATATGCTTCAAGTAAATTTAAAAAAATATTACGTATACGCCCGAGTGTATCCCATAAATTCGCAACATTTATGCTAAACAATGCAACTCAGAAAATGCAATGAACAGTTATCATTTATCAACCATTGCTCATGACAATAACAACCATTCTAACGTATGTTTATTTATCATGGAACAGGATGTGTGAAATTCCAATAAAGAAAGTATTATAAAAAAAAAGTACGTATACGCCCGAGTGTCTCGTTTTACATTCATGACGTTCTAAGACAACTCACATTTGAAAATGTGTTAAACCTTAATAATCACGAACACACCATAAAGGTGAGGTAATTTTTCTTTCACCATACCTACTCATCGCAATCGTTGACCACGGCCATATATTCACACAGGAAATCACTTACCTATCCTCCTAAAAAAGAGGTAGGTATTGTACCTTTTTAAATGAAAATTTACTACACACCTCAAAAACGGGGCCTGTGTTGTGTGTTGGGGGATGACAGAAAGAAACGATCGCATACCAAGGCCAATAAAAATATTCAAAAAACAAAAACAACACCAACCAAACTCAAGTGAAACCCATTCACATTTTTTTTTTTCAATTTTGAAATACAAAGATGAAAAACATAACTCATCATAAGCACACACGAGCACGAATACAAAAAAAAAAAAAAAACCAGACGCTTTTATGTTCGACTTAATGCGCCGATAGCATGTCTCTTCGTGTGTCATGGAGTGGTGTGTGCGATTGAGGTTTATACCCTGATTACACTTACTTCACGCGAATAAAAAAAAAACCGTCCAAAACCACCTCAAAAACCCCCGCGTAGACACGCACACATAACAACTACAATAACACAAACAAATTGAGCTCGTATATGGCAGGCGCCATGCAATTTTCGTGCCGTCGTCGTCGTCTAGTCAGTGGGCCGTCGGCGAGGCGCTATAAAATAAATTGCTTGAGAAGAAAAATTTAAGACAAAAATGAAAAAAAAAATAATTAATATAATTTGCAATAATTTTTTTTTTTTGTTATTAATTTCGTGTTTGCTATATTTATTTTACATCTTCACTTTTGGTTCTTTGGTTCTTGGGATTCTGCCTTTCTACCTTATTTTTTTTTTTTTCATTTTCAAGATTTTTATTTCTTTTATTTTTGCAAATTTATATTTTGCATTTTATATTCGCCGTGTTATTTATTGAAACCCAATTATAGGTGCGGTAAGAAAAAGGGAGGAGTGCAAGTAGTTAAGTTGGTTTCTTGTCTTTTTTTTTTTAATATTTCTTATAGGCGCCACCGCTGGATTATAGCAAACACGTTATTCACTCAGCGTCAGCGCTATGCAAATATTTACAGTCTGTTTTATACATAAGAAGCCCCCCTTATTGAGATTGCAATATTGTTGAGTTGATAAGGTATTTTCTAAAAGTTATTTAAAAGGATATTTCTTGGAAGAGGGATTATTATTATTCAAAATGTCACCTGTGTACATACGTCAGAATAAAATTTGATCACGGTTTCCCAAAAAACTGTCAGTTTGACAGTTCTTGTTCATTCGCCTTGACATGTTTGACATACAAAGACACTTGTTACTGTAAGCTGTTAATGATTCGAGAGATCGTTTAAAAATTACAAAATGTCGGAATCGGAACAAAAAAGATGGAATATCCCATTAATGATTTGATTTGACCTAATCCATAACAGAGTGAACACCAGAACCTGACGCGTAGCTGTCAAATTGTTTGCTTATGCCACACGCAATACAAGGCGATGGTGAAAACAGTAAAGTTGATTGTGCCATAATCAATTTGATAGCACGATCAACCTTTTAGCATCCATCATATACTTAAAAGTGAACAACAGTATGCGAAAGAATACATTCCGTCCAAGCGCGTCAAGTACAGCAAATTTAAGCGTGTCTTTCAGTTTTTATGTAGATACTGCGTTTTTTGTGATCACCTTTACAACGAAATCGTGATTGACAAAAGTTTGGCCTTGAGGCGAACCCTGCTCCAAATAATAATTTGTGTGAAAGTTTATGTGCTTAAACGGAATATGCTACAGCGGTACTGCACGGTGCTACACTTTGCGATAAAAGTTGGAACCATCATACCATCTATGTCAAATCAAGAACTTAAAACCGATAGTGAGGCTATATACTTTAAGCAGACGCAGAAAGAAGTTTTTTAAAAAATAATGCTGCAAAATATTTTCCTACACCCTGTTTCAACTTCTTTAAGGTCTACACAAAAATAGTTTGATGTTCAAAACGTCTACGCCTTAAAACTATTAAGTTGGCTTACAAGCGCAGCAGCAAAATAAATTGACACAACGTGAGCTGGCGCCAAAAAGTGCGATAATTTGGCTAATACCGGTCATCTACAGTGTAAACACGAACATTTATATAGCAAGTTTATTTATGTTTTCACTCTATTTATCCAAGAAAATACCAGGTGAATTTTGTTTTGCAGTTTATTTTAATTTTGTCTGCACGTTTTGTTTATTATTGTATTGAGATATTTATTGATATTAATTTATTATGTAAACTTTTCTGATCTTTGATTTATATTCTATTTTCTCTGTGAGTTTTTAATTGATTTTGATGCAAAGCAAGCAAATAATTGACAGCTCGTTATTTGTTATGCATAAATAAAATCTTTTATTTTCTCTTTAATCTAGGTTCAACAATTGTTGTTTATAAAATGCAAAAAAAAAACTTTGGTTGTTTCTCAGAATATTTCAATGTCGAATGATAAATTAATTTGCTAATAAACATATAGACTAATTGATATGAAGAATTTAAGGGAGTATAACTACAATGCATACAAATTCATTTATTTACTGGCGCCAGTGTGCCTACTTTCATGAAGGAAACAACAAAAAATATGCATGTTTTTTTAACTTTTACTTGCATCACAGGTCCAAAAATTAATGCATGTGTGAAGATAGTTGACTGTCTTCCATGCGACAGTAACAAGAATTGATTGGGTTTTGCATTGAACTGTCATCTTTATCACTTTTGAAAGGATAATTCTATTTTTACTGAGCTGTTGCTGTCAAATAAACTTATAAATAAAACTACTAAAGGTAGTTCCATACTATCCCACAGTGTAATACGACATGTCAAAAATGTGTGATGAAACAGATGTATAATAGTGTGGAAACAGAATATGACAGCGCAGATTTCATACGATTTGACATGTGTTTAGATCTGAAATATTTTTTTAGGACCATCACACATTCCTTCACACTTTTTTTTGACATGTCGTACCACACTGTGGGATAGTGTGGAACTACCTTAAGGGTTTGGCATTGCGCATGATACAATACAAATCGTCAAACTCCATTGTGTGTCTGTGACGCAGCGCGCACAACTAACATTTAGAATGTATAGAGCGTAAAACGAAACAAAAATTAAAACAAGAAGGCGGCAAGGAGGGTGAAATCTTCATAAATGTCCGTGACGTAGATGCTCAGAACGCAACAAAAATGAGAATTGGAAGGCGCTATCTTATAATGCATGCATACCATTATTCTCTTTAAGCACAATCAATGGCTGCATTCAACGCAATTTGAAGTTTTAGTGAACATTTTTTAAGATATACGATTGGTTGGCTGTCATTTAACCTAAAAGCAGACTTAGCATTATAAAGCTATTTAATAAGAGAAGCAACAAAAAAGTACTAACTCCTCATTGGCTCTGATTTCAACCATTAAACAAAAACCAATGTGAATCTGGCATACTGTCGAAATCCTGATGAACAGGTACACTCGAATTTTAAAAACATACCCAATCAAAGTAATTGATTAAGTTTTAATTACTGACAGCGCTCTTAATAAAGGCGAACATTCCAATTAAAACATCAACTTTTACTATAGCTGGTTAAAAGACCACACAATCAGAGAAAAATAAACTGGTTGCAAAACTTCATCTTTGCCGACAACCAGTTTAAGCTTGTCAAAAAATAAGAAAAAGGTAATTTAATATTTTTTTTACTAAAGCCTTAGTGAAGTAAAAGACTAATGAAAAATCTTTAACAATTTTGACAGCTCTGATTTTTTTTATGAATGAAACTGTCAGCAAAAGGGACACGAATAATAACCAAGTTAAAGGAGCAAAAAAGCTTTTTGGGATGTATTTAACTTTAACTGCTTCACATAAAATTGTCAAAGTGTCAGTCACGTCATCAGGACTGACAAACGTCAAAGTAAGTAATGTAATGTTTGTATCATTGTTTTGAAGTTGAGTCGCAGAATATACATATTATTTCTTTTTAATTCACACAAATGACAAATGTTGTATTATTTTGCATTAAACATATATTTTAAGGACTTTTTTGGTTCAATTTCTGTGGACAGCGATGTTAAAGTCGTGTATAAGTTTTTTAATTGATTAATACACTTTAAGTGTTCCATATTAGAAAAGTATAAATCTTTAAGACTTGGAACATATAAAATAAAATCCGTTCGATCCTCTATAAACTTCTTCAAATGACAGATTGAAACATTGACAATCATTTTGACTAGACTCTTTCTTCTTCAAAATGTTTACCCTGTGCCTTATTTTCTTCAAATACACACCACTATTATTCTGTCTCTTTTTTTCTTACTTTTGTTCAAATTATTTGTTGCAGCCATTTTATAATAAACATCATCTTTATATTTAACCATGGAAATCACGTATTTGAAGTCTAATTTGCAAATACGTTGGCGGCATAAAGTTATTATTACCCATAGCTTTATTTTTATTCTTCATGCCTATTTATTTATTATTATTATTATTATTTTCTTTCTCATTGCTGCCCTTCCCTGTTGTTTATAATATGTATTTTATTTTTTGCTTTTCTTTGCCTATAAATTGTTGCCGTCAACGTCGCATCACGTCGCTCGTGTCGTTGAATTTGGCGTTTTCTCTGTGTCGTTGGCCGCCATCTTCAAGTTCATAATATATTATTGTGTCTCTCGATGACATTTCGGTGGACTTTTTCACTTTGAATTTACGGTATATTTTATTTTTTGACATACATATATTATAATATATGAAGTGAAAATATTTTGATTAGTAATTAATGACTCCCAAAGACAATTCATAACATTTTAAGATATGAAGGTATGCTATGTTTATAAATTCATTAAGTTAAAAGTTTGCTCGTGTGTAGGTATATGTAAATGTCATCGCGAGCTATGAACGCCAAACACAGAAAAGACGCGTCATTTGTTTGTTCATTCGTTGTTGGGTGCTAATGGTTGTTTTACAAATGATTATTGCTTTAAGTATTTTGTCCAACACCTGACCTGCATTTGTCGTATGAAAACAAAAGAGAAAAATAAATAATTATAAGAGAAACAGCTAAATAGCATTTAACGACAATATTTTTGGCGCCACCTGGTTACGTAAGTGGAGACCTCTAAACGAGGCGCGTCAGCGTCAGCCAACACCATACAAGAAATTTGTTCGGAACTTAATGTTTTCTTTTTCATATATTTTTTTTTTTTTTTGCTTTTTGCAAATTAGAAACGTTTTGTTTATTTATGCCATTAGCAAATGTGTGCTAGCAATCAATAAACAAAAAGATCAAGGCGCAGAGTCGAGAAACAAGTTAGTTTTTTTTTTACAAACAAAAAAGAAATATAAATAATATTATATATCTTTTATATTGATGTTAAAGTAAAGATAAATATAAAGAACAACAAAGATGGCAACACAGATTTATAAAATCATTTATAAACTTAAATAAAAATTCTCGGGATTGTCATAGAGATACAAAACAGCATTTTAATTAGTTGTTCTCCTTAAGATATGCGACATCTGATAGATTCAAGACGGGAGAATATTTATGTATAGTATAAAGTAGAGTCTATAAGAAAATATATTTCTAGACAAAATCAACAAGACTGACGAGTTAATGAAATATAAATATATTTTTAATAATGCATGCGAGTTTCAATAAAAACAGTCATCACAAGGTAGGTAAGTACCTTTATTTTTGACAAAATGACTATCTTGAAGTTCATTCAGATTCTAATCTCGTTTTTTTTTTGTTTGCTTTACTTGTATAAACCTTTTTGTAATTGGGAGTATAGACTTTGATCGAATTTAAAATATGTAGGTGTGTCAACTGTCAGTGTCAGAAAATAACTTTCAGTCAGTACTTTAAGTATTGAAATTACGCGACAAGCATCCATGGGAATTTTATGATAGACACTGTGGAAGCTCTATCTGGTCGCATGACAAGAACGTTATAAGTTTTAAGTGATGAATACATTTATTACAAGTTCCTTGCATAGTTTTCCAGAAGTAATTCATCAATATTTGTCTGTTTTAGTTCTTAGGTTGGGCTTAGCAAAACGCCATAATGAGAGTACTATACATAGATTCTAAGCACAATGAAATAAAGAAAAAATTATAAAGGACGATATGTTGCGGCCGGAGCAGTCCGTAACAGAGCTAAAACAAAAAGTTCAAATCATGATCTATGTTTGGTTAAGTTATCGATAGATTTCGCTTGCCATCGTTAGCTTTCCTCATTTTCGTAGTTAACGGAAATAAATTTGACAGCTGATAGAAAATAACTATTCACAGGAATGTAAGGTAGATATTCTGAATTTGAGTTTTACGTTACGTTACGATTTCAGATTTTCTGAATATAGTATTCACTTAAGAAATATAATTATATTAAAAGTTGATTGTGACACAAAATGCCAAGATGTCGTATTGGATGCATCAACTCAGCAAAGCTGGTATTTTTGTGTGTCATCGCTGTAAATGCACAAAAACAAGTCTTCTAACATTTCCGTGCACTATAGACCATTATAATGGATGACCTACCCGTTTGGCAGAACGGAAGGAAACGTTTCATCTGGTTCTGACACTAGCTTTCGATTGTATCTGGATCTGCCCTTTACAGTTGGATCTTAAAGGTCTAACTAAAATACCCCATAAATACGTTATAACACAATCAAAATGTCAACGCATTTTTTCTGGTCCGCAAAAATGAATGCATTCCGTGTTAGCCCCAATTTGAATAAATCAAATGTGATGTCACCAGTCATCAAATTTTATATATTGAATTTGCCATTTTGTATTTGTTTTTATTAAATCGCATTAGTTTTGCTGTTTCAAAATTGAATAAGATAATTTGATGGAATGCAAAAATACAAAATCAAGACTAGCGCTTAGAGTAGTTACGAAAAATAAAACTAGCTATGTGGTAAAACGTGTTTAATCATGATGTGAAATGTTCCAGCCAAATGCACGCATTCATAAAGTTTTCAATACACAAAATATTTAATGAAGAATGCGCATTTGGAGGCCAGCTATGGTTCGTTAAGTTATGTTTATCCTCACAAAGATTTAAGTTTGACAGCTGTGATTCTTGTACCTTAGCAGCATGGTCAGTGTACTGAGCATTCCTGATAAGGAAAATTTCAAATATCTGTAAATATATGACAGCTTGATGTAGTAGGTATATTGCTGTCAAAATGTCAAAAAATAAAGTCACAGACATAAACTTACCTACAAATACCAAACGAGGAATTTAATACAGATGCTTTTGAAAATTCATTAACTAAACCACGTAATTAATGTAATGTAACCTTAATAAATATTATATTCATACAAACTATTCACTATTTACGGCAGTCAAGCTGACAAAACTATACGCAACGCACACAAAATCGTTGCGGTGTTACTAAAACAAAAAAATTTATTTTATTTGCGGTGGCGGCGGCACTGGTGCGTCGTCGTTGCCATAGTCATTGGTTGCAATGACAATATGATACCGCCCGCCGCAGTCGTCCGTGACTTTAATGAACCACTAAACCACACTGCCACCCAACAAAACATCCATTCTATTACTACGTGATGTGACGCAGATGCTTACTGCCATATAATAAAGAACGGCCGGCGGCGTCACAAGACAGAACACACTCAACCAAACCTAGCTTAGCCCCATCAGCCATCACATTCTCACAGGGAGCAGGAGCACCATACAAACTAAAATATACTACATCACAACATCACCGTTGCCGCAAATATTTTTCTGCGCGACAAGATCTTCGCATAGCGCCGATCCGAGCATAATTTTCATTTAAAATGCGCATCGAAAAACCACAAAGCAGTGAGTGCATGGCCAGGGTGAACAGAAACGCGACTAGGGGGCTTTTTCATTTAGACGTTGGAACTTGAAATACGTACACAATGTTGACATTACCGCCCTTTTTTGTGGTATCGTCTGAAGCAATCAAGAAAAAAATATAAAAAGAAAACCAAATCGAAAAAACTGCAACATTGTTTGTTTATCACGTAAAAAACGTAAAAAAAACGAAATTTAAATTCACAGTGGGGCCCTAAAAAAGTGAATTTCTTTTATTACAGCATATTTTGATAAGAAAAATTCTGACATGATGGTATTGGACGATAGATTTTTGACAGTTAATACGGCTTTTATAGGTTTTACACATTTCTGGCTTGGGATTGGCTAATTATCGTGAGAATTCAACTTCTCTTACAAAATTCCTGACTATTGTTTGTTTCGAAAACTTCTTATTTTCGTAGTTACCAATGTTTCGTGCAGTTTTTTCACCTCATAACTGTGAAATTAGTCTTGTAGTTCAACAAGATTTCCTTCATAATTGAAAAGAACTTTGAAACTAAGATGGATATGAATTTATTTAAATTTGCTCAATATTGTGGTGCAATTATCTATCAAAGTATCCTAAACTTTGGATAAACTTTGACAAATAGTATAAATAATGGACATAAATATGTAGGTATAATGTCAGCTTGCGGACTTCGATACTCATGTTGATTTGTCATATCTACATATGTACATGCCTATGTTCGAAACTTAATACAGCTTTAATACCTCATCAGTGCAGGTGGTTAATTCATTTTTAATTACAAAAACAATTTCCCCACTTTTCCACACACATTAAACTGACGTCAATTAATCCACCCAAATGACAACTCAATACGTTTCGTTTAAACAAATGTCAGCTTTCCTGAACTACACCTGTTTAAGCGGAAAAAACTATCAAATGTCAAAGTGGGTGCCTAACATGCTTAGTCAGGGCAACAAAACACTTTTTGCCACTTGACTCCACTGAATAAATTGTTGTCAGCAACGACAATCACGCTGAACCAAAGACTGCAGGCAAAGGCAGCAACGAGAAGCCGACAACATCAATAGCATTGTCGTCGTCATTGACGCCAATCTTACCGATCTTGGTGTGATCATCATCACGTTCGCCAATAAATTTTGCTTACACATTAGTTTGGCCGCGTGCACCACCAACTATACCAAGTAGGTAAATATACACACAACAACTACTTTATCAATTGATTTTAACAAAAATAACACGATCTCCAAAAGAGTGATGAGACACGCTCACTTACTCTGTGGTGCCGAATAAGGCGGCGCGGCGGCGGCGGTAGTGGCGGCGTCGAGTCGTCGTCGGGTGTATGGTGAGAGGTGGGGAATATTGGTGATGGTGGCGTCAAATAGCACTTAGCACGCGGAAACTTCAGGCAAACACATTAATTGCCTGGCTCTATCCATTTTTCCTGTTTCCTCTTTTTACCACCCCACGATGACCGACGGACGCGACGACAAACGGCCAGACGAAAAACTCAACTTTATGAGGAATTCGTTCGTCGAAACGTGCAGTTTTATCTGTTTTTCTTATTTTTTTTCGTTTCAAATGTCGGTTGGTCATAAATTAAAAAAAGAAATGGGTATCGTCCCGGTTCCATCCCCAGAATTAATAAACCGCATTAAGATAAAATCAAGCGAATAAAAACAACAATATTACCCGGCATTGACTATATTATCGCCGGCAATGACAGCGGCAGCGGTTACGGTGACAGCGACGCACAGCAACAACAACGCACGGTGGCGCGGCATAGTGGCAGTTAGATACTTTAATCGAGGCTTATTGTATGTTTTTATGGTTTCCACTATTTGTTTCATTTTTTCTTGCTTTAATTTTGTTTGATTACTCCCGATGACGATGACCGACCATCACAACTTATTATCAGTGTGTTGAGCAGAGCAGCGGCGCGCGTTATACAAAATACAAATTTACTTATACATTCAATATTATCACATCACAATATCAATATAAAGCTAAACGTCAAAATGTGTGAGAATGTATGTATGTGCCAAATGCGATGGTAGCTTTGGCGACGCGACGCGACGGGCAGTTGTCGACACATTGTCGCACTAAATGTAATTATTTATAACTTTTTACGAAAAGTGATACAGCTCGGGGAAAGAGGAAATTTTGCTGCCGAGAGAGTTATTTAGGTGGCGCCTGTTTATTATTGTTATTAGAGTGTGTGTCATATTTTTGTATGATTATTATTATTGCTACTTTGAGGTCATTTGAATACAACAAAATGTATACATAAATCAAAAGATCAGTTTTTTTTTCTCCTGTTGTTTTTTTAACAGAATAGGTTGTAATTTATTTTATTTTGTTATTTTGTTTCCCGCAGTGTGTCGCTGTACTCTGAACGATTTCATTTTGGGAGTGGCAAAACAGTGAGGTTAAAGATCAATTAACTTGTTTTATTTTCACTTAATGTTAAGTTAATTTGTATGAGTGTTTTTTCTATTTAAAATGAAACTGACCTTTTTAATCATACTTAACATTTGTATCTTTAAGTCACTTGAGAAATTAAAGAATATTAATTAAAACGGAAACGTCATGCAGCGGTGAATTTCAAAGACAAGCTGATGTGTGTGTTGCCGAGGAGCTTTGATCATTTGCCGATCAGAGATTGTTTTTATTTTTAAATTGTTTTAGAAACCAATACATGGAAAGATTTATGCATATGGAGTGATGTTTAACTTGTAAGTATAGGTGTCTATGGTGTTTTTTGTTGTATTGGTGACTTTATAATGAGGAAATATCTGATGAATTTTAAAAAAGCAGAATTTTAGAAAATAACATTTTCGGGTTTAATAATAAAAAAAAAAAACTGTTGCAAGTTGTGATTTAAGCAGCGTTCACACGCAGATAAGACAATGGGACAATACTCAATTGAGCTTTTTGAACGGGGTTGTACAAGACAATGCCAGCCAGTCGATATTGCCTTCAGAGATTGCTCGCCAGGCTAGCTCGGAGGACAATATAATGACTATTGTCTTGTCCTGGAAACAGTTTTGTTCACATATGGAACAATGATTGTCTTGGCTCATTGACTTGGCCTCTGCATTGTCAAATGTGAACTTCACTTTAGTCTTAAAGTAAACAAGCTGTCAAAAACTAAGCGTAGGACTATGCTCAAAGCTGCTTCCCATCATGCTAGTATCTACTTACTAATACTAATAAGGGTTCACTTTTCGGCGAATCTTTTACGAATAGATTGCTGGCTTTAAGGCCTGCAATTTATCTAATTAGTCTTAGTTGTGACAACTATGTATCTTTAAACAGAACGTATTCGTGTATCGAAAAAAATTATCTGTCAAATATGAAATGTAAAAAGCGTTAAAAAGAACACGTTTCGTCACGGAATATTTAAGTTGCTGAAGTGTCTACTATAGTAATAAAGATCATTTAAAAAACATATTTAAGCGCAGTTTAACAAATATCTTTCATTAACTATTCGATTTATTTCATACACAAAATTACATTTCTTTCATAGGAAAATGAAAAATGTGAGTGCGCACACTATTTCTGTTTTTAGAAGCAGACGTATTGCTTACAGATATATCTGCGCAGTGTGCAACTAAACTGTCGTCCGATAGAAGAGTTTTCACTGTCTACATACATACCAATATACAAACTGAAGTTGTAAAAGTTTATGTGTATGATGCAAATGTTTCCGATTTATGAAAACATGATCAGAAAAGGTGAATTAGTAATTTTATAGTACAACCAGGTAGTGCAAAAGTTGTCAACCTAAATGTCAAATCGAATCGATTATTCACGATTCGTGTCTTGTCAACATGCATTTGACTTTTTTACAAATGTCAAAGTAGAATTGACATTTGCCGCCATTTGCAAAAATTAAAAAATCAAAATTTCTGATAAATCCGATCAAACGCGTCAGACTTTCGAACGTCAAAACATGTGACAGATGCAAAAATATATGTAGAGGCGCTTGCGTCGTGCCTCGTGCAAACGGAGGTATAATTTGCAATAGAAAACACAAGTTTTGATATGATCTCGATTATAATCGTTCTGATTCATCAATGAGTTCATTAAAAATTGAATAATCAATTCAAACTTAATCAGTGATTTGCAATCAGCGATATGCAGGCACTAAACAATACAATTTCCAATAAACCTAAATGCTAACTACCCCTTAAGATTGATAATTACGGTATAAAACTTAACAACTAAAATAAAAATATATATCAAGAGTAGAAAAAAGGGGCTTACTCAATAATAAATATAAATAAAATTGAAATCAATTTCACTTTAAACAATAACGTTTTTATTTGCTCTTTTCATGAACAAATTCACGATACAATCATAAATACTCTCTCAAGTCTTATTATCAAGAATTAATAAAAACAAAATCATGACTATACCAACTAACTAAACCTAGCCAAAAGTTAGAGTGAGAAGTGAAATTATTTATATGACAGAAAAAAAAAAGTTAAACTTTAGAATGAATATTAATCTTAGCGTTATCTAGCGCCATTAAGGCGTCAACTACGGCATCGTCCTCCTCGCTTCTATAAATTGTTATTGTTACTTCTGTGTTTGTATTGTGTTATACTAGTATGCCAGTTGCCATTATCTCTAATCAAGAAGAGGCAGTTTTTATAGCAAAAAAAAAAAAATCATATCAAATAAATTGAAAAAGAAAAGAAAAAAATCACAAGAAACGACGACCACCACGCAAAAAGGTTATTACTATTACAGCATTCGCTAAAAATAGACAGACTCTACAGTCTACAACATTCTACACTAGCCACAAGCATTATTGGCATTTGTTGGCAGTCATAGTAGTAGTAGCTTGCTAGTAAGCTACTAATCATATAGGTGGCGTGTTTTTCTTTTGAATCTTCTCCTAGGAAGAAGAAAAAATGAATTATTTTAATTAGTCGGTCACATTTTTTATTATTTTTTGATCAATTCAGTTTTTTTCTTCTCTTGTTTGCTGTAGATTAGATGCATCTGCAGCAAGCTGCTGCTAGCTGATATTTTGCAGTCTAAGTTGAGTTGATGTAGATAGGCGATCGTTGATTAAATTAGCACTTGGTCGGAAGTGTTATGGATGGATAGATACTCCCAGTATGGTTGCGTGTTTCGTTCATCCAAATGTACACTCATTAGTGCTAGTGGTGAGTTTTGCTCTTTATACACACCACACATTAGCAAAAAATTCTGTGTGCTGCGATGTGTGAACGGACTATAGCCATCAGGCCCGTATAATATTTATGGCTTATTAATTTCAAGGTGTTCGTATGGATGGCGCCGTTTGATTACTGTTTTAATTAGCTTTAACAACATGTTGAGTTATCGACGCGGAAAAGAGATATGATAGTAATGTAAAAAGAAAATGGATCTATATTCTATACAAATGATAAACATAAGACAGACATGATATTTTCACATTACTATATTATATTTTTATAGAAAGAATTCTTGGTTCGAATCGTCTTAATTGATAAGTCACTGTCATAATTATTATAACTGTCATTATTGCTATGGAAACTCTATCAGTATCATTTATTTTTGTCGCTAAAAGCTAGACGCTGCTGGTATCGTGACATTTTTAAAGAAAAGGGAATATAGAGGGTGCCATAATCAAACTCTACCATCAGATACAATGCTGTCATACGATCAAACGAGGGTGATTAAGAACTGCATTTTTGGCACCACTAACTGTTTGGATTTACATCTCTGCTTTGCTATACAAATTATAGCACTAGGAATAGGAAGTAATTACTGTTGCAATCAGTGCGTACTAGATTTTAAAATGCAATGATTTCTGTCAAAACAGCGCTGCCAGAGCCAAACTTTTAAGCAGATTAAATGTCAAAATTTAACTTTCACAGTCAGTTTTAATAATTATATTTTAATTATTTAGGTGACATAACGCTGTTACAAAATTTTCGAAATCAAACATGCTTTTGACAGTTTGGTAAGCATTGACGTGAAATTTTCTTTAGGCCCTGTCATTACCAAAGAATTTATGTGTTAATTGTTTAAAAACTACAGTTTATTTTGGGGTTTATGTCAAACAAGAATATGATTGAACAAATAAAATTAATAAAACTTCCGATTTCAGCAAAATGGGGGTTTTTTTTTCAAATATGAATTTATAGCTTACTACTTTCTCTATGTATTTTGGCTATTGGTGGCCATTGTTTTTTCGTTAAGAAAATGTTGGTGAGCAAGTTAAGATAGTATTTGCTACGTTTTGCGTTAATTGTGGCATTTTGCCTTTAATGCCTAAGCGATCAAATTGTCCAATAGTATTGCCTTAATTATAATTTTTTGAGTCAAGCTACTGAAACATGTAGCGCCAAACTGGCCAACACACGCAACTTAACTGCATATTTTGCCAGCTTTCCAGTATCTTAAACTTAAATACCACCAAATTAATAGTAAAAGTGCGTACGTGACGAAATACATGTTAATAAAAAATATCCCACAAAGGTTCTTATAGCCAAACCAAATTTGCAAATTATGATAATATTTCGCACAGCTTTGTAGTTAAGTGGTAAACTTAGTCTCTGTCAGATAAGATATTACCAAACTCTGATGACGAGTTTTTACTATCGGTTGGAATATTGAAGATTATAATACAGGTGATTAAGATTTTGAATTAGGTTGAATAGCGAAATGACTGGGATAACTGAAATCATACATAATTTTTGTGAGTCAGTGGGTTTCTATAATTAATTTGGGTAAAGAATAGAAACAATACAGAACTTAAAAAGCAAACGAATGAAGAACTCATGGCTGCACTTAATACTTTGTATGTGCATTTTTTTTTTTGACGTTTGCTGTTGTGATGACACTAGCTTTTCTCTCTGGATATCACTTGACAAATCCCAACTTCTTAAGAAATCTTCAATATTGACGAATGACGTCCTAGTCCTAGTGATAACCCTGTTAAATTTTCCAGAAAAAAAAAAAAACATAAATATGACAGAAGAAAGAAGGTTGTAAATGTCAACATATGACAGCTAGGCATTGAGTTTAGTATTTGCTCAAAAAAATGTTAATAAAGGTCTAGTAAAAAAACTTTTATTAACTAACTAGAAGCAAACCGTTTAAATATTTCTTATGAGCACATTAGCAGCCATGTAACCCAAACTAAAATTGCAGACGAAAGGCTTTACAAATGATTGGGTCACCACCTCTGTCATCGTATAATCGTTATGGTCATCACTACCACCACTAGTGCTTTCCTGCAATTAAAATTTATTAGGGCAAAAACATGAGGGACTCACTGAAGCATACTTAGTAATTTAAAAGTATAACGAAAATTCTTCCCAACTACACAAAATAACGGGACACAAAGTGTTTTTTTTTATATATATATTTTATTTGTGTCTTCGCTGGCGCCAGGTCAATTATACAATTGTTCGACAATAAAATTGTGTGGTACTTGTGCAGCAGAGCGTGACTATACTCGCACATGACCGAGTTTTTTTTTATAAATTTAATTTGAGTTTGACGTTTCATCGTAGTAAAAAAAACGCATGAGTGTTATAACGTCTGCTTTGAGTTGTGTGTTTTATGATTGTCTGTCTGCTCTATTAGTAGATCCATACAAAATTTTTTTTTTATATTATTCGTCATTTAATAAGTTAAATGGCAAACTATAAGTTATGTAATATGTTAGTCCAAGGCAACCTATAAATGCGTAACTTTATATCTTTTTAAATTGAAGTTTTACTGTCAAAGATTTTAAAAGCATAACGTCATTATAAAGTGCGAGAGACTATCCTGTAATGGACGAAAACAAGCGCAAGCGAGTGTCACAACAGAAAAGTTTTTTTTTTTTTTTAATATCAGTAGAAAAGAGCATTTGATGAGAGGTTTATTTTAGAAGTGTTCATGTGATTGGCGTAATGCCGAACCATTATGAACATAAAGTGGTTTGTTCTTCTGTCAAAAACTTAACGAACTGTTTTGTCATGTTTCTGTAGATAAAATGAAAAACCATAAAGAACATACCCATCTGTCAGAAATTATTTTTGTACTTGATTTCATTGAAATCAAAAATGGGGTCGAAAAATTTGCAACTGTCAACAAATATGTACTGTTAACGTTTTTAATTATAAAACGTCACACTTGGTTTATTCAGTCATATGGCAGCATACGAGTATAAATAGTTCCTATTTTCTGAGAATAAGAAACTTAATACCCACCATTCCAAGCTACACCCTATTCAACCGGGTTGAATGAAAATAAAAAAAAAACAGACAGACAAATATAAACAAACAACTTATTTCGAGTTAAAATTCCAAAGAATTGACGCAGATTACTTTTTTTTACCAGATACAATCTTTGTGGGAATTTAAAAAGCTAGCAAAAATAAAGAAAAATAAAACAAGCGGATTAAAATAGTTCTTTAGCATATACATATATATACACTGTAATCACTTCTTGTCTTCATGTTTAATAAAGTTTGAGTTATTTTATTTGAACAATATAATTTATTATTATTCAGTATAATAATAATAATAAAAAAAAACTCACAAAATCTCATTAAGAAAGATGCAGGAAGGCGCCTCCATTTATATTTTTATGTCAAAGTTGCAGTCAGACATGTTTTTGATGAAGTAGCAATTCCGGTATTGTTTCAATGACTTGGTTTTTATCTGTCGTGTCGTGAGTCGCTTGTTGGCTTAAATAATTGGCTTTAGCACATGGCTTCTAAATGAACGTAATTAATGACTTTTGTGTGCTTCACACAATCCAGTATTAAATACGCTGTGGGATGAAAAAAGAGAAAAAAAAAAACACAATCGTTTTACACACCACTTTGTGGTTCATAAGGAGAACATTCAAGGAATGTCAACTAATATGCCATATCCACTTGACAACATCTCAGGTTTGACTTAGTTGAATTTTAACAAGTTGCCCCTGCTGTGCCTCGTTGCTTTAAGTAGGGCTCTTTTTTTTTGTGAAAGCATGTGTTCTTTGCTTCGGAAAAACCAGCATCTGATTATACACTGGCTTTGAGAAAAAACAATTTCTTGCGTCAATAGAGATAAGAAAGTAATATAAGGTGCAACACCATGGGAGACACATGAAATCTTATTTCGCTTCTGAATATAGATTTCAAACCCCTATAAGTGGTTTGAATATGTAAATCACTGCCTAACTGTAGGTATGGGTTTACTTAAAAATTGTATATCCATTTCACTTATTCGTAGATAGATGAGTACTTGCTGGATTTAAGTGTAAATAAGAGTTGAAAAAATTATGTTCAACTTCTGTTAGTAAATTTAGCTTCCACTTTCATTAATGTCATACTTGCTTAATTTAAGGATGAAGTGTCATAATGATTGAACTTCTCGACACAAGTTGCTGTGTTAAGAAGATGAAAATAGACAGTTTGTTATTTTTTGTGTAATTTTATTTTTTGACATATTGATTTAAAATTCGAAACATATTGATGAAACCATCAAGTAATGATTGAATGTCAAATGCCACTATTATAATACTATTAAATTCTATCAACAATGATGCAACACCACTTAGTTTTGACATAAACTAGGTACAGTAATGGCGAAAACTTTAAAGCAAAGCAAAAGTCAGCTCAACATTAATCCCTCTTTTTTTATGTGTGTTAAACACATGTATGAACTAAATGATAAGGCACATCTGACGTCATTCGGACAAAAAGCAGATGTCATTGATCTAGTATGGACTGCTTGTGCTAGGGGCCAACTTCACGTTTGTGTCACCTTAGTGTCACCGTGTGTCAAATATGGAACCAAAACGAAAAGACATTTTTATAGAGGAGCGTACATTGGTAGGTGAAGTAGGGCAACTGTAACCTCTCAACCAAATATAAATCATCAAGATATTCAATAATGAATTTGAACTGGAGTTTACTTTTACCAAACTGTGTTTATTGCAAAACTTCATGCTTTTGCACATTTTTCAAAAAGCCCTATCTGAATTTGTCGCAATCTAGTTCAACGTAGAAACAGAAACAACTTCAGTTTCAAGGACAGCTAGAAACAGAAATCACAAATCACTAACCAGAGCTTACGACATTAACAAATTTGCAGAGAATAGCTTATGATTTGTCGTAAAAGATTTTCACTTTTTTGACGTCAAAAACTTTCCCACGAAACATGACGTTTCGTTTATATCTATTTGCCATCATATACATTTTGACAGTTCGTTTACGGCGTCAAAAGCCTATTATGTGGGTTTCACACGTTGTCTCATCTAAGCCCAATAATAAAATCATACGCAAACGTCATTAAAACTTACGAAGATCAATGAACTGTCAAAATTTGAATGAAAAGTCTTTTACGACAAATCGTAAACTTTACCACTCAAATAAGTGTCATACATGGTTATTGTTGTATTCACACAAGCCATGACATATGGCAGGACAGAGATTTGTTGTTGGTGCTTCCAAATGTCCTCTAATATACAAAAAGGTTTTATTTCCGAAGACAGGATAAGAGCAACTTCCAATGTGCTCCTCTTAAATTTGTGTCGTAAACATTACAGTTCCACGATATTGGGAAATTTCCGAAATAAAGTAAATAAACGTTCGTTTCTCAGTTTTAAATTGGTGACATTTCTTCAATAGTGTTATTTTTGTTAAGTTATTATGTTTTCAGATCACAACAACTAAAGGGTCAAACCAAAGTTCCGTTTTTATTCTAGTGTCCACGATTTTAATCTTCTATTGAACCTATGGAAGGTAAGCAAGCATATTTTGCAATAAAGTCGTTAAATCGTAAAATACAATAAAAACCTTAAAAACTTAAGAGCAAAGTATTGTAAAAGATGTTTCATTCAAAATCAGGCGATATGGAATTCTTCACATGTAGTTTATTAGTTATTTAGGACCCCCTCCTTGTGGCCAAAGACAGAACGAAAGAATTTATCAATGAATATTAAAAAAAAACCAGTTTGAATTCAAACACAGCTTTAATCAGATCAAATCAAAATATTACTTTAAGGGTGCGGTTAGAGTTTATTCAATCAATTTTGCATTTTCTTTAAAAAAAAAATACATACACCAACAAATTAAAATATAAAACAAGATAATAATACTTAAAAAAAAAAATTATAAATATAAAACATTTCAAAGTTGATTGAATAAATTAGTAATAAAGCAAACTAATACGATCCACATTTGAATGTGTGGGCCGTTGACGAATAAAATCAAACAACACCGAAACCGAAAGATAGATGAAAACAAAATAAAATGGCTATATTGTTATCAAAGTCATTCTCACCGTTTAGGAGCGGTCTCTTAATAAATAGCTTTTTTTTTTTTTTTTTTGTAATAAGAAAATAGAAAACATAAATATTCAAACGCCAACGAGCCAAATACAACAAAAATAAAAAAATCAATGTTTATATCGCGTCGGAACAACACGTGTTCCATACTCATCTACATTCGCTCGCCTACATGAATAAATTTATCCGAGGTATATGTTGTTCCAAATACGGGCAACGATTTGACCATTTTTCTTAATTTTGGTTTTTTTTTCTACTACTTATACCTAATCGTACCCCAGATGTTTATTTTTCGAGGCATAAAATAATCTGTTTTGTTTTTTCTTAAATTCAAAAGTATGTGGAACTATAATACTTGTTTTGTGGCACCCATCTTATTCTTTTTATATGCACACATTCACCGTTCGTTTGGTGGCGCTAAGAAAATAAAAATAAAAATAAAATAAACAAAACAAAACCCATTATGAACTCCCACTCGATCTTATTTTGGGCTCGATTCGACATAGTTCAAAACGATTGAAAAGTCAAAATTCCTAGTTCGTGTAGAATCCAGCAGGTGACGTAGTGCACAACATTTCAAATATGCTGTCTAACTACCCACCATTTTCAAAAAAAGAGTGAACAAATAACCATGAGATACTACTACTTAATGTGTATAGCGGTTTTGTGTTGTATAACCAAACAAGAAAAATACTGAGCAGGCAGAACTCTACACTAGTATTTTCGCTCTCCGTCCCCCATGCATTGCTTCAGCACTTCATGATAATCGATTATAAAAATCGATGAGTATATTTTTTAACGTGCAGAATTAAGGTGCTGCCAAATGGCTGCTGCTTACTGCTTACTGCTTACCGCTATTAACCCATAGTGATGGCGGCTGGCCATACTTAAAAGTCTAAATAAAACCTCCATAAGCTCGTATAGATGGTTAAAGTGTACAAGTATAAAAAAATGCTGGCGCGTCGCGTCGCGTCGTTTCGGACGGCTATAAAAATTTAGCTCTATGAAGACTTATAGCTTAACTTATAGTTAGCAATGTTATTTTTGTAGCACAGTGGCGGCGGCGGCGGCATTCCGGCGCCAAAGAAAATACTTTTATCTATATACTCTATGGCCATACACGCTATATTTTTGTAGATATTATGTGCATATCTTTTCCAATACAAAAACTACTTCTACTGGGTGGTGGTAGGTAGGTATATTATCGCGGCTATACGGTTTACGGTGGAAGCCAGAGCTGCGATATCAAGTAATAATCGTAACACACTATTTAAACAAATAAAGCAGCAGCAGCAGCAAAAAAAAAAAAAAAGTTATTGAACACTCATACCACATTGGGATTTGCGCGACAATGCCAGTACTTTTGCCAGTGGTGTGCTTGTGACATGGCGCTGGCTGGCCGACACGTTGGGCTCTACTTGAAAAATCAACAAACGAACGGCCTTCAAAACGAATAATGCGGTTGGGTTGGAACAGGTACAACAGACAGAGTATGTAAGTTGTATTTATTCGAATAGAATAGATATCTCTTTACACAAAAATAAATTGCTTAAGGTAAGTATTTGCGTGAAAAAAGAGATAAAATAAAAGCCCTTCAATTTATTTGCGATAACCTTTTATTGTCGCGTCATTTTTAATTAATATATCTTGCAAAAAAAAAAAATTCTAATCGATTTCAAGGAATAAAATTTGTTTGACCTACCTTCGCCGTTAGTGGTGAAAGATTCTGGAATTTGAACTTGTAAGCCAGTGGTGGTTCTGCTGACTGTGGAAAGACCTCCGTCTTTTGAGTTTTCGCTTGGAGCACGGTCTGAAAAGATAAAATTGACAGTTATTATTTAAAGTTGGCAAGAAGGTTTTTTTATTTAAACTTATATATAGGTACCTAGTAGTTATACAAGTTATATTTATAAGCTATATACAGTTAACAAGAAATTATCTGTCAAGGAGACAAAAATAGGAAAATGGCTGTCTGTTCAAATTATTTTGACAATTAACTATTTGACTTCAGTTTTTACTTGGATTGTGTCATCGTATGTAGAATTGATGGTACTCTCGTCATGATGTTTTTTTTACTGTGGTGCCCTCTGATATCTCAAACTTCGTTTCTAATACGATTTGAAGATATAGCAGCGGCCTCTAGGATGTAGCGTTTGTGACCGTGAATGGGCCATTGTTGCACATTAAACGACCAGTTCAGTTAGTTGTACAGCAGTGATTGAGCCACGCATCGAAAAGTGAACTTGATTCACTTTGGTTCGTGTTTGGATAGCAAAAATTTAGGGCTTGCCCCCAAAGGCAAGGACACGCGTTTTTTTTACTTATAAAGGCAAAACCAAACTAGTCGAAACTGCACTGCAATTGAACTGCACGTACTTTTCTTATGAAATGTTTTAGTTGAATCGCATTACGCTGCAGCGGAACTGCACTTCAGTGACATACTTCAGCATAGTTTGTAGTCTATCCAGCTAGTGGAAACAAAAATGCTAAAGTAGATAAAAATCTATCTTTCAACCTTGCAAAAACACGCATAATCTTTGCACACTACCAGGTTGTCAATATGTCATTATCATCTTTAGTGCTACCAAGGTCCATTAGCATGGTTCATTTATTTCAAATGCTAAAACCCAGATCCAGAGGTTTATGGAATAATACCTGAAAGGTCAACAAAACCAATGCTTATGAAATTTGTTAATGGTTTTTATTACTATTTCATAAGAAAACTTAAAGATGCCGCCAAAAAACCGTAACAAATTCATTATCAATTAATTTAGACACACTTGACAAACATAAATTCGTCTAGCTGTCTAGCCTATCATTCCAGTTTGGTTTAATTAATTCTTGAAAATAAAACAAAAACAATGAAAAGCCAAAAAAAAGCATCTTATCTTGTTTCACCTTTTATAGTCTCGTCCCGACACAATATGCGACATGGAGAGTGGCCGCATGGCGGCGGCGGCGTCGGCGTAGCGTCGCGTCGTCAGCAGTAGCAGCAGCCGATGTCTCGTGCGTCAAAACACATTGGCAAAGATGAAAAATATATAATTATGAATTCGTTACGCACTGCGGGATCTTCGAAAACATCGATAAGTACACTTATAATTAGAAATTGGTTAATATTCGGCGCCATCTATAGAATTATTTATATCTGTCAACTTGTGTATATTTTCGAAAAAAAAAAAAATCACAAAATTGGTCGCCAATTTCTCTTCATTATTCTTCTCTTCTGCTGACAGGAATAATTTGTCAGATTTGTTTTTCGTTTTTGGCTATGATAGCATTTGGCATTATAGAATTCATTTTGGGACAAAATGTGCATCGAAAGTGACAGTTCAAAAATTTAAATTTAAGGTTAGGTATGCATTTCGAAGTCAATTAATCAATGCGATGAAAGATAGAAGACATTGATATTAGTTATATTTTGTTTAAGTTTCAGTTAACCTAAATATTCGTGTGCAGACCCATTCAACATAGAAAATTCAACAAATCAATAAAAAAAAAAAAACATGGTGGCGGCAGCTGCTTAAGTCAGCGGCGCCAGAATTCTTCACAAATTAACAAAGTGGATTTAGGTTTTTTTTTTATTCAACGCCCGTCTAGTGTCTACGTCGCGTCGCGTACAAGTTGTTTTGCTCTTCTTCTGCTGATGGCGTTGCTAGTCTGTGATGTGGGATTAAGACGGTGGGGGATTAGGATTTAAAGCCAAGTAGCAGCGGAAAGAGTGATTGGGTTAGGGCAGAATGATGGGGCTATGAGTCTTGTTTATTTATTTTATGTAAAAAATTCAAATAAAGGCAAGGTCGCACTTTAGCGGAACTGCACTGCACTAGCTGGATAGACTACAAACTATGCCGTTTAATTTAGTTAAAGTGCAATTCCGCTGCAGCGTATTGCGATTAAAATCATACGATTTCATACAAAGAACACTTGCAGTTACATTGTTATTAGTAGAGTTCCGCTGAAGTGAATTTCCACCTAGTGAGGTCTTGCCTTAAAAGGCAGCTTAATTTTCTTTCAAATTCTACAATAGAACAAAATTTCTTAACCTTTATAGGTTGGTTTTTCACACCGAGCCGAAAACCCGGTTTTCAGCTAAAAGTTTACGAAAACATGAAAATCATTCACACCGGACTTTTCAAGTTTTCGTTTGACATTTCAGTTCATTTTTACAACTGACCATCACATTTTGAAATGAAAATATTTTCGGCTGCTATGATTGATGTGTGTTTGGAAAGAATCAAAACAAACTTAGGTGTGTTCTGAAAGAATCACAACAAAATAAGGTGTGTTTGCTTTGTATTTCAACAAGTTTTCGACAGGTTTTATATAAAACTAGTTGTTTTTTTTGAAAACTTGTGTTTAGCAAAAATGTATGGTAAAACTTATGTTTTCGTTCAGGTTTTTGGGAGTTTTCAACGAAAACCACGTTTTCAGCTCGGTGTGAAAAACCTAAGAAAGAGAAAACGTCAATCCTTTGATGTTGAAAAAGATCTGTTTGACTGACTAATATTTTCTTTTCGTTAGTGATTTTTTTAAAGTGATAAAACTAAACTGCTTTTTTCTTATTTCTTTTAGAGAGTCGGTATAGTTATTGTCATTATTTAAAAAAAAAAAAATATAAGAATAATCGTACATACCTTCGGGTTTCAGTCTGTCCATTACTGACTGTTGATAAGGCGGAGGTGCAGCTTCTGAAAAGAAATTTACATTAGAATATACAACCAATGATGATTTCCAAATCAAGTATATGTTTTAGATAAATTTTCTGTTTAAAAATGTTTGGTAGTCAATAAGTTTAGTTTGTTACCCTTGGTACCACTTAAAAATAAAACGGAATACAAGGTATGGCAACACCATTGTGAATAAGTCAAATTAGACGTTGTCATCGTACAGTTTGACAGTTTTAATAGTATTGTACTCAGAAAGTTTTGTCATACGAGTGCTTATTGTGTTGCTAACAGTTATTTGAAGCATTCATCTTGTTTAAAGAGGAAATTGAATCGCGAACATTTTTGTGCAATGATTTTCCACGCGGATAAAACCAACAACACTTATAAGAGACCATCTTGAGCCATTTTCGATGGTTTTCCGAATTCAAATGTGTTCGTACTTTGCTAAAGGATGAATTTCTTGAATTCGTCGAAACTATGGCACAACCCAGTATAAATAAATGCCTTGCATGAAATGATGTTGCAAGATTGTTACGTGTAATACCGTGAGATTGAGGCATGCTCTGTATAAACACGAACTAGTGTCAAAATTGCAAAAAGACAGTTGTGTTCAGGCAAGGTTAATATTTTAAACCTTGTCAAATTAAAGTTATGATATGAATGACCTTAAGCTTTATAATTTTGACTAAACTTCTAATTATCTGGCAAATACGTTATGAAAGACCACAAAAACAAAAACTAAGCTGAATGAGTTGAACGCACTAAAGAACAAAATGGCTATGTTCAAATATCTATAGCTGCTTTGACATAGTTTTGACAGCTGCCAAATCAGTAAAGACAGCGCTATAGAAATTGTTCAACATAATAGAGACAAACAAATATTTGAGCCTCACTCAGTTATACCTCCACGATATTAAGTTGATTCAGAAGAATTAGTATATTCGTGTTGTTATGTCAACCATTTGTTATACCTACTCAAATGATAAGATTCTGTCCCTTTTCAGGCAAATTTAATGACGTTAAAGTGATTATGCAGTTAATTTTCAATAAATGATGTAATGCATTGATTCCGGAAGGCTATATAGACAATGGTTGTCAACAATCTTCAAAAAGTTTTTTGTTGGAAACAATAAAAACAAACCACTTCACCTTGTATACTTGACTTTATTTACTATTGACTGTTAAGTTGTTAAGATAGGCAAAATACCTTTGCTGGATTTTCAAACTGTTTTTGTTTTCTCTAGAATATATATGTATAGTTTACAGAGCGTGTTTTGGTTTTTACTTAAATCTTTAAAAATATACTCGATGACAGAAATACCAAGAAAATCCCATACAAGATAACAGCATTTATCTTTCAAATTCGTTCAAAACTTATGCTTATACAAGAATGACAAGAGGGGAAAAGCCATTTTGTTTTGTGTGTTGAATTTTTTAGATTTATTCTGCAGATTTCTTTTTACTTTCGCGAAAGTTGTCACTGGCGTCATGCTTACATTTGTTTACTTAGATATTTGGGTAGGTAGTTGGTGCGTTCTTTTTCTAACCATAGTCAACGATTGTTGTTATGTCAAAAAAAAAAAATTGTTGAATTCTCATTTTAGGATTTGTTTGGTTGGTTTTTACAAACCATTTAGGAACGATACGTTGTTAGAGTGTGTTAAACTGTCAAACGACCACTTTTAACATTTTTTTTTTGTATTTTAAGGAACTACCTAATTAAATTATTCGCCTTCATCGCTCTAAATTGGCGAAAAATCCATTTTATTCTTTATCGTTGATCACTCAAACAAAATAAGCACGTTCTTGCTGCTCAAATCGATAATTTGTAATTTTTTGGTTTGATTTTTTCTAAAGACTTTGAATTGTTTAAAACAAAACGTTCAGTTTGACAGATCAAAAATCTCAACTCATATCATGGAGGTGAGTTGGAAATAGTAACAAATCTTAACTATTTGACACTTCAACGTGATTTTATTAACTGTGTTATGATATCATATAGTTACAAATCGTAAATAATTTGGTTAAAAGAACGCCTTTTTGCTGATTATTGTTAACAATTGTTGACTATGGTTAGAAAAAGAACGCATCAACTGTAGTTGCTTACCCTGACGCCACACATGCCAGCTACTGGCAAGCAAGTAACTACGTGTATTAATTGTCAGATAACTATCTATGGCTGGAAGTTTGCATGTGTGAGTGGAAAATGTGAGTGTATTGCAACTGTCTTGCCAGTAGCTGGCATATGTGTGGGGTCCTGGTTAGATGATAAATCACAATCAGTTATATATTCGCTGTGACACAAACCCTCGGACGCCATCAAACATGCCATCATTGTATTTATATCAAATTTATAGTACTCTGGAGGTATAGTATTTGACGGGTTTCCTTGTTTGACGTAGTTGTTTTAATACCTCACACGCAGCTTGTTTTATTCCATTTCAACATCTCCCCGCACTGACTGGAAAAACCCGTCAAACTCAAATGTAATAGTTTTTCTGCAATTTGACAAGAACACCTAATTCGACTTCGACCAACAAAAATGTCATTAGTACATTTTCAAATGAAAAAAAAAATCCGAACCTATTTAAAGCAACTAACATGACAAAACTTCATTCCCAAATTCCTTCTAACTCTTCCGTAGAGATGTATGTAAAAACCCATTTATTTTCTCTCCATTCAAAGATACCATAACAAAAAAAAAAAAAAACTAAATTAAACCCAATATCACTTTTCAAGAAACGGCCATTAAGTGCTTTTGTCTTTCTATGGTCAAGTCTAGCTTCCATATTAACGAGAAGATTGACACAACTATGTAACAAAACAGATGTGAAGTCTCCCATATGGCTATTAGATGGATTTCTATTTTTTTTTTGTATCTTTCTTATTTTGGACTTGAGGAGAACTCACTTTTATCCATTAATGAATATAAAACAAATATTTTTTTTTCTGTTCAATTTCATTCAAGAAATCGATGCGCGAATGTTATGTAGGATGATGATGATGATGAATAAGATGTAGAAATTTCAGTTACTTTTTGTTTCGTATTTGGTTTCTTGCTATTTTGTTGGGAATTGGCTGCATTTTGATGATTGCGAGAGAGTTTATTTGATTTAATGTGTGCTGCCATTTCCGTTTCCGTGATGATGAAGGAAGACGTTTCTTTTTGTGTTTGGTTGTTGAGAATGTGAATGGGGGGAGTTTTTTTTTTGTTTTGTGAATGCCTGACGCGGAAGTTATTTACATAAACATTCAGTTCCAATGAATTGGAGATAAATATGAAGAAAATTTCGAGAAATAAAGGCCAACGTTTTGAACTAAGATTTATTCAAGTCTAGTTGTCACTTTTAAAAATATAAGGTGTTTTTTTAGAGTTATAGACCTATAAAATAAAATACACCAACTCACACGTTCAAAACTCAAAACTATGCGCTCACCAAGTTATGCTTTTTGACGTAGCAATTCAACCAAAAATGAGCTTCATCGCTGCACAAAATTTTCTTGTGAAAATCGGGATCAACAGCAATCACGTTTCAAGTCCATTCACTCAATTTGCATGCGTTGTTCAGGCGTCAGTAGATTCATGATGAAATGACAATACAAACTAATGATAAATCACATGGCAGAAGACAGGCTTCAATGAAAAAAGTGCTGCCAGATTAAAGTTCTATACCTCTAAAAAACAACCTTAAAATTGTGGCCAGATTGGAAAGAACAAAAGTTTGTGCAGCATTTAATGTAGCAGTCAAATACGTGATCTTTTCATCAAAAGTAGTTAGTAAAGAATTCAAGCTTTTCGGTTTAATTGCCGATCGTTCAATTCATACTTTCTTACTTATTTTGCTTACCAGTTGACAAGTTTTCAAAATATGGTAGAACTTGCCATGCCAAATATTTTTGCTAGTAGTTGTCCTCGGGTTTGTCATACATTTTTGTTTTGCTTATTCAAACGTCAATCATTTTTGTTTTGCTCAATTTAAACGTCAAATTACATTTGTGGCAAAAGCGATCCGAACCATAAACATATACTTTTTGTAGTGTTTTCAAAGTGATTTTTTTTAAATAGAAGAAAAGAAGATGTTTCAAACATTTTAAGGACTATCAGTGTTGAAATTCCTGTCTAGTGAATTGAAAAGATACATTTCTTAATGGCTGCTAAACCTGCCATTTCCGCTACCTCGATACGGTTCGTAATAATAATATAAAATCTTAACGCAAAACAAAAAAGAATCTACTCGCACAATATACAATATTTCTTCTCCCTTACGTCACGTTTTCGACAACTTTCATATGGTAAGTTGCCGCTAGCTATACTTAAACGAATCGTGTTGACGAAAGGGTAGATTTCTTTCTGCTACATTTTCAAGCAGATGGAAAGTTTTATGACTTTTCAGTTGGAACCAATCATGTTTATAACAACCAATGTTCAATCGAAAAAGTAAGGAGTTGTAAAAGACTGTGATCACCTGAAGAACTGTCAGATTTTAATCAGAAATGATATGTGGAGATCCCGTAAAAAATTAGACCCGGGTGCACCAACTGAAGTTCGCCTAAAGAATTTTTTAGACCCAAACAACCGAACCGATTGTCAAAACTTTCCAAATACAAAATCTCCTGTGTTCGACCTTGACGTCTTTCTTCGCCTAAATATATGCAAAAGTGGGTTGGTTAAGCTTTTAAAATAAAATTCATTATTGAAACACATCAACAAAAAAAAATCCACATCGTTGAATACAAAAAATTAATTTATTTCATTAAAGAGATTTTATTTATTCTTCTCGGATAACGTTTATGGTTTTTTTTTTTTTGTTCATTAAATTTGTTTATATTAGTCTATCCAAAATCGAGAGATTAACATCGTTTCGAGTTTTTCTTGTTTCGCTTTTTTTTAAAGCTTTAGTTCGCGCTAGAATGGTCTTCCAGATCACGGTGATATATCTATGATCTCATCTCTAAAAAAAATCTCAAAACGTAGTTAATTATTTAAAGTCAATTTCTTTTGGATGATCTACCCGTATATGTTGTGTCTTCGTCTTGTGTGTTTACCTATATTTAATATGTGAAATATTTAAAACAATGCTCGTTTCGTTTAGGAGGGTATACAAACTTTAAATTTAAAAATAAATTAACATTATAAGATTTGTATGCATAAAATTTGTTTTAACGAAACTGCGTAGAAGTCTTCTTTTGTGATGGATTCATATGGATATGGTTGGCGGTAATGTTGCATAAAATAAAAGTCGCAGACTCTATTAAATGGGATTAAAAATAAAATAAGATTCATAATTAATTGCTTCTATTCAGCTAAGCTTATATTATTAAAAGATCAATAATTTAGATAACTTATTGGTTTGCTCAATTAGTGTTGGAAATTTAAAGTTTTTGAAGTTTAATATTAATTTTAAAATACAATTATTTGGACAGCAGATTTGTTACGCTTTAATTGGATTACTGAGGTCCACTCTTATTTGGAAGAAGCCAACATTTTTTGGGAGGCCAGTTGTCAATTTAGTTCATTGACATTCTACAAAACATTTGATAAAATGGCTTCTTTAATGTCATTGTTTGTCACATGATTTGTTTTGATAATCGCCAAATCAGTTATCAATTCCTTGCTTAACCTGAACCTGATGGTTATCTTGACTCAATCACAATTTGAGAGATATGGTATTTCCTGATGGCTCCAAAAAACACACGGCTAATACATGTCATACTTTTGCAAGATGGCGGGTTGACACAATCATGCATAAACTCATCAGGGCCGGTTAACAAGTTTTGTTTGCCGACTGGCGCTTGAGTGTGAGTTTACACTTGCAAGTTGATTTGAAAGTATATATTATGTACCTGTAGTTAAGTACTTTCGCCGGTTAATTCAGCTTTTGTAACTGTGGTGCGTTCTTTTTCTTCTGATGGTTGATATGATAGTGGAATGATTCAGTGTTACAAATTGTTAGTCTGTCAAACTAAAACTAAATGAAAAAAAAGTGTTGATCAATCACACCCCAGAATTAGCAGAACCTCAAAATCTACTCAAAACCTAGAAAAATATTAAAATCAACAGTTTAAGACGAATATCACATTTTAGTGATCAAGAAAATTAATATTTAGCAGTAGATATATTTTTGCAAAGCGAGAAAGTTGATTGGTAGTTTCTTCTATATTGTTCTTTTTGTTAAAAAAATAAACCTGTCACTTTACAACATTCGACATAACAAACAAAATGTTACACATACCTAGTTGAAATTATGGAATAAAGGAAAGATTAATGATAACTATTGCGAACGATTGATCGCCAAATAAAATAAAAGGACGCATTTCTGACATAAACATGTCATGTTCTTTCAATTTCCCTCAAAACTTTCCATTGTCAATTATTGTCTAATACAAAAAGTATTAACCAACTGAATCCACGTATTTTTTAAAAAACAAAGTCTATCCGATTAATCCCACTCGCTTTGAAATACCTGACAAAAAAAATCCATATCAGGTCAAGATAGGTATTTCCTGTCTCAAAATCAGATATGATTAATACCTTTAATTCTAACATATCCGTCTTCCTTTTTTTGTGTCTGTTTGAACCTCCGCATTCTTTCAAAGACCCAAAAGCAAAAAAAAAAAAAATATATATATACATCAAGACACCAACTCCAAAAAAAAGAAGAACTCCTTACTGAAAATAAACTCAACAAACATCGAACATAAATTGATTAATAGCCAAAGTAAAAAAAAATCTTCACATGAATCAAAAATAAAGGCAAAGACAGTCCACGAGTTCGGGTTGCGACAAAGCCGAACGTTAAAAGACCGGCAACACAGAACACACAACCAGTGGCGGTGAAATCTTCTGAATCTCCGGTATCCTTTTTTTCTTAAAAAAAAATGCCGAAATACCTCACCGCTGTTCAATCAACAAGGTAATTTTTTAAGAACTTAAATAAAGGATAGCGAAAAAAGACGTCTGATTTAAGCAAAGAAAAAATGGCCCCTCTATTCTCTTATTTTTGTGCTGACATTTAGCAAAAACCATGAACAAAAGGTGGTCCAAAAAAAAACCTGACGTTTGTATGTCACCTCGGTCACCGTTATCGTTGAAAAAGAGTTCTTGTTTTTATTCACATCCATTATGAGTCTGAGACTGAAAATTCTTCACTTTTGTTTTATCTACAAGATCAACTGTCAAAAACTGACGAATTTTATGAAGGAACATCATTTTTCTGTGTGTTTGTGTTGAACTTGTAATCCACAAAGAAAAACGAGACACATTTCAGAATGACCGATCTAAAACTGTTGTCCACACTCACCTTTTACATTTTCCACGTTTATCCACTCATAATCTTATTCGTGCAGGGAAAGCTAAAGGGCTAACCATAATTGAAGAATGGTACGTACGTTGACTTACGAAACAGTAGAAATACATGTGATTTGTATACCCAACCCGAAATGACTTTTTGTTCAGTTTCGGCAAGTTTCGTTCACTTGCGTTTTCGTACGTAATGTACCTACCTACTCTTTGAGTCGTACATTAAGTACGAAAATCTGACATTCCTTTTTTTCTAAACGGTATTCTTCTTCTTTCTTTCTTCTTTTTTGTAAAGGCTATTATGGGCAACTGATGTACTTTACAAATCGGAAGGAAACTTTTCGTTTAGCCGACATCGGCTAAATTAGCGACACTTGTGCGTTTATAGTTACTATGCTTTGGCTAAACAAAAATTTGGCACATGTCACTTTCCATTTGCAACTAGCGCCCTTGTTTTCAAAAGTGAACGAAACTCAACGAAAAGGAGCTGGACTTTATTATAGGGATTTTCTATTTCAAATTCGAAAACGTCGGAGTGTGCACGGACATGCATATTATTTTTGGGTCTTAAGGCTGTGGCAACACTGATTACAAAATGTTGTTTAAAATACAAGTGATTCCAAATTTATATTTTTGCCTTGCGTTTCACTTAAAAATGCACGAGAACAAATCTTAAGACTTTTGTTTATAGTCTATCAATGTTACGTTAAGATTGGGCACATAACTTTGCCTTCTAGTTGTTCATTTGACATTTCTTTAAAGGAAGATAACCCTATTAACAGGTACAAGCCTCTATAATATTAGTGTGACGACACTTTGTAAAGGGCTTAAGTTCCAGAAATGTTTTTTGTGACTCACCAGAAGAGAATTCTCTGATAAGACAGTCGGTTTCACAAGAAAGTAAGTAATATTTAGCTCCTGAGCGATGGCAGATAAAATCAAAATCTTTAGCCGTTTTGACAATTTGAGGGTTATAGGTACCTCCAAGCGAATAATTTTTTTTTTTAACTTTGTAGATTTAGTGAGATTTTGGAAACAGTTATATTTGAGCTAGGTACTGTGGGAACTTAAATATACTCATGAAACAAAAATCCAAATTACAGTTTTTCACTAATTATTGTACATATAATATAAACTATGCGTCATTTTGTTTGCCATCAGAGTATACATACCTGTAGGCAATACTGTATTCTAGATGGACCCTCTGGGTATTGTTCGCATCGAAACGCCTCTTTTCGTTTATTTTTTTATTCCTAAGGCTCCTTGACCATGTTAGCCACTTAACTGACGGACATTATCGACTTTAATTTCGAAGTTGAGCATCAATGCAAACACACAAAAAAATCTTCTTCCACGAAACCACACAGTGGAAGACACACAAAAAGAACTCCGAGAAAATTAAAAAAAAAAGACTCAAACATCGTTTGTAATTATAGGTGCAATACTTTCGACGAAAGACAAAGCGAGACAGAGAGAGCTTAGGAGGAGACCATAACACTGGCTAAGGAATGTTTAGTTCCTTTTTTTTTTGTATTGCTCCTCTTCGTGGACAGGCCACATTCTGTATGCTTATTTAAGAATTTCAGCGCCATGGGGATGAGAAATATCTTAACGTACCTTCTACCTTCCTATAAGCACTCTATAACCTACCTACAAATGCCAGGTACAGCGCATGGAAGAAGAAGGATGCGCAACATGGGTTTGGTTAGATATAGGAATTCGATCTTGCTTTAGGGAAACCGAAACTCGTTGTTGTGCGCCGTCGCCGTAGCCATCGCCATCGCTGCTGCTGCCCCTGGGGGCCAAAATGGAAACTTAAATTACCTCAATCTGTTTCTCTCAAGCAAGACCACAGGTAGATTCACGTTTTTATGTGTATTTGATCTTAATGGAGGGTTTTGCATTTATTTTTTAGTGTTGTTAACATGTTTCGTAGAATAAGCGAATCCACATTATAATGACCGAACTCAGTGTGTTGTTCTTGTTAGCTGATGCTGCTGCTGCTGGACTTGGTTCGCTGCTGTGCACAGTAGCACAAGGGTTATTTTTTTTTGTTCTTTTGCAGATTGATTTTTGCTCATTTTTTTTTCTGACATTCGCCAGATTGTATTTTTATTTTTATTTTGAATGACATGTCAAAAATTGTGCACGCGCTCGCATTGCATTGCAAGAAAGATGGCTAATTAGTGCATCCAGCCAAGTATGAGGATTGCGAGGCTCTTAAACGAGCTATCAGTATACTCTTTTGGAAGTTGTCAGTTGGATGCTTTTAAACTGTCAAATGGCAGATCCACCTGATTTGCTTTTGAGAAAAGTTCTCTTCTTCTCCGGCGCGGCGGATGTGTATTTGTCACCATTAAGTGCATAATGCATTTATTATCTGTTAGATAAAACCAAGAGAAGTTTAAAATAGGGATGTCGAATGGCTGCATTCAGCTCCAAATATACCTGTTTGTTGTTGGATGTATTATCTATTGGCCTTGTTCAAGAAATGAAAATGGAAACTTTGTGCATCAGATCAGGAAAAGAGTATGATGACTGATGATCTGAATTGAAGCTGGTCTTGGCATCGAAACGAGGAAGGTAGGAAACGTATCAATTTCACACAGCCATTCTTCGAAGATCCAAGGCAAATGAAAGGCGAAGACAATCCATTAATCGATTTGTTTGTGTGCTGTGTGCATAGCAAACAGCACGGGGATTTCGTTTGAACAGGTTTTGTGTGTGTGTGTTTTTTTTTTTCTAGAAAGAATAAAAATGTTCCTTTCATTAAAATGGACTCTTCTCGGTTTTTTTTTTTTTGTATCTTCCTGTATTTCCTTGAAGACATTTCTGAGAATTCTTAACATGGAGCGCCTTTGAGATGGACAAAAAAAAGACGAGAGATTTCTTCGTTGCTTCACTTTGAAAAAGTCGTGAGTTGTTTTGTTCCAAATACAGGGTGAAGGAAGCAGATGATAAAAACAGGTAGTCGCACTTAAGATGCGCATTTTTGTATATGCTCTGCTTCGAACTTGCATCTTTTTAGTCACGTTTTTGTTTGTTTTTCTTTTTTTTTTTTTTTGGTTACCAGAAGATTTTTTTTTCTATTTAACATATTTTTAATTAAAAAAAAAAACTTTGGAAATACAACAAGATGACGGGGGCTCATAGTGTCACTAGCTTCATGCGGACACAAGCATTAGTGTTCCTTTTTTTTGGTTTTCTTTGAAATTGCAGGTATTTTTATGATATATTTTTTCCTGTGTAGGTTTACCTCCTGCTCCTATCCCGCTGTTCAGTTCAAACTTAATCGTTAAGTTTAACCGCAGATATTCCCCGCTTTGCATGCAATATAACAATCCGAAGCATTCTTAATGGATTTGAGTTTCTGTGGCTTTCTTAATGTGAACATAATTGGTGCAGGAATTTGTTACCGGATATGTATATGTAGTAGGTACCTATACCTATCTACCTTTATAACATCAAGAAATGTTCTTTAGAACGTGCGTCACATGGTGAATGGGATTTTGATAGATATGTACAAAATCAAGTGGAATTCAAATTCATATTCAAGTTTTAACCGCGGAAATTTTAAAATTCCTGCGGTCTTCGGAAATAAAAGCTTATAGTAACGCTAGGTAATGGCACCATTCAAAGAGATTTATGATTTTCTGAATGCATTTTTGTTTCTTTTCCAGGAAACCGAGTGCTTTGAGGTCTCCCATAACAGACATCTTCATTTTCTGAACAGGATTTTTGAACTGAGATGATTAACTTTTTCCCACTTGTGGTTATTTTATTTTGACTCAAAACTGAGTTTTTTCTGAGAAATCGTTGGCCTTTTAGGTATAGTTTATGAGCTTACTTGAGGTCGTTTTTATCATGTTCAACTCTATGGAATGCATAATTGTTTCACAGACTTGCCCTATGGGTTTGAAAGAAGGAACAGTGAAAAGCCGGAGTCAACCAAGAATTCTAAATTACAGTAGATATACACCAGGGAAGTTTCTTGAGTCCCCTGCTCTTTATTGCAGTCCTTGAATATCTGTTTGAAGATAGTGACGGAACCCAAAGTTCATCAATTATTCTTTGCTGACGACGAACACGAAGCCATCATTGGCGAGGATCACTTGACGTTTGGGTGGACGGACGGTTTGGAGGGAAATGGGTACCGTATAGGTTCAAAAGAGGCTGAATACTCGGTCTACCCGTTTTCTGATCCCCTTATGCCTATTCCAGACATTTATCTAAAAAGGACAATGATTTCCAAGTGTGAAATGTTAAAATATCTGTGATCTTTAATTAATTTGTGCTGACGACATCAATCATTGCATAAGTGTGGGGTGGATGTATCTGCTATCTTGTGTGATCAAAAATTGCCTGTAAGAAAATGTACATAAAACCACCGAACTAAACTCATAGAAATCCTCTGCCTGGACGCTGCCATTGTTTGCCAATCTGTCAAAACAATTTTTGAATACCCGGAAACTGTACACTTATATTTATTTTGGGACCGGTTTTTCTTTTTTTGACGTTTTGGAATTTTGGTGCATTCTCAAATTTGGCGCGACACGAGGCAGACTTCATTTTGTATATTTGATATTATGATGCTTCGTATAACAGCAGGTGTAACAAAGTTGGTTCATATAAGAAGTACGAAATGCGAGGAAGCTTTTCATGGCAAAAATACCAGCTGGCAAAAAATAGACCACGACCAGCTCCGTTTTTATTTCCACGATCAAAGAGAGAACCCTGAGAACCTCGTCAAAAACGCAAACCGGAAAACCCCCACACGCGGATCACTATAGTGTCAAGTAGACAAGTAGAAGAAAAATAATTCACCTGAAATCGTTTAACTACGCGCCGAAAAGATAGTGAAGAAAGTCAAACTTTGTCCCTTCTTGTGTCACCACAATAATTGAAACATCTTGAACACACCCTTGAGTTTCATTTTGGCTGCATAGTTCTGGATAAAATTATCTCATAATATAGTAATTTGCATTGCACTATTTTGACACTTACATAAAATGCATGAGCAAACGTAACAAAATGTCAAAACTCAACGAAATGTTTTATCTGCCAGTGATTTTAACGACAGTTGAATTATTGTATAAGTACAGTGTTTACTTGCACGCACTACTACCGTTTGTGCGTCAAATCATAGAGGTGGGTTACTGTTGAACGAAACTTAACGAAAGAGAGCCGAACTCAATTTGATATGGCTTATTCAAAGGGACTGCGTATATATTAGAATATATTCAACTCACATTAATGCTTGGGACTTAACTAAACTTAAACTCACTAATTCGAAAATAACGAAAGTAAAAACTAGTTCATCAAACTTTCTAGATATACCTAACCTATACGTAGGTACATACATATTCCAATAATAAACGAAAAACTCTTCTCGTTTTTCAACATTAATATCCCTACCATTAAAAAAAATAATCTTTCGCTTATTTCGCACTTATTTTGTTTAATTGATGTCGGCTAACAGGCGCCAGTTAAAAAAGTTTTCGGGCGTCCGAGTCATTCCTCAAATATGTGTACGCTTTTCGCTAAAAATAAATGTCTACCACCCAATCAAATAAAAATACTCAATCGTTTTACGCGTCGTCGGCAGTGGCGATAGATGGCATGGCGGCGCGACACGGCGCGACAACGGCCGGCGTCAAAAAGTCGGTCTTTCTACACCTACCTAACCTACAAAAAAAAAAAATTTTGCCCCTCGGCATGTCGGCATTCGTAAAATAAAAACAAATTTTATTATAAAATGCGAATATTTTTTGTAGGCCAAGTATAAGCCCATTAACGCATAATTATAGCTATGTCAACGCTAAGGCGACGTCTACTAATCGCTCTTATTATTCGTGAAAAGAAACTTTTAATCGACAAAAAAAACTAAGATTAGCTTTTTAATTTTGTTTTATGTTTATCGTGAATTGCAACTTTTTCCGATGAGTTTTTACTTAGAATTATTTTGGTAGATAAAGGAACTTGGCGCCAGGAAATAATCTTGGACGCCATTGCCAACTGATCGCCCCACCATGCCACACAATTTCATTTCGCACGGTGTCATGTCGGTCGGTATCGGTGTGTTCGTTTCGATAGCTCTATGCTGAAGCCGTAGCTGAATGCTGCCGATTTGCCTCTATCAAAAAGTGATGAATAACTCAATGAAATAACACAACAACATTTAAAATAAAACACGCCAAAGTGCTGAGAAAGAATTTAAAAACTTTAAATTCAATTTCCACCTAACGGTTTAAACGACAACAGAAACAACAACAACAACCACCGCAACTAATGGCGACGACGCACGGCGACAACGGTTTTTTTTTTTATTTTGTATAAAGGCCGATTGAGTTGACTGTGTAATCAGCTTCAGCAACGTCGTCGTTGGTTGTCGGCGTTGAATAGTTGTTGCTATTTTCGTCGGTCATCAACTATAAGTTTATGCAAAAACAACAAATCAACATTAAAACAAAAACAAAAAAAACTTTGTTTTGATTCTCATCACACAAAGTCGCGATGCCAATGGCATTTTATGTACCATCTCACCAAATGGCACACACATTGTTTTTAATGCCAATGCGTGTTTAAAATATTTCAAATAATTTAATGGGATATTTTTAGAGGGATCAGCAGCACAGCAGTCGTAGAAAATAAAATAAATCCAAAAATAAAATTCAACTTCTTTCCCATTAAATCATGTCCCATTTATACAAATGAAATAAATAACAAAACAAAACAAAAATATGTACTTCTTGTTACTGTTTCTCTTTTACTTTATGCAGAATCAGTTGCATTTTGACAGCAAACACGAAATGAAGAATACCCCATTCGTGGGCTGAATGCTACCACTGGGTATCTGAATCTACACGGCGCAGCGCAGCTCTGTAAATTGCAGCAGCAGTGCAATGTAATGGCGCCTAGTGTATTTAGTTTTTTGTCTTGATCAAAAATACAAAAAGCATGCATGATAGCAGTAGCAGAGAGACACATCAAGTATAGCAGCACGGCGGCATGACCGGCGGGTGCGGCTCGGCGCGCCATGGACCCTCCCCCATCCGACTCCTCTGATTTGGAGCGGTGCGGCGCGGCAGTCGTCTTCGTCGGCGATATTTTCTCTCTTCTCAGCACAACTGTCTTGTTCTGGTGATTTTCTAATTTTATGTGTTTTTGAAAAGGAAATTTTCATATTTTTAGAACGCAACACATTGAAAATGATGGCAACTGTGTAGGGGTAGGCGACCTGCAGCAGTGGGTAGAATTAACCATACCTACACCAGCAGCAAATTGAGAGTGAAAGAGATATACATATATGTATGCATGAATTTATTTCTAGCGAAAATAAACTGTGTCTGAAGTTAAAATTACGTTGATTTTAAATTTATTCCGTAAAGACAACGATATTTTATATAGAAAGAGGGAAAATTTTATGTTTATTAAACGAAATGTGGATGGAGTTTATGTTTTTTGTTTTCCTTGAAACGAATGAATGGTAAAGGAATGTTATGCAGTACCATTTATTGCACATAATTTATAAAAACTATATACTTAGTTATAAAATAGCCTTTTAACTTATATAGACTTATATAGAAATTTTCAGAGTTGGTCTTTTTGACAGCTGTCACTTGATTTATGCTCAGGTTGGTTTGCTTTTTAATAATAATAGATAAGACTTGTGGCCCTTCATTTTGTTTACAAAATTATATACGGACTTTACAAACATTTGTCTCAATTTTCTCATTTATATCTGATGCGTACTTCATATCAAAGAGAACCTAACCTATCTTAATATGAAAAACACCTGGTGCTTCTCATTGCTTGCTCATTTTTATTTTGTAAAATGTATTTATTGGCTGTAGGTTTGCAATAAAAAGCAAATTTGAACCGCAAACTTATATTTGATAACACCCATTATAATAAACCACAATAAAATAAATCACTGAATGCATCCATCAAAAATCACATAAAATATTCACTGATGCAATTTAACACTGACATCTGTCAATTTGATGTGGTTTTGCTGATGAGTTCTATTAAATGTCACATAGCTAGTATGTAGGTACATATTTTCTATTTATAATGAATTTTAGAATCTCACCTGGTATAAGTATCCGATTCCAATGTGCTGGATTGCAGCAAACGTAAACCTTTTCCCTGCCATTCGGACACATTGGTATTCGTTTCAATTCCATTGAATCTCGCAAATCCGGCCATGACCATAAACGACACGCAATTACATTTGGCTCTTCGCCTCCGATCGACTCGCGCGGCACAAGTACACAATCCGACGACGGAAGCGACGAACGATGGCTGTGGTGTTGGCGGCGCCAAACTCCACCGCTGCTGCTGTTGTTCGCGTCCGATCCGGCGTTGTTCGCGGCGTTCAAACGATTTTCGACAACTTGACACAGGGTGTCTAATTGGGGATCTTTTAGCTTTTTCATAAGAGCTTTGAATAGTTCTTTTGTTTTTAGAGTACCAGAAGAGTCGATTGGTAAAATAGTTGCTGATGCTGTTGTTGTTGTTGTTTTTTGTTCGTAAAAATTGAAATTGTTTTTGTTGTTGTTGCTGATGTTGAGAGTGAAATTCCGATTGTTCTGATGATGATGATGAGGATAAGGGTAGCTCGCCCCTATACTCGATTCGTTGGAGTGGGACCCAGCACCTCGGCAACAATTTCGAAAAACACTCGCTGCTGTCGCAGTTATCGTTGAGGTGACAGTTGTTGTGGGTACTGATGGTGGCGCCACCATCGCATTTTGAAAATAGTTCGGATTTGGATGTGCTGGGTGATGACAGTAGTTGTTGCTGCCAACACTTGATTCGTTCGAAACAGAACCCCCACCGGTACAACAGCAATTCCGTAAAACACTTCCCGCTATCGTTGTCCCAGTTGACTTGTTGTTGTTGTTGGTTGTTGCTGTTGCTATTGCTGTTGACGTTTGATGAAATGCCAAATTCTGGTTTTGTTGCCAATTCGTCAGTCGTTCTGCTATCAATTCGCCGGTTATTGCTGTCGTCGTTTGCGCCGACCAGCTGGAATATTGATGATCGTAGTCGTCGCCTTCGTTGCAATCGGTTGAATTGTCGCCATAGCTTTCGCAGTAAAAGCCACCTGTCTTGGTTTCGTAATCCTGCTCGATGCTCATTTCCTCCGACCCGGATTCCAATTCCATTGGATATGACATTTCGTCGGCGGCGCTTTCGCAACAGCTGTTCAAGCACACATATTGAGGTGTGTTCATTGGGTACATGAGTTGTTGATTGTTGTTGTTGTTGCTCCCGCTGTTCTCCAACATTGAACTCATACTGTAACAGCATTTTCCAGAGCATTTCATTGGACCATAACGCGGCGGTGGCGTTTCCCGTGGGTCCATTATCAACGGCTGCAGTTGCTGATGATGATGATGATGCGGCGAACACATCATCTGATTCTGTTGTTGAAGGCGGAGTGGATGTTGAGGGTGATGCCGCTGTGGTTGCACTCTTGGCATTACATCGATGTCTTGATTGTACTGCTGAAATCGCGTTTGGCATGCAAACCATAGTTTGTCTTTTTTTTTCTGTTTGTTGCTTTGAAACATGAACATGGAGGGACCTAAAATGCATTGGTAACATCGATCTATCGTATTTGCATTATCGATTAAAACTGATGCAATTAAATTAAAATTGTATCACACTCGATCGATAGATGGCGTTTGTTTTTTTTTTTTTGTTTTTGTATGTAGGTATGTCTTTGTTAATTTATTTTAAGATTTAGTGTGCGTTAACAACAAATTTTGAATTGTTGTTGTTTTTTTTTTTTAATATTATAATCACTTTTATAAATTCTGTTTAACAATATATACTTAAGCAATATCACATTTACAAATAATCAAATAAAAACATGAAAATCAAGCGAATCACTTTTTTTAAATTTAAATTTTAACAAAGCGCTATTTGATAAAGCACTTTTTTTAAACTTTGTAACTTAGATCCCTTAGTGGCAATGGCACGAGCACGTTATTATATTCATAAAAAAATGAAGGGTTTTCTTTGAACCACCAACAATTTGTATCGATATTTTTTTTAATAAGACCGTTGTATTTTATAATTAAGAAATAATAACAACTGCACATTTATTTATTTATTTAAAGCACTTTTTGGTTGAAGCAGATATTATATATTTTATTTTTAATTTGATTTTATTATTTTATGTTGATATGTACGGTTTACATTCGAAAGCTTTGAATAACAATAAATAACAATTGTTTCTGCGTTATAAGTTTGTAAGTTGAAGAGATGGGTGTTTTTGATTGGAAATAATTCCACAGCTGAAATAAATGTAAATTTTATTGTTATAAATCAATGATTTGTTAAATTCAAGTAGGTGTAAGTAGTGTGTGCCTTTTATTTAAATATTTATAGAAATTAAAAAGGATTTTGAGCTATTTTTCTTGACTTCAGGTTTCTACGTTGGGCGCCACTTAAATAGTTTGATGCTTGTGTTGGGAATATATTGTTTTTTTTAAGGTACCTATTTAGTGATCTGCAATCTGCAAGAGAAACCTATGACACAAATTTTTTTTTGTTTTATTTTAATTCTACTAAGGAAGGTTCCGACGTTGGGCGCCACTTAAATTTTTTGATGCTTGTGTTGGGAAAATATGTTTTTTTAAGGTACCAAGGTACTTAGTGGGCTCTAAGGGAAAGCTATGAAACACTTATTTTTTCGTTTTATTTGGAATCTATTAAGGTCCCGACTTTGGGCGCCACTTAAATTGTTTGATGCTTGTGTTGGGAATATATTGTTTTTTTTTTTTTAAGGTACCTATTTAGTGGGCTGCAATCTGCAAGAGAAACCTATGACACAAATATTTTTTCGTTTTATTTTAATCCTACCAAGGAAGGTTCCGACGTTGGGCGCCACTTAAATTTGTTGATGCTTGTGTTGGAGAAATATTGTTTTTTGTATGCTAATTAGTGGGCTGAAAGGGAAAGCTATGGAACAAATATTTTTGTTTTGTTTTATTTTGATTCTATTAAGGCTCCGACGTTGGGCGCCACTTACATTTTTTGATGTTTGTGTTGGAAGGTTCTGCTTGGGAGATTTTGGTTTTGAGATTCTTTATTTATTTTAAAAGTTGCCCATTGAGTGAATATTCTTTTTTTTTCTATTTAAATTAAGTTAAGGTTCCTACGTTGGGCGCCATTTGAATTATTGAATGTTTCTATTGAAACCGCGCCCCCATCCCATATCAAGGTACCTCATTTTTCAAATTTGGTTACGGAACCAATATTCCATTTACCATCCGACATTACTCACCACTTACTTTTTTTGATTGTTTTGAAATAAACAGGTTTTTTCATAAATTTTTAACATTACATTGAAATCTTCTGTACAAGATTAATCTACAAAAAAAAAACACACTGACAATCATTGTGGTAACTAAAATCATCGGCGCAGGGCAAGACAATTCAAAAAAGTCGGAAACACAGACACTAATTTGTACTTGATTTTGCGAATTTATCGGCTTTATAGGCTTTATCAGAGCCAAGGTCGTTGACTTGAAGAATCATAAAAACATCAACAATATCGAAGTGAAACCCAAAGAAAAATCAAAAACTAATCACACGTTGGGCGCCATTCTTGTTTAAATCATTTCACAGCAGTCACATATTTTCCGAACCTGTCTAAAGATATTTTCACCATTATTTATCATTCTCACCTAACATTTTCTTCATATTTAGACTCCAGGGAAACGAGAGGCTAAGGAGGAACAGTAGAAGAGGTTGTAGAGAGTGGACTAATGTAGGATCGCACATGTTTCTTTTTTTTTTAATTCACATTTAAGCTATATTATTTGAACATCTCTTCGGTAGGGCGCCACCTAAAGACAAAAGGCAGTTCTTGAGATCATTAGCAGGTTGTTTTTCAACCCAAAAATTTTCCAAAACATGAGACGTTACATCGCACACCATTGCATCGTTTGGGTTTGCTGTTTTGTGAAAAAATTCTTATGTATTTCTTACAAAAAATATTAGCAATCGAAAATCTGATTCTAAATCATCAAATCTGTAATAATTTTAAATATCTTATAATTTCCTATCGAAAACAGAGGATAGTGCGATTTCTCATCCATCTAAAAGCAAAATCTCAAAACACCAAATTCCTAATCTCTCACATCTTATAAGAATACGTACTGCACTCACTGCACTTTCATCATTCCAAATTTATAGCAGATAGATACAAAAAGAAAAAAACATTACAGATAAAACCCCCTCAATCCCCCATAAAAGCAGCAAAATAACACCAACAACAGCAACACACATTGCATGCATTCAAAACCAAAAAAAAAAAAAAAAAATAATAAAAAAAAAAAAAACTCAGGTGGGGTATGTGTGAATTTATAAACCCAAGCAGGTTATACTTCTAAAAGCCACCATCATATTATATTCATTATAAATAGTATCTGTGTGTATAGTTTTCCTATAGGCGCCAGTGGGCGCCACTGACGTAATAAAAAGTAAGATAAACGTCGTCGCACTGGCGCCAGCCAGACAGACACAAACACACACATATCGGCAGCAATACACACATACAAGCACATTGAGACAGAGTCAAGTTGGTTCCTTGCCGGTGGCCGACAAATCCGTTTTTTTTTGTATTTTTTTTTTGGTTTCGGTTAGTGTCTATGTGTATCTTTGGATCTTTTTTGATTATCTTTGGCCTGCTGTCTCTCACACACAATCATACAAAACTCACACACACATACAACTGTGAAAACATTTATAAAATCGACTTTTCTTTCTCGTCTCGAATCGAAGACGAAAATTATGTAGAAAAACGATTCTTAAACATATAATGCCACTGTAAAATAAAATTCCTTTACCCAAATTTTGACAGTTGTTATTTGTGAAATAATTTAAGTCAGATTCAATTAAAAAAAAAATAAAGGAAATCACCATAAACTAAAAGTCAGCCATTTGTTCAACTGTCATTGTAAGTTACCGCTATGCATTCCGATTCACCCATATTGCTTTCGTTCTACCTATTGTGAATGTTACTTATGTTTTGTATTATGAATTTTGAATAAACATCAATCAGAAAAATAGATCACACACATTTAAAGACACATCTATACAATCGCAGATGATGACAGCAGAAGAAAAATTTACGTTAACGTTATTTTTTCACAGAGGAGGAGATAGATAGATCGACGAAAGGCAAAGCAGAAGGCACACACTAGTTACACCTTTATAGTGTAATGCTCTCTAATAAAAATGACATTTATTTCTTTTTCTTAATAAATACAAAAATTATTCATTATAAATCTTTTCTATAAATAATTTAGTATTGACAGCTAGAGAGACATTATACCATTATTTTGTGTGTTAATAATAAAACTCACTTTTTCTCTTTTTTGTCGAAATCGAAAAAAAAAATCTTCCTCGCGAACTCCTTATTCGATTTTGTAAATAATTAAAAGAAAAAAAATCCAACTTTTCTTTCACTCGATTTCCTTTTTGTACGTTCCGCGATTAGATAGATATATATTTTTTTTATTTGTGTATGATATGTATCCGAATAATTCCCGTTTCACGATATGTAATATATATACATATGTGTAGATATATATTTCTTTTCTTTTTTTTTTAATTATAGCTTTTTTTCACTTTAAATTGCTTTTTATTGAGAACACGATGACGTTTTCCTCCTTCATTCCATCGCATGCGAGCAGAGCTAAATATTTTTTTGATTAAACTTTTTATTTCATCTATTAGATTCAACAACAAAATTATATTATATTACAGCTACAGCAGATAATATAATCAATAATCAACAAGAGAATTTGATATTTTTTTTATTTTTTTTTTGCTCTCTTTTTAATTCGTTCACAATATACAGGTATTATTTATTTATAACAAAATACATTTATATAAAAGATGGACAGTAGTTGAAGATACAAAATAAGATTTTTATTTTTTAACGGAAAAGATTTTTTTTTCGTAGAACTTTTGATATGTAAGATATAGTATTTATATGGAAAATGTATTTAAGGTTATCTCAGTGAAAACATTCCCATATAATGATAATAATAATTAATATAATAATAATTAAAAAGAAAAATCAAGAGAACACACGAATACACGGCGACGTGCAACCGACTAGTTGCAGCAATTGACTAAAATACGAATTTCAATTCGGAGAAAAATTCTATGTGTTCGCTTAAGTTGGTAATGGTATTTTCTCGTTCGTATTTCGTTTTGATTTTGTTTTTATTTTCCTCTTTTTTTTTATTTCTTCTTTCTTTCTCATTCTGTGCACGTTGTTCATTCTACTACTTTACTTACTACAGTCTACAGCTACACAGCTACAGGAGCATACAGTGATACAAACGACGAACGACAACGAGATAATAGAGAAAAAAGGTACTAAACTTTAACTGTGAGATACATTTTTTATATTTTGAGCGGCATTTATAAGAAAGATACACAAATACAACGGTAGATTGCACAAATTGTTTTTGTATTTTGTACACGTATTTCATGTTCGTATTGCTAGATAGGCTAAAGAAAATCAAGTGAAAAGAGTGGAAGATTAAAGATACTTTTCGGTAAACGGGTAAAGTGTAGCGGATGTATCATACCAAGGAGCGAGGTACTAGATTAACTACACGTATTGAAAAACGGTACAAATAATTACTAAGGTTAGGTATAAGACACTTGTCACAATGACAGCTATAATTTTTGGCGGTAAGTTAAAAACTGAAGTACAAAGTTTGTGTTTATGTGCATATTTTATTTGTAATTTTGCTAAAAGAAATTTTAACAATTAAAGAAAATACAACTTAAAAAAATTTAGAAGAATTTGCATTTATAGTTTAAGCTTCAACTTCCATCCAAGTTTGGAAATGCTTTGGAGAAAATGTATCAACAAACAGATGGATACGTATTCAATGGGACAGAAACTTCGAAAAACATAAATATGAGTCGAGGAGTTCGTCAAAGGGGTAACTTCAGTCAACTATTAGTTGCTTTTTCTTGGATGATAGCTATCATCGAATGCCTACCGTGCGGGGTGCAATATGGAAACATTAAGATAAAATCAATAATGTATGCGGATGCGGATGACATCTTCATTCTGGCAGAATCTCCTACCTCACTTCAACTGAATATAAACTGGACTTTATGACTACTGTAACAAATGGGGCTTGGAAGTAAATACGAACAAATTGAAAGTGATGACTTTTCAAAAAAAACGCAGGGAATATTTTACGTGAAGATCTGGAGGTAGTGAAGGAATACACGGCCTTGGGAATGACAATATCATTCAAATCAAATAAGGAAACACAGTTGCAAGATAGGGCTGATGTTGCCAGAATTGTAGTTTGCACAAACTGGAAACAAATATTCTACAATCAACTTATTACAACAAGTGCTAATTACGAAGTGCTTAACGGTACAGCTCAAGCTGCCAGCAAATTCTCCCAAATACATGTATTACCTGGAAACTGGACTACCTACTATTTTTGTGTCTCCACAGATTATGTACTTACCTGTCCGTCAGTATTTTTTTGTAAATGACAAGAAAGGCTTTAATATTTAGTCGAATATGCTGGAAAGACAATTATGTTTTCCCACTCTTAAAAAACTCTCAAGAGACGACATTTCTAATAGCCGGCTCATAGCCAAAAATTCTTCGATTCCAAAGCTTATTGAAAGTAACTTATCTTATTTTCATTGTGAATCTAAATTTTCTTCTAAACAGTACAGTTTAATAGAAGGTACATAAAATAACCAGAACTAACCCTTACCGAATAGTTTTCCAAAATTATGAATGAACTGGAGAGAGGAAATGTAGTTGACGTAATAACCATCGGTCTTAGATAAATGTATGTCAACTTTTTGGAGAAGACTTACTCGGTTTGCCCTTGGAATACATTAGCTTTACCCTTTACACTTTATACGCATACTTCTGGCACGGATAAACCTTTATATCAACCTTTGTAGCCTCAGGTATGCCTGAAATAAGCCCAAGATGAATATCCGCATCACATAATGGCAAAAGGCCTTCTGTTTGAAATTATTTTACGACACCTACTCTCAAAACCAGAGTTCATTTGAAATCCATATTTTTTTTATTGAGAGCAGGGAGATTCTTCTTGGAATTTCAAACCTAATCCGCAATAAAAGCATAAATCTTTTTGTAATAAATTTAATATTATAATTAGGAAAAAACTCCTTAATAAGCTATTTACACAGTATTCTATCCCATTGTTATTGCATTTCGGCTGTACCTAATGGAAATTGTTTCTTCGCATTTTTCGATTCATAAATATTGAAATTAGTGCCAGTTGTGCATTATTAAGGGTTGCAAAGTTACTAGGCTCAATTTCAAATACAAAATTTCAACAATGTTTGACATTTATTTCTGATTTTTATGGCTGAATCACAACGACGCGTTCACCTCAGCCTCGCGTACGTTACGTCGAACGAGCTTTACGGACGCGTCGAGATGAAAGATGACATTTGAGTAAATGAACTAATCGAAAATAATAGTTCTAAGGAAACAAATATTTTTTTAGAGTATCTTGTTGAGAAGCTTGTTGAGAAGGTTTTTGAATAAATGAATTATTGTACACCAAAGAAGCGTCCTGAATCCTAAGTCCCTTACTCGCGGAAAACTTCGCTAAGTTCTGTGATCGAATATATGTAGTTCAAAACCTTACTTGGGTCTGGCATATACACAGTTCACAATGTTGCACAATGTACAAAACGTATGAGAGTAAAATCCTTTCCAATCAAGGAAACATATTATTGACAATCCTTATAATATTGCGTGCATTCCACTTCCACAAAAACAAGATGTTTTCACTCATAAAGATCCTTGTTTGGATTTTAATCTTTCACTGATTGCACTCAAAAGAGGCGCGGACAAGTATACACAGCCAATTCTATAAATTCACACCCTTTTCAAACATTTTTTTTATTTGTTCCAAATCCTTAAAAAGGTTAAAACTTTGCTATACATAAATGCACAGATTTAGGAACAAAAATACAACAAGGCAATGCTGCATTGGGAGAGGGATATCAAACCATTTTTGAAATTTATTGAAAAAACTTAAATTGAAACACACAGAAACAGTAATAATAATTATTTGAAACGTCAAACGCGCGCAAATGTTCAAACATTTCAACTTTTGCTTCAGCTTCGCTTCATGCTACGAGGTTTGTGTACTTACTTTTTGATGCCAAAACGTAACGTTAAAGCTCAACGCCTCATTGTGAGCATTATATACGAATTCCTATGTCTGAACTTTAGCGTCCTGTCAAAGCGAAGCTCAAAGCGTCGTTGTGAAGCAGGCATTATTCGAAGTTGAACAACGCTAAAGTATCATATTGTTAAATTTTGTAACGGTATCTAACCAAACTGCCCGACATGAGTTGAAGTGTCTGTCAAATAGAACAAAATGGCAATTTTTTTACGAGCAGATTTCATTACTAATTCGCAGCATTAATTTGTCGTTTGCCTTGAAGATGGTTAATCCAGTAGCAAGGTTGATGATATTTTTGGTTTTGATTGAATTTTAGTTTGACAGACTAAAAAATTTACATCTAAGTTGTTTTTAAGCAGCGCTCACACGCAGACAAGACAATGGGACAATACTTAATTGTCTTGTCCGATCTTTCTTAAACAGGGCTGAATGACGCATGACGAGACAATGATTATGACAGAAGAATAAAGGAAGTGTTTATGAAATGAAAAGGCACTTGGAAATTCAGCAGTTTTATAAAATGAAATTACAATCTGAAGAATCACAGAAAATAAAACTGTGTATGAGCCATCGGCTCAAGAAAACACAAGACAGTATATGACAGAGAGACAGACAGAGCAGAAGATAGAAGAACACCCAAACAAATGTCAACAGCTCGCAGTTATTAGTTTTGACGGTCCCCCATATAACTACTAACCACGCGCAACGATGCTTGATATCGCTGATCTATTGGGAAGCCATGCTTTATCGGAGCCAAGGCCGTTAACCCATACATGGAATAAATATTGTCTTGTCCTATATATGCATTGTTCCATGTGAACCCAGCTTAATACGAATGTGTTACATTCTCGCCATCAACCTCTAACATGGCACTTGGTCACTTAAACACATATTCAACGTTCCAAAAGAACGCCCCACTGCAAAGTTGCTACACAAGTGACAGCTAACTTGGCTCGATTCAAAAGCTTTGTTCGTTGATCGTTAAGCTACGTACAGACGATTGTAAGATATGACAATATTGTCAGATCTGTCAGTGAAAAATTGTCCCGAAAGTCTTACAACCGTGTGAACTTACAATTAATTTTCAGAAAATTGTAAGACATTTGCATTTGCATTGTAAGATATTTGCTAATTTTAGCTCATTGGTAGGTCATTGTCAGAGCGTTGGTAGACCTGAAAATATGGTAAGATCTGACAATCGTCTGTATATTGTCCTGGTGGTGAAGTTTTTTTATTTAAACCTCAACTAGCTCGACCCAGCAATTTCGCTTTATTTTACTCCTGGGGTCGCCCTTAAGTTATTCTAGGTATTTACTTTTGTAACTTGAGGTTAGGAATCAGCTGTTAAAGTGGCGTTCATTGTCAATCATTTTTTGTGAAATCTCATGGTGCAAGCAACAGAAAACCAGTTTCTTTATAAAATAATGAATTAAGACCAAACAACAGAAATAGTAGCCCTAACGTGGTTTTTGAGAACCCAAAACCCCAAGGTTTTTTGACTACTCTTCTGGCTGTCAAGGAAACCTGGGACAACCCCTAGTAATGCAAAAAGAACAAAACTAATGTTTTTTTTCACAGCAAGTTGTAGTTAGGTCACCTTCACATTGAAAGCTTATCAATTTAATAGTTAGGCCAGTAACATGAACGTTAAAAAAGTCCAGAAACTCAAAAATCAGTAGTACCTACTTCTAAAAAAAAAAAAAATTATTTCGCCAAATCGGTTTAGTGTCAACCGTACATGACTACAATTTTGTGTCCTTGTCTGTTGTCGATTCTTGAGAATTTTTCGACTTAAAACAAAAACAATAAAATGGCAACTCTAAAGTACTTTTTCATCCGCTACTATTAAAAGTACCGCAGTCTTCTCAGCTCACCCTGCTTATCTTTCATGTCACACACACATAGAGAGAATTAATCAATGAAAATGAATAAACAATAAAGACGAAGAAGAGAGAGTGAGAGCAGAACTTGTTATAATAGAAAATTGGAAATATTAAATACCAATACATTCCATTGCTATTCGCCGTTTTTAACTGACTGAGCGACTGGTGAGGCTGAGGGTGACTGTCGTCAACGAGCATTTTAAGTTTGACCACGGCAACCATGGTTTCCTTCAATCAATTTTAGATTCCTAAACGTCACTCTGCTCTGTATTCTGTGTTTTCTGGTCTGTGTTCTGTAAACTGTCATCTCTGGATCTCTGGCAATGACAACTGAGAACTGACTCTTCTTTGTGCCTATGTTTGTCATAAGAGAAGAGTAGGTACAAGAACGAGAATACAAAAAGTAGAAGAAAAAATGAGAAACAAAAACAACCAAAAACACATAAAAAAAAATATTTGTCGACTTTAATATTGTTGGAATCAGTTGCACAATACAAATATAAACACATGGCGCCATGCCTGTGCTGTAGTGCCTGTGCAGGGTTTTCAAACTTAATTCTTAGTGGGTCAATCACATGGTTGTACTTTTTATAAATTATTATTCAAGGGTAGAGGTTCAAATAAATGTACCTATACTTCAATTGAAGAATTTACGATTTTACCTATGAAATGAAGAAGAATATTTAATCGTGTGTGGGGCGAAACATTGATACTCATAAAAAAGTATAACTGTAAAAGTTCCTAAAAAAAAGCGACACATTAATGGGCAACATTAGTGTTTGTGTAACCTGGACATTTAAAAGGAACATCCCTGGACCCGTTTTAATTTGAATCACTTCATCATCTTGTTGATGGCAGTTTTTGGTTAGGAGCCCACTACTTACATATATATACTTATCGTAACATAGGGTTACATTGCCCCAGCAGGGGTAGCTTTGCGCCACTGACGAAAAGAGTTGGTTTCTTGATTAACGCTCACAAATTTTAAATGTTCTTAATCAAAGCAATCGAAATGTACACAAAAATATTTACTATATTTATATGCATCTGCCAGTTGTTGCAACGGACCGCCTTCTGGCGGTTTGTAAGAAGCAGTTGACCTTTGAAGTTGAGTTAAGAAATTTGTGTTTTTTTAGTGTGAAAAATTTGCTGTGTACAAACTGTAACAATTGATAAAGGAAGTACAAATATTCCAGGTATAATATCATTTTGGTACCTATTACTTTACACAAATCATTTAGGTATTTGTTTACTTAATAAATAATAATTATTATATTTTTTTTGTGTGACTAAGTATTTTTTTTTTTGACGTGATAACGTCTAATAAATCGGAATATATATTTGCAGCACGCACGAAAAAGTGTCACAGTCACAGTCACGTTATATTATATCTGTTTTCATAGCATAGAAAGTCGATAAAGTGGTAGGGGAGGTTGTGTTGGGTGGTCGGGAAAAGGAAAAATTGTCAAAAATGGTGGGTGGTTGTAGTTGGTGTGGGTGATGAGGCAAGAAATGGGGTGGTTCCTTGGTGGCTGTAGGTGGGATGGGTGTTTGGTGCTGGGGGGAATTTGGTATGGTTGGGGAATTGTCAAATATGGTGGGTGGTTGGTTTGGCGGTTTTGGCGGTGGGGATGGTTGATTTGATGAGGGGCGATGTAAAATGTGTACAAAAATGGTGGGTGAGTGTAAAGTGGTGGTAGGTGGGGTGGGTGGTTGGATTTGTGAGATTTGGTGTTGGGAGGGGGTGAGGAAAAAATTGTCAAAAAAAAAAATGTGGTTGGTTGGTGGCTGTAGGTGGGATGGGTGGCTGGTAATGTTGGGTGGTGATTTGTTGTTGGGAGGGGGGTGTACAGAATTGTGGGTGGCCAGTGGTTGTATTGGAATGGGTGGTTTGGGTTTGGGGGGGGGGTAGTGGAGGGAATTGTCAAAAATAGTTTTTGTGGGTGGTTGGCAGCGGTGGTTTGGGGAGTGGGGGTGAGAACAAAATTGTCAAAAATATTGGGTGAGTAGCAGGTGGTTGTAGGTGGAGTGGGTGGTTGAAATTTGGTGTAAGGGTGGGTGGGGGATTGTCAAAAATTGTGGGTGGTTGGTTGTAGGTGGGGTGGATGATTATTAGTGGTAAGGAAGGAGGGGATTCATTGTGTGGGGGAGGAGAAAAAATGTTCAAAAATGGTGGGCTGTTGGTTGGTGGTTGTATGTGGGGGTGGTAGTGGGTCAAGGGGTGAAACAAAATTTAAAAATGGGTGGTTATAGGTGGTTTGGGTGGTTGGAGGTTGGAAAGATACGTACACATGAAGTGTTTTGTGAACTGGTTATAACGTAAAACTATCGTCCGTAAACCGACTTTACAGACAACTATGTTTTTGATTTCGGGGTTTATTTACCCCGAGAACTTTCCTTCTATATTCTATTAAAAAAATGTCTTTTTATAACTACTTACTGTATTTAAATTATTTTTATTTGTATAATAACATAGGTAACTATTTTCTGAACTCTATATTACGTTTTTATTGTTTTTTTTTAATTTTATTATTTTTTTAGTATGTTAAAAGTTTTTATTTATGTTAAGTTTTTATTTCATGAAATAAAAGAGGATGTTTTGATTTTTGTAAAAAAAAAAGTTTTGTGTTTAGAACAACATTTTTTTTACAAATATAAAGCTTTGATCCAGTGCTAATGAAATACAATACAAACTTTTCCCCAGCATTTAAGATAAAGACAATATAGTTAAAAGTTTCAGATGGAGCAAAGTAACCCCGTCCCTTGGACAACTTTGCCCCACTTTTCAATAAAAAAAAATAAATTTTTACTATTATTTAAATAGTTTTTATTGCATAAATGCATTATTTCGTTTCTTATTAATGAAATGAAAAAAAGATAGTTAACAAAATTTTGTCTACCATTTTTAAGAGGTTTTCTAAAAATAATGCGAAAAACGGAGCAAAATAACCCCATGTTACGGTATACTTTTTGTTTACCAGTATTTCGACTGCTTGAAAGACATCCCTGTGCTTATAAAGGGTCGTCCAACTATAACGCGCGATGTTAATTGTAAGTCACACCTTACTGTCAAATTTTTTGACCAACTTTATTTGACATTTCTGTGTTTCAGTCTTTGACAAATTCAACCATGGAGAGCTACACAATTTAACACGGCGGCGTTAAGATCGTTAAAGCATTTTATGCAAATGGACGTTAAAATAAAAATGCATTTGTGCAGTTCATTGTTTTTTTTTTTTGGTCAGCATAATAGAACAAATGCATATGTCCCCAATTAGGAGAGTTGTATACGCAAAGCTTCAACAAAACGGGTCTGGAATAAAAATCAAAAAGACCGAAAGGACATAGAAACACAATCACAGAATCGGGTCTGTTGTTTAGTGCGGTTAATGAGCTGGCTTCTGCGGCGTCGGCGGGCGTCAGCAGCCCGTACTTCTTCGAAAATGGGGTTGGCCAAGCAGTTACCGTGAATCGTTAGATGATAACTGTCTTTTTGTGGCCAGAAATTAAGGATATGGAGCTGGACGATATGCGGTACTATCAGGATGGTGCCAATTGCCACACAGCCAATGAAACAATAGCTCTTTCGTGCGAGAAATTCAATGGCCGTCAGCAGTTTTATCTATTATTATGTACCATCGAATAGAGGTATATTTAGCCGAAATTTTGTTTCACGTACCGATATAATTTTTATAGATTTTTCTATCATATTCAAGAAAATATATAAAATCGGTTTTTTTTTTTATTTAAACCTTATCATCGTGCGTTATTTTTGGACCACCCTTTATTATTTTTCGCTACAAGGAATTTTTTGTATCTCACCAGCAACAACAAAAAAATAAAATGCACGACTGGGTCGCACGAACTTGCTCTTATGAAAAGCAATTGCTTAGTGGCTGTGCATATATGGAAATTAAAAAAAAAATTAAATAATTTCGAAAATTCTTTTATTTTTTAAATTAATTTAAGTGTTTTCTCGGAAAAACTAAGTATGCAATAAAATTTCAAAGCTATACGTTAATCAAGGAAAAAAAAATATTGAAAATCGTTGGACCAGTTTTTTTTCTAAAGGTTATTTTTGAAAAACTTTTTCAAAAAATATTTTGAAATTTATTTGAGTATGCAAATATATGGCAATCTGTAGTTTACATTTGGAAAATAATTAAAAAAAAAATCAATGTACCCGTTTCCAAAATATTTCGAAAACCAAAATTTTTTTTGAAAAAATTATAAAAAATCAAAAAAAAAAAAGTTTTTGAAAATTTTGAAATGCCATATTAATAAAATTATGAATGACTTCCTATGGCCAACATTTTATTGAAATCGAATGTATAGTTTACGAGAAAATTTGATTTGAAAATACTGGTTCTATGAGAGGTACCGTTATTAGACAAATTTTGAAAAAAAAAATCAAACCAAAAGATAGATTGTTTTGCAAAAATAGCATTCTGAAAGTTTTATCAAAATCGTTGGAGCCGTTTTTGAGAAAATCAATTTTTGTCTTCAAGATTGTATGGCAGGTGCCGTTATTTTTGGACCTAGAGCAAAAATAAAAAATTTGTTCCGAGGGACGGCCGAATAAATCCTAAATGCCAAATTTGAAACAAATCGGCCCACCCGTTCAGCCTCCAGAGGCGCGAACAGACATACAGACAGACAGACAGACAGAAGGACGGAATTTCCAGACCCACTTTTTTCGACTTCTCCATCATCGTAATGTCATGTGTGATTGTTATCTCAAATTTTTTTTTTTCTGCATGAATCCATAACTTGCCGTAAAGCCACTTTTAGGCTTTTTACTTGCGATTATAGGTACTACTATAATCGCAAGTAAAAAGCCTAAAAGTGGCTTTACATGAAGCTGCAAGCCATGATCTGCAAACAAAGAGGATGTAAAATATATAAATCATATTTGTGTGATAGAGAGGGAAGGCCAAATTGCAGACGTCTTCATGGATGCAGATTATAGGAAAATTATGGATGCAGCTTGAAAATTATAGTGAAGACAAACATGTTCATCTTCGTCATCTGCGCTATATGATTATGTTGTTGTTGCTATTTAGTCTGCACTATAATGTGCTGCAGCTCCATGTTAAGCCACTTTAACGGTATATTGCATGAACACAAAATGGAGTCGCAGGCTCAGATGAACGAGCTGTCAAAATGTTAAATTAAATAAAAATGTCAAAGGCGCTAAATAAAAAGTACATAATTGTCATATAAAATTAACAGACTGTATTGTGATAAGATTATATAAAATACAGCTCACATTAGTCTGGTATTGGTATAGAAGTTTCCAGTTGATGTCTTGAATCATCAACTGGAAAATACTATAAATGGGAGACCTGCCAAAATTTCACATAAAAGCAGTTTGATATTTTTGGAGGCAGTTTAATTCTAGAGCTTCTCAAACTATCAAAAGTAAGAGCACCGCAAGCTTGACACCACATTGTCATTATTTTTACAGAGCGAGAAATTGAAAAATGCCTAAATAACGTTAGAAATATTTGTCCGCTTCTAATCTGGCTACAATTTACAATTTACATTCGCCAGAAGCTTGGCTATAATTTTTAAATCTGGATAGGTGCGGCTGTTAAAATTTGCGTTTCTGAGATAGGATTCAGAAAAGAGCCTAAAAATCGATTGTCGTAATGTTTCTTGTCTCACCTTATTTTATCGATACCTATTCCTAAATACAGTGCTCCAGTAATATAGCCAGATGCATAGCTAGAAAAACCCATCAATTAACCTTCGAGCTATAGTTCGGATGAACTGTTAAGAGACTAACTTTCTAGACGCACTACAAGAATGTGCAATGCATTGTTCCATTTTCGTAGAATTGTAGTAGAGCTATTAGTTTGCTTAGTTAAGTAGCTCTAACATTTTATTTTGAACTCAAATTTGTCTATGGTGTGTTTCAGTGATTTTGTTAAAATCCATATTAGATTGCTTCAGTTTATTGCCACTCTGGGCCTTAGAGCGTTGGGTGTTGCAAAGCTGAACTGTCACTGCTGCATACAGTTTTTAGCATTTTGAGGAAGTACCAGAAAGTGATCATGATATTGTTCGAGGTTTATATCAAAGGCAAAGGCATTTCAAAAGTTTTAGATTTCTTAGGAAATATTTACGTCACAAAGATGTCTATTAATATAACTAATTGAAGAGATAACTAAGCTCCTCAACTCTCAGAATATCAACTTAAGACGAACATTAATTTCAGTCAGAATACAATAATTATAATCGAAGATTTCGATTGTAATGTTTGTATTTTCTAATTTTGTATATATTTTGCTTTAAACTGCATCTGCAAAAGCGAAAGCAGAAGAGAATGTGTCACGCATTTATAGCTAAGCTTCTCTGTGACAGTTTGAGTTAAAAATGCTTCATACGTATTGTTTTTGCTTTGAATGGCGTTAAGAGGAATGGGTGTGTTCAGTGTTTTGTATTGGTTTTCTCATTTGCATTTAATGAACTGCGTCAATTCATAGCGCCAGTTAATAGATACTTTTCTCATAAGAATTTATAAATTCGTTGAAACTGAAATGAGTGGGTTTGTTTTTTTTTTTTTTTTACTAATGGATTGGTTTTACTAAATTTAATTATTTTGGTGGTGTCAGTATTTGTTGCACGGTTTCTAGAGCTATCCAGATCCACATGTCGTATGACTTTCTGCTCATATGTTTCTAGAATTTCTTGTTGCCTAAGGGGCACTCATATCAGACCTAGAATCCTGGCTTCGCATTCACTCCAAATTTTCAATACCTTGTTCATGATTTCGGGCTGTAACTCACGGATTGCTTGGATGATATTGGCTTTAAGTGCTTGAATCGTTTCCTGATTTTTGGCAGAACATCGGTACAGCGAAAAAAGTTCAAAGGAGTCAAATCGCAGCTCTGAGGCGGCCAGTTGACATCGCGATGCATCGCCAAGATGGCTGATAACATGATTTGGGAATTTGGTGGGCAAAAGATAGGTTGTGGCATTGGCTGTTTGGCATGGCGTGCCATTCTGCATGAACTATAGGTCATTCAAATTCATGTCTTTTATTTCGGTTTTAAAAAAAAGGCGGTTAACATCACACGAAAAAAATTTTCTCCGCCATAAAAGATGATTCTTCGCCCAAAATCGTTGTCCCATTCAAGCTGGTCGAGGGCCAAAACTGAGAAACGATAACAAAGCGGATGGACGTGCACCTTCAATTTCTGAATGAACTGGACCTTGTAAGCGGACAATCCGAGTGCAAAATTCACTTCCAGCTAGTGCGACAAATGTTGAGCTGTGAAGATCGATGGCGAGTTTGATGTTCGTGAATTGAGTTTCACACACTCGGCCACAGCAGCCACATTCTTGTCTATGCGCCACGTACGACGACGAGGACCATGAGTGTTTTCCACTAGTATATACGTCTCAAGAACTTTTTGCATAAACTTGCGTACAACAGGCGCAGTGGGTGCTTCATTTCGGCCAAAACTTCTTTTCAAAAAACGCAATGTTTGAACTACACTTTGAAAATAAGTTTTCAATATTTCCTAACGTTGTTCAAGCGTAACGCAGTTCATTTCGATCCGTGAAGGTTTTATACTGACGATATTTAAAGGGTGTAACGAAGTTACAGATTTTCTGCCGCCCCTCTGCCTTCCGACCACCAGTGAGGCTAGAGCCAAATAATAATCACCACCGACCGCCCGCCGCCACTGACCGCCACACTACATTCCACCACCGCAATCAAACGAGACAAGGATTCCATACCATTATTCATATAATGAATAAAAGAATCACCATCACGTGACGTAACGCCAACAATGCATTCGATTGAGGTAATTCCGTCTACCCTTTCACCCGTACCGCTGATTTGGACTGCCGACCACTTCCGAGTACCTTAACCAGAAGAGCAGTCAAATAAATTCATCACTCAAAACGATTTACACATTTGCAAGTATTTTTAACTTTTGGCTTTATAATTCACAGTATCTCCTTTCAGTGAAATTACATAAGTAGAAGTGAAATTTGCATGGAAAATCAGACTCGATCTCCCAGCCATTGGAAGAAGTTCAATTGCAAATAGAAAACCGGGATAAGAGTTCTCACTCGAAGGTACGCTGCGGGGAATACCAGCCATCCACTTCGCTGTTGGTTGCAGTGGATCGCTGACCGGCATTAGGCCACTGGCCACTCGTTTATTGTCGTGTAGCTCTTCCTTTCTAGAGGAATCTCTGCTGACTTCCGTTTATTGTAGTGGGGTTGCTGCTCTTGTAAGCCTCTCCATAGACCTAGTTTGGAACTACCCGTTTTTTGTCGTGACTACTCCTTTTCTTAGGGGTACCATAGACCGAGCCTTGCTAAACCGTTTTTTGTCAGCTTTCCACTTCGCTGTTGGTCGCAGCGGATCGTTGACCGGCATTAGGCCACTCGTTTATTGTCGTGGAACCCTTCCTTGTAATCTTTTATTGTAAGAATATCATTAGGAATATGAAATAATCTGTTAAGCAAATTAAGATTAATAAAAAAATTGTTGTTTCGGAGTTGGACACTCTTCAACCCTGAGTTTTTGCTTTCTTTTGGGAACAACCCTGGACATCCATGAGATAACCTCAGCCTGAGTAGAAAAAAGTATCACAAGGGTAACAGCTGTCAGTGTCAAAATAACCTATGATTTAAAAAGAAACCACTGGATGGCTCACCCTGTAGGTGTCATGTCACGAATTTCTTGAAAAATGTCATACTTTTTTGGTCGCAAAAATCTGTCGTCGAAAATTTTCGGGAACTTATTAATCTTCCATTTCACTGAAAGTGTCACTAGGCTTACAACTGTAAGCCGGACAACGCACTGACATTTTTCAGTTGGACAGGCTACATCAAACAAACCAAACATTTCCTTACGTCAAAATCAATTACTTCAGTCCGTAAAATTATTTCCGGAATGTCAAAAACTCTCGTTATTATTTCAACTTAAATTTTTTACTGGAAGTTATTACGGGCTTCAAGTAAACAAATTACCATCTCGTCCTACTAAACTTCCACATTAATAATGATTCGGATAGTTTATGATTTCATTATTAGGTCGGTTCCTTGGCCAATTAACATTTATGATCCATAATCCGTCAAACCGAGTCTCGCGGATCAAACCTTCGGCTGATTTAAATGAAGGAGCGCAAGGTCTGTGTTTACCTTTAAGGTGCACACGACCGTGCATATGACTCCCAGTCCCACATATTTAAGGAGACTCAGAGATGGTAACAGTATCTCAACCTCAACTGCAAGGGCAGATGAGAATCCCTATATAAAGGTACTGATGTCGTCGTCGCGTTCGTCGATATAATATGTTGTCTCTTCACTCCAGATTGCGGGGCGCAATTTAAGTAACCACCATCAACTAACTCCACCATCATCATGGGCAAGGGCAAATAGGCTCCGATTATAATAATGACAGGCCGCTTCGTTTTCATCGAAGTAAGACAGAGAAAACGAGACCAACGACGCGACGGACGGACGATCATTGATCCATCTCTAAAGTCATGGAATGATTTTTTGATGAAAACAGCAAGCATCAGAAAAAATAAAAAAGGCCAGCAACAGCATAAAAAACGCACTCTGATTACAGACAGATTACATTTTTATATTCGTTCAGTCTTGTTCTCGAGTGCTTGCTGCTGGATGGATGGATGGATAGATGGGATGGGACAGGGGGCAGGACCTATTACTCGGAGCGGGTTCTGGTGATTTCGTGAACCATTTTCGCAGTACTCGAATGAGTTGCGAGAACGTATTATTATTACCGCTTGCTTGCTCTTCTAGTTGAAGCAGCGTACCGCCATCGCCAGAATAACCACAAGAAAAGAAGACAAGGCGCACTGGCCCAGAGCTATCAAATCATGGATGCTGGGTATATACCAGACCAGCATCAGCAAAAGTATCTTTAACTCTTGTGGATTTTTATTTGTGCTTGCGTTGTGTGTTGCAGCACATGATCGCGGGGCAAATTTTCTTAATCGATCGAGATAATTTGTTTCCAAGTAATAACTTTGAATGCTTTTTTTTTTAATACGAGAATTTTTAGTGTGCGCCTATATGCGCAGACGCAGCACCAGCAGCCGCGGACTTTTTAATGAAGTCAAATATGGAGGAAAGTGGATGGATGGAAGTCGGAGATCGGGGATGTGGTATCTGGTTCTCGAAAAGAGGATGTTATACACAAATTTTATTTGTTTTGGCGTTTACGTTCCAAGAATCTGACGGCTGCTGTTGTGTTGGGCTCCCAAGAAGGAAGTTCAACAGCAGTTTATTGATTATGCGTTAATCGATGCAGCATAAATTGCTTACCCCATGAAACATTCAGAATTTTATTATGTGGTTGTAAATAATAACGAGGAGGAGTGTTCGGAGTGGAAAATCAAAACAAAATATTAAAATTAGCTAAAAGATAAATAGGAAATGGCAAGAACACACAATTTTTAAACAAATTGCTGTCCAAATAGTAAACCAATTATTTAATGTGTTTTCTTTTTTATCCTGAAGATACATTTTAACGAGACGAATTGAACAAAATTCTAAAAATATGCCGATACTTTTCGGGCATTTAAGCTTCTTGCAAGAGGAGCAAAAGTGGATCCAATCAAAGCATTCCACATTCGTGCAGTGCAGTATAAAACTAGAGCCAGAGAATTCAAAAGTCTTTTGATGTACATCTTGAATTGTGCTTGCAACTTCTTTGTCATGATCATCATGACAAAGAAGTTGCTCACGGTTCAATGAAACTGGTCTTGTATACAGTCACTGGCAAAATTATTTACACAAACCCAGTTTTTTCGTTTTCACTACATCTGGAAGCGAACCAGAATAGTATTTGTAAGTTTGAAGTTAACGGTTATTTAAAGTTATGTACATTACCTCTGCAAGGTGTCTGGGCATTGAGTCTATTAAGCCTTAAACTTGCTCTCCTGGAATGGTGCTTTAAGCTGTCAAAAAACTTTCATGTTTGACTTGCAGTTCTATAAAATGTTCTCAGGAGTTGTGAAGTTCATAAGTGTGCCAAAGATTTTGGATAACATTAAGGTCAGGTTTTTTTTTTTTTTTTTTTTTTTTGTTAAAAAACCTTATAGACCGCAAAGATCGTAATTAAATAAAAACAACAAATTTAAAATTAGTGATTTTTTATTTTATTGTTACGAATGCATTTCGGTTCGCAACAGAGGAACCATCTTCAGCGAGCGTCGTTAGAGCACTGAGTCAAAAAAATTTTTAATAACAAATTGTCTTATAAAATTTTTAATTGTGTGTGTACTCTAAATAAAACAGGCAAGAGAGAATACAAAAAGGAAAAACAACAAAAAAAAAAAAAAAAAAAAAAAAAAAAAACATTATTAACATAGGTTAAGAAAAACAATACAGATAATATGGACATTTATTTTTTTAGTTTTTATTCTTTAAAATATCGAAAAGCGGTGAAACTATTGGACCCGGTTCTAAGTTCATTAAATTATTGGCATTCGAAATAAAAATAGATTCATAAGCATCTAATTTAAAGGGATTATTTACACTTTTAAGCAAAATACAATTTTCTTCAAAAGACGTGATTTTATGAGGATTTTCATTATTTATGTCGTAGACGTGTGATGCAATCGCCTTGTCCACCTCTTTCTTTCGTACGGAACGAATATGTTCGTCAAACCTCGTCTTGACAGTTCGTCGTGTCTGTCCGATATACTTGTGCTCACAGTCCGAACAGGAGATTTGATATATGCCACTACGTTGTTGTGTTGTTGTTTTGTCTTTCGTCGACCCCAAAGAAAAACGAAGTTTGTTGTTGTTAGTATAAACAACATTCATTCCTGATTTTTCGAAGACTTTCCATATTATCTGTATTGTTTTTCTTAACCTATGTTAATAATGTTTTTTTTTTTTTTTTTTTTTTTTTTTTTTTTTTTTTTTCCTTTTTGTATTCTCTCTTGCCTGTTTTATTTAGAGTACACACACAATTAAAAATTTTATAAGACAATTTGTTATTAAAAATTTTTTTGACTCAGTGCTCTAACGACGCTCGCTGAAGATGGTTCCTCTGTTGCGAACCGAAATGCATTCGTAACAATAAAATAAAAAATCACTAATTTTAAATTTGTTGTTTTTATTTAATTACGATCTTTGCGGTCTATAAGGTTTTTTAACAAAAAAAAAAAAAAAATTATTTAATAAAATTCGACCACAAATCCGGCTATTTTTTCAGTGTTTAATAACTGATAATTACCTATTAAGGTCAGGACTTTGTACGGGCGGGCCATTTTCAAAACTTCTTGACCCACTTCTGCCATCATTTTTTAATGTTCCAGGCTGTGTGTATAGGCGCATTCTCATGTTGAGGGTAGGGATAAAGTCGCTCCAGATATATCTTGAACAAGCAACCAATGCAACATCATTAAAAATGGTCACATAATGTGGCTGTTTCATGTTATCGGAGCACCTTACGAGTGGATCCACTCAACTTGACATGCAAGCCCATAATTTTATCTTGCTTCCTTTAAAATGACGGGTTGTTTGGCCTTCATTTTAGGGTTGGGATAATAAAACTTACGTCCATAGGCACCGTTCGAGGAACAAGCTGTTTCATCGTTCCAAAGGATGCTCCTAGAAATCTCTGGTGGTTTGTTGATGTGGTTGCTTGCAAATTTAAGCCTAACTTGCTTGTTTTTCGGTCTCATGTCATATGTGCCATTTTCTGGATAACGTTGGTATTTATTCCGTTTGCTTTTAATCTGTCACTAATGGTATTATTTTCACGATCTTTGATTTTGATTGTGTCCATCAGTACGCTTTAAACACTTTCACGTGAGTTACTTTTGAAGACGCCAAATATTTTCGCATCTTTTCTTTTTGATGACCTTTTTTCTACCTCTACCAATTTTATTTTTACACCGCCAAATTTGTTAAACTTAGAAGTTATATTATAAACTGTTTTCCGGCTGCAACTTTATTATTTAGAGAGCTCCACTGCCGAAACACCCCCTGGAATTCTGTAACAATAGCCGTTCTTGCCAGTTATTTTTTATTTTCACTTGTGTTAATAATTTTGCTGGTGTTCGATGCATGCGTTCATAATTGTGGCACTTAGTTTTCTATGATTTTGACAGTCATTTGTTAGAATTTAATTATTGTTTTTAATTAAATGTTCGAATAAAACTGCAAACATCAAAAATGAGAAAAGTTTATAAGCAATATGTTCTTATTTCAAAAGTACTCCAGATTTATAAGTTGGTTAAAGTACGAGCAATGCAATGTGTGAATAATTTTGCCAGTGACAATGTATATGTAAAGTTATAAAGTTTCCAAATTGTGTTGTCATATCTTACTGGCTGCGCACAATGGTGTAGCAGCAGCAGAAGCACGCAGCAATGTCAAAGTGAATGTCAAAAAAGGAGCTCACAAATACAATGTGTAGTACTGAACTCAAACAAAAATCATGTCTGCCATTTTGGTTTGTTGTTGTTTTGCAGCGCAGCAGGTTCGTGAAGTTCAAGTCGAGTCGACTTGTACTTCAGCGACTCTCTCTGCTGCAGCTGCTACTTCAAATTGTAGCCGTGCAATACGATTTACATACATTTAACTTTGACATTGCTGCGTGCTACTGCTGCTGCTACACCATTGTGCGCAGCCAGTAAGTTGGCCAAAGCTGGATCCGTCTCGTAGGTAGAGACGTCATAAGACTTGGCGTAAACGACTTTTGCATAATCTGTATTTATGAAAAAGAGAAGGAAAGAATTTTCCACTTTAATGATACTTGACCATAAAAAAAAATTGCTTCCCTTAAATATTTCCTTCACCAAGAAAATTTTTAGTAAGAAAACTAGCGGGTCTTATAACAACCCATCAAGTTTTTGAACATAAAACTAATCACACTTAACAGAAGTGTATACCTTATATTTTTAGAAGAAGAATGTCCAATATTATGATGAGCGGTTAAACCTACTCTTAATTGGATGTAGGTAACTAGTATAAACAACAGCGAAACTGCACTTCAGTGATAGGATTGGTAGTCTATCCAACTAAAGTGCAGTGCAGGTTCGTTGAAGTGCAGGCCGCAGGTCCATCTGTATAGTGCGGTCTGAAGTGAATAGGGTTTTCAAAGATACCTAAAAATGCAATTTTCGTGAAAAATTCTCCAAACCCACACCAAAACCCAATTTTACTTAAACGACAAGTTTTATAATACAAAACCTGTCAAAAAATAGTTGGGGTGCCAAGATTTCTTAAGCAAAAAAAATCTTATTCTAATTCAGGGAATATTGAAACAAATAATATCGTCTGTTCCAATATACAGTGGACTCCCCCTGAGTTGAATTTTTACTTTTACTGAAAGTCCCTCTAACTCGAAAAAATCTTGATATATTTTTTCGAGTTAGAGGGACTTTTAGTAAAATTTTAGTTGAAGAATCGTAAAGGCACATGAATTCACTGTTTTATTGTCAAAACCTTAATAAAACCTATTTTTAAAATATTTGTAATTTTTAACAGACTAAGTGTTTTTTAAATGACTCTCGTTTTAATATGAGGCTTTGATCTTCATCTATTGCAGATTGCATCTTTCCAATCACTTTCTCAATTTTGGTATTTCCTAGAATTTCTGTTCTTCTTTATTTCGTCTTTGAAACGTGACTGAAAGTTTCGAAATATTGAGGAGAATGCTAAAATAAGGGGAAAAAGTTCGAGATAGTGAGAAATTCGACTAAGGTACTTTCCATTAGTTTCACTCGGTGACCCACTCATTCTGAAAACTATTGGAAGAAGAAAAATTGCTTCTGCTTAATTTTGACACAATATCTATTCGCACGCACCAGTTTAAGAAGTTTTGTCGATGTCAAACTGGCGTGCGCAGCGTTGAAAAGGAATTTTTACTCCCTCCTCGTGTTCAATAAAGCACAGCTATCTTCGGTGCTGGCCTTCGACTCCTATATTATCAAGTTTGAATTCAATAATATGTCACACGTGTCGACATTACCAAATCTCTCGGCAACGACTTACGAGAATAGACACTCACCAATAACTATTCTGTGTACTGACGTTTGAGTTATACCTACATATATTTTTATTTTTGCTTCTTGAGTGGATTCTGACTTCGAATCGAGAAGCAAATTTATCTTCTCAGAATCATCAGAAATGTCATTTGTTTAACAATATAACGGTTTCAGAAGACTCTATCCAATGAAAAGTGCTGTTAGGGAGAGTTCACTGTATAATGACGTTTTGATGGCTTTTAAAGCAGAGTAAATGGTCAAACGAAAACTTAAAATGTTCGGTGGGAATACATTTTCTGTTTTTTGTAACCTTTTTGTGAAAACCCTATCATGCTCAACTATGATTGCCAACAAGAATTGTAATCATTTTTATTCAAAATCTAATTTTTCAAAATTCAAATTATGTTGTGTTTTGTAGTTAGAATCGAGCTGCTAGCTTAAATTTTAATGTCACTCAGCTCATAGTATTGGTTTTATCTTGGCAGCATTTTTGACATTTCCCAAACAAAAAAATTCAAAAGTTATACACAGAAGCACAAGGTATGCTGATTTTGTTTGTAACGTCACAATCACCATACCTATCAAATTAAGTGAATTTAATCTTTCCGATTAAAGTATGCTCTTGAGTTTTATATTTCTTAAATCATTAATTAATTTACTTTAATTTTGAGTTGTAAAAGGCACTTAGGAAATAAAATAATAAAATATAAATGATGATTGTGACGTCACAAAATAACAAGAACTCAGTAAACCAGTGTATAAAGACATCTTAATGTCAATAACGACTTATAGGGTTTTCACACCGAGCTGAAAACGCGGTGCTCGTTAAAAACCCCCAAAACGCAAGTTTTACCATACATTTTTGCTAAACACAAGTTTTCGAAAACAACTAGTTTTATATAAAACCTGTCGAAAACTTGTTGTAATACAAAGCAAACACACCTAAGTTTGTTGTGATTCTTTCAGAACACACCTAATAAGCGCGTAAACGTCAAAAAAAACATCAATCATAGTAGCCGAAAATATTTTCATTTCAAAATTTTATAGTCAGTTGTAAAAATGAAGTGAAATGTCAAACGAAATCTTGAAAAGTCCAATGTGAATGATTTTCAGGTTTTCGTAAACTTTTAGCTGAAAACCGGGTTTTCGGCTCGGTGTGAAAACCCTATTACGAAGGCATATAAGCTTTGTTTGTTCAGCCCTGAAGTCACCCTGGGGTCGCCACAACTCGTTTTTTGAAATACCTCAACTCGCCCTCAAAAGGAAATTCTCTGTTTTTTTTAAACCTGGGGTCGCCCTGAAGTCACCCTGAAGTCGATCTTGGTATTTAGCTGGGGCGAGTTAAGGTACCGAATCAGCTGTTGAAGTGACTTTTGCTGTCAAACATTTCATGTGTATTTTTCTTCTGTATTTGATTTTTCGAAAAAAAAGTGAAAGAAATGCATTTGAATGCATTTATTTTGATGAAAGTAAATACAAATTGAACAAATAAAGCAAAATGGAAACTTTCGATTTGGTGCGTTGTGAAAAACATACAACCAGCAGCCCGATTGCGTTTTTTGAGAATGGGAAAACCTATGTTTTTTTGACAACTCTTGGAGTTGTCAATGAAACCTGGGGCGACCCTGGGTGAAGTTCAACAAACAAAGCTATTGTTGGCACTTCTAATTTGATAACGGTTCGTTCTGTTTTAACAGGCCGTGCTTCTGTGGACCTGATTGCGTGTCCGATTTCCTCTAGTTCCAAGAGTTAAACTATATTAATAAATTAAGATACAAATGTCATTGCAAGTAAGGTGAAACCGTTCAGCCTTAAATTCGTATCGGCTACATTTTTTTCTGAAAAAAAAGAAATAAGACCAAATAAATGCTCCCGGAACTAATATTTCTGCAATCCAATATACCTACTAAGAATTTAGTAATGATTGCCGTCAAGGTGTCTTCAATGTTGATTTTGTGTGATATTTGAAAAATCACTTTGCTAACAGATAAGAACCTTCAGTAAAAGTCAACAATTAAGTAATTATCACAAGGTTCAACATATCAAAACCTTCACATCGGTCACCACCAGTGCCGGATTAAGCAAGCGCGGGGCCCGTAGCAAATTCTTTCAAAGAGCCCTCGATCTACTACCTATGGGGTCTTAAGTATAAAGTGGTAAAAAAACAATTCAATACTCAATACTCAATACGTTTATTTGCTATCTATAGGTTACAATTTTGTGGGTAATTAATAGTGTAGTAAATTACTATAGGCGCTGTTAGGCTCTGACAAGTTCAAAAAGCCTGAGATGAAATTTCCTGGCAATTTAGAATAATTTTGATAGGAAACTAACAATTGAAAACTGATGATACTACACAAATTATTTTTTTCAATACATATTTCAGAGTTTAAGCTTAATACAAAGTATATTATATTTTTAGGAATAGCTAAAATGTTATATTTTATCAATGGTATACTTTAAATAATGCTTATATTTTATATTTATTTATCTGTTCCCTTATTATTTTTTAAACTTTTACAAAGTAGCTTTTCTAGATTTCATGTGGGCAAATTTAGAAATAATACTACCAATTCGTATCAATTTTTTTGAGCAAATCATATTCTATATTCATCAAAGCGAGATAATTCAGACGTTCTTGACTCATAGTATTCCTTAACTCATTTTGTATGCGCTTTAATGTCGAAAATGAACGTTCGCCACTGCAGTTAGTGATCAGGAGAGATAAATAAATGCGCAAAGCAATTTCTAAATTGGGGAAACATGATTCTACTGTCCATTAGGAATTTATAATATTGAATTTCCAGAGCTTCGTTTTTCGTACTGTCAATCGCACTAGCCACATCCGTTTTCAGCAGCTCGGCAAACTGCACTAATTCGTTGTCTAGGCTGTCTTCCAAATCATTTTCATAAGCACTGACTATAATTAATGTTTTTTTTTTAAATCTCGTCTGCTGTAATAGATTTTAACTGTCGAAATATTCCAAAAACACTAGTTAGTTTTTGATATGCTTTCATGCGTTTGTCTAAAGCAGATAGTGTGTTATCAATAATGACAACAAACACCTCAATTTCAAACTTTTTACCAGGTGTTTATTTCTCAACAAATTCGTCAATTGTACTATAACCGCTAAAATCGTCGTACTTTGTGTTCCGCTTGCGTCGTCTTGAAGGCTGTTGCTGATATTCATGACAGCTTGTCAGCTCTTTGGCTTGTGCTTCAATATTTGAAAATGTAGATCGCATTGTTTGGACATATCCATGTAATGATTCATAAAGGCTGTATCCCGTATTAAGGTCTATTTTAGACGATTGCAGCGACGCACTAGTTGCTTGCATGCGTTCTAGGATTCCATTCCACGTAATTGTCATTATTCCCGTTTCCAACTTATTCATCTTTGAAACAAGTCCGTAAGCTTGATTACGACACTCTGACTTTTGATCTATATTATTGGAAATGGCATCCAAGACTTGCTTGATAGTGGTAAAACCACATAAAAGTGCCTTCGTAGCATCAGCTCTGGCGGACCACCTAGTATCCAACAACCTTTTCAAAATCGGAATTTTCGAAGTAAGAGCTTCCGTAAGAAGACTCCAACGATGTGTAGAAGCGGAAAAAAAAATTATAGAGACTCTCGCGTCTAGAATTTCAACTTCTTTGGTTCTGGAAATAGTTTATTGAATGCATTGCTCTTTATGAATTTGGTAATGATCTTACTATATCAGGATTACGAAATGGTTATGGAAAATTCAATTTGAGGAAATCTCTCTTTTAAGATTAATATTAATAAGTTATATTTTATAATTAATATTTTAAACCAATTTATTACTTTAGTAATAAAATATTTTTTTTCGGTCATAACTTCTATAACCCAATATACTTATATTCTAGAAAGTAGATTTTTGGTATATGGTTACTAAATTATACTAAAAATAATGTAGTCTGTTAATCTTACAAATAAAGAGATAATTTTAACAATTAAAATCGACCCATTTCAATTCTGCTACACATCCACACTAAGTGTCGGGTAAGAGTGCTTGCATACGTCAGACTTTTTGTAGAGCTGATTATCAGGCCGACTGAAATTCTACACATTTATGCAAGCAACTTTTTGCAGAACTTGTGCGTTTACCGTATGAAATTCGTTGATTTATTTACGCCAAGGAAATAGTCGGGTACCGAGTGTCTGACGTGGATTGTCTTAATACGAAAAGTTGTAACGTTTCACGTTCTTGTGACATCAAAAAATTCAATATACCACATCTTAATAAGTTTCACTAAAAAAAATTACGCTCAGGCAGAGATGAGTGGATTTAAATATGCGGGGCCCCCTTTCGCGCGGGGCCCGTAGCAATTGCTACTCTTGCTACGTGGTTAATCCGGCACTGGTCACCACAACATATATGTATGCATGGAAAGCCCCTGCCACCAAATCACCCCAACCGACAATGACAACGAAGAAGACGACATTGACAACTACGACGACGACGGAGACAACGACGACGACAGTGATACAATTCCAGACGAGACATCAAAAACCGTCATTTTGCATCAAAAATGAATTGGCGACTGCCTGTCGGCCTTTATTCGAGTTGTCTACTATTTCTGTTGCTGCTATATGGCTGGTGCTGGTGCTGGTTCTGGTGCTAGTGGTGGTACATACACCAGACTCAACAACACTCCAAATGGGGGTAAATAAAAGAAAAGAAGGTCTACAACACCGTGTATATTAAAGTGCAGTGCAAGCCGCCGACAACGATTACGGGCTAAAATCGACCGGCTCCTTTGCGACGACATACAGCGACAACGACGGATATTGTGGGTCTGGGTATAGGGCACGGGTGTAGGGGCCCTAGTTGTGTGTTGTCGTCGTCGTCTTTGTCGTCGTCGTCAGTAAGATAAGTATATTTACAACAATACAAGACCAAGACCATTTATACCAGATACCACCACGGCCACTTAGTGCGAGGCGAATAAAAGATGATAAAATACAGCCGCGTGGCGCCCATCTTCGATTTCATGCGGATTCCTAGTGGTTGTGGAAAACGCGTTCGTTCGCTGGATGGGTGACTCTGACTCTGACTCTGACTACCACTTGTCATATCACCCATCAACATATTATTTCGAGACGGTCTGGTCTGGTCGGAAACTGTATGGCAATGGCTATGGCTATGGCGAAGGCGCGATGCATGCATGGTGCGTTTGTACTTTTAGTAGCCAGCCAAATTGAAGTCAAATGATAGTTAGATGGGCTGTCATTGGGTGTATCGAGCATGCATATTATGGTGAATCACGAACTATACATGCATTGCGACCGTCTCGCCCTCTATATGGTACCGGTACGCGGTACCGAGAGCTAATGTTTATGAGTGAGTTGTGAAGTTTAATGTCTCAAACTCAAAGAAGCATGGATCGAAATCGAATCGAATGACGGCGACGCGACGCACAGTGGTTTGAGCGCGGAAAAAAATGCTTTTTAAAAAGTTTTACGTAGCCTTTAAATTTTTATGTCTAAGTACTCTCGGATAACCCCAGCATATAATGGAAAAGAATTTTTTAATTAATATATTTTATTTACTATTTACAAGCCCTCAAAGTTGAAAAAAAAAATTATTCAAGTCGCGAACCACATTTTCAACAAACTTTTAGATGTCTTTTTCCGGAGTTCCTTAACATACATTCTATTACTTTATATATCATTTTATTGGTCTGTTTTTGAGTATTTAAAATTAAAAAAAAAATTTAGTGAAATTGATAAAAAAGCCTTATATAAGAAGTCTCAAACCTTGGTACTTAAAAAAAATGGCTTTTATGAAAAGTTTTTGAGTTTCAAATTTAGCTCCACTTGCCTCCACGTAACGGTATATACCAGCATATGCACCGCACTTTCAAGTTACAGCACAGAAAAATCCATCTGCGATTACCTGCGATCTTCGGAGTTATGTTCAAATTTGTCTCAATGAATGAGGTCGCAAAAACCGCGGTTTTGACGGTGGTATATATGAAAGAGTTATAATTTCTTCGGCACTGATTATCGTAACGGACTGGTTTAGCCCATTTTTTTTTAGATAAAATGTGTACCTTTGTTTCTAAAGTAAAATAAAATTCATACATAAACCCATGCCTGAGAAATTGGACTTTTCGCGGAAAAAATTATTTCTGCCTGCAAAATATTTTATTTTTCAACTCCATTTTCTTGGAAAAAATATAAGAAAAGTATTATTATTTTATGATAGGTTTATTTATATTATATATCTTAATAATAAATAAACAAAAGGATTCGGGATAATCTTGCAGTTTTTTTTTATTTAGCGCAAAAACTTGGGACAGGTAATAATAAAAAAGAGGTGTTTTTTTCAGATTTTTGCCTGTATATGAGGTTTTCCCTATACCTGTTGCGTTTTTCATATAAATTAAAAACAAACAATTTTTGATCATTTTTAAATTTTATTGCCCTGTTTTTGTTGTGTATTGTTTATTTTTTTATGACTTATAAGGATTAGAGATGTCTTACAAGACTGTTTAAGCACTTACTTTAAACTATATAGATTAAGATTTAGATTAGATTAATAAATGTTTTATTTTTCTTTAAGTTTAACAGAGTTCATAGTAATATACTAACATTATCGAGCATGGCCTAAGCCGTCTGCCAGTTGACAATTGTAAACTTTGAAGAGTTAATGTATGAAATTTATTTTTAAAAAAGTTCTTCAATGATTTGTTTTCTGTAGGAAAGTGCAAGCTTGACAAACTGAAATAAAATTTTCCAATCAGCTCCGTTGAGAATACTGAACATGTCGTCTTCACCGAGTAAGCTCATCCCAAAAACGCTCCTTCGGGTTTCCATTAAGATAGGGCATCTACAAAGGAAGTGGTAAATGGTTTCTCTTTCACCTTGATTACACAGACTGCAGATTTCTGGGCGTTCATCTCTGTGTGGTATAAAGTTGAGTGGCAGCAACTCTCCTCTTGTTTTTAAAACGAGTGACATGAGGGCGGTCGAGTACTCTTCCTTGAAATAGCTTTTGGATGAAAGGTTGTAGTCGAGCATTGCGTAAATACGTCTATTTGTTGACTGTCTCGCTCTTGTTACGAACTCCTCTCTTTTTTTTACATCTACAGCGCTGACAAGGCCATAAAGTTGAGGTTTCCATTGGTCTGGTCTATTTACAGTGAGAGTAAGTTGATGGCCGCAATGGGAAGCTAAGTTGCTCCAAGTCTCAAACCAAGATAGTTTCTTTCTAAAAATAACCATAGTTAATTTTCTGGGCAGCCTGTTCTCGTCCATATTTAACGTTTTCAATATATAATCCACCTGCATTTTCAGTGTTGAAATAAATACCGGAGGCAAACCCGTCTCGAGCATGAGAATGTGATTTGCAGTACTGTTTGGGAGCTTCAACGTTCTTTTCAGAAAATATCGCAGAAGATTTTCTACCTCGTCGAATTCGATGTGACCCCATACCTGTGCAGCGTAGCACATAACTGCCTTTGCTGTTGTTTCAAAAACTCGAAACTTGGAGTTAAAATTGACGTCCTTGTTATGCATAATCGACCTCCACGTTGCATTAAGAGCATTTTTTGATTTAGCAAGTTTCTCTGCCATATGGTTTCTCAGATTAAGATTTCTCGATATTTTGACTCCTAGGTAATCGTAGTTATTTACTACCTCAACTTCGTTATCGTCGAATCTCCACTTTTCGTTCCGACAATTTGGGCCACCACCGTTACGAAATATCATAACCTTCGATTTACTGAGGTTTACCTGAAGCCTCCATTTATGGCAGTACTCAGCAATTCTGTTAATCATTAGTTGGAGGCTTCCAGGCGTTTCAGCAAGTATCACGATGTCGTCCGCAAATTTCAAGGATTTCACTAGCAGATTCGCAGTTACTCTTGCTCCACCCTGTAACACGTCCTCAATGTCGTCTATGAAGAGGGCAAATAAAAGGGGGCTTAAATTACATCCTTGTCTTACACCGATTTCCACCTCGTATGGTTCTGATAGATGGTTGTTGAATGCGAGCGCTGAAGTTGTGGAGTCATACAATGCTTCCAAAATACGTCCAAATTTCGTTGAAACACCTTTGCTGTAAAGCTTAAGCATAAGAGCTTTTCTGTCGATGGTGTCGAAGGCTGCTTTAAAGTCTATAAAGAAGGCGTATAACTTCTTTTTGGCTTTAATAAAAATGTCTGCAATGCTACTGAGTGTGTAGATTTGATCTATAGTCGAGTAGTTTTTACGGAACCCAGCTTCGGATTCACCCAGGAGATTGTTAGCTTCAACCCAGTTGTAGAGTCTATTGAAGAGAAGCTTTGTTAAAATTTTCATCGATGAGTTCAGCAAGGAAATTCCTCTATAATTTGCAGGAACTGAGCGGTCACCTTTCTTGAATATCGGAGTTACGATGGAATCCTTAAAGTAACTTGGCACGCACCCATGATCAAAAGCTTGGTTTAGCGCTAGAATAAAATGTTCTACGAATAGAGGTGTGCTGAACTTGTAAAATTCAGGCGGTATTCCATTGGATCCCGGAGCTTTGTTGTTTTTCAGTTCATCCAACACTGTTTTTACCTCTAAGTGGCTAAAAGGAGCGTCCAAGGCTTCGTTTATTTGGAAAGGGATAGCAAATTGAAAAGTTGTAGAAAACTTGTCCTTTGTGAGATTTTCAAAATGTTCCCTTAAATCTTTTAGATCAAGCGGTAGAGTGGGTTGCTGTAGTTTCTTACCGTTGTTTATAAGACGCACTTTTGTCCAGAATTGAGAAGCATTCCTGCAACTTGAAAGATCCTGTGCAATTTTTTCGAAGTAGAATTGACGCTTTGTTTTAAATAAGGATTTTAAAATTTTGTTTGAAGATAAGTATTCACGCTTGAGAAATAGACTTTGAGGGTACTTTCTTAAAAGCTTTAACCAAGCAAATGATTTTTTCCTAGCCTCAGAGCAGTCTTTGTCAAACCATTTCTCACGAGGAGTAGTATTGTTAAAATTTTGCATCTTGCAAGTGGTTGGTATCGAGGTTGCTATGGTGTCATCAAGTTTGGAGAGACTAAGATATGTGGAGGACGGTACTAGCTGTCGTGAGATATTGTTTTCTAAAGTTGTGGCGTAAATATTTGCGATCGATTGTTTCCATTTGTATTTTGTAAGTGTTGTAGGTAACAAAACATCGTGCTGTAGAGTCGTTGGCACGTGAATCGACATTTGGATAGGAAGATGATCGGAGTGAATCTGCGACAGAACTTCGAAGTTATCCATAAGCATGCACCAATCCCCATTCACCATGGCATAATCAATTACTGAGTTGCCCTGAGGACCGATGAAGGTGTAGTCTCCATCAGCGTCTCCCTGTGTACTTCCATTGCAAATACTTAGTCCGAACGAATTGCAGAGGTCAATAATTTTCCTTCCTTCTCTGTTTAGAATATCGTCTCTTGAACGACGGAGGTTTAAGTTTGGAGGTTTAAATTCACTCTCGTTTGATCCAGTTCTTGCGTTGAAGTCGCCAATAAGCATGATGTTTTTAAGATCGGTAATATACAAGTTGTCTTCAAGCATATTAAAATGTCTATCCCAGCTAGTGCAGTTTAAATATACAGGAACCAATGATAAAATATGGTAGTTGGATTTAATTTCAAGATAAAAAAAATCTTCAATGTTCTTAAAAACGAATTCAACCCCTTTTATATTTGGTTTATAGCCCATCAGTAATCCACCGCTAGCCCTTCCTTTTCTATTGATTTTAGTAGCTGGTTGCCACTTAATTTTGTGATTTGGGAAGTATACTTCAAATTTTGTATTGTGTTCTACAGTAACGTGAGTTTCAATAACAATAAAAATTTCATATTCATTAATAAAATTTAAAAAATCAAAACTATTTATCTTATTATTTAAACCTGCTATATTGTAGCTTAATATTCTAATGTCTACTATATCTATATTCTGGCAGACGGCATCTACCTAATTGGTATCATTATTATTTGCATTTAAATGTGCTGTGGCGTTTACCCCTGAGTCCCAACCACGTATTTTCATTGTGTTTCCACCTGATGATGTTCCCTGGCCAGCTGACGTTTCTTGCTGATTGACGTTTGTTCTGACATCTCCACGAGAGTTTTGATGGATTTGTAAACAAATTTGTTCGAAGTAATTTTTTTCCAGATTGTTTTCTTCAATTAATCTTTTAAATCCATCTGCTTGGTTAGTGACAAAACCTTGGTGATCAATCCATTCAACGATTATGTTGTTAATGCTGAGTTTATCGTCTCGCAGTGAAACTTTCATCCGAGGTTGGTTGATCTGGATATGTTTTCGCAGTTGTAAGAGTTTGCTACGCTTCTGACGGATTGTTGGCGGGTAATCCCGACTTACAGATATGCCAGTTCCTTTAAGCTTTTTTGCATTCCTTAGTACTCTAAATGCACTATTTTTGTTCCTAAATTCAGCCAAAGTTGTTACCGTACCATTCACCGAGCTTATTTCCCGTATTTCCTGTGCAGTAATTATATCCTGTGACTCGGCTAAAGTTTTGCAAATGTTTTCGGTTTGTATAAGAGGATCATTCGGCCCTTTTTTCAACCGAAAAATTAAGTTTGCCGCATTCGCAGAGGTTTTAATTTGGTTGATTTCGTTCTGCAAGGAGATGCATTTGGTGTCTAAAACAAGCAGTGACTCTTTAAGTTTTACGTTTTCGGCCTTAACCTCACTTATCTCCCCGCGCAGCCCATCAATGTCATCCTTTGTAGCAATGTCCTTGAGTTTTGAGTCGAACATTTGGCATAATTCCTGGATGGACATGGAACCGACTAATTGAGACATGCTTTTTTCTTTTTTTGAATTGGATGGATTTGAGTTGGGAGAAGTTTCACTAACTTTTCGCTTGTTGTTCATCAGTCAATAATATATACGAGTAGTATAGAATTAAATTGATAAATTGAATTTTAAGATGGCTGCTATAATATGCTTATTAAGTGACTGTGATTTTTTTTTAAGTGGTTCAAAATTATGATACTAATATAAAATTGTATAATTTGTGAGTCTCACTCGCTTTCCGGTTCTCAGTTTAGTCACTTTCAAGAAAGAAAATTTTTATTAAACTAGTTATTATTTAAAAAAAAGATAGTATTTGTGTAGAGCACTTTAGTTTAACTTCTATATAGCACTTGCCAGAGTTGCCAACTGTCATACTATATATATGTTTAAAGAATTTAAAAAATAAGTCAGTATTAAGTGATTGTGCATTTGTGCCAGAATATTATAAGTCTTTGATCAAATAAGTGAAATTGAAGTGAAATAAAATAAATACAAGCATCAGATATTGAAGTAACAGTGAATTATTGAACCTGAATTGTTCTAGCTCCATAAGCATGGATTCAATAGCAATTCGTTATTCGGTGTTGTGTAGCGAACTTTGGGCTAATGGTCGTAATATACAAAATCTACGACCATATTTTGAAAGGGAATACCCCAACTTAACTTCTGAGCAAATAGAAATAGTGATATCAGAAGTACTGAAACGTTTTTTTCACATTTTTCAAGTCGATGGACCTCAGTAGAGAGAAAATTGAGAGTAGAGAGAAAATTGATCCATGGAGAAGAAATCATTAAAAATTGTGCCTTTCCTGTTGGACCACTCTCTGAGGAAGCCCAAGAATGCCGAAATAAGGATTATAAAATCTACCGCTGTTTTAATTCGAGAAAATGCAGCCGAATTGCGACGAATGAAGATGTGATGCATCGTATCCTTATATCATCAGATCCACTAATAACAGGGTTAAGGCCACAGGCAAAAAAGAAAATACTACCAGTCAGCTAAAAACCTCATTTTAGCACAGTAAAATACTTACCTACTTAATTTATTATATTATTTATTAATTGAATGCAAATGTTTTATATATGTTTTTAATTTTATATGTTTGTTTTTATGTTTGTAATATCGGTACATTATTTATAAAATTTTATTTATAAAAAAAGTTCAGATTTATCTTTAAGAAAAAAACTTTCATTTTAGTACAAATTTTACAAAAATGAAAAATGTCAATAACTTTTTTTCTAGTCATTTTTTCTTTACACAATTTTTACCAATTATTTACAAGGACCATCTTGACATCTGTGCCAAATTTTATAAAAATCCGTAATATAGTTCAGATTTAAGAAATTCTTTGCCGCTCTACCATACAAACCAAACCCTCAAAATTTTAGAAAAATCTCAATAACTTTTTTTCTAGCAATTTTTTCTCAACCAAATTTTCACCAATTATGCATAAGGCCAATTTAAATATCTGTGCCAAATTTTATTAAAATACGTTCAATAGTTTAGATTTTACAGATTTTTTTCCGCTCTCCCATACAAACCAAACCACTGTGCGACGTTGCGTCGATGGCGACGACAACATGTCGGGCTCGGTCGGGAAGACATTATTTCTTTTCGGAAAAGGCCAATCGAGAAATTACACGCATCCGCTTTATTTGAACATTGATGGGCACGTAACGGGATAATAACTTTTGGAATGCATTTTAACTTTTATGTTAATGCATTCAGCAAAATAATGCAACAGCTTTTTTTCCCTCGTTTCATTTATGGGAATACATTTGTGTTAAATGGAGAATGGAGTGAAGCAAATTAAGTGCACTTCGCTTTGTTAACATTGAAGACGTGACTGGTGTTATGTCTTTTTGAGGAATTAACATATTAAAAGAATTCCGTTGAAATTATTTCGCTGAGCTGACACATTATCGAAATAGGATCTGATTAGTCATAGTCACATCACTTTTGGTTCTTGCTTCTTGGAGATACGAGAAACCCAATTGGGACGACAACAATTTCTTCAGTATTTCTAACTGTCACTATGTATCCTTGTTTCACTGATTGATTTCTCTCAGTGTGGTTTCAAGACCATTGACCAAGTTTTCACCACTCCAGATCGATACTCACCACCTTTTTATCGATCTTAATTTTGCCTGACAGAGTGAATAGGGACGAGTTACACAGAGCCATCTCACCCCTCGACATCCCTGCTACATCGTTCGATTGTGCAGGATGACTAGAGAACTCGCGCTGCTCCGTAAAGGCGATATCGAAAAAGGATTAACACAAGGTGACGCGCTATGCCATGCGATTTTTTTGTTAGATCCGTTAAATTTCTTGGCTCATCAGAAATATTGACATTTTTGGAAGAACGATGCGTGCTGTCAGTGGAGCATTTGCATGTGTTGAAGTGGAATGGGTCTGGTTGTTTATGAAGATATAACGATAAAGCGTCACCATGGACAAATATAACAATGAAGAAGTCAAATACTTTGTCTACTTGGGTTTCACTATAACCTCTCAGAACAATATCAGTGAAGAGATCAGTCAAAGATTCAGTCTTGCCAATCGCTGTTTCTACACAAGACCCTAATCATCCCAATGCTGATATATAAAATATAAGAGTGGATCGTGACAGAATTAGATTTAAAGCGGCTGGGGTGCATTGGGAAAAAGGTTCTTCCGGTGAAATTTGGTCCTGTATGTACATAACGGGTGTTTTTTAGAGGTTTACAACTTTAAGTTGGCAACACTATTTTAACTGGCGGCCATTGTTTCAGCTGTCAAGTGATTAATTTTTAGATTGGTTTGGCATTTCAACATGAATAGACTGACGTCTGAACAATGTTTCCAAATTTATTTTGAAAATTATGTGAAGTCGCTAGTATACGCTGATAAGCCGGAAACGATTGACCACTTGCAGGACAACATTCACCGCTTTATTGCCGATATACGGCCACAAATATTGGAAAAAGTCATCGAACATTGGACCTCCAGCTTAGACTACGTCCTAGCCAGTCGTGGCGGTCATATGCAAGAAATCATATTTAAATTATAATGCCAGGAGATTATCTTTCGATTAAAGTAAATTCCTTGACAATTTAAAAAAAATTATCTTTGTTTTATTCAATTTCAAAGCTCTATACCTCTAAAACCAATACCCTTTATGAAGAGAAGATTCAATTACGAACTGTATTGGCTATATAGCGACATTGATCTGGTCAAAAAGCAAACAAAATTCAGCGGATTAGATGGCTGTGGCATGTATAGCGTATAGCCCGCCAAGTCTTCAATTCCAACCCTGATGACAAACGAAGTAAGGGAAACCGCCTTCTTACTTCTTAGGTGTTGCGATCGAGTGAAGGACGACCCCAACCAACTTGGTGGGCATAACTAGAGTCAACCAGCTTTTTTACAGAATTGGCTAGAGGAGTATTTGGTAGAGGCCGTGGTCGGTGGTCCACAATCGACTGTCTACATTAGTAAATAATTTTTTCTTGATAGTGACATAGATTCCAACGGTGACATGATTGCGAACATTTTTCTTCGGTAGAATTTTTTTTCCGAACTGAACAAAAGGCAAGATTCTAATGCTACAAAGCCAACTCTTCAACTAGAAAAACCTGTAATTCTCAACCTACAATTCTCACGCTCGACGAACCAAATTGAGGCACAAAGTAAACTATAATGTCCCAAAGGTAGAATAAAATCCTGCACATTTTTAAAAAAACGTACAAGATTCCTCTCCGTCTTTGGTTCCAACGCTTGTTTCCAATGACACTTCTGTGGTGTGGTGGTGGTGGCTGTCGAGCTCTCAAGTGAAAGCTGACTTGTTTCCAGAACACTTTGCAGAGTAATATGACCCCTTCTGTTCCTGAGGGCGTAAATAAGTATTTGGAATAAAGCTAATTTCTGAAGAGTATACTTAAATATCTCAATTTTTCCAATGGTCTAACGGGAAATTATCAATTGCGTGGAATTTATTACTTCAAAAACTCAATACTTTCTTCAGCAGTTAAAGCAGCTTCCCCTATTGCCTATGCCAATATCCATGCGAATAGAACTCGTGTTGAGGAATTTGAACAGCTTTGTGTTCTATTTCTTGGTATACGTATTTTATAAAACACTTTCTATGGAACGAACACATTATTAAAGTCCCTGAAAGTGCCGCAAAATGTTAACGCTTCCTAGGTCGTAACAAGAAATAATTTTCCCCATATGAGCTATATGTGGAGTGCTCTATTCGACTCAATGGTCAACTGTCACAATGCAGACAATAATCCTAATCCTTCCTAATCGCTCGTAAAGGGTAAATGCATAATAAGGGTATCAATATTAATAACCATTTCCAAATTAATGGAACAATGGGCCCTATTCAGAGATGTTCACTAAAATGGCGACTTTTAAAAATCTATACATGACATTTCTGACATCTTTATAAAAACACAACTGCTATATACATACATACATTTTTCTGGCTGTGTTTAGCTTTAGGCCTTTAGCTAGTCATAGCTTAATGTAGAAATCTACTACAATAATACTTCAAATTATGACAGCACAAAATGTCAGGCAGACAGTCTAAAGTGGGTGCCAAAATGTTTAACATTTGAATTATTAATTTTCATTTAAATAAAGAATCGTTCATTTAATTTAAGATGAATGAGGGAAACAATAAAAGCGAAAAGCAAGAAAACTCGTAACACACAGAAAAATAAAATGCACGACTGGGTCGCACGAACTTGCTCTTATGATAAGCAATTGCGTAGTGGCTGCATATATGGATATTAAAAAAAAATTAAATAATTTCGAAAATTCTTTTATTTTTTAAATTAGTTTAAGAGTTTTCTCGGAAAAACTAAGTATGCAATAAGATTTCAAAGCTATACGTCAATCTAGGAAAAAAAAATATTGAAAATCGTTGCACCAGTTTTTTTTAAAAAAGGTTATTTTTGAAAAACTTTTTCAAAAAATATTTTGAAATTTATTTGAGTATGCAAATATATGGCAATCTGTAGTTTACATTTGAAAAATAATTTTAAAAAAAATCAATGTACCCGTTTCCAACATATTTGGAAAACTAAAAAATTTTTTGAAAAAATTATAAAAAATCAAAAAAAAAAAGTTTTTGAAAATTTTGAAATGCCATATTAATAAAATTATGAATGACTTCCTGTGGCCAAAATTTGATTGAAATCGAATGTATAGTTTACGAGAAAATTTGATTTGAAAATACTGGTTCTATGAGAGGTACCGTTATTAGACAAATTTTGAAAAAAAATTTCTAACCAAAAGATAGATTTTCTTGCAAAATAGCATTCTGAAAGTTTTATCAAAATCGTTAGAGCCGTTTTTGAGAAAATCAATTTTTGTCTTCAAGATTGTATGGCAGGTGCCGTTATTTTTGGACCTAGAGCAAAAATAAAAAATTTGTTCCGAGGGACGGCCAAATAAATCCTAAATACCAAATTTGAAGCAAATCGGCCCACCCGTTCAGCCTCCAGGGGCGCGAACAGACATACAGACAGACAGACAGACAGACAGACAGACAGACGGACGGAATTCCCAGACCCCCTTTTTTCGACTTCTCCATCATCGTATTGTCATGTGTGATTGTTATCTCAAATTTTTTTTTCTGCACGAATCCATAACTTGCCTTATAGTACCTATAATCGCAAGTAAAAACGTATGCTGGAGCTGATAAAGAGACACATCAAAATTATAGATGATAAAAAAACGACATCAAAATAATCGAGAAAAAAGGGGCATGGAAGGACATACGATAGTATGAATGCCGCTGGTTACCCGAGAGTTCCTCCTCAAAAAATGAAGAAACAATCGCATAGGATGAAAGTTGCTGCCAAGAAGAGGCAATGCAGATTTCAAAAGAACTTTGAAAGTCACTGGCAAGAATGTTGAAGAGAAGTGTCTATCTGAAGAGAACGTGATTGTCCAAGACACGATCAAGGACGACTTCTTGGAGCACTCATTTTCGACCGACAGCAAATCAGGTATCTTTGAAAGTGAGAACCTCGAACAGAGTCCAAAGCCTAGCCAGAAGTTACCAATGAAAACATGAGCAACTTGCTTGTAGAGGCGGCATCTATTTAAAGTGAAACGTTGACACCTTTTCAACAACTAAAGCAGCTGCCTAAAACAAGCAATGGAAAGCCAGGAGAGGAGCATCGTGAAAAACAATTTTTTACACTAAACAATTAATTACAGAAATACTTTTCTTTTGATATTTCAAGAGAAGATTTATTCTGAGAGCTCGTCTCAAGAGGCAGTACTTAGCCCCCCATATGTGTCGTAGATACCTACTAAGTTTATTATCTGAGCTAATTAGATAGGTAAAAGCCCTATGGTTAAAATAAACTCATAGTCATTTTTATTCATAAGTGATAAATGATAAGGAAGGATAGCTAATGCCGTGCTGAAGCAACTGGAACAGCAGACAAAAAAAAATCCACATAAGCCCACTGGTATTTCCTGTCCAATTATAACAAAACACTGTTACACCTGAAGTTACTGATGATGGTCACGCAGATATAACTCTACAACCGTTAATGTTCCCCTAATAAGCCTGTTCAAATGGCACACACTACCTACATGCACGCAAATCACAGATAATTTTTCCCATCTTCTCAAAAACAACAACAAGGTATTTGTTAGATACTTTTATGTATGAAATAAAATGCATGCACGAATGCCTTCCTTCGCAGCTTTAAACGATTGTCACAACTCGCAAGCCTTGTTAAAAGTACAAAAAAAAAGTCGCCCCCATCGTTTATCCACCATCGACGACGACGGTCGCCGGACTGGAAATGTCCGCAGACACCCTCTTTATCTGAAACTGGCACTGGCGCGCCGATTAATAAAAAAAAAAAAATAGATACAAGTACTACATGTGATGCAGCCAGCGAGCGAGCGGTGCGGCGCCTTTACGGTCGTATACATTTATTACAATGCCATTATTCCTGGCGTTTCCACTTCCTTAAATGGGGGAGAGAAGATCGTATTCCCCCATTTGGTTTTCAAGGCACAAAAGTACGGGCCCATCCACATGGAATATGTTTTTTTTTTAAAGTGTATCATACAAACGCACCTGCCAAAGGTATAGGTAGGTAGGTACTCTTTGTCTTTTATATTATTCAGGTCCCAGGCAGCTCCCACTCCAGCAGGGTAACGAGCAACACCTGTTGCATGTCAAAATGCTCTTGGCTTGGACAAATTAGCACTAAATACGTATACTCAACGAAGGTTTTCCTTACTAATTATGTGCGTCAGTGGTTTTTGCTTAAGAGTTGAGACCTCTCTTCTCGTCAGAAAATTGATGAGCCACAAGATCAATGAGCACGGACTTTCAAAGTATAAAGACAGGACCACCCCACGCGCCGCGGTAGTTCATCATTTTGTAAACAAGCAACTGTCATTCTTGAAGCACAATTCTTCCATCCTCAGGGGAATACACATTGGTGGACCACCCTTAAGAGAAGCGCCAAACCGTGCCGCTTACAGTTTAAGCCATTCGCAAACAAAAAAAATTTAGAAATACTTGAGTCCACGATCCAATTAAATCATAATAAAACCCGAATTCACAAAAACAGAAGAACTCGCTGTACCAATTATAAAGTTCCCAAGCACACGAAAAACATGGCAGTCCCACATGCCTCCATACATAATGTACATACATACCTGGGTCTGGATCTGTGAAACTCCTCTTGAGTCTACGGAAGAGTGCTCGTCCGTCGCCTGCCTACTTAATTGCATGATAGGTCAAACATTAAAAAAAAAAAAATGAGTAAAGAGTCCACTTCGTTGATGGATTCATTTGGATCAGATTCCAGGCTTGCCATTCATCCACATTTGCTCTTAAAAGATATTTGTTTTTTATTTTTCAGGAAATGGGTATACCGTCCGAACTTCAGGTGGCAAGCTCGGTTTCGTTAAGAATCGTCAATTTTCACAAAAACTAGAACTAGAGTGACGGAAGTGGACGAAAATGCAAAAAACTGTGACGGACATGTTCTACCAAGCGCTACTGTCAAAACTAAAATAAACAAGACGCAAAAACACTGTGAACAACCATAACTAACACGGCTATCTGTCACTTTTAATGTTTTATGTTTCCTTTGTTAGAGTTTAAAATAGAGTTCATCAACATTCAGCACATATAATATTGATGAAAATTATTCAAAATGAAAATACAAATTGAAAAATGAAAAAGAAATACAACAACAAAAATTGTCGCATTTAATTTCATTCGAGCATTAACTTAATAAATTTGAAATTTAAATAAAAAAGTTCCGTGGCCTTGTTGTGCGTTTCACAGTGCAGTTTTGCACTGAAAATTATATATTGTTTCGATTTTATCGAACAGTGTTGTGTGTCTTAGAAGAGTATGTGTTCCGAACGGGGACCATTCGTAGTAAAAACTACCATCATCTAGAGACGACAGCCCTGGAAAAGCCAATCAGAAGCAACCCATACCGACAGCAATCAACATTTTATATACTAACTTATATACTATTTTTAGCATGCCAGCCTATGAGCGGTGTAAAATGTAATTATACTTTCAGTTATCATCCAGCGTTCGTACAGTGTTTAATAAATTGGGTTTTTTCCGCAAGTCGGTTTTTCCCAAAGAAAAATGGCCGGTCTTCTTATTTCAATATTACTAATTTTAGGGAATAAAAAGGTGGCGACTCCTATTTTTAATACAAAAATAAGTCGTGCCCAAACAGTATGAACGGCATCTAACTGATGAGCCCACCGTTCATACTTGGGCGAAACGCACAAGGCCACGGAACTTTTTTATTTAAATTTCACATATAATATATTCTTTCTGAGTAAAATGTCATTACAATTTCTTTATTGAATGTCAAAAATAACACCTGTCAAATTAACTGTCAGAGCAATTCAGACCGAAATACCTTTAGGGCTAACCATTATTGAAGAATGGTACGTACGTTGACTTACGAAACAGTAGAAATACATGTGATTTGTATACCCAACCCGAAATGACTTTTTGTTCAGTTTCGGCAAGTTTCGTTCACTTGCGTTTTCGTACGTAATGTACGCTTTGAGTCGCACATTACGTACGAAAATCTGACATTCCTTTTTTTCTAAAGGGTATTCTTCTTCTTTCTTCTTATTTTTAAAGGCTATTATGGGCAACTGATGTACTTAACAAATCGGAAGGAAACTTTTCGTCCGGTTTTGACACTTGCTTACTTTTTCTTTCGCGTATTATGGTTGGGCCTTTACGCCTAACGAAACTTAACGAAAGGCTTGGAGTCTATTATAGCCAATTCTACTATTTTATGATAACTGACAGATACTTTGAACGCAAAGTTCATTATGGGTAAGCAGTGTAAATTGTCTACTTTATCAAACATTTTGTTGAGTCTAAACTTCGGCTTATATTTGAACGATATTTTGTTGTTCGGGCCTTAAATTCGGCACTGAAGTGGTTGGATGCATGGAGGCATTGGTAACTGGGCGACCACAAACTCTCCATGTGCTTCCGGGATTTTGCGGACAAAAATTTGACAGCTGACTTTCGACTGGATCTGACACTCTTGCCTATTATCTAAATGCAAAATATTTCAACACCTGCTTAAGACAGAATCAAGCCTTTTCGACTTAAAAAATTTGGGTAATTTGCAACACTGTAACTATCAAAAAAAAAAACTGAAGAAAATTCTGTTTACGATTTCAACATTCAAAAATGTTTAACTCATATGCTTGGCAACCCTGTTCTTAAGTGCCTATGCACCTTCTTGACTTGAGTCTTGATCGACAGAAAAAAAAACCAAACGCATCGCAACAATTACGCACCATTCAAAGGTTTTGTTCGTCGACTCTTCCTTGTAGGTAGACAGAGGAGGTCCTCGAGTCATGTTCTTCTTCTTCACAAAAAAAAAAAAAAAAAAAAACCAAGAAAAGAGAAGAGTATGATTACCAGAAAGACAACCACACGATAGTAATGATGATGTTTGGAAACCAGCATAAGATACTCGTACTTAAGGATACCCTCATGGAAGGAATTTTCTGATGTTCGTGGTCTTTTCGAGAGTTGCATGCTGTGGTGAACCCACTCAATCGTGAGCCATTGGCGCCGGCTACTAAGGCACTTAGGTAGACAATCGACGACCGACAACCGTCCGTCGTCGTCGATGCATGTTTTTTTATTTTTATTTTTTTATTTTGTATAATGTCCGTTGCAAAACAAATTCTTTTCGTTGTTGTTTTTATTAATTTTTTTTCATTAAAAAATAACGCGTTGATGATTTGCCATTGTTCGGCATGGTTACTTCTTAAATTGAAATGTGGTAGAAAAGCAAACACAATGGAAATGGGCCTTTTAAGAATGAATCATTATTTTTTTTAAATCCCAGGAGATTTTGGTTGGAACAATTGCATTAACTATATTCAGAAGTGATTTTTAATTAGTAAAGTTGAACGCAGCAGTTAAAATCCATTTTTGTAGAGGTTAGCAATTTGTGCCCTTATCAAATATGTACCTACTAATCTTTGACACATAACAGTAAAATAAACTGAGAAGGATGATACAAACATTTGAAAAAATTGCGCTTTCTGAGCACAGTTTTTAAAGCATAAATGGTCGACTTGTCGTTGGCTTTTTTTTTTTAGTAACATGCAATATTTTCAATCGCTTTGCAAATCTTTGTATATAAACAACACTTCAAAATTAATTTCTTTTTCTTGAAAACGGCTGTTTTGTTGAAACTTAATTGTAGCCGTTTTTGGAGATATTGGGTGGCCATGATGTTTTAGTGACATCTGTCAAATTTGTTGTTTAATACTTAGTTACTGATACCAAATCATCATGGCAAGAAACACGATTGAACAGCACATTTTCCGATGAATGCGGTATGTGTTAGCAAGTAAAATTGCGGAATATGGGAAGACATCAATCCGCACACGAGGTTCAATAAGTAACAATGCATCCTCAAAAAGTTATTGTTTGATTAATGACGTTGATAAGGCGGTCAGCGTCAATAGCAAGCGTTACAGATCGATGAACACTAACACGTATGGCACAAATTGAACCATATGGACCTAGATGACATGAAGATCTAGTAGAACGGTACTACGTGTCACACAGCGGGCGCCATAATTGACATTTTACATGTTATCTTTAAAAGAGGTGACGTGAATTGGCCACCAAGGTCATGCGATATAACTCTGCTAGAGTTTTCCTTGTGGGGAGCAGGTCTATGCGAAGCGAATAAACCACAATCGAACGAAGTCCTTAAGGTGAACATAACACAGCCCACCGTTCAAATTCAGCCAGATCTATGCGGAAGATTCATTGGATCCGTGCAGCTTGTTTTGTTCCGTTTCAACATCTACTCGCCCTTATTGAAGAACCCTTTATTTAATCATATTGGGTAGAGTACGATAACTGAGGCGCCAAGATTTAATAACGGTTTTATGTAGAAGGGTCAAATACAAGTATTGTTTGCTATGGGAGGGGGTCTACCTCGCCGTAGTAGTATAGCTGTCCTGTATGAGTAAACTTTGACAGTTGTTTGTCCTACAACCTTCAGCAAGACCAAGGCACAATCCAAGAAATAAGATGACATTACTACCGAAAACTCGATTTTTTAAAATGTATTTTTCATAAATTAATAAACCCCTACTTGCTTGCTCAAGGCTCACAAAGACAACAAAATTTTTCACAGATGACTACAATATTGTGATGAACTGTTTAACGAACAGTTTCCCCGGTTATGCTATCCAATTGCTATACCTAACTTTACTGAGGTGGCGCAGCGGGCGTTACAATCTAGAAGCAAAAAAGTTTGGTCAGACGAGGTACCTTCTAAGTTTTGGAAAAATATGATTGATATTTCGGTCAGAATGGCTCATAATTCTCATTTGCAAGTCTCAAATATATGTATCTAGTTAAATGGCGAAAAAATCCGCTGTTTTTTGTGATTGAAAATGCCCCCTTAGCTGAAGGTGTTGACATAAACAACATTTTGGATCTTAATAATTATGTTTCAAGCTTAAGACTATTTTTTTTTATTCAATGTACATTCATAAATACCATAATTCTACATTCTATATTCTACATTCTACTTTACTATAAAATAACTATAATATCTTTGTACTTATATTAACCTAAATTTTTCTTACTTATTAAACTGAAGTCAAATCAAGTCGACGTCTTTTAATCTTCTTTTATTAGAAGCATCCTACAATATTTCAGACAGAAAGGAAGACTCTTAACCTCAGTTGTTCTTCCGGCACTCACATACGGTTCACAAGAGTTGGACTGTGCACAAAGCGTATAAAATTATGGCATCAGGAGTACTAGCTCTTGATCGGATAAGATCTTGCAAAAAAATATAGCACAATCGGTTCATCTGGTATTGTCACGTTCAATGGAGGGACCCTGAGAGCCCCGTCAAAAAAGAAATATTATACAATGTTCCAAAAGGATCTCGAGTGACGAAAATAGAGGTGTGGGTCTGGTAGAAACAAATACAACGATACCCATATTCAATTTGCCTCAGAAATGCAACAATCCAAAACCGACTCTTTCTGATGTCAATCGGGTTAACCCCACATTTTTGTTTACTATTTTTCTAAAAAATATCTCAAACTGTTTTGATTAAACTTTGTGTGCGTTTTAAGTTTTAAATTTAATTTCTTTTACAGTAATATCTTACCATGTCCAAATGTTCCTTAATTTAAACAAAAAAAAGAGAATTGGCCACACAATTGGAACCAGTTTTTATTGTGGGAATTTTGTTTGACATTGTTTAGCTCCCATTGGAACCAGAGCCTAATAATGCCTTTAGCTCTCATCCACTTCTGTGAGATCTTTGATATTTTGCAGGAATTGTGGAGTCCTACAATCCATCCACAGTAGTGATGCACTTTTTCATTGCAAAATTTACTCTTTCTTTATTTCTTCGCAAGGGGCAGTCGCAGTACCCAGCAAATTCTTGTTCATCAGCAATCACACAGAGACCTAGGTTCTAAAGTCCACATCCACACTCCAAAAACATCGCATTCTATAAATTCCAACTTATCGATGGTCGCAAACACTTATTCGTCAAGTTAAGACATCAAGTGTAGTTCCACGCACGAGTTACGTGAATATTTTTAATTTGTAAAGATACAAACTAGGCACGATATACCTATTGAAAGTTGGAAAAGATTCCAAACGAAACCTTTACAAATACGCTTGCGCACACACATCTGTCTGTAGCCCATTAATCCGAGATGATATCTTAAACTTGATGATGGTACCTACCTATTGAATGCATCTTCGATTAAATGCCACCCATTAGATTTGGCATTTGATCAGCAATTAAATTATTTATGGAATTTGCATTTTAATCATAAAAAGTTTAAAACAAAAAATTAACGACAATTTAATGCAGATAGGGTACGGGTATACTTAATTAGATGAACGTAACAAAAAGGTTCTCACTGGCTGAATTGACATTTAATCGAAGTGCATCTTTTAGAAGTCAAAGATGGTTTTTTGTATCGGCTTACAGAAATGAGAATTGTAAAAGTGTATCTATCCTTCCAAGGTAACTAATTTGATTGCTTATCAAAAGCTAAGATGTGAGCCTATGTTAAAAAAAAAAAATGCACGACTGGGTCGCACGAACTTGCTCTAATACTAAGCAATATTGCTTAGTGGCTGCATAAAAAAAAAATTAAAAATAATTTCCAAAATTCTTTTATTTTTTCAATTAGTTTAAGAGTTTTCTCGGAAAAACTAAGTATGCAATAAAATTTCAAAACTAAATGTCTATCTAGGAAAAAACAAATATTGGAAATCGTTCGGCCAGTTTTTTTAAAATGTTATTTTTGAAAAACTTTTCCAAAAAATATTTTGAAATTTTTTTGAGTATGGAAATATATGGCAATCTGTTGTTAAAAAAAAATCAATATACCCGTTTCCAACATATATTTCGAAAACCAAATTTTGTTTTGAAAAAATTATTAAAAATCAAAAAAAAAAAATTTTTAATTTTAAAGTGCCATATTAATAAAATTATGAATGACTGTGTCCAAAATTTTATTGAAATCGGGTGAATAATTTACGAGAAAATTTGATTTGAAAATACTATTTCTAAGAGAGGTACCGTTATAAGACAAATTTTGAAAAAGATTGTCTTAACAAAATAGCATTCTGAAAGTTTTAACAATTCTACGAGTAGACCAAGTGGTAAACCAGTTTTTTTGTTTTATCCCGTCAATATAATGATAAAGTGTCAATACTGTAACAAGTTTCGGTAGTGTGACAATGGTTTGGATAACTTTCTTTAGGGTGGCGCGGGCGTAAGGAGTTTTGAAGCCCTTTCCGTTTAAGGACAAAATTGTCACAAATGGTGTGTGAGTGGTGGGTGACTTGGTGTAGAGGGGGGGGGGGGGGGTTAGGAACAAATTGTTAAAAATAGTGGGTGGGTGGTTGGTTGGTTGTTGTATGTTGGTGGTGAGTGGTTGGGGTTTGGCGGGGGGGGGGGGGGAGAGATGAGGAAAAAGATTCAAAAATGGTGGGTGGTTGGTTGGTGGTTGTGAGGGAAATAAAACCTAAACGTGAACTGTTTTTGTTATCACGTAAAATTATCGTCCGTAAACCAACTTTACAGACAACTAAGTTTTTTTGGTCTATAGCTACATATACAAACTTAGAGCCCTCCAATTTCCAATCTACAATTAAACCCACCGCATTTTAAAAAGGCGTGTTGCACTCCCAAAATATTTAATTTCAATTTCCAAGATAAGATCGATACTTTTTATGCTCAATGACATTAAATGTAAGGACCGTAGCTCTCAGCTGCAAAAAAGTTAGATTTAGAATGTAAATATTATGATTGTAGGTGTATCCTTTTACAATTATTATTCTTGAACGCAAAATTTATATACAAAGTTATTAAACATTAGAACAATAATGCAGATTTAGACTTTTAACAAAAACGCCCACGGAAAGGGGGCATATTCTTTAATTTTGCTTAAGACTATCAAGCAATAACTGAGCTTTGCTCATTTTACATTTTTTTAAGGTTATGCTTAAATTATAGCTGAATAGAGTCGTTTTTTTAAATAATTCTAACTGAATTAAAATATTTTTTAAAAAGCACGCCCCCAAAAGTGGGCGTATTGGAAATCCTTATATAAAAACATAACCGACAAATGTTTTCCATATTACTTAGGAAACAAATTAGTTGGAATTGATTGCGGGTACCTTTGACTTTTAAACTATAAGTATTTCTGTTCTTTTAAAAATAAGCCGCTCCCGAAATTTAAAAGTTTTCTTTTATACACAACACAAGGTATATTTACTTTTCTCTAATAGATACACAATTTCGAGTTTTTTGCTTTATTATAATAACCGCTAATTTACAAAAATAAATTTCTATGAAAAGTGGGCGTTGGCCACGCCCAAAATCAAATATTTATATAAAATTTAGAGAAAATTTACCTATAGCTTGTGAGTTCAAATTTTAAGCATTGTTTTTTGACCGTAACTGTAGAAAAAAATATTTTACTTTTGGAAAAAAGGGTTGTTGAATAAAAATGGCGATTGTGGGCGTATTTGTTGGCTGAATTTTTTTTGTTTCACAATCAAATATACCATTACGATGATAGAGAAACCCAAAAAAATGGGTCCGACAATTCTGTTTGTCTGTCTGTATGGGCACCTACAGACTTAACGGCTGGACCGATTTGCTTCAAACTTGGTACATAGTATTATTATGACGTCCTTTAGAGGAAAAGGTATTTGGAATTAGCATTCTTTCTCTTCAACTAAAGGTACCTGCCATACGATTTTTAATTAAAAACTCCTTTTTTCAAAAATGGCTCCTACGATTTTGATAAAACTTTCTGAATGGTGTTTTTGGTATACATTTTTTTTTGGGACGAAATAAAATAAATTCTGAAATTTTTCAAAAAAAAAAGAAGGTTTTTTGACATTTTTTATTTTAATTAAAATTTTGTTTTGAATTTTTGTATTTTTTTCCAACGTCGCATTAATCTATTTTTTTTTTTTTAATTTTATTTTTCTGATAAAAGCTAAAAAGTGCTAGAAGTTGGCAACTCGAAAAAAAATGTGGAATATATTTTCGAAAAGTTTTTCAAAAGGACTGGTTTTTGAAAAAAAAAAACTGGTACAACGATTTTAAATAAAGTGCACGACTGGGTCGTACGAACTTGCTCTAATGTGTTACAATGGTCTTGGGGCATGAGATTTTGGAAAAAAAGCAATGAAAAAATCATATGAAATTTTATTAATCATTTAAAAATCAATAGTTAAAACGTTTTTTGGAAAAAATGATGTAAGCCATCAGGTTTCTTTTACTTTTTGGAATTTTTACGAACATTTTTTTCAAAATCGTTCGACCAGTTTTTTCAAAAAACAGGTTTTTTTTGAAAAACTTTTCGAAAATATATTCCAAATTTTTTTTGAGTATGCCAACTTCTAGCACTTTGTAGTTTTTATCAGAAAAATAAAACTAAAAAAAATAGATTAGGTTACCTAAACGTTTTTGGAAAAAACAAAAATTAAAAAAAAAATTGAAACTTTTTTAAAAAACTCAAAAAAACTTTTTTTTGAAAAATTTAAGAGTTTATATAATTTCTTTTATTAAAGAGCTTCTACATTAAAAATTTCATCGAAATCCGTCAAGTGGCTTACGAGAAAATCGGATTTCAAAAAACCGGTCCTATGGGAGGTACCGTTCCTTCTTGAAAAATCTTTTCCAACCAAAACATAAAGCTTGCACATAAAACACTATTCAAAAAGTTTTATCAAAATCGTAGAAGCCGTTTTAAGAAAAAATTATTTTTCACTAAAAATCGTATGGCAGGTACCGTTACCGGAGCTAGAATGCTAATTCCATAAACCCCTCTGTAGGACGTCATAATACTCTCTACCAAGTTTGAAGCAAATCGGTCCAGCCGTTTAGGCTGTAGGTGCCGATACAGACAGACGGACAGACAGACAGAATTGTCGGACCAACTTTTTTCGACTTCTCTATCATCGTAATGTTATGTTTGATTGTCTAAAAATTTTTTCTTTTTTTTACGAATGCATAACTTGCCTTATAACGGGTGATTTTTTAGCTGGTTTGGTTTTGGCAACACTGGTTTTGACAGCTGACGTGTGTTTAGTACCTTGTGTCACTGTCAAACAGCTTCAGTTTGGTTTGCAATTTAACCATGGATCGTCTTACAAATGAACAACGCTTGCAAATTATTGAATTTTACTATCAAAATTCGTGCTCGGTTCGAAATGTTCATTTCCGCTTTTTTATCGAAAAATTGTGTTCAGCGATGAGGCTCATTTTTGGTTGAATGGGTACGTAAATAAGCAAAATTGCCGCATTTGGAGCGAAGATCAGCCAGAAGCATTGCAACAGCTACCAATGCATCCCGAAAAAGCCACTGTTTGGTGCGGTTTATGGGCCGGCGGCATTATTGGGCCATATTTCTTCAAAGATGATGCGAATCGCAGCGTTACTGTCAATGGTGAACGCTACCGAGCGATGATAACAAACTTTTTTTTGCCCGAAATGGAAGTTCTTGACTTGCATGACATGTGGTTTCAACAAGACGGTGCCACATGCCACACAGCACGCGAAACAATGGCGCAATTGCGAGGCGAGTTTGGTGAACAGTTAATTTCACGTTTCGGGCCGGTCAATTGGCCGCGATTTGACACCATTAGACTATTTTTTGTGGGGGTATGTCAAGGCTAATGTCTATAGGGACAAGCCCGCTTCGATTGGCGCACTGGAAGCCAACATCCATGCATTCATTCGTGAGATACCGGCCGATATGTGTGAAAGAGTATGCCAAAATTGGACTCAGCGGATGGGCTACCTGAGACGCAGCCGCGGTCAACATTTGCATGAAATTATCTTTAAACATTAAATTGCAAGGTTCAAACTATCGAATCAAATAAATATTTCATTCATTTTATCGAATTTTTTGTGTTTTTTTTTTTTAAAGTTCTAAACCTCTTAAAAAATCACCCTTTAGTACCTATAATTGCAAGTAAAAAGAAAATATTTGTTTTTAAAAACTTTTGAAATTTTTTTTGTTTTTCAAAATACATAGACCCTATAAGCAATATGAATTAGGATTTAAAATATTTTCATTGTTCATTAAAATCGGGTTTCTGATCTACGAAAAAATCTAATTTAAAAAATCGGTTCCAAAAAAAATTCCGAAAACCCCGTTCTAACCAGAAGATAGATTGTTCTGACAAAACATAAATCATGACATGACTTCTTAAAGTTGTGTCAAAATCGTTGGGAGCTTTGAAAGAAAGTGCACGCCTAAGTCGCATGATATTGCTCTAATATAAGACATTGATTTCGGGGCTTAAGATTAACAAAAATTGCGAAAAATTAAGTAAACCATCGTCTTTTACGGTTTCGTATTTAAAAAAAAAAAATGTTTGACCCGTTTTGTAAAACTTTTGAAAGATATGTTTAAAAATAAGTAGTTTTTATGAGGAAAACAAAATAAGAACAAATTGAACAATTCCAAAAATTAAAAAAAAAAATCTCAAAAACGAATTTTAAGAAATTTTACACATTATGTTATTTTGCTTACAAAAAAATCTGATTTTAAAAGCCTGTTTTGAATATGCAACCGTTGTTAATTTTTCTGAAAAATCTTGTCCAACCAACATTTATAAGTATTACACAAAAACAACATTGTGATAGTTTCATCAAACTCGTTTCTGAAGAAAATAGTTCTTTATTAAAATTCGTTAGTTTTAGAGATAGAATGTCATTTCCACAAAAAACCTTTCTGAGCTCTCTGAGGGACGTTAAAATACTGTGTTGAATCAAATCGGTCCAGCAGTTAAGGCTGTAGGTGCCGATATAGACAAACAGACGGACAGAAAAAGACAGGCAGAATTGTCTGACCCATTTTTCTGACTTCACTACCTATATTGTAATAAGGTACTGCAAGTTAAACATTAAGACAACATTTTTTAATAAATAGGTAGGTGAAACCATCCATTAAATTCAAACGGCTTGTTTTCGAATAATTTTTTAAAAGTCGAAGAAAATCTTAAATTATATTTTTATTTGAACAATTACAGTACTTACTAATATTAAAATTTTGTTAATAAAATTCACTTACCAAAAATAAGTTAAAATCCGTTAATAATTCTACTGCGATGGCACTTAGGGCGTATTTTTGTGTTAAGAGTTTTTTTTAGATTGTCTCATTTAAAATTTAACATTTATTTTAAAATTTTATAAAAATGCTTTAATTTAAATTTAACATTACAATAAGAATATATTATTTTGTTTTTAGATTCGAGTAAGTAAGCTTTGTAAATATAAATAAAGCACGCACAGTAGTAAAAGCGTTATATCACTATTAAAGATTAAAAATTAAAAATTAATCACTAAATTTAAGAGCACTTTGTATATTTTTTTTTTTATAAAAAAATAGATTTATTGTTATTTTTGATTCAAATCCTTAGCATTTCTTCATTTCATGTCATTCATAATATTTCTATTTATTTTTTTTTTTTTACAAAATCTCGTCAAGCACATTTATCCTTAGAAATATTCACATCCTCCAAAGGACTTCCCTCTGACATGCCTGCTGCTAACAAACTAAACAGATCTTCAAGCAATTGACTCGTTTTATATATCGAGGACATTCGACTATGAGCAGAGCATCCATACACAACTCTAAGGACGACGATGACGGGAAATATCCTTGTTGGCGGCGTCGAACGTCGCCGCCAAGCCGTTGTCCCCCCAAAAAAATATAGACATAGACACACACACACAACAACCACCCCAGGCTCTATTATTGGGAGAATCAGCAGCAGCAGCAGTAAAAAAAAAAAATGGTGATATGATTACTACCATAATTATGGTAACTATTGCCATATAGCACCAAATTTTCTGGCGACATTCGTTGTCTAGTCTCCTTGGTGGCTGATCCAAACAACACACATACAAAAAAAAAAAAAATATTATAAAATAATGGAAAACAACAAACAATCCAATGGACGATGAAAACTTTACACTCACCACCCGCAGAGCGGCGGGCGCGGCGTATTCAAAATAAAAAGGATAATATGGAAAATCTTTGAAAAGATACAAAACCAAAAACCCAGCAACAACAACAATTATTGCAATGAACTGAACAAACAGCGACGACAACAAACATTATAATCAGGTTATAAATATTAGAGCTTTTTTATTTGGCATACATATTCACATTTACACTACCATGCTATAAGGAATGCTGGGTGAGGGGTGTCACGGAGTATAATCCACCTCTTGATCAGCCAAATCGGGGTGGTGATTCAGGTACAGTGGATACAAAAATGCACTGTAATATAGTTTAAGGTTTCTCATGCTTGCAAAAGAAAGGAAAAAATGCGTTCAGAAGCATTGGGGTGTCAGGAACGTTTTCAGACGTTCCATTCATTTGGCATAAAATTAACACTTCGGAATATACATAATTCCAGTCAGCTTTGCTGGAAAAACTCGTAAGTTATTGAAACTTTGGGACGTTGTTCAGTCAAAAAGAGGATGAGGAAAGGGGGGGGGGGGACTGCAAAATTTTCGAACTTACTCCCGTTTTTCCTCAATAATTTGTTTTCTTTACGTCCTACGGCAAAAATAAAATTTGACAGCACAAAAATTGTTGTATGTCAATTTGTTATCGAGATCTGGCGCGTAAAAGAATGGGTAATTTTTCACGCTAAAAAAATGCAGTTTTTTTTTATGTACCCGAATAATCATGAAAAATGTTGTTCGAGTTATGGCTCATCGTTAAAATTACAAACTTTCGAAACTCCCCTCCACTCCCTCCCTGGCCTCTAACACTTACAGCTCGTCATCCTCCTAAGCGATCAGGTTATCAATGACGTCTTCGCCATCATCTCCGTCGTCGTATTCGTCTAATATGTCTGGTGAGTCCTACTCGTTCAAATTGGTTGCGGTGGCGTTTTCACAAGGAGTGGCCTGTGCAGTGCTTGCACATTGCTGAGCACCGGAGACTTTCTTTCTCCTAGCTGCTAGCTCCGGTGCTACAACCTTTGCTGCACTTACAGGAAATAGTCTTAAGGATGTTTTCCGGCACAAAATCTCTTGTTGGTAGTACCCCTTGAGTGGTATTGTGGGGCTGGAACCCAACCACTCGAGGGTAATTAAAACAACACTTCATGATTATTTGGGTATATCACAAGAAATAAGCTGCATTTTTAATCGAATTTTGAAAAATGGCCCGTTTTTCGAAGCCCCATATCTCGATAACAAATTGACATATACCTACAACAATTGAATAACATCTCAGTTTCATTAACTTCCGACCTTTTTTAGAAGGTTTCACCATTTTAGCTAGTGTCAACACAGGTCACATTATCTTAAGCCTGCAAATTGTCGATATAGGCACCGAAGTTGGTCAACAAAGTTGCTTGAGTCCTAGTCCTACTGAATACGAAGTTACCTGCGAGAGAATGCGATTAACGAATCCTTTCAGCATCATTTTTCGGCATATACTTGCAAAATTTATTTATAAGGGAGGTACAAATATTCACAAATAAATAATAAAAATGCAGCACACATACTAAAAACACACATGTACAATGCTTATAAGACGAAATTGGGGAGGCTTCGAAGCGTGTGGCAGAAAGAGGAAACACTGCAAATGTATTCAATCTCATTTTCTCTAGCTTAAACTGTTATAATTTTGTGCCGGAGCACGGACCAATAAGATACAGACCGCCTACTCACTCACTGTATGGTCTCTCTTTTTGCCTACAAGCTGAAAATCAGCTGATATGCTATTTATTTTGAGAGTGTGACGCTCTCCCTTGCTTTTTAAACCCATTTAGCAAACACACCAACAAAATAAATGGCATACGCAGGGATGGTTGCCATCACAAAATGCACAGATAGAGATGTATGTACAGGTATTCACAGACAGGAAAAAACATTTCGAGGGTGTTTCAGGCAAGAGGAGTGCGAGTTGGCGGTCTGTATTGGTCTGTGATTATGTGTGTGTTTGTCTATTCATCGTGACGCATTTTTGTTTCATCGCCTTTCAAAACACGATTCTAAAGAAGTTTGACTAAACAAATTAAGTTGACAGACGATTATCAAAAACAGAGAAAATATATGTCTTTTTTGACACTTTATTACCATCTGCACGGTTATTTCGTTGCATATTGGACAGAAAGCTTTACCCTTTTTTTAATTTTCCCGTCTATCTGGGCAGGTGCATTTAGATATTTGGCTTGGATATAATGTCTGAGACCATACACTGGCCCTTGTTTGGCACTGTTTGAGAATTCTGATTTTTTGGAGTGCCAGTAACTTTTCCGCGCTAGTGTCTCGCCTTATACTTAAGTCATTGTTCACCAGCAGTTAACAGAATATAGTCATTGCTTAAAAGCTGACTCGAATGGGCAGTTATTCGACTTCTTAAGAATTCGATAAGCTGTCTGACTAGATTCAAGGAATTGTTTTCCATTTTCGTCATACTGAAATTATTATTACGGTCAATTTCTACGTGGCTTTACTATTCTGGCCAGACAACACTCGTTGGTTCGGTATAGCCAGATGTTTGTCGAATTAAAAAACTGGATTCAAGTGGTTGATGAGTCAACACCAATCCCTTTTATTGAACTCCGTCTCTCCGCATACATTCAAGACTTGTTCCTTGCCTCTCATGCTAATAAACCCACTATTAATTTAATATTGCTACTTTGGCATGCCGGATCTTTTTTTCATATCGGTCCAATAAGTCCAATAAATTGTAGTTAATGAGAACATCCCAATGAAAACCGTAGGGCGTGCCGATACGATATTTTCAAATGGGATTATCTCCACAGTTCTATGAAAAATTAAACTAATCGATAGCAATATCAGCCTAAGTACCTTAATGATTTTTTTGGACAAACCTAGATGTTAACTTGACAGTTGACAGTAAGGGAACGCATGTAAATAAAACTAACTCTAACTCTGAATTCCGAAGACAGCCAAACCACAAATCATTGTAATTCCATCTTCATAGCATGTATGCAAAATCAACTTTAGTGTCAGCAGTGGCACGTAGCAATGTCAAAGTTAAATGAACGTAAATCGTATTGCACGGCTACAATGTGAAGTGGCAGCTGCAGCATAGAGAGCAGCTGAAAGTACAAGTCGACTCGACTTGAACTTCACAAACGTGCTGCTCTGCAAAACAACAACAAACAAAAATGGCAGACATGATTTTTGTTTGAGTTAAGTGCTACATCACATTGTATTCGTGTATGCTGCTTTGTGAGCTACTTTTTTGACATTTACTTTGACATTGCTACGTGCTACTGCTGCTCCTCCATCGTTCTACGCAGCCAGTTACGAACGCTTTATGATTTGTAGTAAAAGAATTTGATTATGCTGTTAACGGTTCTTTAACGATGACAGAAACTTTCGGAGGATTATAACTTCTAAAATGGTTTTACTTTTCAGCTATCGGATCTTAAAAATGGCAAACTGTCAAATGTTGCTCAATAAATGATAACCAGAAGCCAAGCATAAGAAAGTGTGGCGATGCTGTTTTCCATCTTGTAAAAATCTTCTTTTTTTTTGTGTGCTGAAAAAGTTGGGTAAGCTTTGAGTCACTGTACATTTTACGCGCCTTCACAAAAACTAACGTTAGAAATCAAAATCACCAAGAGAAGCAACAACAGAACAGAAAATATTCAGTTAGACATTCTCATTCCCCGTTCGCTCATAAAGTCAAAAAAAAAGGGAAGAAAAAAAAACAACAACAAAAACCTTGGAAACGTGCTACTAGGACGACTCATCACAATCACAACAAGTTCCTCACCATCCCTCACAGAAAATATCATATAAATCGTGTCCTCATCATCGTAAAAGAATATCCAAAGGACGAACTGTATGTACAATATTGGCAGACCGTTGGCGCACACACAGCATCCACGTAATTTTTCCTACATATTTGGTCGCCACTTGTTACGTTTTTGGCGCCTTCTTTACTAAGAGAGTATGTGTGCGTCTGAGTGTGTGCGTGTCTGAGAGAGAGAAAATGATGTGTTTTATTGCAAAGAGGGTGTCCTTAAAAGATATCTAACGCACAAAACTATCGCATAAATATGTTGAATAAAACTTCAAATGGCTAATTTGGCGTTGAAAAGACGCGACATGATTGTTGTGTATTGCCATTTTAACAGTTAACATACGCGTACTCATGGCGTCCGCCTTATATAGATGAGATTGGTAGACTGTCTCCCATAAAGCGCGTTCTCAGAGCGAAATCCCTTTGAATTTATGAATGAGAACCGAATCCGAATTGCCGTCGTCGCCGGCATATTTGGACGAGGACGCCTCATCGGCACACAAATAAACATTGTAGTAAATTTGTGTTCCTCCTTTGCTCTTGTAGTTCGCTGGTCCTGTGTTGGGCGCCAGTCCATTCAGAATCCGGAAGAGCGCTTATTTGTGTTGTTTATCTTTTGTGGCCTTGGATGATTGTTTGTGGGGCTGCGGCTGGTATGGTAGCCGTATAAGGGATAAGAGGCGCCTTTGAGTTCATGAATTGAAGGACTATTTTTAATGTGACTGGTTAGAAAACTCATTTCAACATATACACGCCGCCATGCATGAAAATAGAAAATAGAAAAAATGGGGTTCTTCTTTGCGATTATTGTTGTTGTTGTTGTTGTTGTTGTGATTCGATCAGAAAAATAGAAAAGACGGCGCGACATAACATGCGGTGGGATATATGGTGATGTCGGAGGCACAAAAGCTCTAAAAATGTTTGGTTTTGTATATTTTTGGCAGTGGCTCCTTGATTCTCTGTGCTTGTTCTGTTTGTTGCTGCTGTAGCTGCTGCTGTTCCAGAAAAGGTGACGACAACGTTTTGTAGGAACTTTGAACAGGCAAACGAATAGAGAAGCACGGCGAGAACCTGAATGTGCGCCAGTATTATGCCATGCTACACCAGTCAGTAATACTGGCGCAGATTGGGTGCCTGAGTTCCTGCCGCCGCCGTCAGCGTCGTCGTTGTTGTCGCCACGCCATCGCCATGGCATCGCCAGCCGCCAAGCAGTTTAGACGTTCCCAAACTAGAAGGAGGACGACGACTGTCGTCCTCGCCTCGCACATTTTCACGAGCAACCAAGAGATGATTTTGTCCAATGATGATGATGCTGATGGTGGTTGCTGTTTTGTTGTGTGTCATGCATATTCCCTGGCTCTTGCCACTTGTTTTTGGGAGAATCTTTGGCTCGCCACTCTGCCGGTATCTATACTACATCGTTTACAGTACTGGCGGTGATGAATATACCCCCCCCCCTCCCACCCCGGACCGATGTTAGTTCCATTTTTGTTTTCTTTATTTTTGGGCTGATAGACTTGTTACAGTTATTATTTTTCTTTCGATTGCCGAAAAACGGGCACCACCGAAAACCGAGTATGAAATAATCAGTCTCGACTTCATGTCCTGAGTCCTGGCGATGATGGTGTGTATAGGGCTGCAGTAATTTATGGGGACGCACGGGGACTGCTCTGGATGGATGAACAGTTGTAATATAGCATAAGGATGGGATATACAACAATGATGATGGTGATGACTGTGTGTGATGGGTGGTGATTCCCGGGGCAGTTCTGCTCTGCTCCTTTCTAATATAAAAATGTCGCCATTAATATTGTCGCCGTTGATTCTGTTGTCTCTGTGCGTTGTCGCCGTCAAAAACAACTGGCTAGCATAGTTGACGGCGGCTTTTAAGTCAACAGTATTTCATTATTTTCTCGTTTGAACAATAGAAAAGTAAGACAAGATGATGGTTATAGTCGCTTCTTTGGAGCGAGATAGAAAAAGATATAACTCGATGGCTCCGCGTACTCGCAGTTCGTACGTCCATCGTCCGTCGTCCGTACGTATGTAAGTAATGCTTTTTATTTTTCAATTATAAAGGACTTGTACACGCTGCCGTTCGTTGGTTGGATTGTGTCGTTGGTTCGTTGGAAGAACCCTTATGGTATGGTTATGGTCCTTGTTTTTGCTCCTCGTTGCGATGATGGTGGTCGTTGTTGACGTTAACAAGCCGTTACTAAAGATTGAATGAATGGGCGGTAATTAGTGAAGTAATTGTATAAATGGCACCTTATTGTTTGGACAACGAAGGATAAAAGAAGTTGTTGAATGAGGATGGTTGAAGTGATTCTAAGTGCATAAATGGGATAATGGTTGACAGTTGATATAGTATGGCAATAAGGTTAAACTGTTGAGATATAGGACAAAATGTGCAGCAACCTGTTGGCAAGGTGAATATTTATAAGGTGGTTCTTTTAAACTCAATGTCTTGAAGAATATACATACATACTTTATTTTGGTGCATTAAGACATTTACGTATTTTTGAAAATTTCATAAAAATAGGTTAGCGAAAAAGTTAAGGTACCTACATAAGTAAGATTGGCTTTTCTATGACAGACTTTTTAGTTATTGTTGTTGGTTCATAGATCATCCCCATGATAATTTAACTTGTCGTTTTTTTTACAAAGACCGATAGGAACGCTTTTTATACTAAAAAAAAAACTCTTCAGCAGAGCTTATTTTTGAAGCTACAAAAATTTTCTTTCTTAGCTTGCAGTACCTCGTGTTGTGTTAGTGTGTAGGACTGCCACACCGAAGGTTCTGGGTTCAATCCCTTATTTCACCTAATTTTTGTTTGGGTTACTGCATCTTGCCAGGAAGTGACAAATCCTCAAAGAGTTTTGTCATGAAAAGTTCTTCTCTGCTAGCTGTTTGGACTCGGAGGTAAATTGTGGGACACTTCTTTTCCTGCAGAATATCAACGCACACACGGGAATGGAGAAGTTTGTAAGTCACAGGCCACACCACCATTTGGACATTGTGTTCTGATTTGCTGAAAAATCTGTGAAAAACAAAATTATATTATTTAAGTCTAATAAAAAATAGTACGTATACGCCACAGTAACCCGATGTTATAGGGTTTTCACACCGAGCCGAAAACCCGGTTTTCAGCTAAAAGTTTACGAAAACCTGAAAATCATTCACATCGGACTTTTCAAGTTTTCGTTTGACATTTCACTTCATTTTTACAACAACTGACTATCAAATTTTGAAATGAAAATATTTTCGGCTGCTATGATTGATTTTTTGTTTGACGTTTATGCGCTTTTTAGGTGTGTTTGGAAAGAATCGCTACAAACTTAGGTGTGTTCTGAAAGAATCACAACAAACTCAGGTGTGTTTGCTTTGTATTCCAACAAGTTTTCGACAGGTTTTATATAAAACCAGTCGTTTTATAAAACTTGTGATGAGGAAAAATGTATGGTAAAACTTGCGCTTTCGTTCAGGTTTTGGGGTTTTTCGCGAAAACCGCGTTTTAGCTCGGTTTGAAAACCCTATTATAAACTAATGGATGCACCAAATAACTGTGGTTTGCTATACCTTTTCCACAAAATCAAATCCGAAACTAAAGCTGCTATTATCAGAAGGAGAAAGTCTAACCGTCCCTTTACAAATTCAAATTCTCATTTTCGTTGTAATTTTTAGTTTACAAAATTATTAAAAATCAAAAATTTAAATTTTTGAAAAACTTGACATGTAATATAATTTGGAGTATTATTGCGTCCGAAATTGAATGCGAATCGGAATACATAGTTCACGAGATAATTTGATTTAAAAGATAAAACAAACAGTTTTGATTAGTAAAAAACCATTCTTAAAATAAGAAGAAAACGGCATGACAGGGTAGTACGAACTTGATCTAAGTAATTTGTAACAGTGGTCTTGGGACTTGAGATCTTAAAAGTAATAAATTGTTGGAAGTTGTAAAATAAATAATTAAATTGATTTGACCTGAAAAAAAGCCATTTTTGTTCTTGGATGATCTTTAATTTGTGAGAATAAAATTATTAAGTATCAAGTATCTGTAAAGTCGGTTCACGTTCGATAATTTTACGTCATAACCAGTTCGTACTGTTTTTGACAATTCCCCCTACACCAAATTCAACCACCCACTCCACCTTCAACCAAGTGCTACTCACCAACCATTTTTGACAATTCCCCCTCCCCCCGCCAACAACCACTGCAACCCCCCAGCACAACTATGTTTGACAATTCCCTCCACTAAACCCCTTCCCCCCTTAAATCCAACCACCCATTCCAATACAACCACTGACCACTCACCCACAATTTTTTACATCCCCCCAACACCAAATCATCCCCGCCCCCAACATTACCAACCATCCATCCCACCTACAGCACCCAACCAACCACCCACCATTTTTGATAATTTTTTCCTCACCCCCTCCCAGCCCTAAATACTCCCCCCTCCCCAACAACCACTGCAACCCCCCAGCACAACTATGTTTGACAATTCCCTCCACTAAACCCCTTCCCCCCTCAAATCCAACCACCCATTCCAATACAACCACTGACCACTCACCCACAATTTTTTACATCCCCCCAACACCAAATCACCCCCGCCCCCAACATTACCAACCATCCATCCCACCTACAGCACCCAACCAACCACCCACCATTTTTGATAATTTTTTCCTCACCCCCTCCCAGCCCTAAATACCCCAAATCCAACCACCCACCCCACCTACCACCTACCACTCACCCACCACTTTTGACAATTTTGTCATCCCCACCACCAAAACCGCCAACCAACCACCCACCATATTTGACAATTCGACCCCCCCCCCTCCCATCCATACCAAATCCCCCCAAATGTTGTCCTTGAGGGCTTTCAGAGTCTCAGGCTAGTTCACGTAAACACGGAACTTCAAAAAAAACCCACAAAAAAAGTCTGAAGCGGTTAAATCGGGCGATCTTGGGGGCCAGTGCATAAATCGCCAAAACGAGAGAATAGGCGACCAGGGAACGCCACCTTCAAAATATCGGTTCATGAATCGCTCCATGGCTTGTTCACTTGTATTTTGCATCTGTCTAGTCCACAAATGTCAAATTGACATTGGCGGCCATTTGCAAAAATTAGAGCATCTTCCAAAAGGGTGATTTCTTTTTGCCCACCTTGTACTTAGTTTAAAAAAATAAAACTTATATAAAACATTGAAAGTTTAATTAAATTTGGTTGTTTAATTGTAAGTTAAATCAAAGCAGTTACGAAAATTAATGGTGCTTGTAAGGTAATAGTTCAATCTGGGTCTTAACTAATTAAAATTAAATGCACAACTGGGTCGCACCAACTTGCTCATATGATGTAGATATTTTCTTGAACTACGTATTTTGAAAAAAAAATACATGTTTAGAAAAATCATTTTTTCTTTTTTTTTAAATTGGTCTTGGAAAAACTCAGTATGCTGCATATCTATCTGGGGAGAAAAAAAAAAATTTAAAATTGTTTGAAAAGTTTTTTGAAAAAGAATGGCTCTTCACATTATTTCAAAAACCACAATTTTTTTTAGAAATTTTTTTAAAATCAAAAACAAAAGTTTTTAAATATTTTGAAACACGATATTATAAGTTAGAAACGACTTCCTTTGTCTACAATTTTATTGAAATTTACATAATAGTTTGCGAGAAAGCCTAATTTGAAAATAAAACCTTATAAGACAAATTCCGAAAAAGCCGTTTTCTAGAAATTTAAACTTTTTGTTAGTAATTGTATGGCCGGTATCGTTATTTTTCGACCAAGACCGAAAATGAAAAAAACTCCTTCGAGATACTGACAAATAATTACTCAGTACCGTGTTCGAAGCAAGTCCGCCCACCCTTTAAGGCTCTAGAATTACGAACAGACAAGCACACAGACAGACAGATAGACTAATGGAGTTCTCAGACCCACTTTTTTCGACTTCTCCAGCATTGATTTGTTTTTCTGCACGAAACCAATACTTGCTCAATAGAGCAAACAAAAAACTTAGATTAAATGTCGCTTGACTGGGTAATTTTGGGTGTTTGGTCCTGGAAACTTCATCAGCAGGTATTTGTGGTTGGCGGTGTTTGGAACGAGGTCCAGTGACTTTATTTTTGCTTCTAAGTAGGATCGCTTTGCTTGGTGCTGCAGCCTGCAGTGGTATAGTGCCGATATAGATCAATGATAAGGATGGTGCATAATATCCATGTGCTCAGGATTTTTTTTAGAAGATATGGAGCTTCAGCACAGCAGTCTTCGAGATGGTATACTACACAGGAAAACTGGTAGGTAACTGGTGACTGGCCTAATTAACCGCTTATATATAAGAAAAGAAGTTTCGTTAGTTGACATAGTCCATTCCTTTTTCTTTAATAAATGGTTAAAGCGATTTAAAACAAAGTTGACCTTCCTTAGCACAGATTTTGAGTGCCAATTTAAAATTTGAATCTTTCGTTTAAGTGAACCACAAGGTAACGAACAACAATGTTACTGGTGGCAATATGTTTGAATCGGCAAGTAACGTCAATACCAAAATTCTGAAGTTTACCGCTAAAAAAAGGGGTCTCCTTAATTGCTAACCATAATTATTGAAGAATGGGTTTTGTATGTATACGTTGATTTGAATACCCAACCCGAAATGACTTTTAGATAAGTTTCGTCAAGTTTCGTTCACTTTTGTTTCCATACATAACCTCTGTTCGCGTACATTTTGTGCCAAAAAATGAAAACTGTCAAAATTTCTCAAATGAGAGAAAAATCTCTCTCACTTACCGAAAAGTACACGAACGCTTTTTGTGTAAAAACTTGAAAAACGCCAAATTCGAATTTTTTTATTGGTTAGCTCTTCGCGGTAAGGGTCATCTGCAACAACAAATGTTTACGTCATTCGATTTTGACAGAGTTCAAGTTTTTACCAGATGAAATTTCAGTGGGCAAAAACTTGCAAATAAATGAACGAAAGAATAAAACAGCTGTTATTTTCTTTCGTTCATCTTTCGTTCATCTCTCAGTACGCGAACGCTTTTTGTGTTAATGTAAACGTATGAAATCGAATGCAAACTGTTTCATTTGGGTACGCGAACAGAGGTATAATGTACTTAAGTTTCGCACGAAAATCTGAAATTTTTTTTTCTAAAGGCTATTCTGCTCAACTGATGTATTTGACAGATCGGAAGAAACTTTTCTCTCGATTTTGAGACTTGCTTCCTTATTCTTTCGCGTATTATGAATGTGCCTTTTGCTGTGTACGTACATTTCGGCGCGAATAAAAATATCCTTATGATAATTCCTACAAAAACAAAGAGTTAATTATGAGAATAAAAATAAAAACTACCAATATACATGGATGAAGCTAAGCAATAAGGGGTGAGACGTGAGACTTAGGTGATATCATGGATTGATCTTAGTCATGCCTGTCATTCTGACAAACGAACCGTAAAGGCCCAACCATACCTCTGTTCGCGTACCCAAATGAAACAGTTTGCATTCGATTTCATACGTTTACATTAACACAAAAAGCGTTCGCGTACTGAGAGATGAACGAAATATGAACGAAAGAAAATAACAGCTGTTTTATTCTTTCGTTCATTTATTTGCAAGTTTTTACCCACTGAAATTTCATCTGGTAACAACTTGAACTCTGTCAAAAGCGAATGACGTAAACATTTGTTGTTGTTGATGACCCTAACCGCAAAGAGCTAACCAATCAAAAAATTCGAATTTGACGTTTTTCAAGTTTTTACACAAAAAGTGTTCGTGTACTTTTCGGTAAGTGAGAGAGATTTTTCTCTCATTTGAGAAATTTTGACAGTTTTCATTTTTTGGCACAAAAAGTACGCGAACAAACATCATAATACGCGAAAGAAAAAGTAAGCAAGTGTCAAAACCGAACGAAAAGTTTCCTTCTGATTTGTAAAGTACATCAGTTGCCCATAATAGTCTTTAAAAATTAGAAGAAAGAAAGAAGAAGAATACCCTTTAGAAAAAAAGAAATGTCAGATTTTTGTACGTAATGTACGACTCAAAGCGTACATTACGTACGAAAACGAAACTTGCCGAAACTGAACAAAAAGTCATTTCGGGTTGGGTATACAAATCGCATGTATTTCTACTGTTTCGTAAGTCAACGTACGTAACATTCTTCAATTATGGTTAGCCCTTAAACGGTGTCTCAAGTTTCGTTAAAATTACATGGTGTTGCGATAGTCAACTCGGCGCTGTTATAAATAATTTATTGCTAGGTATGTATATGTTTTCTCCAAAAGGATATTATGGATAAATAAATTGAAGGAGTAAGATGGGATGGCTCTTATCTTTCTTAAAAATACAATTTACACTCCTCGCATCTAAAAAAAAAATATCTCCCGCCATTTCCAATAAAATCGAATGTGTGTTTTTTTTATCGAGAAAAGAAGCACAAAATAAAAATCTCGTTAACATGACTCATATTCTCGTAACTCAAATACTAATAAATTCTTATTAAAATAATCAAGACTACAAGGATAAACAAAACACTGGTAACGGGCGGCATGGCACGGCGCGGCGGCAACAATAAAATAAGCCAATTACTCTTCATCTGACCTACTCCTTGACGCCACTCATCACAGAACAGAACAGAACACAGATGAATATCAATTTGAATAACTTAAATGGGTCCAGTCCCCATCTTTGTAAACTCGAATGTGTGTATTTACACTCGCAGTCGCAGCTATGACTTGGCCATCCATATATCATCTTCCAATAGAAGATGGAACCAATCTGGTTTCTGGTTTCTGGTTCCTGGCTGCCCAGGGAGTGTGTTTAAATGGGTGCCGCTGTGGGGAGACAATTGAATGCAGCACAGCAAACACGCGCTCTGAATTAAAAACGAAAAAAAAAATAAAGAAAAAATGAGACAAGAGACTTTATAATACGAATAAGAAAAACAACTAAATACATGGGGATGTGGTCGTGGTGGCTCCTTAGTGCTCCTGATTTTTATTCATCATAGAAAAATTGAAACAGTAGTCGTGATGGTGGTCTGGAAGTGGAAGTCGTCGTCGCCTCTGGCATCATATAGAAGCTGTGGTAATGGTAATGGTGTCATAGTTTTTGTGTCGCCGGCCGCTGCCGCCATTGCCGTCGTGTCGTCGTCAACTAGCCGCGCCGCGCCATGCCGCTCCGCGCCAGCCATGGCATGCCATTGATATTTCCCCCAAAAATTTTCGCTACTCTTGTTATTGTAGTGTATGCAACAAACAAGCACCGATTGGCGCCCTTTGTCTCTCCACTATGTCTGAATACACACGTTTGTCGTATCCGGGAATCGAACCAACAAAACCGGAGTTGGAGAGGAGTTGGAGCTGTAAAGCAAACAAACAAACGAAAAAAATTAAAAATTGAAAACTATGATAGACCACGAAAAAAAAAAGTATATGGTGTTGGTGTTGTTGCCGGAATTGTTGGCGTGGCGGTTGGCGGCGATAGTCACTGCGGCAACTTCACAACTATACGATTATACGATTGTTAGATTTGTCGTCGTCATCGACATCGTCCTCGTCACCCTGTTATAAATATATAACCAGAAACCAGCCAGCGCCACAGAATCAGCCGCACACGTTTGCCAATGAATCCATCCTAATTTTATTATGAAAGAAAAGTTTAAATGTTTTTAACGAGTGACTAAGTTTCTTATATGTGATTTGAGGAACCCTAAAATGGCTTGCATCCAATTTTCAAGACATTTGGATTATACTCTCCAGCTCACAATATAATAGTCTATTGTTTATACATGGACGGTTACCAGACCACAAGAAGAAATCATACATTAGGCTTCATGCTTGTCATCGAAATTTAAGAACTTGAAGATTTAAGTTCCTAATTTGTATTTGGGGAGCTGTTTTGGTCCTTTTCGCTTCAAGTATACCTGTGTACATGTAATCTCCATTTCAGATAAGGGTATTAGGGAGGAAGGGAATGAAGGTGTCGATGAACATTGGTCTTGAATGTTTGAAGACAAAATGTCAAGGGAAAATTGTACTAGGTAATTCATTCCACATTCGTGTTGTAGGTACGGCTAAAGAAAGAATCCCTATATTTCACGGCACGTCCGAAATTGAGCTCAAGTGTAAACTGATGAGCGTTCCTAGCAAGACGAGTATTACGGGGGAAATATGCCCAGAGATGCGGGGGTTATACTCAAAGTTTAGGGCGTATAAACGCTTTGTAAATTGTAACCATATCAGAAGGGGTGAAAAACTTCTTGCATCTATTAAGGAAGCCTAAGCATCTTGCAGCATTCTTGGCAATCTCAAGTATATGATCATTCCAACGAAGGTTTTCTTGTCACTGATACACATACCGAGTACTGTTAGCTTTTCGGGCTCCTCGATGCAAATACCATTCATGGATAATGGCATAGGGGGTATGTTTAGCATTAACGACAAAAGACAGTATTGAGTTTTCGATGCATTAAACTCCACACGATTTCGAATACCCCAATTCACATAATGCTGTTTAAATCGGAGTATATAATGAGGTTATCATACGGTATCGTTGTAATAACACGTCCGAAGACGAAGGCCGTGAATTATCAAACGAAGCTGAAGGTTGAGTCGTCAGCAAAACAATTTAATGGATTAGAAGTCACAGACAAGAGATCATTTTAAAAAATGAAAAAAAGAGAGTCGGAGACAGAACAGAACCCTGCGGCACACCAGCATTTATTTTGTGGAGGTCAGACTTGAAACCGTCTAATACAATTTGTATTGAATGGTCCAGAAGAAAGCTACTAATCCAACGAATAAGAGTATCATCGATTCCAAATGCACGCATTTTCGATAAAAGAGCTTCATGCCGAACTCTATCAAATGCCTTTGAAATATCAAGCGCAATAATCTTGCTTTCGCCAAAGCGATGCACAGATTTGTTCCACTGTCGCGGTGAGATATGCCATCAGATCACCAGTGGAACGATTGCTGCGAAAGCCGTATTGACGGTCATTTAAAAGCTCCCGATCTTCGAGATATTTCTTGAGCTGACGATTTATCAGTGTTTCCATGGGGGAGGGGGAGGGGGAGTCACCATTTTTAGGGACGGGCTGGACAAATGCTGTTTTCCATCTACTAGGAAGATTCTTGAACGATAGGAGCGATGGAAAAGCTTACGCAGTGGTTTTGCCAGAGATGAAGAACACCTCTTCAGAAGTATAGGGGTATACCATCCGGGCCAACAGATTTGTGTAAATCAAGATCTTGAAGAACTCTTGTTACTTTACTGTACGAGTGCGGAAATGTACCTGTCCCAAGTAAGAATTGACGTTCTCAAGTACAGGAGGAGCATATCGTTGCTTTAAATACTTTTACAAATTAGGTTCTCAATTCAGAGTGAGAGCAAAAAAAATATTTAAAAATATAGAATGGTTTTGTCTCTACTACAGTAAATATTGTTATGGTTTTTGTCTCTACTACAGTATAATTGTTAAAATTATGCTGAATAATTTTGCTGAATGATTCTGCTGAAATAACAATGGGGAATTTGAAAGCTCTGAAAGCTTTCAAAGCATCTTGACAATTCCGAATGGTTCGAGACTTAGACTGTTCGGGAAACTTTGATCCCAGTATAAATAGGACATTTTATTCGGAAATGGGGACAGTTTCATTTTAACCGTGGTAGCGAATAAATGGTGAATAATTAGTGGTAAATTAAAAGTAAAAGAAAATAAGTTTTATTTTCGAACCCAAGACTAAAAACATTACAATAGCAATCAAAAATGACATTACGATGACAAGAAAGTCGAAAAATGTGGGTCTGGAAATCCGGTCCGTTTGTTTTTCTGTTCGCACTTCTACAGCGTGAGAGGGGGACCGATTATCTTTAAATTTGGTAGATATTTGTTTGATCGCGTCACTTGCAAAGTATTTTCGATTTTTACTCTAGAACAAACAAAAAACGGTACTATACAATCGTGAAGAAGTTCAAATTTCTCGAAAACGATTTTGATTAAACTTTAGGAGTGCTATCTTTTTGGGACAATATATCTTTTGGCTGGAATGGGTTTTTTGAATTTTTATTATAACGGTATCTTTCATAGTGCCGGTTTCTTTAAATAAGATTTTCTCGTAAGCCACATACACATGCGATTTTAATAAAATTATGTACAAAGAAATTATTTCATTTAATTTAATTACATGTTAGTATTTTTTGAATTTTTAATAATTTTTCCTGGAAAAAATGTGGTATTAGCGAATGCATAACGGCGTCGGATCATATTTCTTTCTACATTGTGCTTCCTCAATGTAATAGCACTTTCCATTGGTTTCACTCGGGGAACCACTCATTCTGAAAACCAATGGAACAAGCAAAATCGCTTCTGTTCAATTTTAAAACAATGTAGTATTCGCAGGCATCCGTTTCACAAGTTTCGCCAATGTCAAAGTTGTGTGCGTAGCCCTATTCGCGCTATAAAGGGATTTTTATTGGTTCCTCGTATTAAATGCCACTCACTCAACTTCGTTGCTGTCCTTCGACGTCTTCATCATAAGATTTGGATTCATCAATATGTCACATTTGTCGAAATTACCAAGACTTTCGGCAATGCTGCATGCGAATAGACCTTTCCTCAATGAATATTCTATGGCTGACATTTGAGTTATATTTGTATTTGTGCTTCTTGGGTGGATTCTGACTTCAAATCAAGAAGCAAAATTCTCTTCTCAGAATCGGCAGAAGTGTCATTTGCTTACCAATGGAACGGTTTCAGAAGACTTCCGGATGCTTCTAGACGCTTCTTTTCGTCCAATGGAAAGTGCTATAAGGGTATAGTTTGAGTTGCTTAGCCAAATCTTAGCTCTGGCATTCGACTCCAAATGTGCTCAAGTCAACAAAACTGAAACGGTGGCACACAATTCGTAGCTCCATAGAGATACAAGAGCGTCCACAAATCTCTTTGTTGAGCGAAGGAAGGATGAAAAACGCTTAGGAGGAAGAAGAAAGAACACCAGCAACGCGAAATCGAGGAGATGCAAAGATGTTTTAGCTGAAAAGAACTTGCGAAGCTTTTACAGAAGAGTGAAATAGTCTACATCAGGTTTCACAAGTCGCCCTGGGCCCTGTTAAGATCAGGATGGGAACAGCATAGTGGAAACGCAGGCGATTAAGCCACCTGGAGAGACTACTTTAACCAGTTGTTAAACGGCGATGACAGCCAAGATCCCTTGTTAATTTAGATGACGATCATGAACTATACCTACATCCGCCACCAAATGAAATCAAATAAGTAGCTATCAACCCATCGCCAGACTAAAGATGAGCAAAGCAGCCGGATGCGATGGTCTAGGTACAAGCGGAGCTTTTTAAACAACATTTAAATGACCTGCATGTATTCTGTCAAAATTCAAATTTGTCAGTTAAGAACAATTTCCTTGCAAATTTAACTAATCCATGAGCGTGTTTGTAAATCCATTTCGCTTCACTTATTTTTAATAGCTAAGTTTTTGGAAGATAATGACCCTTTACCAGCGGTGGCTCCTGCCACCATTTAATAATTTCATTACCATAGCAGTTTTGAAGACCTTTTTTTTGGCTGTCTATAGGTATTCTTTCTTCTTCATTGCTTTCGCGCCTCCACCCCGGAGGCTTACGCCCCGGACACAATTCTGTCAGAAAAAAAAATCAATAAGGAACATTTGCCCATTAGTGTTTAATCGCACTCTCACCTGGCCACCAGAGTTATCAGTAAAGCAGTGGACATAATTTTAGGTTTTTTTTTTTGCTCCGACTCGCTCTAACTTAACTTTTGTTCATTCGTCTGGTTGGCGTCTGTGTCGATAGATTTTACTTGCGATTATAGGTACCTACTATAAATGCAAATTATTATTATTATTAGTATGATGATAGAGAAGCCGAAAAAAGTGGGTCCGACAATTCTGTCTGTCTGTCTGTATCGGCACCTAGAGCTGTGATGTGCTTTTTAGTTTCCAGCTTGGGTTTCGCTCGTTGGTTTTGCCAGGGTCGAAAATCAAAGAAACACTGAAACTTTGAATGTAAAAGGCCACAAATAACCTTAAGAAAACTTTATTTAATATTTAAGGGAAAACATTTATACTAAAATACAAATAAATCGTTTTATAATATATAGTTTTGTTATAATTCTCCTTTTCCGGTTCGAATCATAGTTGAATAGAATTGGTGCTCCTTCCCAGCTCCCCGTGGTAGATTCTTTCTCTAGTCTCTATACAGTTGGTTATTGTACGGGTTTTTCCATAGCGAGTGCAGGGTAGATGGCAGGCCTTCGCACTGGTATTTAACGCAGGTATTTACGGCAAGCTTTCGCACTGATATTTACGGTAGGCTTTTGCACTAGTATTTACGGCAGGTTTTCACACTAGTATTTACGGCAGGCTTTCGCACTGGTATTTACGGTAGGCTTTCGCACTGGTATTTACGGTAGGCTTTCGCACTAGTAATTACGGCAAGTTTTCACACTGGTATTTACGGCAGGCTTTCGCACTGGTATTAAGTGTATAGAACACCAAGATCGAAATGTTACCCTCCGATCCTTTATGCGATTTTTAACGATTTTTTTTTATTGAACAAATAATATATATACAATTCACTTAACTAATGTTATATCTTATATAATAATGGTTGGTTTTTTACATTTGTTGGCACAGAAGGGGCCTAACGATTTTACATTGTTTTTGCTTAATGTTTAAAAATACAGTGTTTGTCTTAATTATTAATTAATCTTATTATCTACTGATGATACATATTCCTCGGGTTGTTCAGGTCCGGTTGTCGGTGTCTTGGTGGTCCATTGGGGGAAGGTGTGGCTTTAGCCACGATAGTATGCTGATCCAGGGTCAGCGTAGAAGTGGATTTCCTCTTCGACATTGGTCTTCATCAGGTCCTCATCGTACAGTGCCATGGCTTCAAGGTACCGTGGATCAGGATGTCTCGGCTGGCTGAATAATCCTCCTATGAGCGGGTTCGGGTGGCTGTTCAAGTTTGCTAAGAGCCTTCTACTTAGCTGTATCATGTAGTGGTGGAGCTGCGCGATGTTTGCCTTTTCGTAGAGTCTCTTGTTGCTGACATATTTGTTTCTGATTTTGTCGAAGTATGTGTCTGAGCAGATGCGCAGGACCTTCCTCTCGAATCCTGCGAGCCTTTTCATATAAGTTTTTGACGCCGTAAACCATACCGGAAAGCAGTATGTAAGGATGGGCCTTATGAGCTGCTTGTAGATCAGCATCTTCGTCTTTTGGCTTAATCCGTTCCTCTTCCGCATCAGTGGATGTAATCGGCGGAAGGCGAAGTTTGCTTTTCTCAGCACAGCAGTCACATGAGGGTTAAATTTGAATAATTCGTTGACTGTGATTCCTAGGTATTTGGCTTCTTTTTTGACTCTTAGTTGAGTTCCATCGGGTAGGGCTAGCGTGGTGTTCTTACAATTGTAGGCCGAGCGTGTTGTCCTACGATTAACGGAGCGTCTGAAGCAAACAAGCTCCGATTTTGCTGTGTTGATTTTGATGCCCCAATGCTCGTAGTACTCAAAAAGATTGCGGATGTGGGCTTCAACTCTTCGGGATGCAATTGCTGGTGACATTGATTTGGCGTAGGTTAGTGAGTCGTCGGCGAACAAGACAGTCTGCGTCTGGGGGTTTTCAGGTCTTGGCTGGTCCGATGTGAAGATGCTAAATAGGAACGGTCCCAGTTTCGATCCTTGCGCAACTCCGGCTCTGATGGTCCTTGTGGGTGACTGGCAGTTTCCTAATTGGACGAAGAACGATCTGGAATGAAGGAAATTGAAAATAATTTTAATTAATGTCTCTGGAAAATTGAGTTGGTAAAGTTTATGTATTAGCCCTTGTGTCCAGACGCTGTCGAATGCTTTTTCGATGTCGAGAAAACAGCCTACAACGACTTGGTGGTTGTTAAGTGTGAGTGATACATCACGCTGTAACTTCAGGAGTGGGTGCAATGTGGAGTGTTTTTCCCGGAAGCCGAACTGCATGTCAGGAATCACGCAGTTGTCAGTGCAGAATTTCTTCAGTCTTTTGAGTATTATTTCTTCCAATATTTTGCTCAAACTGCACAAAAGGGAGATCGGTCTGAGTCCAGTGACTGCGTTGTTGCTGCCCTTCTTGGGGATATGCACTACTTTTGCGTTTTTCCATTTGCTGGGGAAGTAGCTGTTGTTGACGCAATTGTTGAATATGATCGTCAAGAGAATTATCATCGTGTGGGGCAGTCTTTTCCGCACGAAGTTGGATATGTTGTCGGGTCCAGTAGACTTTTTTGGTTGGCTCCTGTTTATGATTTCCGTTACTTCTTCCGGAGTTGTCAGTTCTTCGCTATCCACAGGGTCACTAGCCAAATTTTCGTTGCTGAAATTGACTGTCTCATGGTTGGTCGTTGCTCTTCGGATGGATTCGTCGACTTCTTCTAAGAACACTGGGTCTGCGGGTGGGTTGGGTCTGAAGTTGTTCTCGAAGAAGTCGGCAAATGCCTTGGCCTTGTCGTCTTCAGTTGACACCTCTCCTTGTTCGGTTATTAGGGTAGCTGGCAGCGGTGATTTTTTCCCGATAATCCGATTGATTTTCTTGAAGGCATCAGGTCCTGGTCCAATATTTTGAAGCCTCTTCTCGAACTGGAGGTCGTTGAAGTAATTGACCGCATTCCTGAACACCGATCCTTTATGCCTCGCTGACTGCTTGTCTTATGCATATTAGTGAAGAAACTAGGTGTAAATTACAAAGTTAAATGTAAAACCGCTTTGTTTCAGTGATGCATTTGCCCTAACCATGAGTAACCTTCGTAGTAACGTAGTCGCCTATGGTGTGTAGTAGTGTCGTTGAGCGTAGTGTATAATGCGTAGTTAGTAGTGTATGCGGCGGCGGAAACGTGACATTTGTTCGTGCATGCAGCCGGTATTCATCGATTTTTCAGACGTAATCACGTCAAAAAATTCTAGTTCTCATCTATTTCAACTTTTTTTGATCGTTGACGTCCCGACATTGAGACAAAGCAACAACGTCACCATGACGTCAGAGTCAAGCATTGAACCATTTTGTTGATTGTATAACATAAGCTTAAATTGTTAATCTATTAGACGGTAGTTAATTAAAACACAAAGTGTTGTTGCTGTTCTTCATTTGTATATATTTTCAATATTCTGTCTATGTAAAAAAGAAAATTATATATATATATGTTTTTTTATATATACACATAATATATCCTTCCGATCTTTTTTTTAATTATTTTTTGTTTGTTGATTTTTTATGTTTTTGCTATTTTATTTTGTATTGTTGTTTTCTTTTTTTTTTTTTTGTAAACTGACAAATTGTATTAATTTGTTTTGTGATCATTAAATGTTTCTTTTCATTTTGTTCTATAAACTTTAAACTAATTCATTTAAGTTAAACATTGATTTAAAATCAAGTGATTTTTTTTATTATTATATTTTTTTTTCTGGTGAGGGGGCGATGTGTATTTTTTTTTTTTAATTTTTTGTTGTAAGAAGTAAAAAGTTTTTTTTAAATTTTATAATAATTTCATTGCGATTTACTTTTGAACCAATAAAATATAACTAGTTTTAATGTTTTTTTTAAATAGAAAAGCAATTGTTTTTTTTTGTTGTTAAATATCGTTTTTTGTTTCAAAATATATTTCAGGCGATATTTTTTGTTTAATTTTATTTTGCATTTAACTAATTTAAGATTTTTTTATGTTTAATAAATTATGCAAGGTACCTTATTAAGGTTTATCTTTTTTTTCATATAACATTTTATTTTTATTACACAATTTTATATTTTTCTTTTTTCCATTTTCTATAAAAAAAAAAATAAACAAAAACACAAGTAATTTTATATCAACTTTTGCGTTATAATGCATAAATACGTTTCTAATTACAAATTTATTATTTTTATTTTATTTTATTTAAGGGAGGGGCAGTCCTCAAATTTTATATTATTTAAATGTATTTTTTTTTTATTTTTAAGAATCATTTTTTATTTACCAGTGCATTTGACATTGAAAATGTTTTTTTTTTTTATTAAATAAATACTATATAAACATAAATTATATGCTTTGCTTGTACATATTTATTTTTATGCATCTATTTATATTTTTATAAGTGAGAATTATATGCCCCCGAAACGATTTAGGATTTTTTAAACAAATATTCATCCCTTTCGCACGTTTGTTATAATTTTTTTTTGTTTAAGTGATTATTATAAATAAGTAAAGTGTATTTTATATATATAAAAAAAATCACAAATATAATTTTAATAATATATTTTTTATTTGTTGTTATTAAATAATATTATTTTCCTTTTTTTCGTATATATAAGAAGACAACAAAAATTTAGATTTACAAGTTTTGAAAATAATAAAAAAAATTATTTATCAACTAAAACCTTGAATTAAAGTTAATTTATAATGTATTTTTTTTTTTAATAATTTTTATATTTTTCCTTCTTTTTTTTGGTATCAAGGACTGCCATCTTAAAAAGAAATTAGTTTTTCTTTCTTTTTTTGTTAATAAAAAAAAAAATTATTTTCGATGTTATTCCAAGAACTACACACAATTTTGAACTAAAAAATGTATTTGTTTTTAATTTATGAAATAAAATTTAAAAATATTCGAAGGACCATAGTTTTAAATCCCCAAGCCAGGCGAGTTAATTTTATATATTTAAACCTGCTTTTAGAGTTGTTATAGATTTTTTTATTATTGAACATTTAAAAGACTACGAAATGGGATTTGAAAACAAGGCTCCAAAGTGGGTTTTTGACGCGCTTTAAGGGCGTTTACAAATTGATTTTTATTTTTTAAATGTCATCATTCACATTTTTGTTTTGTTTTTAATTTTAAACAATTTTATGTTTAAGCTAGAGTAAGTAAATTAACAAAAACAAAAAAAGCATTTTTTTTATATATACCACCGGCACCGATATCGAGTGATTTTTTATTTTAACCCGTCGTCGGTCAATTAATTATTTTTATTACACAAAAAAAAAATAAGAATTAAGAATTAAGAAAGTTGAAAAGTGAGACAACAATTTTACTTTTATCTTTCGAATCGAAGTATCACATTTTATATTAAGGGAAACAAAAAATAAAAAAAGCAAATCCGAAAGAAATAAGATTAATTATTTAATTATTTTATGGTGACTTCTACATTATATTATTTTATATGATATATAGATACTAAAAGATATATGCATTAATACACAATGAAAATATTATATTTTTAATGAATAAAAACGCTAGGCTATGAAGAACACAAAGGACTTGCAGGTAGAAGAGGGTACGATTTTTTTTTTTTTTGTTAATTCAAATAATAATCAATATTTTGTTATAAACAAATAAGTAGAGTCCTTTGTTGTTTTAGAGTGGTATTTTTTTTTTTAATTTTTTGTGTTCCAAATTTAATTTTTAATGAAAATGTATGTTTTTTTTTGTCTTAATATTTTCTGATTAATTGAGTTGTTAAACATTTAATTATTTTTGTTTTTTTTTTTTTAATAACTATACTAAAGTCCTCACACTAAAGTTTTAGCTTGTACAAATATTTACAAAAACACCAACGAACGAGAGTGGAAATTTATAAAAAGAAAGGAAAAAAACTAAACTAAACCGAAAACAAAACAAAAAAAGAAATTAAATTAAAAATAAACAAAACGCAAAGAAACAAACAAAAAATTAAGTTTAAGAAAATTGTTACATATTTGTTGTGATATTTTTTTTTCTTTTTTAAGTTATTATTAAAAACAAAGAAATAAATATTTTGTTTTTTTTTTTAACTCTTTCTTGCGTTTAAATTAAATATTAGCATTTAAATTTGTATATGGTATATAATATTTTTTGTTTTTGTTATTTTGTTTATATAACTAATGAATAATTAATTATTAATTAATTTGCTCCTTAGCTTGCGATATTAATGCTAATAGAGAATCTAACTGAAGATCTTTGAATCTTGCAAAATGATTCATCATCGGTTGTATTGAATCGGATTCAATGGCGGCGCATACGGTTTGATTTTGAATTGTTCGATTTAGAGATGTTGCCACTGAGTCGAGGAATAATCTCCAAGAATCTCGATTTTCATTATTAAGTGCTGAATCTAGGTCGAGGACGTAAATTAATTCAGCTTGCAGAATAAGGCAGACCAGGGAGGAAATTCCAAACTGAAAATTTATAAGGAACATTAGAGAAAATATTTTGTTTTTTTACATTTTAGATTATATAATTTTATTTTTGATTTGATTGAGGGTTTATTATACCCTTAACAAGAATTAACACAAGCCGAACGTATAATAAAGTCGAATAGGAAATAAAAGGAGATACTAATGGACTTTTCTTTTGAATGTCTGCAAATCACAAAATCGAACCGAGTAAAGCATTCCACATTTTTGTAGTGCGACTTAAAAAAGGAGTCTCTTTATTTGACAGTTCGTCCGAAGTTGGGCTCAACGGTAAATGGGCATTCGTAGCGAAGCGAGTGTTACGGGGAAATTGTTTAGGGAGAGGAATGCATCTAGCTATTTCGCTGGAGCATTGTTAATAAAAATTGCTGTAAGACAAGTTGAGATAACAAAACAGGAGCCCGAGTCTTGAGAGTATGTCTACTTGTCAGATAAAATTTAACAAATTGTTTCCTACTGTCCTCACACTAAAGTCGTGATTACGGGCATTACCTCTATACTCTTGTAGTGAGAACTGCAATAACATTATGCAGCGTTGGTGTGGTGGTCAAAAACAAATTAAATAACAGCAATATATTAAGCTAGGAAAAATACAAAGACTAGCAACGACATGCATAACGGGATGCATGCGGACCACGGACCTACGTGTGCACTTAATGTAATTTTGGGATTACCTCCAATTTACATATTCATAAGAATGGAAGCAGGACTGAGCTTACATTAAGGGGCCACTTATTGCTCCTCACCAGCTTGGAAAATCATAAGGAATTTAGTATGTGCCTGGATGTCACAATCCATACATATAACTTCACACAGAATATCTCTATAGTCATCCCCCCCTAGGGAAGACTAAGAAAACTTTAAACCACACCCTTCTAGTGAAGATCTAGTCTGGTATACGGATTGCTCAAAAATGGACACAGTTATTGGTTCCGGTATGTTTGGGGAATCACCTTGCGCGAACTTCTCAGTCAGTCTCGATTTTCATTCAACGAACGCGCGAGGATAATATGTCAATCGAATGCCAAAAATAAAACAATATCCATCTTCTCAGACAGCCAGGCTGACTTAAAAGCTCTGGCTTTACCTGTCATAAGATCCAAGCTAGCCCAAAAGACTGTCTTAGTACTCACTGAACTTGCAAGGAACAATTTTGTGATTATCCATTGGATCCCGGCACATAAGGGGTTCGATGGTAATGAAAGGGCCGACACCCTGGCCAAAGAAGGCGCCTAAATGTCATTTATCGGGCCTGAACCCTTCTGCGGAGTAAATAAAAAACCACTGCCAAGAACATCCTACACATGGAATTGGCAAACAACTCCTGGTCAAATCCGCTCCAAACAATTTGTAGCAGAATATTCAAACAAAACCACAAAATTCCTACTCAACCTAGATAGGAAAACTCTCAAAACAATGACTGGAGTCATAACCGGACACTGTTCTCTGAAAAAGAAAACACCTTCACAACATGAGACTAGAAACAGACCCCGTTTGCCACTCTGCCTCGAAAGTGAAGAAACATCTTTGCACATTCTCACGGAATGGCCAGCACTCTTCCGCCTCAGAAAGCGGACACTTGGTAGTTAGACCGTTTCCTGGGAAAAACTCAAAGCCCTCCACCCACAGAATATTTTAGAGTTCTGGTCTCAATCTGGAGCAACAGATCTGCCCTAGAATTTCGCAAGGGCTGGCACAACAGGCATCAGAGATTCCACAGTGCCTGAGCTGTATAAGCTCTCCCTAACAATAAATCTTATCTAATCTACGGGCGACTTCAATGTACTCAATTCAAGATGGCTCTGCTATTCTGACCAGACAACACTCGAAGGAAGGTATACCGAGATCTTTGCTGAGTATAACCATCTTACTCAGCTTGTCGATGAGCCTACTCGGATGTTGATGGGCATTCCGCTCATACCCTTGACTTGTTTCTTACTTCCCACCCCGATAAATATACTATTAAAGTAACTTCTTCAATTGGCACCAAAGCAAATTTCTCGAGCTCATCCAGTTAAAGAAAAAATTCCCACTAGGACCCTTTGGCAATACGAGAAAGCCAACTGGGACGGTCTAGATAATTTCTTTCGCATCTTTAACTGGTCGGAGAAGGACGGGATGAGCTGGCACTCTTCTGGAAGACGACTCAATCTGCCAAGATTCATGAGATAAGACAATGACCTTCACAGCTCCTACCTGAAGGTTGAAAACTTCGGCGAGTGAGCTGGGAAGAGCTAATCCTTGCCTGGCCAGCTCATCTGCTCTTTCGTTTCACTGAAAGCTGGATTTGCCTGATTAATTTGGCGGAAGTGGAGCGTGGAAGTCGAATTTAAAGCCTTGATAGCAGCCTGACTATCAATTAATAAAGCGAAATTTCGGTTTAGATTCGTTGTGTTGCAGTAATTTGCAAGCTTCCCTGATTGCAAGAACTTCTGCCTGGAAGACGATAGCGAAGTCAGGGAGTCGGAAAGACGTAGACAAATTGAGCATCTCTGAAAACATATCAGCACCTAATCCACTCCCCATCTTGGAACCATGTGAAGATAGTTACATCGAAGTCTTTTGACACATCTTCGTTTTCCTTTTCGGTTCTGGAAGGGAAACCTAAGACTTGAGATTTTGCTATGAACGTATTGTCTTTCGGTTCAGCACCCGGCCTCCCTTAGTCTGATTGAACTACAGGGCACTAGGTATTTAATGTGGAGGTCGTAGAAGGTTCATAATAGCAATTAGGGCATCTGTTGGGCAAGATCTAAGAGCCCCCGTTACAACGATCCTAGCCGTTCTTTGAACACTTTTCAGTGTTGTAGGCTATGCTGAGATCGGTCCACCAAACAATAGAGCTGGAGTGTACGTCCAAAAAATCATCTTCGATTGAAGTCCCCATTTTTTGATGAATGTTTTGCAGCAGGCTGAAAAGGCTATGCAGGCTTTATTTAGCCGTTCTTCAATATTCATTTTCCTGCTGAGTTTTAGATCACTTCGTCACCCCAGTATTGGAGTGCCACATTTGCATTTTTGTCAGGCAGACCAATACTGACCATTTATATGCAAAAGTGCATATAGCTCATTTCTAACACTGATATATTTGGCAGTAATAGAGATAGGATAGATTTTATTACACCAAATGAAAGATCTCCTTTTTGTCTTTTATAAATCATTCCTAACTCAAAAATGACAAAAATGCAAATGTGGCACTCCAATACTGGGGTGACGACTTCAGTTGATGACCCAGTTGCTTGCTTTCATTAAAGCCCTTCTTACATTAAAATTTTAAATTGTTTTTTCGTTGTTTTAACCCATTTGTATCACTTCCACCTAACTCCTAACCTTCCTAAAAATTAAATAAAACATTGACGTATCTACTCACCTTGCTTGAAAACAAACTATTCGATTTCTTCTCGCTCATTGGCATAGCGCTGGACAGCTTAATGACAGTTTCAAAATCAGCAGCTCGAATTTGTCTCTTGAATTCCGGATAGAGGGCATAAAGAACACCTTCGGTATCTTCGCGGTCCTTCTTAAGAACATGTTGCAACGAAGCAAACACACCCATCCAAACAGTCCAACGAATTGCATTATCTTCAATATGCTTCATTAAACGACGTACCAAAGCCTTAAAATAAAACAAACATTTTAAAAGTCTTGAAACTAGAAAAAAAAAACTTCTTTACCTTCCCCTTGCGAACACTCATCATGGCAATAACTTTGTCCAGAGCCAGACCAGCATATAATCGACCCAAAAGTACATCCTTTGGTTCCAACTCGTAGGAGAATTTATTTCTCATAGCTGGATTTATTGCAGCTGCGGTGGTGTCGGCTGATTTTTCATCGCCAGTTGACACTTTGTTTGCGTTCTCCATTTGTTCCAGAAGTGCAAGGCGTTCACTCTCCTTCTTTTTCTGCAAAAAAAAAAAATCACCATAAAAAGTCAATCAAAAGATTTTAAAAACAACAACCCACCTTCATTATGATGGTTGCAATGGCAGCTGGATTCTCCAAGTCCTCCAGCTTCAGAATAATCCTGTACAGGGTTTCAATGTGCAGCAAGATGTGACGCGACTTCCTTTGAGCCGACAACTCAATATTCGTGCTTAACTGTGGACTACCCTCGGGTCCCATGATGTCCATGTCGATGATCTTTCTGGGAGCCGTGACACTACCGTATTGCAGTTTTCCCAGGGAGTTCTCGAACTTCAGAGGTGTGAAGACGTACTTGCGTTGTTGTTCTTGATCGTTCTTGGTCTCTGAGTTCCTGCGTTCGCGATTATTCTGCCCGTTGCGGTTATTTGTGCCGTTTTTGTTTCCCAATGACACCAGTATGAGTTGCGCATGACCCTTCGGCTGAGTGAGTGGATGATTCAACTGGTTGTCCTTGTGGGTCTTGCTCTGGCCAGAGTCGCCGTTCAACTCTGCTCTACGCTGCCTAAACACCGTGTAATAATAGTCGTCTATGTACGGTGTGTCGGTGTTCAACTGTGTTAGCTGAATACTGATCAGCCAGTGCTTGTCCCGAGTGCTCATCAGGTTGGCGTATTCGTCATACTCGTCGGGCAGGTTGCCATTGGAACGCAAACCACTGCCACTGTTCTGGTGGTGGCTATTGCTGCTGGTGCTGTTGCTGCTGTGCTTGCGTTCAAGGCGGTTGTGCTGCTGCATTTGTTGTTGGTGTTGTTGCTGCTGCAGTTGCTGGAGAGGATTTATGTTCATGTTGTTGGGCGATGTGAAGTTGTGGCGTACGTTTGAGAGCATTGGATGATTTTGCTGAATTTCCTGCACTAGACGCTGGTTAAACATGTTATAGGCAGACGCAGATCCCACGGTCGGGTTCATCAAACTAGGATGTGGGGGCATTCTAGGCGGCACCAACGGTGGAACTCCTGGACGCATTGCATTAAAGTTGGGATGCATTGCAAAATTGTTGAGAGCGATTGGTAGATTCGGCATAGGACGCGGTGGATAGTTGGGAATCTGATGTGGACCAGGCAGTCCTGGAGGAAAGACTGGCACTGCTGGAAATCCAGGAGGCAACTGGCCCCTATGGTGGTTAGGCGGACCACCTTGGTGAAGAAGGTTATTCAGAGGATGCTGGGGCGGAAGGTTGTTGAAATTAGGACGAGGACCATTGAAGCCGGGTGGTGGGCCTGCTGCATTTGGGTAGGGAAACTTAAATTGTGGTTGTTGTTGATGATGGTGTTGCTGCTGCTGTTGTTGTTGTTGATGCTGCTGTGGATGATGGTTTGCCAAATGTGCCTGCGGAGGTGGCGGTTGCTGATGTTGCTGTGATGGTTGTGTGTGCGGAATTGTTGGTGTCTTCGGTTTTGGAGTCGAAGCAATCATTTGGCTGGCGTGTACAGCTTGCCTTTGATGTTGCTGATGTTGTTTATGTTGCTTCTGCTGTTGTTGTTGGGTAATAATGCTCCTCTCGATGTCTTCAAGTGTGCAAATCTTCGGGGCATTCGGGGCTTGATTCTGTTGCATTCCAAACGACGACGATGAATTTCGATTGTTTCCTTGTTGTCCAGTCGGTTGCGGCTGGTGTTGTTGGTGATTGGATTTCACACTCGCCTGTTGTTGATGTTGTTGTTGCTGTTGTTGGCCACTGTTGGTGGTGGTGCTGTTAAATGGCGTTGGAAAGTGTTCACGCAGAAATGCTTCGGGATTAGAATATAACAAATTATGGCTTTTGTCGTTGCTGTTGCCCATTATATTCGTTGGCCCTTGTGCAGATCGAGATGCTACAACAGGATTAGCCCAAACTAGAGGATCAAGGTTGATGCCGGCATCGCTATCATCGAATGCGATATCGACATCATCCAATTTCATTCCAGACAAATTGATTTCTAAATCGGAATCTTCTTCGTTTTTGTTGAGCTTGGAAGATGATTTGCTGTTGTTGTGGTTGCTGTTGTTGTTGTTGGTTTTGGGCACATCATCCATTCGAACCAGATTCTCGTGAACCTCCTCCCAGTCGCCATTGATGGCTGACCCAAATGTAAGGTCATTTAAGGCGTCATACTCCTCTTCCGAGGGTTCGGCAATTTGCCCTCCTCCATCATCATCCAACTGAAAAATTAAATAAAAGAAAAATTAGTAAGCAGCGTGGAACCGAATTAAGAGGAGAAAAGTCAACTAAAAGTTCGGAAATCCTTGTTCCTTACGAAACTGCTGGTAGTGTTTTTGTTCAAAATATAATTTCAAAATAAACTTTGTTGTCTGATTCCAACTTCTTTTAACAGACATTTAATTAAGTGGAACAGAGCTTTAAAGTTCTGGGATCTCTTGCTTTTGAACGGCCAGCTAAGAGATGGCAGAGAAGGATCAGAAAGTATGCACAGTTTTGATGTCCTCCGAGCGTTGGAAATATGTTCTCCTTGAAATATAGTTTCTCCTTGTTCGGATTGAACTTAAAAAAAACCAGAACGCCTGAAAAAATGTCGGGAAAACATTGGGACTGAACAATCAACTCGGCGTTTGTAATTTTTGAAATGATGATGATGCTATTGAGTAGTTATTAGCTGTGCAAATGTGATTAAATGGTGTCTTGCGTACGTGTTTTAGGAACCGAAATTGGATCATTTTGTACGAATATATTTACTTAGGAGAAAATCCGCTCAAACAAACTGTCCTTAACAAAACTGGGGATATCCTTGTTGTTATACAGTTGTTCCAATGGAATTTTCAGCCACCCGAATCTCTTAGCGTGGCACCCTGGCTATCATGTATTCAAATCAGCAAAACAATTTAGTGGATTAGAATTTTAAGATAAGACATCAGTGAAAAAGCTGAGCAAGGAGATGGAGGGTAATCTTTCGTTTCTCAATCTATTTCTTGAGCGGATAATTCATCAACGTTTCCATGGCCTTGGAAGGAAGTAACTCAAGTTTAATCGATCTATACTTGAGGGGTATGAAAATCCATCTTTTTTTAAGTACGCCCTCGAAAAATGCTCTTTGCCATCTACTTGGTGTAGTACCCCATGGAGTAGTGGTTAGTGTGTCGAACTGCTCCGAAGGTTCTGGATTCTGTCCCTGACTTTACCTTAGTTTTTTATTTTGCGGGGTACTGCCTCTTGCGAGGAAATAACAAATCCTCCAAGAGTAGATCTTGGCAGAAAAAGTGCTTCTCTGCTAGGGGTTTACATTTCGCGGTGAATAGTAGGTCCCTTGCATTTCTACATAATGGTAACGCACGCACAAGAATGGTTGAGAGTGTAATACACAGGGCCAGGTCCCGCTTGGAGCTGTTGTGTCAACACTTTATTTTATTTTCATCTATTTGTTAAAAATTGGTGAAAAAGCTTACGCAGTGATTAGTGACACAATTGCATCGGACAAAGTACGCTTCGAACGCATTATAGGAAAGCATGACTTGGTCTAACATAATGAAAATGATGCTCAGCTTGTCAACTTCTGCAAAGCTCGTCAACTTGTTGTTGGTTACAAAATCAACTGGGAATCTCCTGATGATCGAACTAAAACTCAAAGCAGAAATGGAAAGATGGTCTGAAGCAGTTAGTGACCATCACTTGCTACTGGTATTGGGTATACTTTGCATACAAACAGCTATTGCTCAATGTTGCTCAGAGGAAATAACATTTAAAACAAAATTTCACAAGCGTTCTAAATGATCCTAACGTACTTCTTAACTTCGCTACCACTTACCGGTAGAAGCTATTTAGAGTCATATTAAGAGTGCTTTCTTGGAAGATGGAACTGAAACTGTACCAACCGAGCCAGAGATTCCTGCATACCCCAAGACAATTGGGATAAAATCACATATCAAAGATCACTTGAAGTAAGGATCAATTCAGGAATTGATATTCAGCGTAAATTGATTCTACGGAACGAGTACAGACCATCTCATAAGACAGTGCAGCGATGTGTAATATGTGACAAGACAATCTTGCGGAGGATTCAGAACATGCTGCAAGAAGAGGGGACGCAGAGGGGCCTAGTAGGCTTAACACTAACTACCTCGTGTTGGATTTGAGTGGAAAACTTTAAGTGAGGATAGATAGATCAGCTACAAAGTTGGAAGGAGCACTTTTTGATGATGATGACAATGCAGGCTTAAATCCTGAACTGAAGGCCCTACAGCAGTATTGATAAACGATTCCCAACAATTTCAGAAGCAGAAACTGGACTGGAGCTGTTTGGGAGAATCATACGTATCAACGGGGCTGAAAGGATAGTTATTTTGAAATTACCAATTAAAGGAAACCTCAAAAACTGTTAAAACTGGTGTAGTATGACCGTTAAATGTTTTTTGAAGTTTTTTTCAACTACTCGCATCATTCTAAAGAAGATAGAATCGAGTAGTTGAGGCCGATCATGCGCCAACCACATCAAAGTCCTACGTATCATGCTTGAACAATCATCTGAGTACCGTGCACCTCTTTAGCTCATGTTTGTAGGTTTTGAGAATGCCTCTGATTTGGTTAATCAGATACATCTGGATTCTGGAAAGCGCATCATTCCAAGAGGTGTCCCTAAGAAAATGATCGCTGTTGTTAAAGAGTCCTACAAAAACCCAAGGTGTTTTGTTTAGCATTATGAACAATTTTCCGACAGCTTCGATGAGCATCAAGGAGAGCGAAAAGGAGATGTCTTGTCACCAATTTTGCTTTTGCTGGCAAATGGCTATGTGATGACTGCCACGGTACCTAATGGTAACCAATGGAGTCTGTTTGGAAAACTTAAGTCAGATAGATTATGCCGAAGATTTATAATGTCTCATAAGCTAACGGACAGTTTAAATCAATTAAATCAAATCCCTGCGAAGTGCCTGGCAAAAAAGAGAGAGCAGCGTGAATAGGAACACGCTATACAGAGCCAAGTCATTTCTTGGCATCCCTGCTAAGCTCGTTCGATTATGCAGGATGACTATGGAGAACCCGCTGTTACGTCAAGCTTGGGAAGAACACCACCGACTCATTTAATGTCGAGAAAGGTTTACGACAGGGTGACGCGCTGTCATGTAACCTCTTCAACATCATTCTTGAGGCAATCGTACGCAAATCGCATGTCAACACCAGCGGTACGATTGTTTTTGAATCCGTTCAATTACATGGCTATGCTGATGATATTGACATTATTGGAAGAACGAAGCGCGTTATCGTCAGTGGAACATTCGCAAGTATTGAAGTGGAAGCGGCCCGAATGGGTCTAGCTGTTATGTGCATATACGCTGCCAAGAAGTATACAACGTATTATCACTAGGAAGTATACTACAACAAAATACGCACCAAGAAGTATACTACAGCAATACACGCACCGAGAAGTATACATCGAAATGTATAACCTACAAGCCACAACCCAAAGGTGGGCAGTGCGAAGTGTGAATGTATTACAATAAAGAAAATACATTCCACAATACATTGGAGGCACGGTTTAATAAAGTGCAAGTGTATACTAACACAAAAAATGGTATACCTACGGAAAACACTGCTGCCCTGGTACGATAATAAAATCAAAGACCCAAAATAAGGCTAAATGGGACAAGAGACAAAAAGATGACTGTTGGACCCGGCAGTAAAAAACTGATGACAACGGAAGAAGATGACTGTTGGACCCGGCATGGTAGCAGACAAAAAGATGACCGTTGGACCCGTCATAGACAAAACAAAAGACTAAAAGTGCGTGTGCTGCAGAATTAGTATTAAGTAAGTTTTTTATTGAAAATTGTAACTAGGTTAAGAGCAAGAATGTTAAGTTAAGGTAGAAGCTATTTGGAGTCATATTAAGAGTGCTTTAAGAAGTTGGGTATGTAATATAAGTACTGCCCCTAAATTGCCAATAAAGTGCCGTGGTACTAGAATAGTTACACACTAAAGACGCGTTTTAATTCGCTGCAGACGATCCCTTTCAGAGAAGGAATATATCCAGGAAATCTCCAGAATACCAAAAACAAGGTAATATAAAAATAAAATATTTGCAATTCTTTTCAGTTTTTACGTCAGCCTTTAGGCTAAAGAGAATTAGCTGCCAGGGCTACATAAATCTGGAATTCCCCGCGTTAGGCAGGTTATAAACACGTTCTGACCCCTACTTGCTCATACATTGTATGAGCAAGACTCTTATTCATTGCAAGGTTTCGCCTACGGCCGTGACGGTCCCACTCAATCCCCAAGCTCCCCAACGGATTTCCCTGGAGGAATACAGGAAAAGAATCCGAAAGCTGGTCCACGGTCTAGCAGGTGGGACCAACCACCACAGAAGACCCACTCTCAATCCACCCTGACGACACCCCGGATAAGAGATTCGATATCAACGCCGTTCGGAGAGCACACCGCTAGTCGACACCGCAGCGGCAGACAAGTACGGGTAAGGCAACAGCTAGGAGAGCTATATCGGTTGGCAGGATTGTGCAGTAGACAGAGGAAAAAAGATCTACTCAACCAGGCCAGGGACATCAAGCGACGTGAGTACTTGGACCGTCATAAGAGAAAAAACAAGGAGGCCGATAAGGCGGCGAAGCCTAACCAACCTTACACTGATTCCTACTGGGTTCAGACTAAAATAATAAAAATAAAATAAAGAATTAAAAAAAAAATACATTCCTGGTGTCATTCTTGGTTAGGTACTTGTTCAAGATTATCCTTTCTGATTCGCAGGCATCTTGATTTCGAAAGTGGTCAAACGTTGTACACAACATGGCTGTAAATGAAGATAAAACAAAGTATATGCTGCCCCCGGGTGAAGTAGATCATCGCCGTAGGCTCGGACAAAACGTCACAATGGACAGATATAACTTTGAGGTTGTCAAGGACTTTGTCTATTTGGGTTCCACTATAACCTCTCAGAACAACATCAGTGAAGAGATCAGTCGAAGAATCACTCTTGCCAATCGCTGTTTCTTCGGGCTTAGAAGGCATTTAAGTAGCAAATCCTTCTATCAAAGGACTAAGCAGACACTATACAAGACCCTCACAGTTCTGCTGTATGAGCAGAAACATAGACACTGACACAATCAGATGAAAATAGGCTGGGGTGCTTTGAGAGAAAGATTCTTCGGGTGATATTCGGTCCTATATGTATTAATGGAGTATGGAGGAGAAGATTCAATGACGAACTATATGGGCTATACAGTGACATTGGGCTGGTCAAAAAGCTGAAAATACAGCGTCTAAGATGGCTTAAGCATGTGGAGCGAACAGATGAATACGCTCCGGTTTGCCGAGTCTTCAAAACGAACGCAGAACTAAAGGACCACATCCAAAGTGGCGCGATCAAGTGGATTGCGACCTCAATCTATTTAGCGTGCGCAACTGGCTATAGACCGGACAATATGTTGGTTGAGGCCTTAATCTACGATGAACTGTCTGCGCCACCTTAACTAAGAAGTAAAGCACTTAATGGCGGAACGGAAGCCCAGAGTAGATTTGGAACTTCATGGAAGGGAGGAAGGATCTTTTGATAGCATTATGCCCCCAGAGGAGTTAAAGTTATGCTGATCTTGCATCTGGCCAACATTATGCACACAAGTAGGTAGTCTAGAAAAAAACCTTGTGACTACAAGCATAAGAATCGAAGCAGTATCTTGAAAACTTAAATCTTAATCTTTAAAACAAGCAGAATTTCGACTCGAAAATCTCCGGTTTCGTTTTCTTTTTTTTAACAAGTTGATCGTTATTTGTTTATCAGCGAATTAAGTGTGCGCTTCAATGCCATTCCGATACAAAGTTGCATCAAATAAACAATTCCAATTTTATGATTATTTCCAACGAAACAAAAATTAATTTGTTTTGCTAAACGAAACAAGTAAAAAAAAAAAGAAAAAAAAACAGACTTGCGTAGAAAAAGTGTTTTCATTCTTTTCTTCAAACTTTTTTTTTCGTGTGAATTTCACAATTTGCCCAAAATTTTTTAACCTATGAATGAAAGATGAAACATGCGAATCTCGAAAACACTTGGAATCAAAAAAAAAAAAAAAAAAATAAAAAAAAAACTGCAAGCTAGCTTATTGGAAAATTGATAAACATCACTCGAAAAGTTGGCCTTATCTTTAATCGAACACTTGCATCGCATTTTACAACAAAATAATCAAACGTTTTAATTGCGATTTGCAATTGCAATTTGATGATAGAAAAAGTTTACGTGGAAAAGCGAAAAGGGCGGCCACGGCGACGGCTACAAAAATGTATTTTATTTGTAACTTTGTTGTAAAACGGGGGCAAATGGAGGCATTTTTGATTCATCATTGTCGATGGCGCTTTGATTTTTTTGTTCTTTATTTTTTTGTTTACATAAGAATGCCACATGGAATGATTGAATATTTTTGGTTTTACACATTTTCTTGGTTTGATTTAGCGTGTAAAGCAAGATTAGGAAGTTAAATGACACATTTTGGTGGAGCCCAGTGTATTCAGCGCGACTCCATCGACGACGACACACAAAAGGGTCGCGAAAGTCTTGGATGGTTGTTGGGATTTTGGGCGATGAATTTTAGCACTTTGTTGTATATTTTTGGATGGGATTTTGATTAGAGATTAAGGGGGATGTATTTAACTTACCGGTCCTGAAGTATCAAATCCAAAAAACGAGTCTTCCATCGAGAAAATTTGTTTATTTCACATGAAAATGTCATGACTTGTCACACATTCACATATGTTGAAATCATGGCCGCCGACAACGTTGGGCAGTGTTCGTAGACGTATGGAATACTGGGTTATTTTTTTAATGGTTGTCATTCGATTGGGGGAAATTAGGTGGCAATTGCATTTTGTTTGTTAACTAGAAGGCTACATGATGTATTTTTGACGTCTTTAAGTAAAGGTGCATTTACATGGGGCTGCAAGCCCTGATCTGCAAAAAAGAGGATGCAAAATCAATAATTTATACTTGTGTGATAGAGAGGGAAGGCCGAAATGCAGACGTCTTCATGGATGCAAATTATAGGAAAATTATGGATGCAGCTTGAAAATTATAGTGAAGACGAACATGTTCATCTTCATCGTCTGCACTATGATTGTTTTTGTTGCGTTTTCGTCTGCATTTGCAGCTCCATGTAAAGCCACCTTAAATCAAAGAATATTATATGTGAATTAAGGGTGATACTCACGGAACAATATCAAAACGCTTTCAACAAATTCGAAGATGCTATTCACTGATATATTCTTCAACTTTGAAGAATTCTTTTTAATTGTAGTTCCGTTTCCTGTTTTTAGTTTTTAGGCGATTATGGTGTAAAAAAACGTTGCATGGTACCATTTTCAGATGGGTTTTCGTCTGATTATCAAGTTACACTAGCCAAACCTTAGTAGTTTTTTGAAAACGTTGCTACTACCAAAAATGTATTCTGGGAACATATGCGTATTTCTATTTCCTATCTGCCCTGCTTACAATCTGGCAATACTTTTTGCGGAGTTTGTCTTTTTTTGACAGCTGTCACTTGTTTTATGCTCAATTGGATCGTTTCTCGCGACGCATCGCACGATGAGTCCAATTTTCGGACGACATAATAGCCCAGGAATTTATTCGAGTCAGCCGCGGCGGCCACTTGCCCAAAATCATTAAAACAGAATGGCAAACCCATATCTTTATAAGCTTAACTTTTGGCAATAACATTAAATTATATGCGTTTTATTTCTTCTTGAAACCCACACGTCTAAAAAAACACCCTTTACAATTTCATACAAATAATCTCTTCATATCAATGTAACCCGATCGGAGAGAAATTTTCTCCGACGAAATGTACGAATTTCGCATCCTCTGGTTACTCCGATTAATCAAGCGAACAATCTTCCGAAAAAATTGAGGTATATGCGTAAAAAAATTAAGAGCAATACTAACGCGTTTGCAAATTCATGTGAAGCCTGACGTTTAAATGTCAAAATCTGAGCGACGCCGATTGAATTCGTGCGAAACATTACGTCTATTTAATTTCTGTTTCTTCCGATTGCCTCCGACAGTAAATCACATGCAAAATTTCGTGCGACACTAACAAATACGCATTATTTTCATATAAAAAGAGAACAGATAATGACCTGATGTTCACTTAATTTCTTGTGATTCTTTTTTCTTTGTTTGAGGCTCTCTGCTTGTAATTATATCATCCACTAAAAATAATGCTGTGATTTGAAGATTATTCCACTGGAAAAAAGATTATCATAATTTATTTTTGTTTGCCTTAATACCATCATGATTGGTTTCTCTTACTTCCTTTAATCTTGATTTATTAATATGTTCTGCATTTTTATCTCCTCCTCAATCGAACAAGTAGTATTGTAGTAGAATAAGATTTTTGTATGTTATACTACGTTTTCATTAGGGCAAAAAATGTGATTTCGTTGAAAATTTCCAAATTTGAGTCCACTTTCCATACAAAATAATATTAAAATTTTGTTTGATTTGGACGAAATCAAGGTTGCAAATTATGTGAAAACAAATCAAACGCAACTAAATTGAATAGATATTTTCTAAAATGTCAATTTAAAACAAAATCCAAGGCAACGGCAAAAGTAAACAAACCAACATGCAAAGCAAACGGCAGAAGTAAACAATACAAAATAACAATTTTGAAATAGATTCCAGGGCAACGGAAGTAGTTAACAAAACAAAACAAGAAGAAAAAATGAAATGGTTGTAAAAAAGAAAAAGAAAGAAGATAGCCTGATGTCAAAACAAATGTGGAAACCTAGATGAAAACACTTTTTTAGCAATTTTTCAAATATCCTAATTTCGGCCCTAATGAAAACGTAGTATTATACTACATTTTTTTCATTATGGCAAAAAAGGTGATTTCGTAGGAAATTTCCTTTATATTTCCAATACACAATTAAATTTAATTTTTTTTTATTTGGACGAAAACAAGGCTTCAAATAATGTGAAAAGAAACCAAAAGTTGCGTTTGCAAACAATTAAATAGATATTTTCACAAAATAACAATTTTGAAATAAAATCAAGGGCAACGGCAATAATAAACAAAACAAAAAAAGAAAGAAGAATGAAAAGGTTGTAAAAAGGAAAAAGAAGGAAGATAGCCTGCTGTCAAACTAAATGTGCAAACCTAGACGAAAACACTTTTTTAGTAATATTTCAAATATCCTAGTTTCGGCCATATTAAAAATTTAGTATTATATGAGGCTTTCAGAATAGCAGAAAAGTAGTGGAATAAGTGCAAAAAAGCTTAATTCTAGATATTTCCAGTTTAATAAAAATACATCAAGGATATTCTGGGAAAATAAAAAACCTTATGATTGTACATTTTTGTTGCTTATATTTTTTTGTTTACAAGTTATAATAATCAAGATGCAGAACAATGTAACTCCACCATTAATTTCAATATCAACGGCGTTAGATTAAATACTTCGCCCATGTACTTCACAGGTTAAACCAAAATTCCCATTTATAAATTCGTTCCACTCATTTGGAAAAAACCCAATATATTTACTGTCATTGTGCCATTTTGATCGAGTGGTTTTTTTTTGTGTACCTCTTTTCGCCCTCTCCTTCTTCAAGCACTTGTTTTTCGAAAAATGTTTCTTCTTCGACTCGAAAAAATTTTGTTGACGATTTTTGACAATTACATCGCCATCGGTGGGTTTGGGTTTTGCTTTCGGTATTTCCGTTGATTGGTCGCAGTGGCAGTCGCAGTTCTTTCAACTCTGTTTTCTGCTGTATCTCGATTAATCTTGGTCTCCTGCCTGCTGGCTGCTGCTTGGAGATTTAAAAGATCTAATTCTCACCTAACTATCGTGAAGAAATAACTCAACAATAACCAGCCAGGGTTTTCTAGTTAATATTTAAATTTAGTTGTTAGGAATCATTCATCCATAAATGGTGTCACGTCGTCGTCGTCGTTGAATTGAACAATATTTTAGTTTCGTGTCGTAAAGGAATTTATTAATTTAAGTCGTAGGTTGTCTTGTCAACGAAGATGACTCCCAAGATAGAAGAAGGCACATACCTTGGCTTTGACCTAAGCACCCAAAAGGTGAGTACTGACACACCGATATCTCCAATATTTAATTAAATCATCATTAGTCATGGTTTAGTTTTGATATGATGATGATGGACTATATTCCCTGCCGCTGCCATACCGTCGGCAGTTCAATTTAAAAAAAGAAATGACTTCTTGTCTCCGTTTGGTGTGACCATTGTATATGAAATCTATAGTAGTCTGGGGAACGATTAAGAGATAACGGGGTTTGGAGACACATAGATGTCGCTAATAATTATCACATATTTAAACCTTTCCACATACATTTTCTCTCCAAAACGAGACATTTGAAAAAAAGGTTTGGAGGCTCATGGTGTCGCCACAGTCGATCCTGCTATCCATATTACTATAGATTTCATATACAATGGTGTGACCTAATTGTCTGGGGAAGCGAAAGAAGTATCTCAGATGCACATTGGGTAGTGTTTGGTGTCGGGGATTGTAATTCAATTCATTTTTATGTAACACTTCCCACCCAGCTATAGGTTGACTTTCTTTTATGATCTCACATCTCACTCTTGATCTCTCACCAGACTTGTGTATTTATTTATTAATTGCTTTGGGAGTATGCACAAGCAATTCCTATTGCATTTCTGGCCGTTCTGTAGGACAAATATAGGTCGGCTTCACCTTTGAAGTCAACCCCATTTGTTTAGTCGTGTTATCACCACACTGCTCGTGCTCATTACCCAAGTCAATTCAATTGAATTATCTAAACATTTTTTATAGTGTCTGTTCTCTCAAACAAACTTTAATTTATAGTTTATTGCTGCTTATCAGTTCTTGATGAACCCTCCTATTGACACTGTTTAGGAGACAACGAACGTCTTGCTTACGTAAAGAATCGTAAAGAATTTAATTGTCCATTAAAAAAAGAAACCGATAAGAACAATAATTTTAATTCACGTTCCAATTGAGAGTTGAACATTTGGCACGTTTTTCGTTTTGGAACCTTCCCCTTCCCACGAATTTTTTCAAATTTCAGTTTTTGGGGGTGCAGTTGAGTTTGTTTAATCGTTACAAATAAGGTGCGTCCTAGAGCCTAGACTGTTGTCAGCTCACGTCACCTTAACATTCATGTTCTCACTAAAAAAAGGACACGTTTAGTTTTATGTTTGACTATGTTATCCCATCTTTTAGTATTGTTGGTTGTGGGGTTCCTATTTTTTTTTTTTTTTTTTTTTGAACTTGATATTTGGGTCAACTGAATAATAATTTCGAAAATGAAAAGACTCAGCTTGTTTAGGAATTTGATGAGGCTATTAAAAAATTGGAACAAATATTTACTCCTAAAGACCCAATTGATTGGGAAAGAATGAATCTACTTCTTGAAAAGAGTGTGGGCGGATAACCAATAAGGTATTCGTGGGTGGCAGTTATTGTTTAAAAAATTGTAAAGAAAGAATAGACGCGTGAGTAAGGTTAGTTTGCTTTGATTAGAAGTGACTAGGGAGCATACTTAATCGTTCTAACGACTGAAATTAAATTTGGAAGCCATAAAACGTTGTAATTTGGAACTGACAAAGAGTAACAAGTGAACGAAACCCTATGGCGAATGGCGTCAAACCTTATGACGCAAAAATTTAATCTGAAGCTTTGATATCAAGAGCAGCAACTACTTGATAAGACCAACTTCAGAGCAATCAAATGAGAGGAAATGCCGGAAACAAAGATTTGATTTTTGTTTTGTTTTATGAGACAGTTACACACACAGCCAAAAGTTTGAGGCAAACTTGGGAAACTTGCTGTCTAGAATTTACATGATTTTGTGAGCCAAGAGAACCCGTTCCTATCAACCATAATATAGTACAGGCTAAGATTTGGTAGGTTCTACAAATCAATTCTGGAATTCTACTTCCATTTTTGTATGGTGATAGACTCTTTACTTCTACTTTCGATAGCTCTACAAAGCTTGGTGCTTATGGGTTCCAATTAAAATGCCTATCTCTATCCTGCAGTCCCTAATTTCAAACTCCAAGTTGTCGGAGGTCTCCTGGTAGCTCCAACGAAGATTAGGTCTACTTTGGCTTTTGACTCCCTTGGGCATGGCATTGAAAACTTACCGAGCTGGAGCGTCACCTACATGGCCCAGCCCTCTTAACCGTTGAATTCGAATCTTTCTGGCTAGGCTTATGTCGCTGTACAACACATAAAGTTCATCGTTGTATCTTCGCACGCAAAATTTTTCTCTCCAAGACTCCAAGTGACTTTTCATCCGATTGGGAGAGAGTCCATGCTTCTGCACCATATAAAAGCACGGGATGATGAGTGTTCTATATAGTGTCTCCTTGGTTCTTCTCGATAAGGCTTTATTCCTCAATTGCTTTTTCAGTCTACGTTTGATTTCAGCGCCGATGTTGTTGCCTGTGTTCACAGCAGTACCCAGGTAGACAATGCACTGACTATCTCCAAGTTTTACCTATCAATGGTCACGTTCTGACAAAGTCGATATGTGGTGGGAATGGAATTGTGTTGATGAAAGCATATACTTCGTCTTGTCCTCGTTTATGTTCAGTCTCATTCTGCTCCATAGTAGTGAAGGCACCGGTTACTGCTCGCTTTGTTCTTCCTATCACGTGAATGCCGTCCGCAAACCCAAGTAATTTTGTCGATTTATTAAAGTTAGTGGCCGATGTGCGGGCATGGATATTCCGTTGACATTTTCCAGAGCAATGTTAAAATAGCTGGATGACAGTGCGTCACCTTGTCTTAGCCCTCTGGTGGTTTCGAAAGCTTCAGTTGTAGTCTCTACCAACTTTGACAGAACAGCGAAGCATTTTCGAACGTTATCCTGATAAGGCGTATCAGTTTAGCAGGGATTTTAAAGTCCGTCATGGCACTATACAGTTCTACTCTATCAACAATGTCGTAGACTGCTTTAAAATCGACGAACAGGTGGTGGGTATCGATGTTATATTCTTGGGGTTTCTCCAGGATCTGGCGTAATGTCGGTCGTTAATTTCCCAGGTCTGAAGCCGCATTGGTAAGGACCTATTAGATCATCAGCAAACAACGGTGGAGAGGATCTTATAAGCAATGTTTAAAAGGCTTATGTCTCCATAGTTGGTGCAGATTCCCCAATTCTTATGGCAGATGGTATTGGGATTCTAATCGCTGGAGTTTTTTTTTGCACTGGCTACATTTTGCAGATGAGATGGTGTAAGGTCCTGACCAGGTTATATTCAGCAACATTTGGTTGTCATCACCATTCAACAATAAATTGGTAAAGTAGTCCCAAAGTGGTTTACACTGACTGTGTGTCTACTTCAGTGTTTCCATCAGCACATTTGCAGGGTTCAGGGCGGCTAGTAAACCCTGATTGTGAATGTTTCACTCTTCGTTCCTGCGCTCATATTTTCCCTCGTCTTGCCGCGACACGAACAGCTCTTGGGAGCCAAGGCCTAGTAACTTACACTCTCAGCTTCTTATTCTGGCTTCAGTCTTAGCAATGTTTGCCTAGGCACGTTCGAAGTCAAACTCGAGGTTTCTCGGTGGTGGCTGTAGAGACCCAGCAACACTGACGCTGCGTCTCTCCTTTTTTTTTTTTATATAGCTACCATCCGGGATCATATCAAGAATCTTGCGATTCCACTCAGACTCAAGGTATTCGCTGTCGACAATGTAGTTTGTGCGGTAGTAGTCGCTTCCAATTGAAGTTGTCTAACATTGAATTTCCTTAATGTTGTTGTTGTTCGCCTAAGAGCTTTCATACTATCCTTAATCAAGTTTGGCAACAACTAGGTAATGATCCGAGTCGATGTTCTCTTCTCTGATTGTACATGGACGGGCACAGGTTCGAACATCTGGTGACCGCTTTATGCCGATGTTGATTTCGAAACGTGGATGTTCTACACACATATGTTTAATGAAGGCTTATTCTCATCGACCTGCGGAGATGTCCCTCTTCAATATATTGAAATTCAAGACTCCACGGAGAATTTTAATATCATGTTTAGGGCATTGATTGTATGTTTTGGAGAGGAGCTCGTGAAGCGTGGGCTTACTCTTCTGCTTATGGTGAAATTTGGTCCTTCTATGGATCGTTGTGACTCTCTAAAAGTGTAGCTCCCACGGCACAACATACTGAAATCGGCAGCATTCCACCAAGTAACACTCTACTCCACACTTCAACCAAATTTTTCAAGTTTGTTCTAACCCTTCAGACAGTCTCGCATGAAAATAACTTCTTGGATGAAGGGAACTTCAATTATTGTATATTGTCTGATGAGGGGATGAGAAGGTGTTTACTCTAACCGACTAAATCTCTTCCTTTTTACAAGCCACTGTTATTAGCATGTTCAAAGAAAGATTATGCTGGCTAAAAGAATACGTGATAACTGTTAAATACAGAACCATTTCTCAGGCAGCAAAGCTGTGTTGAAATCATTGGCCTCCATCTCCATAAATTTTTTAGAAAGCTCTCGAACGCTGAAAACCTCTGGTTTCCTGTTTCCTACCTCAAAAATGCATTGGGTCAAGGCTCGCGTTGTTATTGGTATTTTCGATAAACTCTTTTACAAGCTTGGATTCAAATGAGCCCATAGTTTCAACAACTCATGTTGTCGTTCCTCGACTTTTGGTTTCTAGAACTCATGTCGTTCCGCGACTTGTGCACAGTTTTTGTATTACAGTAGTGTTTGACTGTAAAAATAGCCTGTCCATTTGAATGCCCTTTTTGAGGAGAAAACTGATTTAAGTTAACTTTTATTCAATCTTTTTTTAAGCTGAAAGCCATGCAGCTTTCGGAAAACTTGGAAATCTTAGCCACAGCCGAAGTTAAATACGACACAGACTTGCCGGAATTCCGCACGAATGGTGGAGTGAACTCGGGACCAAACAAGGATGAGTAAGCGACAAAAACAAGTCTTTGTATTCCAAACTTACTTTGTCTCCCACTGCCTTCTAGATTCTTTGTTCAACCGGCCATGTGGGTAAAAGCCATCGACATCGTCATGGATCGCTTGGTGGTCCAGGGTGCTGATTTCAGCACTGTTTCGGCTATCGGAGGTTCAGCCCAGGTAATATAATTCTTAACGTCATTTGTGCTGTGTTTTCATTTGAACATTTCTAGCAACACGGTTCCTTGTATTGGTCACGTCGTGGCCTCCAATCTCTAAAGAACCTCGACCCCGATAAGTTCCTTCATATGCAAATCGACGACTCAGCCTTCGCTCTAACTCGCACACCCATCTGGATGGACGGATCCACTGAAAACCAATGCATGGAAATGGAAATCGCTATTGGCGGACGCAATGAAATGGTCACCATAAGTGGTTCGAAATGCTATCCCCGTTTCACAGGACCACAAATCCGCAAAGTCTACCAAACTCGTACGCATGCGTATGAGGATTCCAAAAGAATCTCTCTGGTTAGTAGCTTTTTGGCTTCGATATTTCTAGGAGATGTTGCACCCATCGATTACGCTGATGCTTCCGGAATGAATTTGTTTGATATTAATGAAAAAACTTGGTCTTCGGCTTGTTTGAATGCATGCGCACCTGATTTGGAAGAGCGTCTAGGTGACCCAGTTAAGACATGTTCGATATTGGGCAACGTAGCTGAGTTCTTTGTACAACGATTTGGCATCCCAGCGGAGTGTAAAGTCACAGCTTTTACTGGCGACAATCCCTCGGCGTTGAGTGGAATGCTGGTCGAGGAAGATTGGCTGGTAATGTCGTTGGGAACAAGTGATACTGTTATGATGGGTTTAGATAAGCCAACGAAACTAGAGGAGGGCCATGTTTTGTGCCATCCGACTCTCAACGATGAATACATGGGCTTGTTGTGGTGGGTGGTGGTGTTGATTGAAATTTTATTTTGAATGGGACTTGAAAAACTTTTCTTTTAGCTTCCGAAATGGTTCCTCTGCGAGGGACATAGTGAAGCGTGATGAAGCAAATGACAATTGGGATACTTTTACCGAGCTTCTGGATTCAACACCACGTGGCAATTATGGCAACATGGCGTTACACTTTCACTCCCTTGAGATAATCCCACAAGCGAAAGGTATTCTGCGATGGAACAAAGCTTTCTCTGCGGAGTGTGTAGATGCTGCGCAGGGCGTTGCAAAGTAAGAGTGGTTCTTAGGGGTGGAATTTTGTTTCTATAAAGCCGTCTGTATTTTTTTAAAGGTTTGGATCGCCTCAGACTGAAATTCGTGCCTTAATCGAAGGCCAAATGTTACATCGAAAAGCTGTCGCCACAGACATGGGCTTCCATTTTGGTAAACAAATCTCTTTTTTCTAAATCGATAAGGTTTTCTTGATTATTTGGCGCTTTTTTTTTAGGCAAAAACACAAAAATTATTGCGACTGGGGGAGCCTCGGTCAACAAGTCAATACTTCAGGTTATTTCGGATGTCTTCAATGGGCCCGTTTACATTCAGGTCAGAATACATTTTTTTTAAATTCAAAAACAATCTTATTTGATAAAAAAAAAAAACATTCTAATAAATAGAAAGAAAGTGAAGCGGCAGCACTTGGAGCAGCCTATCGCGCAAAATATTCACTCTACCTGGAGCAATTCAAAAACCAAGAGTCCACAACCGACCAACCAAAACACTATCGTGACTTCATACTAGAATTCATACCAAACCTTTTCGAAAAGGTCTGCGATCCAAGCAAGGACAGCGAAGGAGTGTACACCCCAATGTTGGCTAGATACCGTGAAATGGCCAGAATCTTAGAGTCAAGCAGGAAGTGAAAGACTGCTCACATATCAGACCAAAATCAAACCTAAACTATAAACAGAAATGACAACATTCCCTAACCAAAAGAGGTTTTTAACTTTAGGTGTAACGAAAAAAAAAACTAACTAATTTTTAAGAATATTTTTAAAGTTTAATAACTCGCAAATCTTTTTGATATTCGATTTTAGATTTTTTAAGCTTTCTTCTTTTAGGTAAATTAAAGTGCAATTTTTTTACTAAAGTAAACTGTGATTTTAAAGAAAGACAACAAAATTATATATTAACTCCGCGAAGAGGAGGACAAACTGGAAAAGAAAACTATGCGCATGTTGAATCTCTTTCTGCTGGCAACGCTGTAACAATATTTTTTTGTTAATTTTTTAAATTCATTTTAGCAGAATTTGCATTTAATGTTTCGTAATTTTTAAAATTTTTATTTGTTATCTAGTAAATTGTTAAAATGTTTCAAATAAAAGTAGATGCTTTTAAATAAAATTTGAAGGGGTTTGGTAATCTTTTGGTGAATTGTCGTAGGGTTTCGTGGCGAAATCAATACGATAAATTGTGTTCAGAGCCAAGAAGAGAAGGATGAAACAACCAAAGGCGCCTTTTAGGAACTTCTCGCGATGACGTATGATGAATTCGTCCTGTTACGGACTCATGCAAATAATACTTTGCTGTGGAGTGACGTGTCATCATAGCTAGCGCTTATGTCCCGAATCTCAATGTACACAAGAGGACTTGGCGGTCCTCGTATAAACATACCGTCAACCAAACAAGGGCATTTCGTAGTGGATAAACAGAGGAAGCTGAGAATTAGTGAACACCTTTGCAATGCCAACAGAAAAGTCAGACAGAATAATTTATTCAACTTGAACAATGATTACCACGACTGCCGTAAGCTCGCCTTAAACCCACCAAAGCAGGTAGAACGGATGGCCTTCTTAGAGAGCTCTTCAAAGTAAAGGGAAAACAAGAGGAAACTTTGTAAAGAGATAACTACTTATTTTTGGTTATTTGTCGATGGGCTTTAGGTCATTAAGGCTTTTTTTTAAACAAGCTGGAGATGACCCACAAAAAAGGAGACCGCCTTCTCTGCGTCAACTGTAAAGGAAAAAGCCTTTAAACATCGCTTATAAGATCCTATCCAGCGTTTTATTTGAATGTCTTAAGCCCTTTGCTGATGATCAAATAGTTCCTTATCAGACCTAGGCAATCTACGACCGACCAAATATTCACATAACGCCTACGAGAGTGATACTAGAGTCGAACTATATCGTGCCATGTTCAACTTTTGAATCCCTGCTCAACTGATATGCCTTGTCAGGATGACGTTGGAAAATGCTCGCTGTTCCGTCCAAGTTGGTAGGGACTCTACTGAAACTTTCGTAACCACCAGAGGACTAAGACAAGGTGACGCTCTGTCATGCAGCTATTTTAATATTGTGCTTGAAAATGTCATACGGAACACCCATGCCAGTACGTCGGGCACCATCTTTAATAAATCCACACCATTACTTGGGTTTGATGACGACATTGACGTGCTAGGAAGAACAAAGCGAGCAGTTACCGGTGCCTTCACTACTATGGAGTCAGCAGCAAGCAGAATGGGGCTGAAAATAAACGAGGACAAGACGAAGTATATGCTTTCATCAACAAAAGTCCAATCCTACCACCGACTTGGTCAGAACGTAACCATTGATAGGTATAACTTCGATGTAGTCAGTGAATTTGTCTACCTGGGCACTGCTGTAAACACAGGCAACAACATCAGCGCTGAAATCAAACGCAGTCTAACTCTTGCTAATCGCCGTTTCTTTGGGCTGAGGAAGCAATTGAGGAATAAAGCCCTATCGAGAAGAACCAAGGTGACACTGTATAAAACACTCATCATCCCGGGTCTGCTGTATGGTGCAGAAGAATGCACTCTCTCCGAATCGAAAGAAAACTCGCTTGAAGTCTTTGAGAGAAAAGTTTTGCGTACGATTTATGGTCCTGTCTGCGTAAACCGAGAAAACAACATTTGGCGAAGAAGATACAACGACGAACTATACGTGCTGTACAGCCTAGCCAGAAAAATTCGAATTCAAAGACTAAGATGGCTGGGCAATGCAGAGCTAATGAACATCAACGCTCCAGCTCACAAAAACTTCAACGCCAAACCAGAGTTAGAAGCTAGAGAGATCTCTAAAATACTTGGAGTGCGAGATTGGAAACGGCAGGCTAGAGATCGAGCCAGCTGGACATATTAAGCAACTCCTAGGAGCACCACTCTCTAGTTGAGCCAACATAAGAAAGTAAATTCTAAGACTTTGATTTCTCTAAGTAGACGACACATTAGCTCAATTATGTGTGTGATTAGATGACACTATCTCATAGGTAGATACGCCGCGGGTCTTGGCGTGCTCGCAAACCACTCTTGCAGAAGCTGTATGAACGAAGAAAAGGAGGTGACAATTTTCCATCTTCTATGTACATGCCCTGCACTGGCAAATAGACGCAAGCTCATTTTAGGAGAACGACACTGACGGACGGACGGATACATTTGGACATCAATTCTCTTGGGCGCTTCGTAAAAAGTTCAAATTTATTCTAAGCGGGTAAGTAGAGGATAAGAGCCCAAACTCTGTGCTATCACAACGCTTGGACTAAGTGTGTCAGCATATACCCCTTTCAAACTCGGTCAGAAACATATGCCATGTCAGCATCTGTTTGTGCGAGAAAAATATTAGTCCTCTGCTTTTGTTATCTCGAATAGGTCACAAATTGTTCACTTATTCTCATACTCGAAGTTAATTTTAAGGAAATCATCATAAGGACAGCAGAAAGCGTCCTTCTCTGTTTCGGATTGTTTTATATCTGATACCAAACAAATGCTAGAGTCGCGCTATTTATAGGTTCCCAGGTTTTATAGGTGCTGTTTTCCTAAATAAGTGTGTTCCCTCCTTTTTTTGTCAGTGGAGATGTTGGGGCGACCTTCTTTAGTTTTTGAGGCACGATCAAGGGGATTTCTCGGAGGTGGTTGTACGCAGTCTAACATTTCTGATGGTTATCGTTCTCAAGCTCAAGGGATACGTCACTTCTAGTATATAATTTCACTGCCAGCGATATCACGAAGAGCAAAGTAATTCAAATATGAACTACGATTTGGTTTCTCGCTCCAGAAGGTCGAGCCATAGAACTATCACACGCAGTCTAAAAATTAATTAACGGAACTAATTTTGTTTAAAACCATTGGTCATGTATAACGCAAGTTAAATACCCAATCCCGCTAACTAGGAGTGCCTAGAATTTGGAGGGTTCAAGCAAAAAAATCTTCAAAATCTAACCCTTCTTATTTTTCAGCTGTAAAAAAATCTTATAAATAGACCAACTTGATCGGAACCCTTTCCATAGTTAGGTGACTGCATATCTAGCTTGCGTTTCACCCGGTTCCAATGTAATATTTTTGAAAGCTTACATTACAATTTAAAAAAAAGCTTCCCCATTATGTTTACTTCTTACGTCCACCACGTTCCTTGATTTGTAGATAGACTGTTGTTCCGCTTAGTAAATTGTAAAAAGCCACTGTGTTGCTGTCTTTGAAGAACATTCCCTAAAAGCAAACATTTTGAATCCTCTGACAATGACACCTTCTCCTTTGATAAACCTTACCTCGTAGGAAATCTTCTGTTTAGCTGGCGGCATTCCAGTTTCATCTTGAATCTTTGATTTCAAACTCGTCACTGTGTCGGTGAGAGCTAAGGAAATCGCAATTGTTTGTCCATTGAGTTTCCATTCAGACTTGTCGGTCATGTTTGGAACTTGAATTTGAATCGTCACGGGGCTCTGAGGAGTCACAAAATAAAAATATAACAACAACCAACCAAAAAGGAAGAAAACAAACTGCCTCCTCACCTTATGCATGCTTATGAATTGAGCCTCTGGAATCAGATGATCCTCAGAACGAAGTTTCTTGTTCGGTGGTTCCTCTTCGACGGGAATTGGAAGTGGTATCATCATATTGGCCTGATCCATAACCGGTGGAGCTGGAGCGATTTGTGGAGCTCCTGGCTGCATGGATGGCATGTAGCCAACCTGAAATGGTGGAGCTAAGGGAGGGTATAATCAAAAATATATTCGCTATTGATGTGTGAAAACATACGCATCATTGGAGGTGGACGCATCTGCATCATCATAACCGGAACAGGTGGAGGAATCGGTTGCATGTTCGACTGTGCAGTAACTGGTGGTCCTGATATCGACTTGGGCTGCGAACTAATCGAGGTTTGATGTTGAGTTGAAGGCTGAGGAGGAGCCGATAGAATTGACTTGTTCCCGGCTGGCTTGGGACCAATTTTCTCCTTCTCTTCATCCGGCAAGAGCCCTTTGACCTGTAAGCAGTTAAAATAAAAGCCTTAACAGAAACCATACCATTCATACCTTGTGTATTTGATGAATTTGATCTTCCAGGGTGATGTTAGCTCTGGCTGCTCTAGTTGCTGCTTCAACACTGGACGTGTGACCATCCCATGTGACGCGATCATCCTTCTTAGTTTCTTCTTCGCCCAGTTTCTTACCAATAACAGTTTCCTCATCACCAACACCAAAGATATCGGTACGTCTCTCGGCCAATTGCTTCAAACTGGCCTCAATGGCAGTTCCAGCAGCAAAGACTGTATCCTGATTGATTTTGTCCACAGTATGCTTGTCACGTTGTTCGACCCAGCGTGGATCTAACAAACCAATACGCATATGCTCGGCCACTTTCGAAGCTGGAATTCTCTCGCCAGTGATGGGAGAAATGAGGAATTCATCAGTTGGAGCCGCTTTGATTGGTTTCTGAGTTTGTTTTGGATCGTATTTCTTGACAACGACTTTATCGTGCGTTGGTGGCAACATTGGCGTAACAGGTGGTTGCAATTTACTGATTGGAGCCTCTTCATCACTAGATGCTTCGTCCATGTCTTGAACTTGGTTATTATCTTTCTTTGACTGTCCAAAAACGGATGTTGGAGTTTTGTGGTGAATGCCGATGCGATTTTCCATGTGGGAAAGTTTGAGAGTGGGAACGATTTCATGGCTATCCTCATCGTCCGATTCGATTTGCATTTCAATGTCACCATCTTCTTCCATTAGACGTTCTTCCATGAGGACACGAGCACCAACTTCTTCTGGGGTGGTTGGCGGCGGAAAGTTGCCCGTTTCGAAGGGTTGATAGTCGACAGTTTCGACAACAACAAAGTCATGCCAATCGATCTGAGCGTAAGCGACTAAAAATAGAGATTTAATTAAAAAAATTAAGTCTTCTGTCGAGCATTCGATCTTATGGAACAGCTTATTCAGCCAAGTAGTTCCCAAGCCACAATCAAAAAGTTGATAAAAATTGAAAGGAAAGAACGCACTGACGTGAAGCCATGCAACTTTTGTAAAAATTACAGAAAATAAAGGAAAGACAGCGAATCTTCAGCCTAGTAAGAATCCCTTAACAACAACCCTTTGCGACATTGAGTTTCAGTTTAACATCGTTGGATGGGAAGAAATGTGTGCATTTGGTATCAAAGAATCTGTTTGGCGGACCAAATCACATCGCCACCTCTACCTTGGTGCCGAAACCAAAAATTTAACTAACCACAAGCTTTGGATCCATGATACCTGAGCTATTTTCTCAGGAACTAGGAACAAGACGGTCATGTTTAGGGACCTATATTGTCGGATGAACAAACCAAAAATGTCGACGACGCCCGCGGAAGCAACAAACGAACAAAGATTTACGTTCATGCACGTGAAATATGCGTGCATTGAACAGGGTGGGCAAAAGCTGAACATCTAGCCGAGACCTTCGCCAGTTTAAAAGCTTATATGACAGCTCTTCAGAAGATCCGATGGGATGAGACGGGTCTGAGAAAAACATAAAACTGTGACTTCTACAATTTGAAGCGTCATTTTAATGAGTAATCGAGCTTGTCTGGATTAGGTTATGCTGTCAGGGAATACTAAGCGAAAATGTCGTAAGCTTTCGGGAAGTAAAATCACATGTTACCAACTAAGCCTCGCTCTAACCTCTCCACTAGCCCAAACCCAGAGGACCAGTGCAAGCTGGCCATCAAAAACGCAGCTACTGAAGTTTTTGGTTTCATTAGGCGACCACAACAAAAAACATGGTTTGAAAAAGAAGCCAGACTGGCACACGGCCAAGAATGAAGCTTACTAGACAATACTGTAGACCACAACCAGAGCTGCCCGTGCGATCTAGCAGCAAGGAAAGAGGAACATCGGATTTTCAGGGAAAGTTCTTCCAAAGCCCGAGCGGAACTCTGTAGAGACGAGGGTGGGAATGTTTTAGTAGATGCGCAGTCGGTGCTGAGAATTGGAAACAAACATTTCTGCAGACTGTTAAACGGCGAAGACAACCAACTAATCGCTGTCAGGCAGAATGATCCATTCGATTTGGATGATGATGAACAAAATTTCCGTCCTCCCGACCAAGAAGAAGTTCGGATAGCAATATCTAAACTAAAAACCAACAAGGCTGCTGGAGCGGATGGCCTTACGGCTGAACTCTTCAAAGCAGCGGGAGATGACTTGGTGAGGAGCATACACCAACTCATCTGTACAATCTGGTCGTATGAAAGTATGCCTGATGAATGGAACCTCAGCATCGGGTGCCCTATAACAAGAAAGGTGTTGCTCTGAACTGCGCTAACTACAGAGGAACAAGTCTCCTAAATTGTCGGCCATTCTGTGTGAACGCCTGAACGCTTTCGCAAGTGAAGTAATTGGCCCCTATCAGTGTGGTTTCAGGCCCGGTAAGTCAACCTTCGACCAAATTTTCACACTTCGGCAGATTTTGGAAAAGACCCAAGAATTCCAGATCGATACTCACCACCTCTTTATCGATTTTAAAGTCGCCTATGGCAGCGTTAACAGGAACGAGCTATACAGAGCCATGTCGCTTCTTGGCAACCCTGCCAAACTCGTTCGATTGTGCAGGATGACTATGGAGAACTCGCGCTGCTCCGTCGAGGTTGGTAAGAACACCACCGACTCATTTAATGTCGACAAAGGCTTACGACAGGGTGACAAAGTATACGCTATCCTCGGGTTAAGTAGATCATCACCGTAGGCTAGGACAAAACGTCACAATGGACAGATATAACTTTGAGGTTGTCAAGGACTTTGTCTATTTGGGTTCCACTATAACCTCTCAGAACAACATCAGTGAAGAGATCAATCGAAGAACCACTCTTGCCAATCGCTGTTTCTTCGGGCTAAGAAGGCATCTTAGTTGTAAAGCCTTCTCTCAAAGGACCAAGGAGACACTATACAAGACCCCTATCATCTCAGTCCTATTCTATGGGCTATATGCTAGGTTGCTTCGGGTGATATTTGGTCATGTATGTATCAATGGAGTATCGAGGAGAAGATTCAATGAGAAACTGGAAGAGCAATACAACGACATTGACCTGGTCAAAAAGCTGAAAATACAGCGGCTTAGATGGCTGGGCCATGTGGAGCGTATGGACGAATGCGGTGAGTCTTTAATTCAAACCCTGAGGGCCAAAGCAGTACTAGAAGGCCCCATCTTAGCTGGTGCGGTCAAGTACAGGACGACTTGGTATGTTGGTTGAGGCCGTGGTCCACAATGGACTATCTGTGCCACCTTAAGTAAGTAAAATGAGATTAAAGCGGCCATCATTAGGCTAAGTACCACAAACGCCGGGGATGACTTGGTCAGGAGCATAGAGGAAAGTATTCCCGACACAAATATGGAGATCATCTGTTCTGCATCAACTGTGGAGGTATTAATCTCTACAGACAAGATCTTTCGCCTATAAGATCATGTCCAGCTTCTTATGTGAGCAACGTAAGCCGTTTGCTGATGATCTTATAGGTCCTTACCGAAGAGGTGGCACACCTTTGAAAATATAAGAGTGACCAAATCTTAATATTGCCTAAAATTCTGCAGAAGGCGCAAAAATCTAACACCGAACCCAACACCTGCTCGTCAATTTCAAAGTGTGCTTTCATCGCGACAGAGTCAGCAGCAAGCAGGTAAGCGAGGACAAGACGTATGTATATGCTTTCATCAACGAAAGTCAAATCCCACCACCTGACCAAGCCGGTAGCCAGTGAATTACAAAATTAATCTCGTCGGTGGAAGATGTAAGCTGTAAAGCAACCTAAGGCTGGTTAGAAAACTTTGTATTTAACGGGTCAGATGGCTTGGCTATGTTGAGCGAATTGACATCAACGCTCCAGCTCAACAACATAGCAGATCAATTAAGAAGCCAAGGTATACATATATCTTCGATGGAGAGATTGAGATCCCCAGCTGTGTGGAGTACGGAATAGGAGAAGGGTCATACTGTACGAGGCCAAGTAGCACCACGCTTTGAAGCTCTATCGGAACCAAAGTTAAGTAAACAACGGCTTTGCGAACACCGGCGTTTATATGGCCATTTATCAATCCAATTAAATGGAATACTTTTCTTTAAAAGAAAACAAGCATTAGAAAGTTCCTTACCTCTTTCTCTTTCGATTTTCTCTTCCTCGCGACGTCTTTGAATCTCCTGATGGCGTTGCCAGTTGGCCCGGTACTTAACCTGATCCAGCACCAAATTCATGCTGATTCTGTTGGGAGTACTTTCGATTTTCAACTTGGACATCAGATCCTTCGGAGGAATAAGAATCTTTGTATACTGTTCCAGAAGTTTGGTGAAATACTGAAACAACGAGTGCTGTGGACGCAAAAAATCAAACTGATAGTTCCTCTGTTCGCGGTTCATAAGATTGGTTAAGAATTGCCGACCGTTTCTCGCCACAAATTGAGCGGTAAGTTTCACGATGTCCCTGGGAAGGTAGGGTGTTGTTAGGTAAAAGAACTCATTCAAACGCTTCATACTTACAAATCCAATGCCGAGATTGATGGTGGATCAGCGATGAATTCGAACTCTACGGGTGGTTCCTTAGGGACGAATTGTTGTTCGGCAACTTGTTTAAGGAGTTCCTGCTGTTTTTGTTGTGCAGCTGTTGTGACTGACAGCTGTTTCAGGCCAGGAACCAACGCTTGACCAGATTCTGAGGAAAACGAAATTGAATGTCTCTGCTAAACTTGTTCATAACTTACCTTTGCCTTCCCTGAATTCATTGACCTTGTGGCGATAGTATGCATGGTAGGGATCTCCAGGACTTAAGAAATTGAACTTGGGATTTCCCAGTTCGTTTTGACGAATTCTTGCCTCGAATTCGGGTCCATTTCTTGCAACAAAACTTGCAGTCTTATCAACGATATCTTTATAAACATTTTATAGGAAAATTTACATTTCTAGTGATGAAACTTATGGCTGTTAATATTATAAAAGAAAAATTTGTTTTTTGTTGAAAAAGGATACTTCTAACCTCCGGTGGAGGATAGATGATGCCGATAATAGGCCCTGAGAGGGATTTTTGTTGTGGCTCTGGTTCTTCATCGGGTTGTTTCACAAGGACCTCCGTTTCTAAGATAGGCATTTTGATATATTTTAGTGCAATATTTTATTTGGAAATAAACAATTTTTCACTTTGAAAAGAAAATAAATGCGACTTTTCTTCAAAAACGTTTTGTTATGCGTCTGTCATTGTCATTGGTGACAGTTCAACCATTTTTTTTTTTTTTTGAAAAGCTGTGTAAGCCCAGAAATGGAAGCTAAAATGAAATACAGGGATGATTGTGAGAAACAATGATTTTTTTTATATAAATATGACGTTTTCATTGGCGGCGAAATTAGCTCATTTCGAAATTAAAAGAAACTGGGCTATCTACATTCTTTTTTTTCTTACTTCATTTTCATTCTTTCTTCATATTTTATTTTGTCTACCATTGACGTTGCCTACGATTTTATTTCCAAAATGTTTTTTTGTGTTGCTTGCTTCTGCCGTTGCCATGGATTTTATTTGTTTCCAAATTGATATCTTAAAATATTCTGTTCAATAATGATCGTAATTCAATGGTTTTTAAGTTAGGTGTGTTCCTGTTCAACTTGTTTTCACATAATTTGTAATCTAATTTTGTGCAAATGAGATAATTTCGAAATAGGAATTTGTATGGGAAATGAGTTTATTTCAAATATAATACAAAAATATGCTACGAAGTTACCTCACTTGAGCGAGTTTTTAAGTGGAAAATAAGTTAAATGAACATGTATTTTTAACTCTGCAAAATTAGAAGTATAGAAATAAGCAGTGGAATATGTACGTAACCCGGGCGCCAAACATGCTAGCTACTATTAAGACAGTTGAAATACGCTCACATTTTTCAATCACACAGACAAACTCCCATCCAACTGGAACACAGATAGGAATTTGACGGGTTTACCACGATATCTACAAAAAAAAAATCTAGAGCAAAAAAATCTAGAAAAATAAAATCTAGAAAAAAAAATCTAGAATTAGGAAAGTCCAGAAAACAAAAAATCTAGAAAACCTTAATCTCGAAAACCAAAAATCGAAAAAAATATTGAGAATTAATATTAACTTATTTGGACTTCAAATGTGTATGTCTATTTCGGTGGACCAAACTACTTTTCTAACGTACATTTGCTCTCCTGCTATTTATAAAGCAAAGCTTTTAAAAACAAAATTTGAAGTGCCTTTGTTTATAAAATTTAAAAGAAAAGATACAAATTATCACCTATTTCACTAGACCATAGCACAGACAAAAGAAATATACAGATGTAGAATATGGGCTACGTCGAATTTAGTTCACTTCTTTAGTGTAGATGGCACCAGTTACACTATTTTTCGTTGGTGGTATGATCACACAAGTTTAATAAGATCTTCAAACTAAATTTTTTTAACGTAGCAACCAGCCGCAGCCGCAGGCATTGCATATATAAACTATAGTATTCCCACTTGAGGTGCGCCATCTATCGACGAAAAACTAAGCTCTAGAATACCATGGGAAGCAACAACAACAATTTCCACCCTTTTAATTGTTGTTGTTGCTTAACATGGTCACAGACCATACACAGAATATTTTTTTCAGTCTGTGAATACGTGTACATCTCTCTCTGTGCATTTTGTAATGGCAACTATACCTGCGTATGCCATTTATTTTTTAGGTGTGTTTGCTAAATGGGTTTTAAAGCAAGGGAGAGCGTCACACTCTCAAAATAAATGGCATATCAGCTGATTTTTAGCTTGGTGGCAAAAAGAGAGACCATATGGTGACATGGTGAGTTGGCGGTCTGTATCTTCTTGGTCCGTGCCCATGGTATTCTCGAGCTTAGTTTTTCGTCAATAGATGGCGCACCTCAGGTGGTAGTACTATAGTTTATATATACAATGCCGCAGGCCGCAGGAAAGCTAGAATACCTCATTCTCAAACATGTCCGAGAAATTGACATCCTTCGAAAAAATTAAACATACCATTACCATACCATACCAGAGATTAAAACGAGTCGAGTACTGTTCACGATCAACGAATACTTGCTCGAAAAAAGCGAGTTTGAACAAACAGAGTCAACCTATCAAACTATGCTTACAAGCATTTTTGTTCATGAGTATGATGACCCGTGAATAACAACACATTTCAAACGAATAAGATCGAGTATACCTTCCAACCGAGTATGAACGAGTTTGAACAAAACGAATAAAGTGCTCATGATCAAAATGTTCACGATCAGTGCGATCGATCGCGATCGTTCGACTACTTGCTGTGTAAAATGTGTATTCGGGGTTGGTTTTTTAAGGATTCTGTTTCTTGTGTTATTGGGGTTGGTTTTTGTATTTAAGATACTTTTACCATTAGGGGCAGATCGGTGTTGGTTGATTTTGCTTCATGATTCAATATACTTAGTTTGCGTATGCAAATAAGGCATTTTTATTAGGAAAAAGTGCAGTAAATAATGTTATTAGTCACACTGATTTTTATTTTTATTAACTTGAAAAAAAAAAAACAGTAAATTAAATAAGTAATTAAAACCACTGACCTACTAAAATTACTAACAGAGAAAAAAGTACATGTTTCGGGGAATTTTAACCTGCGCCTTCAATAAAAGAAAAAATTGACTTCACTTAAATACATACACCAACCGCGAATGTTGACCATCTTTTGTTTTATAATTAGATCATTTGCCTACCTAGCCACCTACCTATTCATAAATCTTTCCAAAATAAGAAACCCTTTTTCTTCTGCTCTATTTTCTGCGAATACAAGACATTATCCTTAAAATACAACGGATATATAGCATTCGCACATTTAATTAACACAATAGCAAATAAGTTTAACCGAAAAGCAAATAAGTTTAACCCAAACGCAAATATATTTAACCCTTTAGCAAATTACTTTAACCCAAAAACAAATATATTAACCCTAAACGCAAATGTATTTAGCCTTTTAACAAATATATTTAAACTAAAAACAAAAGCTTTGGAATCATAGGATATTTTTTTCTGAATATAGCTTGTAATGCTCCCGTATATCGGTTTTTCCAGTTTTGGTTTAAATTTTTTAGTTTTCACCAAATTTTTCAACAATAAGTTGTTCTTATGCTTGAATTTTTTTTGTAATCATCGTGCTATTGCACCCACAGAGCAAGTACGTGCGACACAGTCGTGCTACGAATTGCATACTCAAATTTTTGCCACCTTACTCCCCAATGCTTAATCCTATAGGAAAATCTTTTTCGAAAATGAAAGGACATGCACGACAATTTTTAAGTGAGCTAAGCAGAGACCAAAACTTGGTTGCTGATATTGAACAGAGCTTGCAGCAAATTACACAGGTGGATTGCGCAAAGTATGTAAGGGATATGGTTCTCCTCATTCCAAAGGCAGCGAATGAAGAAGTCATTTTCTAAAAATATGTGTTTAATTATTTTTTAAAAGGAAAATTACAAGTTTTGATGTACAATAATTATGTTAAATGAAATAAATTTTCTTTTCAAAGCCATCTTCTATTGGTATAAATATATTTGTTAATTTTTTCAGTTTTGCCCAATGAAAAACAAAGTTTGCTAAGAAACAAAATATCAAAGTTTATTAAAGTGCCTTATAGCTAAGCGCATTACAAGCTATATTCAGAAAAAGATATCCTATGATTTCAAAGCTTCTGTTATTAGTTTAAATATATTTGTTAAAAGGTTAAATGCATTTGCGTTTAGGGTAAATATATTTGCTTTTGGGTTAAAGTAATTTGCTAAAGGGTTAAATATATTTGCGTTTGGGTTAAACTTATTTGTTTTTTGGTTAAATTAATTTGTTAAGGGGTTAAATATATTTGCGTTTTGGTTAAACTAATTTGCTTTTATGTTAAACTTATTTGATTTTGTGTTAATTAAATGTGCGAATGCTATAGATAACAAATCAGGTAGCGCCAGCAGTTTCCTTTGTTCACGCATTGCTTGTGAGTACTCGCTTTGTTCACGATCAGAACGATCAAAACGATCAGTAGGTCTTTTTTCGAGTACCCGAAACTGGTTACAACTGTTTGCGAATAATTTTGTTCGTGGGTATGAAAGTCAGAAGATACTCATGAGGTCGATCAGTTCGTTTGTCTTTAATCATGATTGTTTTTATTCATGACCAAAATGACTTATGAGCACGGAAGCAAAACGATCGGGTATGAGCGATCAAATAGAAAAAATCGCAGTGTTCGAACTTATTCGAACATACTCATTTTAATCTCTGTACCATACCTCCATACCAAAAAACCAGTTCCTAGTCCTACGAATACGAACCACGGCACTGTGGAGGGTGGAGTGGTGGAACTGGAACCACGATCAAGGAAACACAAAAACACAACTCAAATACTGTTTGAACGTGAGGATTTGAGGGTTGATTGAAATTTTTTCGTGGTTCCAGTTCCACCACTCCACCGTGCCGTGGTTCGTATTTGTAGGACTAGAAACTGGTTTCTTGGTATGGAGGTATGGTATGGTAATGGTATGTTTAATTTTTTCGAAGGATGTCAATTTCTCGCACATTTTTGAGTATGAGGTATGCTAGCTTTGAATTTTTTTTAGAACATGCTTTTGTTCTACTATTCTACATCTGAATATTTCTTTTGTCTGTGACCATAGTTAGTATACTATGTATGAAGCTACCATGCAAAATGTGTCTTAAAACCAAGCTTCCACGTATACCTTACCTACTTACCAACATATATTCTTCTGAAGTAAGGTCAATCTGCGAACTGATATTTTATAAAAAAAAATACGATGACTAAAGTGACAGTGATCTTCGCATGTCAGATTAAAAAAATATGGATTCTTTTAGGGTTATCAACTCTTAAGTCATAAAAGAGATACGAGGGAACTAGGAAAATACCGAAAAAACAACTTTGCATTTCGTTTGAGATAAGAAGAGATTGAAAAAACCCACGTTTCCAAACTGCTGCTATAGTTTTCAATACGTGATATCCATGTATCATTATATTTTATTCTATTTTCCTACTTATCCTGCCCATATAAACAAATAAAATAAGGAACCAATATCAACAACTGATTGTTCTTAAAAAGATTTATAGAAATCTAAGATGCGTTTTTCGAATGAACGTGTTTTGCGTGTAAACAAATAAATTAAATCAAATTCAAATAAAAAAAAAAAATCTAAAATTTCATTCCTCCATCGTGACATGCTTTGAATATGAGGTTGGAAGACTTTTGATCTGGGTTTTTGTATAGCAAATGCATATCACGTCTTTGTTGACGTCACAGCTTGACTTATTTTATTTTTTTTATTAAAACGTTATAATATTTAATTTTTTCCTATTCTAAGAGTGAAAGATCAACAGCAGATAGGGGCAGCCATTGTATTTATATTGTATAGTAATTTCATGGAACATTTTATTTTAGTTCTGAACGTCGTCAATGGCGGTGCTAGTTGTCTTATCTACTTTACATCAAATGTCTTCTATTGTTGTTTTGCTTCCCATGACAGTTTAGACAAAACCCACTAAAATTAGTCTCCAATCAAAGCTTGTGAACGTCGTCCATAGATGCCGCACAAAACGTTCCGCTTTTTGGGAATACTATAGATTTTAAATACAATGGGGCAGCTGCCTGGGGCGTATTAGAGGGCAATGAAACGGGATTTTTTCGATATAATATTTGATTAGATTATTTTGTAAGTCCTTTTTGTCCTACTTGGGCAACAAAAATGTCATTTGTCACGCCAAAAGATAAAAGTTTGTATAGTCAAGACAAAACCATTAATTTGAGCTCATTGAATCAAAAGATTTGCAGCTCGATTCTAACCAAAACCACTCTCAATTTGATCTCGAGCAATGTGATCTCAGATTGGATCTAGATAAATTTTTACCAATCTCGATTCAGAGCCAGATTTACACAAATTTTCACTAACTATAACAAAATTGACATTCCTAAACGTCAGTTGGAAATTTGTGAAACGTGACCAAGGGTAACATATACAAATTTTTAACCTTCTAACTTCAAAACTGCTACTTAAAAGTTAGTAAATATTTTAAAATTATTACATAATTAAACTTAAAATTGTAAGACGTTTCACTCTACACATGAAATGAGATAAGGTAAAAATGTCATCGAAATCTGTCAAGTAGTTTACGAGAAAATCTGATTTAAAAAACCGTTCTTATGGAAGGTACCATTATAAGACTTTTTCTGAAAAATCTATTTCAACGAAAACATAAAGGTTTACACAAAAAACACAGTTCAAAATCGTAAGAGTCGTTTTTGAGAAAATTGAATTTTTCATTAAAAATCGTATGGCAGGTACGGTTAGTTTTGATTGTTAGAATTTTTTTTACGAATTCATAACTTGCCCATTAATCGCAAGTAAAAATGGAGAATTTTCTCGTTAGGGCGAGTTTTTTAAATTCCATTTTTGGCGCCCCGATGGTGATGGACTGATGGCGAGGCATGAAAAGCCAAGGGTGATATTTTTTGGTACACAACGGCGAAGTTTTAAAAGCTTACCCGCGGTCTATGGAACATCAATATGGCCATGTACTGATAGTTAACATAGCTTCGACTGAAGTGGATATATGAATAGTTAGGTACATTTTAAGCAACCAAATCACTTACCAGCATCAAGTACGATTCACTGCACTCTTACTTTTAAGTCATTTGATAGGCTTTCTTCCATTCTGTTTTTTGATTTTAAAATCAAGCATAAAATTCTGCTGTGTTCTTTCGGCCTGCCTGCGGCACGAAAATCAATAGAATTTCACTTGAGTATATCGAAAGTACTATCAGAAGGTATTTGTTGGGGAAACATAGCCCTTTTGAAGACAATTTCAAATTAAATTTCATGGTATTCATGTTGCATCTATATGCATAAGTTCAGAAATGAAGTTGTAACATCACTCTCTCTACTATTACCGTGGAAAGAAATAATATTAAACTCCAACGTCTTTATGGCCCAGTGACGTTTACTTTGCATTTGATATTTTCCCCTTAAGTTGATTACGAGTATAATAATTAAAATCACCCACTTGTTGAACTATCATTTGACTACATCTTAACTCGCTGTATCTTCATTACAATAACCAAAACGCACTTATGCACAGCTCAGACACCGATATACGATGTTGACCAATGATATGACTCATATAACAATAAATAATTACTTTACCTACGCAATCCATAAGATAGTTTTGGTTCAAGACAACAACTAAAACAACAACAAACAAAAATCAACAAAACAAACTAAACAAACAAAACAATCTCAACTTTGTTCTGTATCTACGAATCATCCGTGGAATCGCTAAGTGATTTCTGTTTTTTTTTTTTTTTTTTTAACGTTTTCAACTGGAGATTCTGGCATCATTTTACTTATAATATAGTGACCATCAGTTTCAGTACTTGCCGGGCAGTTAACGAAATCGGTGATCTGGGATCAAATCGTCGAGCAAACACATCATAAAAGCGCTAAGATCGTTTTGTACCTAATTTGAATCTTTGAGTTTCGCAATTGATTAGTGATCTTGCGTTGAATAAAAAAAAATTGTTTTTGTTTGTTTCAAAATTTACTAAAAAACAAAAAAATCGAACTGATAATATTTGTGGAAATGACTAGAAACTGTAAGAAAACGATGTTAAGTGCAGTATTTGTGATAAGTTTTTTCCTAGGAATTGGAGTCGATGGATTGTTTAACTTCAAATCAGGTAAACTTTTTGAAATACTTTTTGTTTGCGTCGATTGTGATGTGATTAAGTTGTTGTAAAGTATCTATCGTCAATAACTCACAAGATAGATATTAGATTCCTTGAATAGATCCGAGATCGGAATTTATAAATCAATCAAAAAGTAGGTACGTGTGATCGAAAGAATTGTATAAATGCGTGTGAACGCATGTTTTCACTTTTTAATTGATTGTTTGCCATCAAACTCACTACTCACGCTGGCCATGATGTGAACAAATCTGTAATCATCGCCATGTACTGTACATCTTGACCTTACAGAAGATACTTATCATTTGAAAAAATAAAAATAGAAACAAGTTGAATTTAATTTTATACCAATTTGTGTTTGTTTTGTATTTTGAAACGAAAGTGGTGATAAGGTCTTTTGAAAATACAAAATAAAAATACCATTTTAAAATATTTCACCCGATTCTGGAAGCATTTAATTCCCCCTTCTCAATTTTACGACACCATTTAAAAGCTCTGAATGGTGAAAAATGATTCACAAGCACCTTTACATCGGGAAAAATTAATTAAACCCGTTTATTTGTTATCACTTAATGATTAAACCACTGAATAGATTTTTATGCATCTAACTGAGGGGTTTTCAACATCCTTATCATGAAGTATCACACTACGCGTTAAGGATTACAATAAGGATAATTTACAATAGGAGTTGGAAGGAGAAAATTGAGCTGGATTAAACATTACACTTTCGTGTAGTGCAACTTAATTAGGAGTTTTGACAGTTAATAATAGAGCTCGAGAGTTTTCCGGAAGATTTCCAAATGATTCTGAAAGACTTCGTTTGGTACTGAAGTACAGTTCTTATTCTGGAAAGAAGAGAGTTGATTGCAGATTTGCGCAGTCAAAACTAAAACCAGGAGCACTCACACTTTCGAGTCTTTTAATATCACAGTCGTTAATTGTTAAACCTTACTGAACAGAATTGTCAACACAGTAAGACATTCCCAACTGTCAAATCATAGACAACGGTTTGAAAGATACATACATAGATTGTTCCATTCAATCATAGCGTCGAATAGAAGAAAAAATATTGCCAGAGATTTAGAATTTCTCAATGGACACATCTACCATTGTTAACGAACTACTAGAAGATATTAGCAATGGCAGCCTTGATTTTATTCGAGGATGGGAAAATTTTCAATTGGCGTAAGTCAATTTGGCGGTCTGGTGACATCTGTCAAATCAGTTGGTTATAGTTCAGTTACTGACGTCATTTCACCATGCCACGATTGAACAGCACGGCAAAATTATGAAACTTTTTTTTTTTATCAAAATGAGTTTTTGTTTGTGCAAATGCTGATCCCATTTTACGGTAGACGTGATGGCCTTTCATGGTCGACTCTTCAACGTTTAGTGGCCAAACAGTTGTCGAGAACATCACCGCTATTTGTAAAAGTGTAATAAGAACCTGCACCAGTCGATTATTCGCCATTGTGCTCAAAAACTTCTACCTGGCAAACTTTAACCAGCACCCGTAGAATATTTAACTGACCGAAGAGCTCAAAGCTCATGACCAGACAACAAATAAATACTAATTTGTGTTTGGAAAAGTTCTTTCCGTCGGCTTTTTGGTCACTGTAGTTTTGGCAATGAAACAACTGTGTTATATTTGCTTTTCCCGACATTTCGACAGTGACCAAAAAAGCCGACGAAAGAACTTTTCCAAACACAAATTAATAACTCCAAATTGGTCAATAGAATATTCTTAAACAAATAAATAAGTTTGTTCACTGACTGGGCCTGGGAGCGTTTGGCAGAGGACCCTTATTTTGGACGAAAAATTATCTTTAGTGACGACTAAAATTTTCGAATGAACCGTTGTGTTAACAAGCATGAACCTTGACGACTTGTGGTACCAGCAAGACGAAGCTATGAGACACACAGCAAATGACACGATTGGCATTTTGCATGAACGATGTCTTGAGACTGCTGGATCAATTTTGACCAAATATCAGCAGCAGATTTTTAACTCCTATACTGGAGTGTCACTCTCCTTTCTTTGCACAATACCCCAGCTGCACCCATGCTTCCAAATTCAGGCATTCACAAAAACCTCCATGGTTTTGGTCTTAACCATCCTTTGGCCTTGGGGATACCACTCAAAGACTGCTTTGCTTCATTGTCGTCTGGCTTCCTCAGAGTATGGCCGATCAATGGCCACTTTTTCTGCTTGACGTCAAAGTCTTCTATTGTTCGTCGTGTTCTAAGCTACAGTTCATTGTAAGATATTGTTCTTAAGCTTGTAATTTACTCAAGATGTGAGTAAAGAGTATTTCTACATTGCAGATGCTTATATAAGCTTTTTGGCGTTCATCCTTAAACCAGCACTTTACCCGTTTTGTTGAAGAAAGTGACGCATTTGTTGGACACATAAATGCCTCAGCCACTTAAATGCACACGATCACGTTGACTATTGAACTTATGTCCTCTTCTTCGCTCAGCCTGCTTAGTACCCAAGTCAAAGGTTCAAATTTCTTGTCTCTTTTTGGCAAACAAATGCCTTTTAGAAATTAAAAGGTTGTAAGTATCAAGACATATTCGGCTAAGATACAAAATAATTTCAGGGTATATTAAATTAAATGGCGCCCGAGAAAGGACACCCCCAATTGTTTCAAAAATAACTCTGTAAGGTATAAGTTAAGCAATATAGAAGTCAATTCTAAATTATTTATCCATATTTTAAAAGTTTTCCCTCTCCGATTTGCATCAAATATCGTTTAGTCAAGGTAACGCTTGGAAGTAAGCCATGCCCAAGGGTACACATGCATTCCAGCACGTTATGGAAAGCACTATACATAATTGAATCACACACTTATAGCTTGGCCACAGCCCACCCATGAATTTGATTTTAAAATCTAAAGCATACCAACCGTTGAGCGAGCGAGCTTACCACGTGCCTAGCTGGTGATTGAAATCTCAAACTAGTTTGTATTTAATTTAAATGCATGTTCTCCTAAAGAACGTCAACATCTGAATCACCAGAAGAATAAACAAATCGTCATCCGTCAGATATTTTTGATGAATTGAGTTAAATGGTTTGGAAGAAATTCAATTAAAAGGTTGTTCGCCTTAACGATGAATTTTGTTCATGCATTTGTTAAGACTTGTCATGCAAATTAATATTTACTGTCGGGATTGATTGAGTGACTCCTTAAAGATTTTAAAAGTGACATTTTCTTTTTGTAGTGATTGGCAGAGGCAGTCTTTGAAAGAAGTGTTGCATTGGAATTGGCAGCTTAAATTTTTTAATTAAAATTATTATGTTGACCAAAACATTCTTCAGTGCCCTGGTTATCTCCTTTGCTATAAAAAAAAGTTGTGTCATCATGAAGCAGCGCAATTACTATCTCAAACACTGTAGAGGCCGCTGCTGTCTTCATAGTTTCTTATATAATTATCTATTAGGAACGAAGTTTGAGACACCAGATGCCACCACAATCAAATGCCAAAATTGCTGTAATATAGTACAATAAATACATTAGTGGCAAAACTAAACACATTTATTGAAACTGCTATTGTTGATTTTTGTAAGGTCAAGTTCATACTTAAAACATAAGCGAGAGCTACAGTTCGTTTGCAAAGAACAGTTGGGTACCATATTTCCTATTTTTTCTATAAGTAAGGGTTCGCCCCCGTAGCCAGTCACTGTCTAGTTCGAGAAAAAAAAATGGTTCTTTAACAGACAGGAAAAAATACAATAACATTTTGTTTTATGTGTCCGATGTACAATTACTGCTAGATCAATAAAAAAGGCGTGTGCCCCGCCCAAAGCTTAGACTTTTTATTGCCAGGGCAAAACCATTACTATGAGCTTAGTGACTTTCAATATTAAGCTTGCAGCTCGATTTGAATTTGAATCAAGACATATCTTAAATTTTATAATTTCGATTTTGAATGAAATTAGCGATTATGGGTGTGTTTAACAATTTTTGAACCACATTCTGCTACGTAACCAAGTAATAAAAACCGAAATGTTTATCTTCTTACTTCAAATCTGAGACAGATAGTTAGAAACCATTAAAACAATGATCCATAATAAGACATTTAACGGACATTTAAAAGTGGGCGTGTCCTAAAAATTAAAAAAAATTGTAAACACTAACCTCAGTTCGAAATTTTTTTGGCATATGTGTAAAACTACAGCTCAAACTAGCATAGTTATTTAACGATCTTCTTCGAATAAAGGTATTTTGTAAAAATCACGCCCTTAAAAGTGGGCGTATTGAAAAAACTTGTATTGACATATTTTTCATATAATAAATGGAAGAAAGGTTAAATATTGAATATTGGTCCCTTAAATTCAAAAATTTCTTTTCATACACAAGCTTCTTAGTTTCTACTAAGAGACGCACAAATTCGGGCTTGTAGATAAATAATTTTCTATAGTTTCTAATAAAAAGTGAGCTTCAGCCACACCCAAAGTCAATTTTTTCTCTTTCTAACACAATTTACGTACAATTAATACACACAAAATTTAAGAATTTTACCTAATATAAGCATAATTATTTTATAAAAACAATATTGATGGTTTTGTATGAAAAGTGGGCGTTCGACACTCCCCAACCAAAATAATTCTTACTTTTTTGAGGAAAAATTTACCTAGCTTGGGTGTGCAAAGCTCAAAAAGTTGGGCTTTGATCAAAACTGTACAAAGAACACAATTTATTTGAACAAAAATGGCGATTGTAGGTCGATTTTACCGGTTCAAGAACTTAGCCTTACTCTTGGGCTAAAGATTATTTGTACCAAATTTGAGCTTTCTAGCTAAAAAAAAACCTTCTGAATAGGGTTTTGATACATTTTGTTTTTTTCTGATACACTTTAGAGCAGGTCCGTCTGACCTATTCGTGCCTTTTATTATTAAATACGAAGTCATTAAAACTGAATTCGTTCAGGAAATTAAAAAGCAGGACTGTTTTGCACTGAATCCTATATTTTATACTTAAAACGAAAAAAGGCTTTTATAAATAATAAAATAAACACAAAATCGGTCCAGCCGTTTACCTACAAAGAGTTTTTCAATTAGTTCTTAAATACAGACATGGATTAATGGATTGATGGCAATCTAGTGAAGAAATTTTCCATTAAGACAACTTCAAGAAGAGTGCGCCCATCCACTTGATGGCATAATTTAACGAATTGAAGTGTTTGTTGCAAATAAATAAAAATTTAAATTTTATTGGATTAATGCGGGTTCCATAGAAAACGCTTTGAATCAATTGAAAGAGCTTCTTTGAATACAAACAAGTCGGCATACATTCTTGAATAAAAAAGGCATAAAAGGTAGAAAAATGTGAGTAGGAAACAATTTGTGAAGCGGTTACTAAGCGATCACCAAAGAACCCGAATACTTTTTGAATTGAAAAAACGGTCTAAGGTATTAACAGACTCAATGCTTTTTCACCGGATTCGATTCATTATAAATTAAAGAATCAAATTGAAGTGTTTCATTTCATTTCATCAAAATTTGTATAAGATTTTTTGAAGTAGCCAAAAACCACATCTTACGAACCGTGGCTTAGGAAAGGATAAAAGCAAAAGAATATTTAGGCATCACGCAAAAAAAATGGCGCTGGACTGGCCAAACATTGAAGAAGACCGCTGATACAATAGCCAAGCAGTCTTTCAAACGTCATCATCAAGGGGATATGCACGTTGGAAGACCAAAGAAAACCTGGTGGTTAACTGTTTTGAAAGGAAGCCGAATCCCAGATTTTGGAGTCTTGGGCAGGGGCACAATTGAGGTATCGTGCTGCGAAAAGAGAGGGATGAAAGTTTCTGGTCAATGCTGTTTTCTGTCATTAAAGTATTACATTCCCGCCCTATTCCACTATATAGATGACATATGAGTAGCACTTGTATAGGGGAATCCATACAGACTTGAGTTTTACGTATATATAAGGTATGTATACCTTAAATCACCTTCTGTGAACCAAACCTATATTAAAGGTCGATGTAAGAGATATTTTTCGCCTTCCGATCGGCTAAAATCTACAAGGCATACATTTACCCGAAGCTGGATTTTGAATCTCATCCTTGCATTGCCAAGAGTGTCTGTCAATTACACTCGAGTATTATTTTTAACATTCTGTTAAGTATGGAGACTCATTTCTTAGCCGCACTACAAGAATGTGAAATGCTATATTTTGATCAATTTTCTCTTGGTTTGGCAGACAATTAAAACCAATATGCATGGGTATCTCCTTTTATCTACTATCCAACTTTTCTACAGAATGTATCATCACAATGTACTGCTAACAACGTTTATGGAAGACGTGCAGCCTGCTCGAGATGTTGGTAGAGCATTTCCATGTTTCAAAAACGTTTGACAACGCATATTAGACTTTGGGTTCTGGAGACTTTCAACAGAGTGTGAAGCGATATTTTGCTGTGGTCCCACAGAATAGAAAAGACTCAAAAATGCAATAGGGGCTTATATTGTTAACATCCAGACACATTCCACCACCGAGTTCTATAAAATAACCTTACCTTTTTAATGGCAGCGTACCTTAGCTGGACGCTTTAGCCAACCCCTGGTCATTGTTTCAGTCTTATTCGCGTTGATCCTGAAGGAAGCCATTCTCTTCTTTCAACCAGCCGTCTTGTTCGGCATGAGATATATTGTAGGTATTTCTGGCATACGTTTGTCAAACAGTCTCCATTGGATACCATGTCTTTTATATTTGTTCCCACCGACACATTCAACGTCAATTTCCAGCAAAAACTGAATTGGCCCCTAGACTTCTTCTTGTTTTACGACTCTTTTATTACAGCGACAATTTTCCTTAAGGGTACCTCTGATAAGCGATCTCCAGATGCATTCGCGCTTTATCCGAACAAATGCCTTCTCAAAATCTACGAACGTGAGATAAAGCGGTGATATGGACCCTCAGATGATTGTTCAAGGATGATTAACAAGGTTTTGATGTGGTTTTGGGCCACTACCACTAAAACCCAGCTTAGTGCACTCGATTCTCGACTTTATCCACTAAAGGATAATAACAAAATTTCGGCAGTGGCTTCACTGGGTGGTGTGCATCTGAAACGTCAAACTTCTAAAGCTCTGTCGCATAAATTAGGCTTAATTTGACAAATGGCATTGATGATATTGGCTGTAAGCTTTAGACCTAGGTTCGAAAAGAAGACCCACTCTCTTAAAACAATTTAATCAATATTGTACATGCTCTGGAAATTTATTGCTCTCCATACTGATTTGATTGAATAAATGTTATCCAATTTGACAGATCTCTTCAACAAAATGGTGGCTATTATCTGCCAAAGTTCGGAAATCCTAACTGGGAAAAACGGAAAAAAACGGTGACACCGCAGTAGTTAGCTTTAGAGGTTTCCTTTCTTTGGTAACGTCTCAACAACTCCATCCTTCTAGTCTCGTGGATAAGTTTAAATCTCCCTGATAGCTTGCACAAGCTTATAGCCAAAATACAAGTATCTGCTCCCTATCTACTTTATTTGCATTTAGAAGATCAATCGTTGTTCTTGCCCCTTTACTTGGGATGGTGGTGTTAACAGCAGCCCTATAATAGAGGATCTTCGTATGCTGATCCTGCAGCATGTTCGAGATTCTCCTCAAGCTTTCCCGCCTTGCCCTCATAACGTCTAAAACACCTACGAATTGCAATCATTGGCGTTTGATTTTATCCAAGGTATCTTGGGATATCCAGGAAACTCTCCATGTTGTCTATCTTGGTCAAGATTTTGGTCGAAGCTTCCATGAAAACGCTCTTAGTTTGATAAGCCTTCATATTAAGCCTTCATATAAGTCGCTTGAATTTAGTGACTCTGTGTGTTCTTATTTTCACATTTCTATTAAATTTTTATTTTATTTAAAGAACCTGTCCAGCCATCACGAGCGGAACTTAGGACTCTAAGAGCCATTCCAAAGTCTAACTATGAGCTAGCCGTAACGATGGGAGTTAACTCCAACGACAACGTTCAAAAGTAACAATGCAAAATAGCATTTTTAATCCTCATGAAATATTTCTAAACACACTTCTCTGTTCTACAGCCTTGAAAACAATTTGTTAAGCAGAGGAATCAATGTCCAGAATGGCAGTATTTCACATAAGCAACTCATAGACACACTTCCGAGCAAAAAAGCCCAAGAAACAAATAATGTTGCAAGGAAAATTCTCAAGGCCAGCTTGTACCTATACAATTCTGAATGCATTCAGAAAGGTGTAAGTCCTGAGGTGTGTGCTCAGTACCTTGCGGAGAAGCCAATTCCTGCTGGGACCAAAGGACTTTTGGATGAATGTTCAGCAATCTTTTCAAGCCGCAAAGATGGCAACAATGTATTTCGAAGACTTCTCCCGTGTAATTACGAAGACGGATTCTACAAAGTAAGTCTCATAGAACACACATTTTCTTGCTTGAATCCTTTCCAAACAAAAAAAAATCCATCTTTAGATGAATGATAAACTACCATCCCCAAGGGAAATCAGTAACTCAGCCTTACATGGAACTGTTGCCAGTAGCAATGATGGTAACCACCACGAAGATAGCCACAGCAAGAATTTAGCTCTTGTCCAATGGACACAATTTATAGAGCATGATCTCAGTAAGCCAGTGGCATCTTCATCACGTAAGTATATTTATTTTATCTTGGGAATAACATTTACAAGCTTAACAAAAAAAAAATCGGATATCTTTACAGAAGATGGACAGCAAATTGAATGCTGCGATGAAGATAATTACGCTCATATACCCAGGAATTTACATCCGGATTGTGCACCCCTAATCGGAGTTAATCTATTCAGCAAATATGGCAAGGAGACTTGTTTAAATTATGTACGCAGTGCGTTGTCAATTGACAAATGCAACTTTGGACCAGCGCAGCAGGTAAGTCGAGTCTCGCTACAAGATCATAATCTTGGTAATTTAGATGCTAGATGGTTATCGTGTGGTGCTTCGGTGACAAAATTAAAGATTGGATTTCATTGATTGGTGCAGCAAAAAAAAAAATCCATTTGAATTATGTGAATCATAACTTTTGATGGAAGAAACAGCAGCAGATGGTAGTCTTGTAATAATGATAAGATTTGTGTGTTGATTTGTTAGTCAGTTTTGAAAAAAAAAGATGTTAACACTTTTAACTGTACAATTTAGATGAACATGACGCAAAGCCATTTAAAGATATATTGAATGTTACTTTGGCTTCAATTTGGCATTAGACATCTGATGTCTTGAGATAGTTTTCTCTTTTACAGTTCAGATAGTAGCAGTTTTTTCATTAGCTCATAGTATAGGAGTGTCAATGGAATCAGTAACATTAGGCCTGTTTGATGTTCCCTGCTCCAGTGCGCACTGGGGAATGTCAGTACACTTCATTCATATGTCAAAAAACTACATAGTTGCTCTTGTTTTGATTTAACATCGAACAGCCCAGTGCAACAGATTTAAATTTTTGACATTTCTGTCATATGAACTTAGTTTTTATAACAAAAAAAATACAGAAGGAATGAATCTGTGAATCTGAAGATGATTTTATTCTCTGAGATTCAGATAGACGATGAGAATTTGGTAGAAATTAATAAATTACAAAATAATCTACAAAATATTTAATATTTACCGAAATTAAAGTTCTGCCAACAGCTGATTTATTTTTGACAGGTCTGATTTCTTAACCAAAGTAAAAACATGGGGCGCGTGAGAGTGCATTCAGTGCAGAGTTCGCATCGAACACAGTGCAAAATCACGGGTGAAAAAAGTTTTGCATAAAAACACTTCAGTGCATGAGTTATAGGGCAAGTATTGGCTTCGTGCAGAAAACAAAATCGAGGTTTTTATAAAACATCACATTCCGATGATGAGAAGAAGTAGTAGTCTTGATGGACTTTCTTGAAGCTTCATATCAGCAGTTTAATGAAAAACGGTTGCCAAGATTTTTTATTTCGTCCAAACCCCCCTTGAACCGGTATCTTTAAAGTAACGGTTTATGTTTGCTTTGGATTTGCTATAACGATCATAAATTTTACAAACCTAGGGCTAGCTTGTTGTTTGGCTCAAATGGTCATAATCATAAGTTCCTAGGTCTTTACTAAAATCAGTCGAAATGTAGATATTTGGTGGACGGGACCAAAAACAACAGAATAGTAGTATCTTCTTTCTTGTGGGTAGGGAAAACGAGGGTGAGATTCCATTTATCAACCAGATTGTACAAATGAGTTTGTGTGTGCTTCTCACCAAGTCATCTCCCACTGCTTTAGAGAGTTCAGCCGGAAGGCAATTCGCTCTAGCAGCTTTGTTGGTCTGTAGGTCGTCAGATACTACTACCCGAACTTCTTCCCGGTCGGGTGGACAGAGGTTTGTTCATCACCACCTAAACTGAATAGATCATTCTGCCTGATAGCTGTTAGTTGGTTGTCTTCGCCTTTTAAATCTCTGCAGTTGCGTTCTTTCCAAATTCTCAGCTGACTGTGCATCTACTGCGACATTTTCAGCCTCGTCTTTTACAGGCTTCCGCTCAGGCTTGGACAAATGCTCTCCTTTTTTCTATCTGGGAAGACGAATTTCGTCCTTCCTCGTCCTCTTTTGCTTTTATCTTGCAAGGACAGTACTTTTTGCAGTTTGTTTTCTAGCCCACAGCGTTGCTAGATAAGGTTCGTTCTAAGCTTTGTGTTGAAGCCTCATTATCGAAGCCTGACCATCGCATCGTGTTTCGTTGTGGTTACCTAAATACACTCAAAACATCAGGAGCTGCAGTCTTGATGGCCATTCTGCAAACTGGTAATCTTGATTTGACGCAGGTGCTGAGCTTGCCGAGAAGTAAGAAAAAATACGTATAGTAAAAATTTGGCGGTCTCTTGCGATTGCAGCTTTGCGATTTCAAATTTTCTCCCAGCAGCTGCTTGATGCTGCAGTAGCCCGTGGCGTAGTTGCTAGTGTGTCGGACTGCCACGCCGAAGATTCTGGGTTCGGTCCCTGACTCCACCTAAGTTCTTTTTCGGGGTAATGCCTCTTGCGAGGAAGTGACAAATCCGCCAATAGTAATAATGTCATGGAAAGTGCTTCTCTGTTAGCCGTTCGGATTCGGCGGTATATTGTAGGTCCTTTCCATTCCTGCAGAATATCCCCGCTTGGAGCTATTGTGCCAAGTATTTATATTTTAAGCTGGTCAATCCTGCGGTCTAGTATGCCACTGTCCATGAGTGGCACTTGCATTGAGGAAACCGATCAGCTTTGCGTTCTAGGTATGTGCATCACAAATCTTCTTCTGTATGGAACGATCACATATTGGACGTCGTCGCCAAAAATGCCGCAAATTGCTTAGGTTTTCTAAATCGATGCAAGAAATATTTTTCCCCTTCTGATCTGGCTACAATCTACAAGGCATATATTCACCCGAAGCTAAAGTACAATTCTCATATTTGGACAGGTGCTCCTGTCACTCACTTGCGCCTCCTGGATAGGATTCAAAAAAGAGCCTTAAAATTGGTAGGTGAAAGAACCATTACCGAAACATTTGTTTCGCCGTAATGTTTCTTGCCTCACCTTGTTTTATTGCTACTTCTATAAACAGTGCTCCAGTGAAATAGCCAGTTGCGTTCCTCCCTTGAAACAATTTAACCGTAACACCCGCACCGCAAGGAATGCCCATCAATTTACCCTCGAGTCTAACTTTGGACGTACTGTTAAGTATAGAGACTCTTTTTTTAGCCGCACTACAAGAATGTGGAATGCTTTACGCGGCTCGATTTTTCCCTCCCATTGCGATATACAGACATTAAAAACCAATGTGCACCGGCACCTCCTTTTATCTCCTATCCACATGTCCTGAACGCTCGCACTGTGTTGACTCATATTAAGGGTATTAATAACCTCTTGTGTGTGGGCTCAATTAAAAAAAAAAAATAAACACTTCATGGATATGGCTGTAATGTCGGCCTTTACCCTATTTAGGGCTTCTTATAATTGTGTTCATGCACGTTAAGGTCCGGTCATTTTACGTGCAGAACATAAATTCATTATCTTTGTTTCGTTTGCTAGGGTTGTCATCAATAGCGTCACCTATATCCAAGGTAGCAGGGAACTCACCCCTACGTTCAACCCCCAACCTGGGAGACTAAGCCCCATGTAGTTCTCTTTGGGAAAAAAAAAATAATGGAGAATCCAAAGTCAGTATTACGCGGATGCGAGAACCACCGTTGGCTATTAGGGTTCATCCGCTACCGCTTCTCCATTTCACAACCCTGACTAGAATCGAAAGGTAGCGAATTGGGGTGACTACCATGATGTTTCCTGGCGTCACCGTTTGTTCATTTTCTCAAGGGTTCATCCACTATATCTGCGAGACCCAAAAAAGAAAAAAAAAATTTGCCATGTTCATCACTCGCGCTTATAAGTCAGCAAGTCAAGTTTGGGTGGGCAAAACCACGACCAGTACTCGATGCCTTCCACTAATTAGGTAAACAGAACTTCTTTTAAACTTGGTCGGTTTTGATGAAATACTAAAATCAGGATGTTTCTAAGACCCCAGTCTTAACGGTGGTTTCAAAACACTAGTTTTAATTTTTTCAAAGTTTTTTTTTTTTTGTTCCTCGAAAGTTTCCAAGTGAACAGAATTGTTATACCCTTTAGGTATATAAATATTCTGACTCAGAATCAAAAGCCTAGTCGATTACGATCCGTCCGTCCATCCGTATGTATACTCTCTAGAGGTCACAATTTTTGAGCTAGAAAGTTTAAATATGGTTGCCATTTTTGTTGAACAACTTCCAATTGGTAAAATTGAATTATGTTTTTTGTTCAGTTACGATCAAATCACACTCAAGATGTAAGTAAATTTTCTCTCGATTAAATAAAAATATTCTAATTTTGGCGTGGCTGACTCCCAAATTTCAAATTTCGAACGGAATTTTTTAAAAATCGTTAAAACACAAAATTGCGGTACAAATATCGACAGATTATGAATTTGTTCTTTGTACAAGCATAACTTGGCTAAATATTATCCGATTTGCATGAGGATTTTTTTGTTGGTTTTGTTTTCAACCACGTAAACACACAACGGAGCCGGTTTTTTTTTTTTTTTTTTTTTTTTTTAATTTTTTTTTTTTTCACTTGCAAAAACAAACGAGTGTCTTCTCCACCTGTGCAAGTGACCCGTTCGCCAGAGCTGCTCTACTCGGAAATGCCTCGATATTATATTTGGAATGCGCCGTACAAAAAATTTCAACGTCGAAAACAAGGGCAAGCTGCTGCCGGATATGCGGATGTGTATTAAACTGATGCGCTTAGTCGTATCTATGCTGTTCATCCAAAAAATGACGACTGCTTTTATCTGCGATTGCTTTTGGTCAATGTGCCTGGTCAAACTTCGTACGAGAACCTGCGGACTGTTGATGGTGTGCTGTGTGCCACATTTAGAGAAGCCTGTCAGCTGATGAATTTGTTTGCCAACGACAATCATTGGGACGCAACACTTTCTCACAAAACGTTTCTCCTTTCGTTGATTTTTACTTCAATTCGGTCAAGATCCGACATAGCGCTTGCGATTGCCTCTTCCACGTTGTTGGAAGGTGGTTGCACAGCACATTCAGCGTTAAAATCGCCACTGAATCTGCAGTTGAATGACGAACCAACATGCAATATTTCAAGAAATTCTGCTATGGCACAAGTCTTGAAAACTTTCAAAATTATCATCTGATATGAATGCTCTTGATCGAACAATGAAAGATCTACAGAACAATATGAGACGCTTTGGAGGAGCAATGATATTGCTAGCCGGTGATTTCCGACAAATTTTACCAGTAATCCCGCGATCAACGCCTGCAGATGAACTCAACGCTTGCCTAAAATTATCGTATTTCTGGCGATATGTAAAGAAGCTGCAGTTGACGACGAACATGCGAGTTGCATTGCAGGACGATCCATCAGCCGATGATTTTGAATTGGTGTCTGTTTGTACGCGCCTAACTCGGCTGAATATCATCCGATTTGCATTGGGATTTTTTTGTTGGGTTTGTATTAAACCAGGTAAACAGATAGCGGAGCCGAATTTTTAAAATTTTGGACGGTAAGTTTTAGAAATCGTTAAAACACAAAATTGCAGAACAAATATCGACAGATTATTACTTTGTTCTTTGTACAAGCATAACTAGGCTAAATATTATCCGATTTGCATGAGGATTTTTTTGTTGGATTTGTCTTGAACCAGGTAAACACACAACGGAGCCGGTTTTTTTTTAATTTTTTTTTTTTTTTTTTTACGAGTTTCTTCTCCACATGTGCAAGTGACCCGTTCGTTAGAGCTGCTCTACTCGAAAATGCTTTGCTATTATATTTGGAATGCGCCATCATTCAAAATAAAATCGCAGCTCCACTGCATTTGTCCAAATCGGTGGATCGCATAACAAATGACGACGAAGCAACAAACTATCCAATTGAATTTTTGAATTCGTTGGATGTTCCCGGTCTACCACCACACAATTTGCAACTCAAAGTCGGCTCTGTCATCATAATGCTGCGCAATCTGAACCAACAAAAAATAATGCAATGGAACTAAGTTGAAAGTGAAGAAAGTGATGAACAACGTCATCCAAGCGACAATAATCAAAGGCAAGTTCAAAGGCGAAGAAGTTCTCATTCCAAGAATTCCTTTGATACCAACCGACTTGCCATTCGAGTTTAAGCGGATTCAGTTTCCCGTTCGACCCGCATTCGCCATGACAATTAGACAATTAACAAATCGCAAGGCCAATCGTTGCAAGTGTGTGGCCTTAATCTTGAATTCCCTTGCTTTTCACACGGACAACTGTACGTGGCGTGTTCGCGTATCGGAAAGCAATCTGCATTATTTGTTTATGCACCGGACAAAAAAACAAACAACGTTGTTTATCACAAAGCGTTGCAGTGACCTAATAATTTCTGTTTAAATAAAAGTAATTTTAATCAATTTAATATTAATTGTTTAATTCTTTCTTAGGAGAGGCTCGACTTTCGAAAGGGACATTTAGTCAATTTAGGGCGGAACGAAGTTCACCGGGTCAGCTAGTTTGTAATAAAAATTAGATTTCATACGAAAATTTAAGCCAATTAAAAATAATTGTATGTACATATATTTGAATTTGTATTAATTGAATAATAAGAGTGAATTAAAATCAAATTGTTAGCTTAAATTTTGTTTTACTTGTCAGAATCTTTGACACTCCCACTTTTCATTAGAAACTATAGAAAACTTTTTTTTTGCAAATAAACGGTGTGCATCTTTTAGTCAAAACAAAGAAGCTTGTGTATGAAAAGAAATTTTTGAATTTTGCTCCTGCTTTTCATGAGAGAACAAAAAGTTTGAAAAAAGTAAGGTAACAATATATCAATTTTAAGCATTTTTTTTCGTTTTTTATATGAGAAATATAACTCAAAATTTTTTTTGGTAATTTGGGTAAGAACGTAAAAAAACTTCTCGATTCAGCTGTAGTTTTACACATATGCCTAAAGTTTGGCTAACGATCAAAGCTCAATTAGTGCTTTGAATTTTTTGTTTACAATTTTTAGGACACGCCCAATTTTAAGGGGCGTTTCCGAAATGTCTTAATATGCAATAATGTTTTAATGTTTTTTTTTTTTTTACTATCGGTCGCAGTTTCGAAGTAAGGAGATGAAAAATTTGTCTTTGTATTCCGTGGCTACGTAGCAGGTTGTGGTTCAAGAATTGTTAAATACACCCATAAACGCTATTTCCATTCAAAATCTAATTTTTAAAAATTTAAGTTTTGTCTTGTTTTGCTCAAATTGATGTGCAAGCTTAAAATTAAATGTCACTATCTTTATAGTATTTGCTTTGGCAGTAAAAAGTCTCAACTTTGGGCGTGGCACTAGCCTTTTTGTATTGCGCTAGCAGTTATTGAACATCGGCCACACAAAATTAAAGTTATTTTATCTTTTCCGCATGCATATTCATAAACAATAAAATGCACGACTGGGTCGCACGTACTTGCTCTGTTGGTGCAATAGTAGAGTACGCTGAAAACAAAGTCTGCAAGCAATATGAAAAAGGTATGTTTGAAAAATTTGGGAAAAACAACAAAATTTTGGTTAAAACTGGAAAACCCGATATACGGGACTTACTTTAAGAAACCTTTGAATATTTAAATTTGAGATGTCATCTTTTGGTTGCTATAAATGATATAAATGTCCGCTTATGGCCAAATTAATTAAATTGTAAAAACAAATTTCCATTATAATCATTTGAAGCTAAAAACTTAAATGCAGTTTTATTCAAAACATTCTATGTATATATTCAATACAAAGTTTAATAAAATTCGGTAGAGAATTTTTTGAGTAAATTAGAAAAAACTATGAAATTGGCCAAAACCAAGTGGCTCTTTCTATGGGAGCCACCACTTAAAAAAGAGTTACTGAAAAAAAATAAATGCCATCTGATAAAAAGTTACAAGGAACTCTACCAAACAAAGTTTGATTGAATTTGGTACAACCGTTGGCAACTTATGGCCATTTAAAAAAAAGACGTTAAGACCAGATCTCCGTTATTAGCATTTTTTGGCAAAAACAAAAAACGCAGTTCTATTAAAAACACTAAAAGAATTTAACACACAAAATTTAATCAAAATCGTTAGAGCCATTTTGGAGCAAATTAGAAAAAACCCAAAAAAGTTGGCTAAAACTGAACGGCTCGTTGTATGGGAGCCACCATTTGGAAAGGCTTCAGTGAAAAATTTACTAAGCCATCCTATGAAAAACTATGTCAAACAAAGTTTGAGTTGATTCAATCAAGCCGTTGTGAACTTATAGCTATTTGAAAAAAAGCCGTTAAAACCTGATTTTCGTTGCGACCATTTGAGGCAAAAACAAAAAACGCAGTTTTGTTAGAAATGTTTAAAGTGAGCTAAATTTTAAATTTAATCAAAATCGTTAAAACCGTTACTTGAAAGGTACCAGTTTGAGCCGGGCTAAAACAAAATAAAAAAAACCTCGACAATGGTTTTTCTTCAAACTGCTATATACCAAGTTTGAAGAAAATCCGTCAAGCCGTTCAGGCTGTAGAATGACGTAAAAAAGCGCACATCCGCACATCCGCACAGACAGACCGACGGACGGTATGGCGAAAACCACATTTTTGAGCTTCTCTATCATCGTAATGTCATGTTTGATTAAAACCGTTTTTTTTTTTCTGCACGAAACCAATACTTGCCCTATAGAGCAAGTAAAAATAGGGATTAGGGTATCCAACACTTCGATGCAAACGTACAGTAGCTCTCGCTTATGTTTAATTATCTAATGATATAAACTACAGCAATATTAAATTAAAAAATTTGGCATAATTTTCCAAAAACGAAATGGTTAAAGTGACTTATAAGCAATTTTAATTTGTTGCGATTGAAATCTTTAAAGTAAACAATTCCTTTCTGCCAAGAAATGTTATTTTAACACGCTCATAAATTCTATGAAGAAAAAAGTTTTTTTTGTTACGTATACGCCCCAGTGTACCTGATTCACAAAAAAGTTTTATTAATTCTCAGACTGGCGGATATCAGACGCTGATGAAACTTTTATTTTTTGCTAAAATCTTAAAACATGTCTTGCAATCAGTACTATATATCCTGTCTGCATTAAAAAACAAAAAAGCAATTACCCGGTTAATATATACCACAAACCGTTAGCTGGGCTATAATTCAATATGAGACATTTGGAGCTAATAAACTTTTATTTTTTGGATCTCCTCAAATAAATTCATCAATATTTTTCAACACCATGATTGCAAAATAAAAATACAGTTCTGTTTTCATAACATTTTTTTAAGAAAAATTAAAAAAAAAAATTATGAGAAAAAAAAAGATAATTGACAAATGAAGTCCAAAGGCATTGCACAAAACTTTGTAATTTTGTTTTATGTTTTATTACTTTTCACAGTTGAATCAAGCAACTGGGTACTTGGATCTATCCCAATTATATGGCTTCACAAGGAAATCCCAACGCGGCATGAGAACTTTCAGCAATGGCAAACTCAAGACATCCAATGGTGGAGACGGTGGAGACCTCCTACCACTTGCAGAGGGTGACAGACGCAACCTATTTTGTGCACTAAAATCTGACGTGAACGAGACTTGTTTTATGGCAGGTAATAAGACTACCTTTTTAATTACAGTTATTCCGAGTATTTCCTTTCTAAGAGCTAATTGCTTTACTTAAGGTGACACTCGTGTAAACAGCAATCCTTACTCGATTATCATGTATACCATATTTCTGCGCTCTCATAATCAATTCGCCGATGAAATAAAGACACGCAACGCCGACTGGACAGATGAATCTATTTTCAGAGCTGCCAAGAAGTTGAATGTGCAGCTTTATAGGGAAATTGTGTTCGAGGAATGGCTGCCAGTTGTATTGGGACAGAAAATCAGTGCTGAAATAAATTCCGAACCGATTATGAAGAGAAGCGATCCCGGGGAATATGAGGTGTCTAATGAGTTTGCAGTGGCTGCCATACGGTTTTATTTTTCGATGATGCCAAACATCTTGCAGAGACTTCCAACGCCATTGAATAATGAGATCATTTCTGAGGATGCTATGAGGTTGGTTGTATTTTTTTTTTTTTTTTTTTCAAATGTGAACCTAACAAAATTACGATTGATTAATGATTTTATTTTATTTAGCAACTTATCACCTCCAGCATTGTTTAGTTTGATGGAGCAATCGTTTAGATCGGAAGCCTTAGATCGGTCAAGCAAAGTTAATGAGTTTTTGGCTTCTATGCTGAACCAGAGAGCATTGCGAATGGATGCAACTTATGCGGGTGATGTAAGTCAAAGTACCAAGTTTTTAATTTTTTAGTTTTTTCGTTAAATTTGGAAAGTGTCTTGCCGCCAAATTTTCTGAAACGACTTTTCGTAACCATATCTTAAATGAGTATGAAGCTGTGAACGATTTAAGGGGTTCATGAGATCTTTCGGGAGGGACGGGATTACCAAAGGTTTCTGAAAACTTTAACACTTTTTATTTTGCATATTTGGCAGTAACTGTCTAGCTGCAAGTATTGCAGTGCTTCGATTTCTCCTGTTGGATAGGGCAGAAACGAAATCTTTCCATTTAACCCGATTCGCAACAACAGGCCTTAGCTGTGGCTTTCCAACGACTGATATATTGTTGTCTTCAGGTTTCCTCAGTGTATGACCTTTTCAACCCCAATTCCTTTATATACCAGGTCCTGTTCCACAGTTCCACGTTCGAATGGTTTGCGGTCATCTGATTTTCAGAATGTACCGGAGACAACGGTTAATGAAAGCCTAAAGTTTGCCCTAGTTACCATAGCACAGATTTAACGTAAGATTTGGAGTTTTAACTTTGTGCGTAGCAATATTTTGCTGGAGTTCCAAACAGGAAAAGGACTCCAAATGATAATTAAATTGTGCAACCTCCACTATGTTTCCCTGCCTTACAATATATTTTGTTTCGTGCCTTAGCCCGTGGTCATTTGTTTTTTGGTCTTATTACCGTTGATCTTTACTCCAGCAACTTCTCCCTTTAATTCCATTGAGCATCAGTTTGTCATTATAATGGACATATATATAAGTGAAAAATATTTATATTAATAGATATATCTTGCATTGCTTTACATGGAAATCAAAGTCTGGCAGTCAAAGGTGGGGGAAATTGTGAGTAATACTGCATCAAAAACGGGATTTTATCGACTTTTTGGATTCTCATTTGGCTCACCTAAATTTTTTTGGAAATCCAAATTTGAGCCACCCTTTACACGAATATATGAGTCCCAGACGTTTTGAGCGGACAAAAGGGCTGCCAGACGCCCCTGAAAATTCCCAATTATCGACTTTTTGGATTCTCGTTTGGCTCACCTAAATTTTTTTTGAGATCATGGATTGGCCACCTTAAGCACGAATATATGAGTCCCAGACGTGATAAAAGGTTGGAACTTATGGAAGCATGGATGTGCCTATATTTCCACCTCCAAGTGGTCTTCCGGGAACAATATAAATGAGAGGGAAATTGTTGTAAATTTTTACGTTTTACGTTTCGTTTATTCTCTTCGTCGGTTTGATCACATTTCCAACTACGTGAATCGCTTCTATGGCATGTCATTTCAAAGCTATCTTGACAGAAAGGTGTTAATTTTTCTATTCAATCTGGTACAAACGGAGACCCCTGAACACCTTTACGAAAAACTCGTTTTTCCTCAGTCTCAAAGAAGCAGAGTACTTATTGTATCAATATAAATCTGAAATAGGTCTTCAATATTAACAATATAAACACAAGAATTATTATTCCCAATGGGAAGTTGCAATCTTTTATTGATTGGGAAGTGATTGGTCTGGGAAGCCTTGGCAGAAGGCCTGGACGAAAACCCAGAGTCTTTTCAACAAAAAGAAAAATAGAACAATGGTATTTCGAGGTAAGCTGAAGGCTTATTCTCGAAATTAGGAATAGGTTTTGGCAAAAATAAAAAAAAAATAAAACAATGTTTTGTGTCACGATGACACAAAGGAAGATCACAATGGTAATGCAAGTTAAAACTAAAAGGTCACAAGTCCCACAATCTTGGGAGAAAACGAACGACAGCGAAGGCCTACTCGAATCTTAATTTGTTTGCCCCACACAGGGTCAAAAACAAAACGAATTAAAACAAATTAGACAAACAATAGACGAGCTAAAATTTCTGGTCACAACCAGACACAAAAATACTTAGCTTCCTGAACTTTTCCTCCAACAGAATATCCCTCTCAAACGATTTAAAACTGAGTTTTAGATATCCTCAATCTTTTTCTTCTCTTTATGACACAATTATTGTTATTTCAAATTCGTTCAACTAAAAATCTGTAGTTTTCCACTTCTCTTATTTAAAAATCTTGCTTTCTTTTCCAAATCCAAAATTGAAATGTCAACCAAAATGGATGCTTGGCCTGTCAATTTCGCTACGACCATATGGCCATCCTCTTCAGATCTTTTGCGTGGTGGTGTTCTTGTCTCGGTCATACAGCAGCATCCCGCCCTTAAGGCCTAAGAGGTGCGACCGAGAGCAGTGATACATCCATTGCACGCGATCCTATGCGTTGAGGATATGATCCTCATTGGCTCATTGGAAGTGTTCAGCCTTCTGCAGTCAACTCTTTTATTTTAAAAAGGCAAGTGAAAAACTACGAAATTAAACGCAAAGTCCCCAGCCCAAACCGGCCCATATTAATTACTTTGAGAAAAATATTCTTGTTGGAAAGAATCCTAACTTATAAATAAGAAAAATCTTAATTCTGTAGACCTTCGCGCAGATAATATCAAAAAGGGAAAAACACATCATTGTGATCTTTCTTTGATGTCCGATACTATATGGTGGGCACTCGGCCATACTAAATTTAGGTTGGTGTGATTATAGTTCACACATAGTTGGACATGAGTCATCTTCATGCCTTTCTTTGTTTTTTTCGATCTTCTGTTGACAATTCGTTGACTGAGTGGCTTCCGCCTTTCGTAACATAGTGTTGACACCCTATCTAACACTTCTGATGGAACCTAGATTGGTTACTTTTCCAAAATACTTAAAGAGCAGTCCTCTGGCTGATGGACCAGGTTTCAACTGCACTCTTTAGATCATTTTGGAGCCGCAACAGGAAGGGAATTTGGGACAAAAAGTTATTAAAGGGGAAATGGGTTGGCGAAACTTGTTGTGGTAAAATTTACCGCAACAATAATAAAAAAAAATACGTTTACTTGCACACACGACACACCAGATAAAGGCAGCTTATAAACAACAAATGGAAACAGGCAATTATATTATTTAAAAAAAAAAAACTAAATTCCGTGGCCTAGTGCGTTTCGCTGATTCTTCGAAGTAATAATATGCATTTCATATAATAATAGCTTATTTGACATAGAATTCAATCCAAAAATTCGATAATTTTGAATTTTTGGGGCCGTCTGGCAGCCCCTTCGGCCCACTCAAAACGTCTGGGACTCATATATTCGTGCTTAGAGTGGCTCAATCCATGATTTCCAAAAAAATTTAGGTGAGCCAAACGAGAATCCAAAAAGTCGATAAAATCCCGTTTTTGATGCAGTATTTCTCACAATTTCCCCCACCTTTGACTGCCAGACTTTGATTTCCATATCTAGCAATGCAAGATTTATCCATTGATATAAATATTTTTCGGGACTTTTACACTCCCGAAATTTGCTGCGGGCTCTTAGACTAATAGGCTTTCTCCATTTTTGCTGTAGCGATCGATTTGATTTTTAGTCACTTCTTGATATTCCCGATGATCTTTTGACAAGTTTTGAGAATGAATAAAGAAATACCAATCCATGATGAGCATAGCAGAATTTGACATTCTAATAATTGCTTTGTTCGCGTATCAAAGTTTGCATTCGATTTCATACTTTTGCATTAACACGAAAAGCGTTCGTGTACTGAGATATGAACGAAAGTTTCAAGTTTTGACCCCGTGAAATTTCATCTGATAAAAACTTGAACTCTATCAAAAGCGAATGACGTAGGCATTGTTGTTGCAGATAACTCCAACTGCGAAGAGCTAACCAATCAAAAAATTTGAATTTGATGTTTCTCAAGAATTTACACAAAAAGTGTTCGCTTACTTTTCAGTGAGTGAGAGAGATTTTTCTCTCATTTGAGAAACTTTCACAGTTTTCATTTTTTGGCACACAAAGTTCACGTGCAAAGCTAATAATACCCTGCCCAACAACCGATTAGCGCCCTCTATGCTTTTTGTTTTTGGAGCTTGATATCAGCTAATCAACTAAACTTTTTGAAACGAATTTTTTACCAATGAAAGTTTATAAAATTATACGTGAAAAAAAACGAAAGTAACGGTGGTAACTGATTGAATAATATTTAAATTTTTTTTAAAGAGTCGAATATGAAAAATCTATTTTTTTTTTGGGACATTTGATTAGACCCCCCCCCCCTTAAAAATACCGAAATACATAAGAAACTACCCCTAAATTATTTTTTTTAAATTCCATAATTAAGTATCTTGTTTACAAAACAAATGATAGTGTGCTGTGCCACCACGGTGAACTATGACCTCGTAGGTCCTGTTGGGTAAAGAGTCATATAGTTTCTCTATATAATCAAGTGAAATAGTCTCCCATGCACTTTTTATTAATTCAATGTGTTCCGATTCAGTTGGGTATTGCATTCCAGACTCGTATACTTTGCGTGCTAACCATCTTCTGCGATTACAGCAGCGGACAAGCGAATTATTTTGAGGCACGCGTCCGATTCGCACGACTCTGCAGGCAAAATTAAAAAAAAAAAAAAAAAACGTTGTAAAAGCATGCGTACGGACTGTGCGAAGAATGATTTCTAATGCTGAACATTCGAAATTTCTAAAAATAAAACAAAAACCACCTCTTAACCAACTTCAAAAGATGCAATGCCTCGATTTCTCGACTTTACTAGCTTAGAGGTTTGGAAAGAGGTATTATCTTGCTGTAACTTCCATTCCGTCAAAACTTGTATGGAAATATGATAAATCGTATTTAAACTTTCCGACACGAATTTGTTTCGTTAACTTTGTCAGAAACATCGTTAACGTCGAAAAGAAATTGAAGGTATGCTGAGTTTGTAAGTGACGTCACAACCATCTGATTTTGTTCGGATGAAAATTTTCTTTTATTAATTTCCCGGTTTTAAAATGGTTTTGATTTTAAAACATTTAATAATCTCAAAATATTTTTAAAATCTGAATTTGTCTGAAAAAGTCCTCAATTGAGAAACAAAGTATTATTAAAAGATGATTGTGACGTCACAAATTGAGTATTTTGGGTCAATCAATTCAGCATACATACCTGATGTTTCTGTGTATCATGACGTTAAAAAAAAAGGCTGATTGAATTTTGAAACTGTTTTACTAAAATCGCTTGCTGCTGTGCACAGATGACGTTACGTAACGTTATCGAAATTCCAACAATCAACCGAAATTTTACATTTACTTTCACACACACCAGCAAGCATTGTAGAGCACTTTTGCTTACACGATTACGCCCGCCATATAGAAAAGTTTCAACAAACATAAAAGTATCGCGGAAGATTCGCGGAGTAAGCTCTGGTGTATCGGGAAAATTATTAATAAATGAAAGATATTGTAATCAGTTTTCAACGTTTAACCATATTTTTTCCTATACTATTTTGCTACTTTGTTGTTTCTCGTATTTTTGTAGATGCTGGTAGTAGTTTTATATTACACTTGATTTACTTGACATAAATTTCCAATAAAAAAAATGTTTGGATGGTAGATGGGATTTGTGATGAGAAGTTTAATATCACCATGACCTGTGGAGACATGACCTATCAGCGCGGTTTCGTTCACCACCAACTTTCAAAGTGGTCATGTCGTGTAATGGTTATTGTTATGCTTGTCATTGCAAGGACACCGAATTACAAAAATAACAATAATCAACTTGCTAGACATTGTATTTTAGGACAACAATGACAGATTTGATTCATTCGTGTAATGGTCATTTTAGCCAGCAATATAACATAGTGAATAATGATCATGCACTGAGAGCACAAGGACACATTGTATGTGACGACAGAGTGTCACTGCAATGACCATTTACAAAGACCGCTTAATTCTAGCTTTAATAAGGAGAGTTTCTTTACAGGATCTTAAGTCTTTCGCTTTCGTAGGGACATGGGTGTTTGTTAGACTTTGGATTCTCATCACGCTCTCGCGGATTCCACGGAAAGCTCAAGGCATTTTGCTGATCTTTGACAGCCTAACCGCATTTTGTATTTAAAAAAGGCTGATTTTTCACCAATGAAAAGGAAATCAAAGTTTTTGAGGAAACTCTCGATATAAATACTATTGATCAAAACAATCATAATTCCAAAATTTGTAGACTTTTGTGCCTTTCCAAAATCTCACGAAAACATAACCTTAAATGCAAAAAGAACCCAATTCATTGTGTGCCACTCCCAAAAATTGCACCTAGTCCACCTTTTTTAATAAGTAACAACAATCTAAAGACATTAACTTCTGCAATACTTAATTAATTACTCAATTAAACTTTGTGACTTCATGTGCAAGAAATGTATACGTTCTGCCTTTTATGCCAAATTAAACAAAATGTTAACGCCATCATCTAATTTCCTATTTCAGCTAATTGAAGAATTCACCAAAGCGAGAGTACCCAGCCGTCCAAACATTTTGGCGTTTGATATCCAACGCGGTCGTGATCATGGTCTGCAGGGATATGTGAAGTATCTGGAACAATGTGAAGGCCACCAGATTGCCACCTGGGATGACTTAAGTCTTTACATCGCTCAACCAGTAAGTATATTATCGCCCATGAGTATCTTTTAGATTACAAACCACACCACACCAAACCAACCGTAGAGTGTGGAACCTTGAAAAATTTGTTCAATTATGTCGGCCACAAAACATGGCAATTGCATCAAATTAACGAACGTTTCAACGATCTCACTAAATATAATTATGGGCATTCCACTAATTCCCGCACTTCTTGATGATGATGATGATGACGATGGTTTAGTTAGAAATAATAAAATTAATTTGTAAACTATCTTTTTGCAGGAAATAACGAAATTAAAGTCCGTCTACAAACACGTGTCCGATGTCGATCTAATTGTCGGTGGAATTTCTGAGATACCTGCAAATGGCTCAACTGTTGGACCGACATTCACCTGCATTTTGGGTAAGTTGGTCTTTTTCGGTTTGTAAGTTTTGCGCTTGAGATACTTTGTAATGGTTATCGTTATCGTTTTTGTTGTTTATTTTGTTTTATTTGAGTAATTAGAGACAAGTCAATGAGCAATGGTCTCGGACAGAGTTAAAATTAAATTAAATTGTTTACACTTCGAGCGCTACTGTATAGTGTATCTTGTACCTTGTATCCATTGCGTGATTCATTAGGTTAGTTATTAAGATATATCACAATTCACAACATATACTCGTTGTGTGTTTGACATTGAGTTTTGCTTGTGTCATCTACGTTTCATGTCAAAGTTGTTGTGGAAAGGCAGCGTATGTGAGGAAATGACAGAAGCAACACTCTTGTCTTGCATGTTTCGCGATGGGGACGATGAATAGAGTTTTTGAAAAGGAAAAAGATAGAAATCAAATTTTCAGAGCAGATCCATCGTCGTGTAGTTAGATTAAAGATAAGGTACCTACCTACATATAGTGATAAGTTTGGCATGTAATTTTTAGGTTACAATTGTGATATTTTCTATTTTGGTTTGAAAAACTTTACAATTAATTAAATAATTTCCCAAGAAATGTAACACAATTTATTATTGAAACTGTTGTAAGATTGATATGATATGAAATCGAGATATCTAGAAAAAACACAAGGTGGAGCCCAGCGACATTACAATACCTTACACCCTTTCAACATTAGAGACAGCATTATGTTAAGGAAGAGAAATGTTAAGTCAAAAAAAAAAAAAAAATAAAGGGGAGTAGGAAATGAATGGAATATTTTAGACTAAAATTTTTGAGACATCCGTCGGTCATCAGAAGGAGTTCTTCAGGGCTGCACTCTTGGTTCAATTTTATTTTCCCTTTATATCTAATAAAATGTAGTTTAGGTGTGGCATCTTATGTGTCAAAGGAAAACCAAAATGGAAAAGCATTCGAAGCATGAACGAAGAAAGTGGAACTGTCAGTCAAGGGTAGATCTGCAACAGATCCAACGCTCTTGTCATCCGTGTTTCATTAGAATATCAGTAAGGAGAAATTAATTTTAGTATGGTATCATGTGTTTAGGCTGGATGTTGGCTTTTTTGCGCATCAATAAGCGTTCAGTGCATTGTATTTAAAATCTATAGTATTCTCAAAAAGCGGAACGTTTTGTGCCCCATCTATGGACGACGTTCATACAAGCTTTGATTTGAGAGCAATTTTAGTCGTTTTTTCTAAACTCTATGGGAAGCAAAAACAACAATAGAAGACATTTGATGTAAAGTAGATAAGACAACTAGAGCCGCCATTGACGACATTCAGAACTAAAATAAAATGTTCCATGAAATTTCTATAAAAATGTATATACAATGGTTCAGTGCATTGTGAAAGTGAATTGGCATGTTTTTTCGTTAAATTAGCGTGATAACGCGGCCGCACTATAGGTGTTGGGCAGTGTTGATCAGAGAGAACATAAAGAAGAGTAAAATCCTTCATACGCATCACCCTCCAATATCCATTTCCGGTTTTTTTTTTATTATTATTATTTGAAATCGTGTCTGTGAATAAATGTGAAAACTAAGAACGCAAAACAACAACACGAAACCATTAGTGCTGAGAGTGTATGCGAAGTTTTACATACACTTTCGCAGCACTTATGATTTATCTGTCAAATCAGCTTGTGGCAAAATTAAATTTTCTGCAAAGATTAAACTCTCCTTCATATATTCTCTCTTGTGGTGTTGTTGGCAGCAAGGAAGAGACCATTAAATAGCTACTGAGACCACAGACTAACTGCTGGAACACAATGGAGCCGGAGTCGGATCCGCGAACGCAGCCGTATCGTATGTCAAAATATTGAATACACACGAATTCAATGTTGTGAACACAACGAGACGGATCCGCAAACGCAGCCGCAAACGGCGACGGACGAGTTGGCCAACTTTTAATAAATACGTGCGTATTTTTGATATTCCATACAAAAAAACAGAGCAACGTGCTAATAAAATCCTTTTAGAAATTAGGTCAGGGTACAAATGTATAAAATAGACTATACATGATGCGATATATGTTTTATCATATATTATATGCATATATGTATGTTTTTCAGTGGAAATTGTAAGAAAAAGGAGGAGTACGTACGACTCCATTGTGGGCACTTCTAATTAGGTACGTACGGCATGCGATACGGTTGCGGATGCGGTTCCGGTTGCGTTTTTCTATTGTGTTCCAGCAGTTATACAGACCGCCAATTCGTACTCCTCTTGCCTGAAACACCCTCGAAATAATTTTTCGTTTCTGTGAATACGTGTACAGTGTACATCTCTGTCTGTGCATTTTGTGATGCCAACCAACCCTGCGTGTGCCATTTATTTGTTTGGTGTGTTTACTGCTTCCATTTAAAAAGCAAGAGAGCGAGTCAAACTCTCAAAATAAATGGCATATCAGCTGATTTTCAGCTTGTAGGCAAAAAGAGTGACCATACAGTGAGTTGGCGATCTGTATCTTATTGGTCCGTGCTGAGAACCTTGTGTGTTCTCTGTTTTAGCTTAAAATCGGATTTTTTGCTGTCGTCTAATTTATTTTAAGACTTTTTACCGATCGATCAGCAAAATTAAGAATCACTGCGCTCATGGTTTGTGGTTGAAAAGATGAACGTACGACTCACCAACCGCGTGCTGTTGATACTTGTTGGTCTCTCTTCTGTTCTGTCTGTCTCTTTGTCTTATGTTTGTCTTGACCCTATGGTATTTGACTTAAACAAATATTTTCTTTACAGGGTAATTCGCAAAATGTGTTTTTGCTTGTTTTTGACCAAGTTCTAGGAAGTTACAAAATAGGTAGGGCTGGTGGAGAACAATCCAGTCACGCGTCGGAGATGAAACGTATAATTTTCGTTTAAAGGCATTTGCACATTGTGATGGTTGATTTAAAAAAGAGTTGTCAGACAGTTCGAAGTTGTAGGAAGAAAACTTGGAGCTAATACCCTTGATAATGAACAACAACACTGGTTCATAATCAAGCTACTTTCAAAGCCATTAATTTCACACCCAAAATTAAGTGAAACTATAAGTGAGCAATAATGAATACAACATCAATCATAGCAACAACTATACGATCATTCAAGAATATAAAAATTCAAATAAAAAAATCCAAATCCAGTAGAAGTTGATTATGAATTATTATGCAATGACCAAAGCCACTAAAATTTAGTCAATTTCAAATCTTAAACAAAATCAAAGGTCATTGGATATTAAGCTTACTTTTTATCACCTTATTCTGAACTCACCCCATTTTAATTAAAATAAAATTGCAACTGATTTAACTGATAATTAAACTGACCGTCAAAATTTGCTTTTTCAATCGAGCCTTAAATTTTCACGTGTATGAAAATTCACCTTTATTTAATTAAAACGGAAGAAATATGATAACACTCTGAGTTAGTAAAATGAACCAACTTTTTTTAAATAAAGAGAAGATTTTGAACAATGGCTTAACATTTTAAAAGAAATAGGTTGAACAAAAAGAAGGTCGCCTAAGCTTGCTTTTAAGTCTGACGGTGGTTTTGAGATAGACTATACCTACCATAAAATCATAAATAAGTCGTTAACCAATTTTCGACACATTGCTTCTTCAAGAATTTGTAAAAAGCCGGCCACCTACATATAAAAGCTTAGGAAAAGTATTGTTTTCCTGTCAGTTAATGACTGATGAGATTTCATGGCAGAGTTTTGGGAATAAATTCGGCTGTTTGCTACAAAACAGTTACCGGTTATCTGCAACTATACATTTATAACCATTTGTAACCAAATTATTGTTGCTCTTATTGAGCTTTGAAATCTTTTAAAAATAATCTACTACCGAAAATATGATTTAAAGATCAATCAATCGGCATCGCCCTTATTTTATAGATTCTTTTACAAAAAATGCTCACTCGAGGTAGCCAGCTGCGCGTCCCACCCCTTAAACATTTCCCCCGTAATACTCGTCTTGCTAGGAACGCTCATCAGTTTACACTTGAGCCCAATTTCGGACGTACCGTGAAATATAGGGATTCTTTCTTGAGCCGTACAACACGAATGTGGAATGAATTGCCTGGCACAATTTCCCCCTGCCATTTTGATCTTCAAACATTCAAGATCAATGTTCATCGACACCTCCTTTCCTTCCTCCCTAACTTCCTATCGCTCGCGCTGTGACTTATCATTAAAAGGGCTATAACAAACCCCTTGATGAAACATAAGCGAAAGCTACAGTACGTTTTCAACAAACTGTTGGATGCCCTATTCGTTTTTTTATGTGTATGCGTTCGCCTCCCGCAGACAGAAAAAATTCAATAAAATTAATTTTGTGTGTCCGATGTTCAGTATTTAACAATTTATTCTTGAACCACACTCTGCTGCGTAACCAAGTAATACAAACCGAAGTGTTTATCTTCTTACTTCAAAACTGAAACCGATAGTTTAAAAACAAATGACAATTGACGGAAACGCCCCTTAATAGTAGGCGTGTCCTAAAAATTTGTAAAAAAAATTAAAGCACTAACTGAGCTTTGGCCTTTAATCAATTTTTAGGCATAATGTGTAAAGCTACAGCTGAATCGAGTAGTTTTTAAACGATCTTACCTGAATAAAGGTATTTTATAACAACCACGCCCTTGAAAGTGGGCGTATTGAAAAAATTTACACAAAAGAATGCAGAGATGTATTTTTCAAATAACGAACGGAAAAGAAGGTTAAAACTGATTATTCGTGGTACCTAAAATTTTTGAAACTACGTTTTTCGTTCTTTCATGAAAAGTGGGCGTATCCACGCCCAAAATTGAAAATTTTGTTTTCATACACCAACTGCTTAGTTTCGACTTAGAGAAGCACAAATTTGGTTTTGTGGATTTATTATAAGTACCGTTTATTTGCAAAAACAAGTTTTTTATAAATTCTTATGAAAAGTGGGCGTCAGCCACACTCAAAATCAATTTTTTTTGGTTTCATACTCAAGAGATTTATGGACATGTAATACCCACAAAATTTAATGCTTTTCGCTTTAATATAACAATTGTTATTTAAATCCATCAAACTCGACTTTATATCGTCATTCCCTATATACTATTTTTCATTGAGAAAAATATTGAATGCCTTAGGTATTTATGACACACCCACTTCATTCATTTTTGCAATACAAATTTTGGACCAAATAATCGTCACAAACAAACTCTTGTTGGAATAGGGTAGGTATTCAAAAGATCGCTTATGTTTTTTCATAAACTTCCGTAAAAAAAAAAAGATTTGTTCATCATCTTCAGCAAAAACAAGTCCTCGATAGTATAGTGGTCAGTATCCCCGCCTGTCACGCGGGAGACCGGGGTTCAATTCCCCGTCGGGGAGTGTCGTTGGTGTTCTTTTTTTTTTTCTTTTTTTTTCAATATGAAAATTTGAATGTCAGTTTAATATTATGGTGTCTCATAGTATCTACTTACCTGTTTTTTTTTTTTTTTTTTTTTTTTTAAGTTAAAGTGGTGAACCTATTCTACTGAGCAGCATTGTTAAAATCCGAATTAGATCACATAATTCGATTCAGAGCAGAGATCAAAATCAAGAATTTCGATTCCTTTTTTATCTTTTAGTGCATTCTGTAACGAATCCATGGATTTGTCTGATGTACGAGTAGATGCATAAAATTCGAACGAATCAATGATCAAAGTAATAAATCAAAATAGTCAAACCATTCATGAGTCAAAGATATAATAACCCAGGTTAGGTTAGGTTAGGTTAAAGTGGCTGTTGGCTGAAAAGACCAACACACTTAGTCCATAAGAGGACCGTTGTGATACCACGAGTATGGGGTGTTTCCCCCTAGTAACTCAGAACCAGTTTGTGCTTCTAATGAATTTTAGAAGAGAGTTAGTGTCCACGTTAGACAGATCACTACTATCGTTGAAGAAGTATTCTCCCAGATGGAGCTTCCTTTTGTGAGCTAGTGCAGGGCATGTACAAAGAAGATGGGCAATTGTCTCTTCCTCCTCTTCGTCCATACAACTTCTGCAAAAGTCGTTTGCGAACACGCTAAGTCTTATGGCGTGTCTACCTATGAGGCAGTGTCCTGTAATGACACCTATAATGGAGCTAATGTGCCGTCTGCTCAGAGAGATCAAAGTCTTAGAGCGATTCGAATCCAGCTTTGGCCAAATCCGTTTTGTCGCTAGACATGTGTTGCCACTTGTCCACCTAAGATTAGTTCTGTCCATAGCTTCTTGCCTAAGCAAAAGTTTACATGTTGCGATGGGAATACCCAGGTAACTGTGTTCAGTTAATATAGGTAGTGTTGTTCCTTTCCTGGCAAGTTCGTCGGCCTTACAGTTCCCTGGAATATCTCTGTGCCCCGGCACCCAGCAGAGGTGAATGTTAAACTGTTCCGTCATCTCTCTAAGAGATGATCGACAGTCGAGAGCTGTTTTAGAGTTATAGGAGATGGAATCCAGGGACCTCAGCGCGGCTTGGCTATCAGAGAAAATGATGATATCCTTAGAAGATACCACGTTTTCTTTAAGCCAAGATAAAACCTCTTTAATTGCCATTAGTTCCGCTTGGAACACGCTACAATGGTTTGGTAGACGGAAGGAGAGACTAAGATTTAGTCTATTAGAGTATACACCTCCCCCCACCCCATCATTTGTTTTCGACCCATCGGTAAAAAACTGAATTTGATCGTCGTCCTGGAAGGCATTTTCCTCCCAGAGTGATCTAGAGGGTATGCTTACCTGGAAGTTTTTATCAAAATGAAGTTGGGATGTGGAGTAGTCTATGTTACTTTGGGGAATACTGAAGGTGTTCAGTATGTTAGCATGGCCATAATTATTATTTTTCCATATAGAGATCGCCTTCAGGCGAATTGCTGAGCAAGCAGCGATTTGCTTGCTGAAAATATCTAGGGGTAGCAGGTTGAATAGTATTTCTAGCGCTGCAGAGGGAGTAGTGCGCAGCGCACCACCTATACACAGGCAGGCGGTACGTTGGACTTTACTGAGCTTAGCACTATTCGACGCTGTGTCTAGGGCAGGCCACCAGACGACCACCCCGTAAGTGAGAATCGGTCTTATCACCGATGTGTATAGCCAATGCATAACATGGGGCTCTAAACCCCATTTATTGCCGATGGCTTTTTTGCAAGAGAAAAGGGCTACTGTGGCTTTCCTTACTCTTTCTTGTATATTGGGTTTCCAGCTTAATTTCTTGTCCAAAATAAGACCCAAGTATTTTGCTTCGTCAGAGAATATAAGACTTATACCATTAATAGATGGAGGGTCGACGTGTGGAATTTTATATTTCCTTGAAAAGAGGACAAGTTCAGTTTTGTGGGGGTTAACACCTAGTCCACAACGACTTGCCCAATTTGTGAGCTTATTGAGTGCAGATTGAAGAAGTTCACATAAGGTGCTGAGCTGCTTTCCTGAAACGGCTATAGCAATGTCATCCGCATAGGCAATCACATTGAACCCCCCCTCTTCCAGTATTATTAACAGTTCATTTACCACTAAATTCCAAAGGAGTGGAGATAGGACACCACCTTGTGGCGTACCTCTACTAACAGATCGTCTTGCGGATGTTACACCCAGTTTTGAGTTGATCACCCTACTTATCAGCATTTGGTCGATCAGTTTACCAAGTGAGCCATCTACCTTCAGACCTGAGAGTGCATTAGCGATTGCAGATGTGTCGACGTTGTTAAAAGCGCCTTCTATATCGAGGAAAGCCACCATTGTGTATTCCTTGTGATGGAGGGACTATTCGATAGTGCGGACAAGTGAATGTAGCGCAGTTTCTACTGATTTCCCTTTGCAGTAAGCATGTTGAGACATCGACAAAAGTTTAGTATCAATGTTATTGCGTAAATATATATCAATCAGACGTTCTAAGGTTTTCAGAAGGAATGATGATAGGCTTATGGGTCTTAGATCTTTAGGGTTGGTTTGGGAGCTTTTTCCCGCTTTTGGTATGAACACTACTTTAACTTCTCTCCATGACCGGGGAATGTGAACCAGTTCCAAACAGCTTCTCATAATATTTTCCAACACAGGCAGAATAATATCTGAAGACTTCTGTAGTTCAGCGGGTATTATGCCATCTGGCCCAGCAGACTTGTAATGCTCGAACCTGTTCAGTGACCAAAGCAGTTTGTCCCTGTTGATCAGACCTTTAGGGATATTTTGAATATTTGACCTATTATAGTGAATATTACTGATATCAGAGGAACTACCAGGAAAGTGGGTATCTAGTAGTAAATTGAGCGATTCTTCGCTTGATGTCGTCCAGGAGCCATCAGGTTTTTTCATAAAACTTGGTACATATATAATAACCCAACAATTAACCATAATGCCGATACAATTTTAACGATTTCGATTCGAATCAATATCTATTACACAATAATTAATAAACTATATTTCAAAGAAGGAATGTGAGCTATATTAAGAACAATAAATTGTCTTGAGGCGGGTCAACAGCAGACAAATGGCCACAAATTATTCCAAGCATGTAGTGAGGTGTCAAGTCAGAGGCATAAATGTCAAAACAAATGGGCGTTTTGATTTGAATAACTACTTGTCACATTGTGACATAGCAAAAATGTACTTCTTTTAGCACTGCAGCTTTTGCTTGTAGTTTCATTGTATTTTATAAATGGCAAGTACACCGCAAAGATAAAAATAGATAGATAATGAATAATGAGAGCATTTTTGAGCTGCTGTGGTTGGAACTATGTCTTATGGCATTTTAAAATGAAAGTGTAATTATATGTATAACAGTGTATCCAACAGTGTAAAAGGCAAAATAGTCAAACTTTTTCAATAAATATTAACCATGTACCTCATTACGTAGACTTTAGACTAGATAATTAGACTTTCACATGCCGCATGATCATATCACTTAGATGTCATGCAATTCAGTTTTATAGTTTGACGTTTAGGAAGGTTCGATATATGCATATCTTCTATCTGTTTTAGAAATTTTATGAATCGGAATATTTTGAAAAGCGATTCGTGTAAAGAATTCAATATTCGTGTACTACGGTTACCGTTTATATTTGAACCACTTAATAAAACGTCTGAAATTGGGCTCGGGGATAAGGTGCAGGCATTCGTTATGATGCCTGCGTTACGGAAAAACAAATTTTTTTTGTTATTCTCTTATCCCCTTATCAGGCGATGGAAGTGTGAAACATTAATAAATTCAAAATATCTAAAATGGTGCTAGTTCTTTGCAGCCTCAACTGAACGCCTATGCACAAAAAACCCTCAAAGTAAAATTTGCTGTCAAGATCGAAATCACGTTATAGAAAAGATGTTAAAGCTAACGTAATGGTTTCTTTCCCTTAACATAGAAACTTCGAATGTTCCTCTTTATCTTTCAAATTTGTTTGCTTCATTTTTCAATCAATCTTTTACTGATGATTCTCTTAAACCAGATGAGTCAACTCGTTGAAGAATTTTCTCCTTATAACCAGGCTTGTCAGATGTGGCGATTTATCACCAAACGGGCGATTTTTAATTTATTTTGGCGACACAAAAATCAGTTTGGCGATGTACCCTAAAAAAGGCGATATTTTTCGTTTTTGGCGACTTTAAATTTTTGAATCGAAGTCTCAATACTTTTTTTTATTTTTCTCATTAGCACTTCAACCTTAGACTTTTTTGCATTCCTGCATTCTGAATGGAGTCATCGAAACAGTAATTTTGAACGTAGGCACTTCAGATCGATTCTTTTCTCTAAATGACGTACGTCAAACCGAATTCGTTCGTTCATTTTCTAACCATAGTCAACAAAAAGGGTGTCCTTTAATCCAAATTAGTTAAAAATTGTGAATATATGACGTCATAACAGCGTTCCTAAACTCACGTTGAAGTGTCAAATAGTTACGATTTGTTATTATTTCCACTCACTTCCATGATATGAGTTGAGTTTGTTGATCTGTAAAATTGGACGTTTTGTATTAAACAATTCGGACTCTTACATGTCAATACAAATCAAACCAACAAATTACAAATACTCGATTTTAGCAGTAAGAATGTCTTTATTTTCTTTGAGTGATCAACAAGAAAGAATAAAATGGATTTTCCGCCAATTTTAAGCGATGATGGTAAATAATTCAATTAGTTCCTCGATATACACAAAAATATTAAAGGTGGGTCATTTGACAGTTTAACAAATTCTAATAACGTATCGTTCATAAATGGTTTGTAAAAAACCTAACAAATTCTAATAATGCCACTTCCACAATTTTTTTTTTTTTGACATAACAACAATTTATTGTTGACTATGGTTAGAAAAAGAACGCACCAAATGTTTTGTTATGTGAAAATTTTTTTTTTTGAGTTTGGTGATGTTTGGAGTGGAAATTTTTGAAATTTCTTGGCAATTTAAATTTTAAGTTTGGCGACTTCGCTTTTTTAAACCTGACAACCCTGCTTATACCCATTTTTCTTGTTCCCAAACAATCTCCTTTCCTCTCTTAAAAATTACAATTTACCTCTACATCAAGGTAAATTTCCCTTGGTAAGGAAAACCTCGCTTCCAACACCAACACAATAAAGTCTTTCTTACTTACTTACTTAAGGTGGCGCACACAGTCCATTGTGGACCACGGCCTCAACCAACAATCCTCGCCAGCTAGGCCGGTCCCTAGCCAGTGGCCTCCAGCATTGCATATATAAATTAAAGTATTCCCACTTGAGGTGCGCCATCTATTGACGAAAAACTAAGCTCTAGAATACCATGGGAAGCAACAACAACAATTTCCACCATTTTAATTGTTTCACATGGTATTCTAGAGCTTAGTTTTTCGTCGATAGATGGCGCACCTCAAGTGGTAGTACTATAGTTTATATATAAAATGCCTCCAGTTGCGCACACGCACACCAAGTGGTAGTAAAACTTTCGTATGTTCCCAAAATATTTGAATGTATCCTATACGAACTTACCCATATGTGTTTCCGCTGAGAATCCATATCTCCAAGACAACACGGCTTTCTTAAAAAATGCAAACCCACTACCACTTACCTAATCAAACTTGTTTTTACAAATGGAAACAAAGCATTGCGCATGACTTTATTGCACGGCACCGTTATCTCCACTAATTTTCTTAAGGTTTTTGGAAAAATTTCTCACAGCTAGATACTCCTCAAATTTTATGAACTTTGCTATGAACCCATCTTTTTGAAATGGATATTCTCTTTTCCGAGATATCGTTTCTACAGTGTGCGCTTTAGGAGTGTCTCAAGGAAGTCATTTTGGTCCTCTCCTTTTCATCATTTCCATCAACGACATCGAATAGGGCAAAAAGCATTTCCAATATCTCATAGTATGCTGACGATACTAAGTTCCTCCTAACTATATCATCGGCTAAGGTTTCCACTTTAATTGAATTCGACTTTGAAAGTTCTTCTGTTTAGTGTTGCAAAAGTTGCTTGGATTTAAACGTTGACAAAAGCAACCTATGAGCTTTTCAAGTAAGCGCATTACATCTCCCATTGTATATACATTTATATAGTTATTTCATGGAACATGTTGATTTTAGTTCTGAACTTCGTCAATGGCGGCGCTAGTTGTATTATCCAGCTACCTTAAATCAAATGTCTGCTATTGTTGTATTTTGCTTCCCATGCTAGAGAAAAACACTCCAAACTCAGCAATCAAGTGTTTGTGAACTTCGTCCATATAGATGCAGCACCAAACGTTCCTCTTATTGGGAGTACTATAGATTATAAATACAATGGATCTCCTCATCGTTACTATTTTCATTCCATCCCATTCCCATCCATTATATGTAATCTTGACTTAGACCGTGTGTCAACTGTCAACTGCGTTAAAATTGCTAATTTTTGACATTTGCGTCGAAAAGGGTACGATTTTAGCTTTTTGCTCTATCAATTATATTACGACGTATATTAAAACAAATATTCTTAAGTCTTTATTTGCATGTATTTCTTACTTAAATATAAAATATTTGCACTAGAAAAAACTGAACCTTGATCAATTATATCAGTTTCTTTTACAAAAAACAGCTTAAAAACCACCAAGTTGAACAATTAAATCCAGCTCTGCAGCAGGCTAACCTCTATATAATTCTTTCCTTGTATATAAACTTTGTTAGAATTTTCTCCCTCCCAATAAATTCGCCACGTTGAAGTCTACGAAAGTCGAGTTTTTTTCCAAGGCGAGGAACAGGCTGGCTCGGATTCTGCTGTGAACAATTACGGACCGCTGCGATGACTGATTGATTACCGAACCAGTCGTCTAAAATTTGGAAATTAAACTTTGAAGAGTTAAGTGTCTACCGTTAAATGGGTTCAAAGCACAAAATGTTAATGTCAGCAACTGAATAATAAATAATAAATTTGACAGAGATGTCACCGAAACAACATGGCTGCCACAGTCTGTCAATACCTATATCTACCTGCAGCATTTGAAAACTTCTTTATATCAGCTTTTGTTAGGAATCTGGCCATACTCACTTCACTACCAAGGATGATATTCCATAGTTGATTCGAAACAATGTTTCAAACAAAGATTTACTTTTGTCCATTGGAATGTTTCAATGGTGTGTATTTTCGTGTAGCAACTTCAATTGTTATAATTGGGTACCAAGCCTTCAAAGGTTCAGGCCTAAGTTATTTTTGAGACTGGTTAAATTTTTTGATGTAATAATGTTCAACAAATATTGCCTTGAATTGTTTTTGATCAACTGTACCTTATTTATTCCTGTTATCAGTTCTTATTAATAACATAAATAAATTTCTTCTTTGACAGGTGAACAGTTTTCGAAAATCCGTCAATGGCATCATAACCTAGTTGCAGATCCTGTTTCCTTTGAAAGCAACCTTAAGGAAGTGACAGCAGCTAAATTGATGTGTGCCAATACCGGACTAAAGGAAGTTCCTCAGAATATTTTCTTAATTGCCTCAAATACGTAAGTTTACAACTTTATATACGAAAAAAATAATTAAAAATTCATTATAAAATTGATAATTTTTATTTTTTCAGAAACCCCCTTGTGCCATGTGATAAATTGTTGACTTCATCAAATTAATCACAAAAACAAACATTATTTCCATTCCATGATATACAACTATATTTTTATAATATGTTGTAAGAACTGTAATGATTAAAAATAATAAACAAGATATAATTATAATTACACTTAGTTTTGTTTTTTTTTATTTTCTTACACACCTTAGTCATCGATATTGGTTCAGTAGTTGTCATGAGCAGAAACTTAATGACTCATGAATTTTTTTTAGACTCAAGACCAATACAATATCTCCTCCTCCTGGATAAGTCAAGGAAATAATTTTAAAATCTTTGCTCCACAGAACACAACTAAAATGTATTTGTAACATAATAAGAGGTTTAATTCGATATAATTTTATGGGAATATATAGGTTACTACTCCAATAGTGTTCCTATAAAAAAGAAATACTAAACGATTCCGCATGCAATGCAGCTATTAAATTGAAGAAATCAACACAATATTCTTCCGATTGAATAACATACTGATTTGCAGATACTTTTAACGAACAACAGTTTGTATCTTAAAACACTACAAGGTATCTGATGACTATACGACTAATAGTAGTTAGCGAAGGCAGTAGCGATTCAAATGGGCAAGCAAGTAATTTACATAGTAGGAGTTGTTTTAATTTGTTTAAACAATTGATGGGTGCATCAACCTTTCGTGTTGTTAACTAATAAAACTTAAAACGATAAAAAGTCTTTAGTGTACTACATTATTAAAAGTGAAAATGTTTTGTTAGTAGTGACTCTTATTTCATGGATTAATTCTTAAAATAAAATTCACGGGGAGAAAAATGTTATGGCAAAAGCTTAATGCTCAACATTGACACAGGTCATATGCGAAAGTACCTTGAAAATCAAGGGCTGTTTAATTTTTTCGAGATATAGAACTTTTGGTTAGTGTGCAACATTGTTTTCATTGACAACCATTTTGTCATCTGTCATGTGATTAACCTTTAGTTCGGTTTGCCATTTCGATATGAATCGACTGACGCCTTAACAACGCATGCAAATTGTGGAGATTTATTTCGAAAAATATGGTTCTGTTTGTGATAGGCATCTCGCACTACGTTCATTTTATGGTTGATGCAATCGTCTCCTCATTGAAGGTCATTTTTCGTTAAGCTAGTATTACACGGTCATCGAAATATGTCATTGCAATGACATTCTGACGTCACAAGAAAATATGTCATTGTAACGTCAGTTAACTGTCATTTTTCATAGCTACAGTTACGATCACACGAATGGCACAAGTCTGTCATTGGTGTCCCAAAATGCAATGACGGGCAGACCTTGTCATTGTGATTTTTGACGTTCGATGTCACTGCCATGACATGCAAAAGAATGACGATCACACGACTTGACCAATTTCAAAACTTTAAAAGTTGATTGCGACCTGAAACAGCGATGACAGAAGTCATTTTTCGCAATGACGATCACACGACATTCATAAATTGAGCTATCGTGACTGAAAAATTGACGTGAGTTTGTGAAGTTCGTCAAATTATAAACAATAAATAATATAATTCCAATTGCAGCAATTAATAGCGAGTTTCATTCAAATTTGGAAGAATTGGTCTCAAAATCGAGAATTGCCCTTTTGAATGAAACTTGTTTTGGGTATCCATGACATTTGAATTTGACATTTTGTCGTTTGATTTTTGTCTTTTTGTCATTCGCAAAAGTAATCATTAGATAAATGATAATTAATTGGATAATTAAAGTACATATTAAGTTCTTCGTTCATTATTTGTTTAGTTTTGTTATATTTATCACAGACTGACACAATTTCATAACAAACAACAAAAAATAACAAATTATTTCTCATCTGACGTTTGACAGAAAAGTATTCAGATCGATTCTCCCAACCCATGGGAGATGCATCGACGTCTACCTTGACAACAATGGCATGGCAGAAATTCCTGCCATGTCATTGTTGGGACGCTGCCATTGCAATGACAAACTAATCAAAAAATCTGTCATGTTGTCCTATCAACAATGACAGGGTGATTACACGGTCATCGAAAAGTGTCATTTTACATGACGTAAAAATTCCTGTCATTGTGCTTGTCATTCTGTTTGTCAGTGCAATGACAGCATTTTACGATGGCGATCACACGACATGACGACTTTAGGACAGATAGATACGTCATTATGACGTCAGAATGTCATTGCAATGACAGGTTTCGATGACCGCGTGTAATACTAGCTTTACATAAAATAAGCAAAACTGCCGCAGTCGGAGTTCAAATAATCCTGGAGGCCATTGCTGATAGACGCCGATACATTCAGACAAACTGACAGTTTTGCGTGCTTTATGGGCTGGTGGAATTATTGGTCCTTACTTCGGCTAGAGGGTTACTGTCAATGAAGACCGTTATAGAGCTATGATCAATTACTTCTTCGTTCCTGCATTGAATTACCTTGATGTGGAGAGCTGTAGTTTTTAAAAGACGGCCGGCGCAGCATATCGTACAGTACGTACCAAAATTGATTTGTTGAAGGAAACGTTCGGTGAACGCATAATTTTGGGTTCTCTCCCTGTGAATTGGCATCTAAGATCTTGTGATTTAACACTAGTATGCGCAGTTTAGTCTAGACCGATAAGCCAGAGACGATTGATGACTTTGTAAACAACGTTCACCGCGTTGCTGCAAAAAGTGATCGAAAATTGGACCTGAAGCTTGGACTTCATCCCAGCCAACCGGGGAGTGTAAAAAATTTTCAAAAATTGTGGGTGAGTAGAACGTGGGGTTAGGAATCGAATTTGGGGGGATTTGGTGCGTGGGAGGGGGGATTGTCAAAAAATAGTGGGTGGTTGCCGGTTGTAGGTGGGGAAGGTGACTCGTGAACTGTTTTATTAACTGATTATCACGTAAAATTATTGACCGTTGGGTAAGATTAAATAAGCCGTCTGATTCATTTGACGGTTTCGTATTTTAAGAACAAAAATAAATTTTTTTGAGTAGCAGATTTCTAGAGCTTTTTAGATTTAAACACAAACAAGCTGGGAATATCTGATTTGAAAAAAACCATGCTAAAGAAGGTAACGATCTTAGTTTTTCCCCAAAAACCTATTCAAAATCAAACATTAAGTTTTATCAAAACCGTAGGAGCAGTTTTTGAGGAAAAATTGTTTTTCATTAAAAATCATAAATGGCAAATACTGTTGGTTTTATATCAAGAATGTCAGTTCCATAAAATCCCTGTAAGACGACATAATAATACCGTGAACCAAGTTTTGTGATGCCTTTATAGTTTCCAGCTAAGGTAGGGTCAAACATTTTTGAAGAAGTGTCAAAATTGTAGAAAATTTAACGCTCTGCAAAAATTGCTATTGCCACATATTTTAACTATTTCTTCTTTTATTGCACCCAACCAGAAGGCAGAAGCAATTTTTACGGAATACTTAGGCTTCCGGATAGAAAATTTTAAATGTTTTACTTTTGTAAACCGAACTTGAAACCAAAGCAATATGTAAGTCCAATTATTAGGCTAAGATTACACTTGTCAATTTTTTTTTACTACATACATAAATCTTACAAAAGTTAGGTTTACACTAGAAGATGAACTTACAGTAAGAAATGCTTCCCGTAATTTGTAAACTTATTACTGCCGGATATGTAAGCTGTGATATTTTAGTAAGTGTCAAAAAACACCTTTACACTTTTAAGTTTCTCTTTCAACTTACAGCTTAAATCAATTGATACAATTCACTGTAAGTCACTTATAGAGCCGTTTACATTAGTAATTTTTTCAAAAATTTCTTACATGAGTAATTTTTGCAAGTAAAACTTACATGTGTAATCTTAGCCTTAAAAAAAATTAATGAAGTATAGGGTGAAGAGTGGCAGACGCATGGATATGAAAAACAAATAAAATACAAACTGTCCGAAGAACTTCGTTCTTACAAAACTTTTTATTTTCCTCTTTAGAACCACACCTACTTTCTACCCCCTACGGAAGTTAAGAAGGGACAAGGGAGCCTGCCACGAGTCACCCTGTGTGTTTAGTATTGTGCCTCATTCTATATTGAGCACTGTATATTCACAAATCCGTACATCTGCTTAAAATAGCCATTATCCATGAAATAAAATAAATGCAGAGGATGGATCATCAACTACTTGTCACCTTTATTTTTTTTTTCTTTTGGGGTGTATCTTATCAGTCGGAAATTCTACATTCTAAAAACGTAACACCCTACACAAGTGTAAATCAAACAATCAGGTGTAGAATGTCGATAAGATAAACACCATCTACTTTAGCAATCATAGCACCGGTGAAGTGATAGGACTTTGCAATAATATGTGACATTTTCAAGAAAATCAATACATTCTCAAAAAAAAAAAAAAAAAAAAAAATATGTGTGTAATTATTTTCAGAAATGGTTTGATTGTTTCACCGATCAATTGTTTAGTTCGGAATTATATCGTGAAAAGACAATACGCAAAAGAACATTTTCACAGGCTTCTCTTATCAATCAATTAACAATATAGAGGTCACATTGATTCGACATCAACGTGGCCCAGGACTGTTTTCGGCGGAAGACTTAGGTTACAGGTCAAAAAGACTCAAGTGTAATAAGTTGTGTTGAAAAAAGTGAAGTTTATGAAAATCGGGAAAAATATTTACATATTTATGTATAAATAAGATGTAGTTATACATTTTACAAAATTAAACTGAATTAAGGACTCAAAGCGGAATTTAATTAAATTGGATACTCAAAGATACAAATAATAATTCCAACAGAAGTAAGTTTTTTTTATTGCTATAAATTTCAATACAAATTGCACATTTCATGCGAAAAATACAAAAAGAACAAAATTGTCTTAGTTAAACTTTTTAGAATTTTTTTTTAACAAAAAGTTAATTGAAAAATAATAATCTTATCAATAATTAAATGTGCTTTTGTTTATCAAAAGATTCTCCAAAGTCTGATATCGAAAACACTTATTATTATTTATTTGTGTACCTACTCAATGTGTAGCAATTTGAAGGTTAAGAATGTTCGTTAATTGATGATAACATCAATTAATGCTGAGTGTACTCGTACACTACACACTTGGTCAGACACAAATTGTAAGAAGTTATGTCCCAAATAATTCAATTGAGTAATAGCCCAGTCATTTAATGCATTTTAAACCTCAATCTGCGGAAAAATTCCAACCAAGCTGAATTTCGGTACACACCTTTATTACGGCGTTGTTATGAAGATGTGAAAAATCAACAATGATACCGTGTCGGCGAAAAAAGTTATGAAGGTCAAAAGGTCACGAAAACCTTAAAAAACCGTTTTTCGCAGCATTCTCGGTTTCTATAGCTCCAATGATTTTAACGTGTACGACAAAATTGTAGAACATAAAATTTGCTACAATTTCGTTAGTACAATCAATTTTGTATGTCGATTAGTTACCGAGATATGGCACTTCGAAAAACAGGTCATTTTTCAAAATTTGCCAAAAAATGCCAAAAAAATGAAGAATTCCACCTTATTTTTTCGGATATACCCGAGAAATCATGAAATATTGCTGTTTTTATGGCTCCTTGATAAAATCACCAACTTCTTACACCCCCCAACTATCCCCGCTTGCCCACCAGGTACCAGGCCATGCCCATTACTATTGTCATTCCGCCGTAATTTGTATATATTACTTTGTTCTTAGTACAGTGGGCAGGTAGAAAAAAGTCGGAAGTTAATCAAACTTTGAGATGTTGTTCAGGAATATTGAATTAACATTTGACGAAATTTTGGACCTCACCGGCCCTGTTCAAAAAGAGGAGGAGGTGAAACTGCAAACTTTTCGAGTTCGCTCCGGTTTTCGCTCTATAACTTTTGTTGCTTACATTCTACGGCAAAAGTGTACTAGACTTTTTTGTAAATTTACTAAAATATTGTTGATACGAAAATGGTTGTATGTCATTTTGTTACTGAGATACGGAAAAAGAGGAAAAGGGGGAATTGCAAAATGTTCGACTTTGCTCCGGTTTTCCCTCAAAAACTTTTTTTTGGATGATACGTAATTCTTCCTAAGCAGACATTAATTTTGTGTGGCTGTGAAAATATGGACAATTCTTGAACCACACTCTACGTAACCAAGAAATAAAAACCGAAAACTGCGACCGATAGTTTAAAAACATTAAAAAAATTAATGCATATTACGACTTTTGATGGAAACGCCCATTAAATGGGTGTGCACTAACTGAGCTTTGATCATAAGTCAGTATTTAGGCATAATGTGTATAACTACAGCTGAATCGAGTAGTTTTTAAACAATCTTACCTGAACAAAGGTATTTTATCAAAATCACGCTTTTAAAAGTGGGCGTATTGAAAAAATTTACACAAGAAAATGTAGAGATATATTTTTCATATAACGAACGGAAGGGAAAAAGGTTTAAATTGAATATTAGTAATATATGCCTTTAATTTTTAAAACTACGTTTTTCGTTCTTTCATGAAAAGTCGGCGTCAGCCACCCCCAAACAAATATATTTTTATTTAGTTGGAAAAAGATTTACCTAAAGCTTGCGTGTGCAAAATTTTAGCGATGTGTTTTTATCGTAACTGAACAAAAAACATAATTTAATTTTGCCAAATTGAGGTTGTTTAACAAAAATGGCGATTGTGGGCGTGTTAGTGGGCTAACTGAGGAAAACTGGAACTAGTTCAAAGAATATTTAGAAATCCATTTCACTGACATCCAAAAAACTAAATGATTCCATGAAGAAAAATTAAAGCAAACAATGTTTTAATGTCCTTAAGGTAGAAGAAATGTTTGAACTTTTGTAAGAAACGTACGGAATTCCAAAACTTCGGCTCCGACTCTTGTTTATAACAACAACACTCTTGAGGTCAGCTCTCAACTGGAAGCTGAATTATTAGCAGCACAGTTTGCTGCTTATTCGAAAATATGACGGAGAGATGATGTAATCTATCTGTTCTTCCATGCTTTTATAAGACAAATCTTCTTTCGCACTTGCAAGAGTATTTAAAGATCTCGATATACAAAAATCGCGCTAGTCTCTTATTCCACACTTTCCAAGCTACTGCGAAAGATTTGCCATTAGTCTATTCTTCAGGTCTTTTGCCAAGTGCATAAAAAACTGCATTATGTATAGCCAGTTCCAAATAAAAAGAAACGTCTTTTCCTCCCTCACATAACTGACCAATTGCACTTACATTCCTTCTTTCAAAAGTAATGAAAACCCTGATTTATGAACAAGAAATTAATCCTTGAACAATTCATTGACCTTATTCTGGACGGATTTTACCCTCAGATTTTCAGATTCTTGTTGCTTATGATTAGATCATTCAATGTTGATGTTTACTCAATTCGTGAATGGAATTTGGAGTAGACGCTGGTATATTTTCAGAAACGCTCAATGTGTCCATTGTTCAAGTCCTTCCGATTTCCTGATTTCGCAAGCCTCTTCCAGGCAATCTGGGAGTTTGCAAATTACTGAAACAATAGTCGCATCTAAACTAAAACGTGCATCAGTCGGTCCGCTATCGAGGCTTTAAATTCGATCTCCACCTCCTCTATATTGGTCAAGCAGGTCAGTCTGCTTTGGGGTCCAGGCCACAGTGGCTTTCGGATATAGCCTTGGTGGTGCCAAAAAGAACGGGCCAACGGCCAGTAGGTCTACATCATGCTGCAAGGCTGTAGGTATTCTTTTTAACTATTACTGTCAATCTGGTAGAAATGAGACAGAGACGGAGATTGTAGTTCATTTTAATGTGCCAATGCACATCTTTATCTCGCAAAAAGGTGCGACTCCTAGATTCCTGGGGGAACTATCCAATAAAAGGATAAAAGATCTGATCAACTTCCTCGGTGCTACAAAATGGCTATAAATAAATCACCTATCCTTCTTAATACCTCCACAAGTGCTTTCCAACCCAAACAGTCAAAGGATTGGCAGTGGAACCGCTGGAGAACCATACACCTCGCCTAGGTGACGGGCTATGAATATTGGAGAATTTCTGCGATGAACCTGCGTACTGAACCAACTCTTTGACAGAACCAGTGCAATCTCATCAACCAGCAACCTGATGATGACACAAAATGTTAAGCTTTCCTTAGACGATGCGAGGAATCATTTTTTCCATCTTATCTGTTTATAATCGAATACAAGGCATACATTCAATTAATGCTTCCGTTTCTTGGAAGGAGCTCCAGTTACTCTCACTTGCTTCTTGCTTATACAGTAGTTCAGGAAATTTAATTTAGAATGGTGCTGGGTTACATAAACATTTTTTGTCGAAGTGTTGAAAAGCCAATTAATTCACCTTTGAGCGTATGATTTCGGGGGTACTTTTAAATATTTTTTAGCCGCACTACACGAATGTAGAATGTTTAACCGGATTCGATTTTTCCTTCCCATTAACATTGCGAGGCATTCAAAACCAATATGCTTCGGTACATCCTTTCATTTCCTATTAAACGTTCCAAAACGAAAGTTATTATAAGAATACTAGTAAAGTGCAAGAGCACGTAAGAATTAAAAACAAATACAAAGTACAGTCTTTTTGGATTCAACCCAAACGGACTTCAACGAAAACAAGTGCATAAGAGTATCCACCACAAAGTTGAAGTTGTCATAATCACAGCCTTTGTTGGACATTTTTTTATGATGCGTATACACTTTTTTTGTGCGAAATAACATTTTGGTTAAAACTAATCGACAACAAATTGTGTATCTTAATAAACATCAAGGCGTGCCTGCCACTTTAGAGTTAAAAAAATATAGTCTTCTTGTTTCACTATGCCTTATGTTAAAATAAAAATACCCGTTTCACCTTTTCGCGGAAGATGTTAAACGTGACTTGTGAGCCAAGTACTGTGCGCATGCGCATTAATGTAAAAAATTTCTTAAAACAACCTTAAGAGCATTTAACAGGTGTTTAAATGTAAAAGTTGTATTTGGAAAGGGTATATGGGAAGTCAACACCTTATTCGAGACTCGAGACAAATTACAAAGAAATGGAGCACATATTGAGGCGTGACTTCTCTTCAAAGATACTTAGTATGAGTAGTTAAGGATACATTTTACCAAAAAGTCAACCTTAACTATTAACTTAGAAGATGAGATAACATTTCTGATTGTGGCGTACACCAGTAGAACTTAAAATCAATATTTAGTTGCGCCATCTGAATTTGAGCTATTTTCCTTGTCTAAAAGTTGGTCAATGAACTGGGGAAATGTTTCTTAATTTGTATGTTGGATTCGAAGTAAGTGGTGCAACATGCGTTCGGGCTGTGAATTCCACAGAGATTTGTGACACCATGTCATTTCAACGAGACTCGAAACACCAAGTTAAACTTTTGTTGTGAGATTTTGTATATCAACTATTAGATGGGTGCTTTTCTCCTTGAGATTGTTTGGTTTTAAGACACAAGAAGGATTGTAAAACACTACTATGTGTAAATAAGCACAACCAATTTTCCACGGCCTTAGAGGCACTGTTAAAGATGTGTCTCCAACGCCCGCCGGCTTCCAAAATACCCCGGTCTTTTAGACATCGACTAGCGACATTCATTTTCTTCGACAAAGTGGAATAACACCGAACGTGCTTTGCCCTATCATTTGGCAGGTGCCAACAGTTCTGTCAATCAATATAGTAAGCCAGATTTGTCGGATGGTCTCAGGGGAACACTCAAAATCGCAACTTAATTGCTCCGCTTAGGGTAACTTTTTCTTCTTCTTTATTTCCTGAAGCTGCTTTTGGCAGGTAGAGCGGATTAGATCCTCCATCTTCCTGATTTCCAGCACACAATTCTTAAGCATTGCCACGACTCTATTTATTTTTGTATTCCAACACGCCTTTTATATTGAGCATCCTTTTGGAAGAACGCCAGGCTTGTTCAGTGTATGGCCAATCCAGTTCTAGGCCACAGTTTAAAAATCTTTAAAACGGTTTGTGCCCACTGGATCTAAAAAATGTAACACAGATTAAGTCTTGCTTGTTTTTTGTCAAGATGTTGGCAGATCATTTACCCTATGCTATGCATTCCAATATTCTGAACTTTGTACGAAGTGAAATTTGTTTGGGGCCCCACACTGAAGAAATTATTGCGAAAGAAAAACGTTGCTCACCTCCAGGTCTGTTGTCCATATCGAGTGGCAAAAAAATGTCCAGAAGTCCAACTGAGTGACTGGCTTTGGCTGTGGCCATGATTGAATTCTTTTTGAGAATGAGTTTCTCTTACTACGTCATCAGCAAAGTCCAAATGGCTTAATTTTTGAAATGGATCCCATTTTGAACCCAATCTCTCTTTCTCACCCACGGTGGCAGTCATAAATCATCAATTCCAAGTAAGAAAACTACTGGTGACAGTACATCACTCCATGTTGCTCTTCAATTGCATCGCTGTTCAAAACCAAGTACCATGCGTAGCTCTAAATTGTCTTAAATAACAACAATTTTAACAGAAATGGTTCTTGTTCCATACGCAATCTCCAATCTCCATCGCGATTAGAGTGATCGAAGTCTTCTTCAAAATCGACGCACATGAGGAAGAGTGGCGTTTTATTCGCCAACGATTGTTCAAGGAATGTTTCACAAAATATTGACGTGATCGTCCAATGCGAGAAGCCACTTGGTGCCTCTTGAGCGTAGACTCAATCCTAAACTCTATCATCTGGTGGTCATACTGGTTGCCGTTAACTTCGGAAGTAGTACTCCGTATCGTAATGGGAAGTGTGTTGAGTATGCCATTGTATAAATATATTTTTATAGTAATTTCATGAAACATGTTTTTGATGTAAAACATCTATTGGCGCACCTAGGCAGTAAAATCGATCGTAATCGTCACGAAAAACGGCATGACACTCGATAAAATTTTTCAAAGTGTGACTGGAGCGTGATGGGCGGTTGGTGGTTCTAGGTTGGGTGGTCGTTGGTGGGGGTGGGGTGCTAGTGGAGGGAATTGTCAAAAATGGTGGTTAGTTGGTTGGAGGCACAAATTAACTAAAATGGTGGGGTTTGTTGTAGGTGGGAAGGGTGGTTGATGTGGGGGTGGTGTCTGGGGAAGTTGGTGAGGCAGTAAACGCGATCGTTATCGTAACGAAAAAGTTAACAAAAATGGTTGGATAGTGGTTGTAGGTGGGTGGTTGGTTACTGGTGGGGGGATTTGGTGTAGGGTGGGGGGTGTTTAGGAACAAATTGTCAAAAATGGCGGGTGTTTGAAGGTTGTGTTGTGGGGTGAGACAAAATTTACAAACATGGCGGGTAGTTGGTTGGGCGTTGGCGGTGGGAATTGAGGGTTGGTTGGAGGGGAGGAATATTGACAAGAACGGTGGGTGGTTGGTTGTAGGTGGGGTGGGTGGTTGCTGCTTGGAAGAATTCGATGTGGGGGGAGAGGAACAAATGTTCCATAATGGTGGATATTTGGTTGGTGGTTGTAGATGGGCTGGGTGTTTGGTGGTGGTGGGGGGATTTGATGGATGAGTTGAAGGAAATTTTCTTCCTATTTCTGAATGAATATAATCTGTAATAATTGTTATAATACAAAAATAATAAGACAAATATATTTATTTTATTAACGAAAAACTAAAATATTAAAAATTATTTCACTCCATATTTTCTTGTATTTTTTTTTTTTAAATTATGAATTTTAATGTAAACTTGAATGTTTAACATCTGCTGGGCGTCCGGTGACGATTTACTTTTGTTCTTAGTTGTGAACTTCCTCAATGGCAGCGCTAGTTGTCTTATCTACTTTACATCAAATGTCTTCTATTGTTTTTTTTGCTTCCAATTGCAATCTAGACAAAAAAACACTTATAATCGCCAACCTTGTGTTTGTAAATTCCGCCCATAGATGGCGCACCTAACGTTCCGTTTATTTAAAGTACTAAAGCTTATATTATACAATGCCCTTGCGAGTTGCGAGGCAATGATGAACCCACTAAAAGTAATAAATCTTGTCACGAAGACGTGCTTCTCTGCTAGCCGTTTGGTTTCTGCGGTTAATAATAACTTACTTTCACATGATGCAGAATAGCAAAGCACATACAGAGGGTCTTTGCCTCGTTTAGAGCTTGGTGCGCCAAACAATTTATTTATTTTTCAATTACTTTGGAAATAATGCAAAATGGTGATACCACGCCCACTTTCCGTCTTCACTTTCCCAAATAAGCACAAAAAGTACAGCAAAATACAGACTGCCAAAGATATCTGCCAGCAGTCAAGCTCGGAAAGGTCTTTTTGAGAAAAAAAAGGCTACGGTTCGTGTCAAGAATATGTGGTTTTTATATCTTTGTTGACCTAGACCTTAGAAGCTCCTAAAAATTGTATAAGGCCCTCTAGTAGTGCATCTTCTGCACTATCTATGTCCTCACACTCTGGAAAATCTTTCTAGCTGCTATAAGCTAGGTACCAATGCAGAACCGATTTTCGTTTAGCGTCAGTGTCATTGTTCATGTGTATTTTCAGTGCCTTGCGATGTTTAATGTTTCAAGGTGTCCAGGGACATCCAAAGATCTATATCTCTGGCTTGCTTCACCGCATCGAAATAGTTGTACACTTCAACTTGTTGAAGTTTTACTTCATTTCAAATAGAATCAAGAAGACTTTTCATTTTAACGAGACTCGAGACACTATGCAACTATCGATGCCATATTTTGAATATCAGAACTTGCATTCGATCAGTTAAAAATTCTTGGTAACATGGCTCTTAGCTGTAGTAACCTATTCTCCTCCCTAACTGGTTCATACTTTTTCAGTCAAATACTTCAAACGTTTCACATTTAATTTAAAATGTCGCATCTATCGACCAAAACTCAAAAGATAAAGGTTGTAAATAGTTGCGTTTATGATATAAAAATAGACGGTAAGCGCCTTTGATTCAGCCGATAAAGTGATATCAGACTGAATGATTCAAGCATTTTTCAAATACTTCAACACTGGCGTCATTGACATCTTATCACAATCTCAAAACACAAGAAAGAACAACCAAAAAGTATCTTTAAGAACTATAAGCCAACAAAAACAATATGTAAACATGTGTATGTGGCTTTTGTATATTTGTATCTCTAATTTGTCACACGGATTTTAGTGTAATTCCCCAAGTCAACTTTAATAACTACTTATCTTTACAACAACCTCTTAAATAATTTTTACGAACTTTAATTTCAGTTTACAGCTCTAGACCAAACAAAAAATTAATTATCTCAACCGGAGCTGATAACACTTTCACGAGCAATGGGGCGTACGTCATCGAATGGCAGTTCAGCTGCTGACAATTTAAGCGCTCTGTTCCAAGGTCTGAATCATCACAATCATCAAGAAGGCCAATCACAGCAAACAAATTATCAAAACGAGTCCAATGGAATGGACAACGACAAGCCTACATACACCATCGAGCATTTGGCCACGTTCAAGGTGAAGCACGAGTCAGAGCTGCAGCATCCGATTGAGAAAATGAAACTTCTTAAGGAGATGAATAACTCCTCTGGAATATGGCCGCAGAAAATGTTTATGTGCTTTAATGGACAATGGATTGTGATTCTCGATAAGGATAAGGTAAGATTTTTGATAATTAAATAAAAATGAAAAAAGGTAGATACTTACTTTTTTTTCTCCTAAAGCTGTGCGTGAAGTGTTAGGAATGTGTACCCATGAGTGGCGAGGATTTATTTAATCGGATTTGTTCAAAATTTTTCTTCAACCTAAAATAGTTTAATTGCAAAAAAGGAAAAGCAAGAGAAAGAAGAGTTCAAAGTAGGGTATCAAGTGATGGTTTTTATTTTTGTTTTGTATCTTTTTTTCTGAAGTATCTACTGTAGTTTTGGTATGTAGTTGTTACGTCAAAGATGGTTGTACTTTTTTTTATCTTTCATTAAGTTTGATGTTTTTTTTTGTGAAATTTTCTTAAAAGTGTTTGTTAGGATTCTAAAACCACAATTTAGAGTAACCGTTTGTTGGGCGCCACTTAATGCCATCCATATTTCATGAGCAGCAGCAAGAAGATATCTCAACTTTTGATGTTAGCTATTTCCACTTTGCTTCCTAATCTACTCCTTGTTGTCTTCGCCTGCATGACGTGCACCCTCAGAGTATTCCATTCAAAATTGCGATCAGAGTCGCCTTCCATAGTACACTTATGTATATCGTATTCGGCATCTAATATCTTCTGTTTTGTTTTAACCACAATAGTTTCTGGACGGATACAATTTGTGTCCAAGGAATCCTAAGGATGTATACATACATACCTTAATAGAAATAGATTGGTTATATATCCTTAGTAAAGACCTTGGAAGAGAACTCCAACGCCGCAGAATTTACTCGCAGTTCAACTAATGCCACTGAATCCAGTCAAAATGATCATGGATCACCTTATTAAGTGCCCATCGCTTTCTTGTTATGACTTGAGTGTCCAACGTTAGGTATCTCGTTGTGAATATATTGTCCACATATGCTTAATAATAATAATTTTAACTATATGCCTGTAAGACCCAAGGTCTTTTGAATGCAAACTGCACGGCATTAGTTAGAAGGAATAGAAAGATAGGAAAGATTTTTTGTTGGTACAATGGATTGAGAATAAGATGATATTTATCTCAAGAAAATCCCACGGGTGGCGTCCAGTTGAAACTGGGGGAATAATTTAAAAATTTAGGTCTGGGTCTGAACAGCATCGTCCAATGGTGAATTATCAAGCGTTTGAGATTTAATGCTTCAAAAACTAAGATTTGCAGACATTTAAAACCAATTATGTGAATTCGATATCTCCTAGCTAACATTTGACACATCTTTCCTTTCCCCACGCAATGGCCTGTATTCATAGACGTATCTTAAACTACTGCTAAGTTGTGATCAACCAAACTTGGAGCTTAAGCTATTCATAAATGTATTTAGAACTATGATTAAGACAACCTGGGGTCTAACTTTAAGAGTGGGTGAATAACTGAATAACGTTCCGATCGAAATAAAACAACACAACTTTTTAACGTTGGGAAAAAATGTATATATAAAAAAACCCAACTTTTATTTGCTCGGTAGCTCGCACAGCTCGCACGATATAAACACTATCACGGTTTCTAGACAACTAACTACATTTGTTCTTCTTAATACATATGTATGTTTAGTTTATATGGAATTTATGGACAAGAATGAATAGCTGTAGATTCGAGTGAGACGGCACTATATTTACACACTCGTAGACCCTGTATACGATACAGTAACTGTTAGTAATGTTATTTCTGTAATTGCAGTTATTTTGTCTTAAAATTTGTTTTTCACGATGCTGAAGAAGCTCCTCTCCTGGCTTTCCACTGCTTCTTTTAGGCAGCTACTTAAAAGGTTTCAACGTTTCACTTAACAAAAAGCTGCCCGCTCGGCAACCAAGTTGCTCATGTTTTCATTTGAATTGATAACTTCTTGCTAGGCTGCAGAGTGCACTGTTCGCGAGGTACTCACTTTCTTGCTGTCGATGAAATCGAGTCCTCCAAGAAGTCGACCTTCATCATGTCTTGGACAATCGCGTTCTCTTCAAATTGATGCTTCTCCTCAACATTCTGGTCAGTGGCTTTTAAAGTTCTTCTAAGCCCCGCATTGTACTTCCTGGCAGCAACTTTGATCATATGTCACTGTTCCTTCATTTTTTGAGGAACTCTCGAGTAACTAGCTACCTTTATACCATCGCCAATGTCTTTGCATACCCCTTTTTGTTATCGATCATTTTGATGTCGTTTTTTTATCATCTATAGTTTTTATGTGTCTCTTTGTCAGCTCCCGCAGAAGTTCTTTTTTTGTCTGCGGCCAGTTTTTTGGCATTTTGGCACACACTTTCATTCGTACTACAACAAAAAACTACAATGTTTGTTAAAAATGTCTACCTGTCATTGTGTTCTGTCACAATTTGAAGTATTATTGTAGTAGATTTTTCCTTTAAGATATAATAAGCTAAACACAACTAGGAAAATATTTATGAATAGCAGCTGTGTGTGCACTTTTATACTCACCCCGAATGTTTCGCATCAAGTTACATTGAACGTGGTCACAGGGAAACTGCTGATGAAAAGTGATTCTGGTAACGTTATGATTGTCTATGCAGGAAGTAGGAGTGCGTAGGCTGTTGTATTTCATGATGTTGTTGCTGTTGAGGTACAAGTTGTTAGAAGCAAACAACACTCACTAAACCACAGGGTGTTCTAAGTTTGATCGAGAGAGCTTAAAATTATTGTCCTGATTAAAATTTCAATGGCGCTTTGTTTTAATCGCTTCCGGAACAAACCGTATTATGAAGTGTGTTTCTTGAGCTAAAAGCTTCGCTTGCTCAAAATGAGTCCAATGATGTGATGATATGCTCACAGATTGCCAAATTTTCCAGCAGTTTTTTTCTCACATCACTTATGCGCTAACTTAAGCGGGTGGCAATACTTCTTTGATTTTTTTTTTTTTAACGTATGAAGACCCACAGCTACAAGGGATTGATTATACCCCCGATGTTTGAAGAGGAAAGTTGTCTTTGGGTGATAAAAGATAGCTTTTCACCTTTTTTGGTGCTATGAATATAATATGGATTGTACCCCATAACTTCTTAAAATGTGTGCAATTCTATACGTTACCACCCTCGGGATTGTTCTCGTCCCTGTTTTGTGAACCAATATTGGCCTCCAAGTTTTTTTTTTTGCCGTATGGTGGTGGAAAGTGTTATCTAGATACCTCAGCTTAAATTTTGGGTTTTCCTGTTAATTTTCTTAGATCTTCTGTTTCAAAATATTCCATCCACAGATTTGCAATAAGTGGAGCTAAAATTAAGCCCATAGCAACGCCATCTATTTGTAAATAGAACTTTTTGTAGAAAAAAAAAACCCTGATGACAAGCAAAACTCTAGACTCTGGACTCAATCAAAAGCAAACAAACGCTGAAAATCAGATTGACTGCATGTTTAAATCCAGAACAGCAACGCAGATAGCTGTAGAAGAACTCTGTAGGGTGTGGTCTTATCTCCCCTGATTTGGCTAATAATTGTCAAATCAAGACAAAGCCGGTGCATACGGAAAATTAGTTCCTACACTGTGGGAACTCCTACAAGGAAGCCTTAACTTTTAACTTAACTGACTTTTATTGATAAAAGTATACATATACATATACTTCGACTTGTCCTCGTTTATTTTCAATCCCATTCTGTTTGCTGCTGACTTCATAGTAGAGAAGACACCGTTTACTGCTCGCTTTATTTATTCTATAACGTCAATGTCGTATGCAAATTGCAAACCCAAGTAATTCTGTCGATTTATTAAAGATGGTGCCCGATTTCCTGGCATGAGTGGGGGGGGAGAGGTTAACCCTCTCGTGGTTGCGAAGGTTTCAGTAGAGGCCCCACCAACTTTGACGCAACAGGGAGCATTTTCAAACGTCATAATGATAAGGCCATATCAGTTTAGCAAAGATTCTAAGCATAGACATGAACCGATACAATTCAACTCTATTAACTCTGTCGTAGGCTGCTTTAAAATCGACAAACAGGTGGTGGGTATCGATGTTAAATTTTTCGGTTTTATACAGGACCTGGCGTAATGTGAATATTTGGTCGGTCGTAGATTTTCCAGGTCTGAAGCCGCATTGGTAAGGACCTATTGAATCATCAGCAAACGGACCTATTGAATCATCAGCAAACGGTTTGAGACGTTTACATAAGATGCTGGACAGGATCTTGTTAGTGACGTATAAAAGGCTTTAGCCTCTATAGTTGGGGAAGAGTAGGCGGTCTCCTTTTTTGTGGATCGGGCAGATGGTACTGAGATTCCACTCATCGGGCATTCTTTCCGCCGACCATATTTTGCGGATGAGTTGGTGTATGTATCTGACCAGGTCATCGACAGCGTGTTTAAAAAGTTCCGCTTGTTAACCATTGGATCCAGATGTTTAGTTCATCTTTAGTCTGGTGATGGCTATTTTGATTTAATTTTGGTCGGGCGGATGTAACTCATGGTCGTCATCTAGATTAATTAGTACAAGTCAATGTTGTTGGCGGGATCTTGGCTGTCATTGCCATTTAACAACTGGTTAAAATAGTCTCTCCAGATGGCTAACATCGCCTGTATAGCAACTATGGTGTTTCCATCCTGATCTTTGCAGGGCCCAAGGCGGCTTGTGTTGACTGTTTCACTCTTCTAAGAAGTTTTGTTCAATGTAGAGACTTATGGACTAGTATCTAGCCATGACTTGCACGCCTCAGTTAGTTTTGTTTACCTGAGCACATTCGAAATCGACGCAGAGTTTTCTAGGGGGAGCACACTTCAGTGGTTAAAACTGTAGTGTCGACATCTCTCGCCATCCAGGCGATTTCAAAGTAATTTCTTGTGATGAGTCACACGCTTAAAATTGTTTAAAGCCAAGGTCTTATAGAATTCCCTAACCATATCCCAGACTTCACGAGATAGTAGTTGGATTTAATGATTGATTTTCGGGACGCTTAAACTTCCAGAATGTTTTCCGAGTGTCTTTTATCTCTCAAAATGTGCTCAACTTGATTGTTGGTTGACTGATCCGATGAAAACTTATAATTTTTGGAGGGATAATTTGAGTTCCTCCTGCTTCAATGTTCTTCCTAGCCGCTCAGACATTCAGCTTTTCTTCGCGTTATGTGGGCTTCCATTAGACAATTTTTTTCTCAACTCACTTTATTATTTTTTCAGGTAGAAATCGAGAGTTTCCCAGGATCCTTAATACATGAACCAACGGCGCTTATAAACAAGGATCCTCTCGAGGACTTCAACAATATTTTGATATTTTCAGTATCAGGATCATCGCTTGGAAATATAGAAATGCACGTCTTTCAGGTTAGTCAAACTATTTTGATTAGCGAGCTCCAAGCTACATAATTGGAAACATTTATATTAACAGGTCGAAGACGCCTCAGCTATTCATCTAGTTGAAGATCTTAAGCTCGTTCGCAGTGGTAAAATCATAACCCAACGTCGGGATCACATTGAAAACAAGCACAAACAAATACCAAATGGAGTCAAGGATCAGTATGGTATGCGTGAAGCAATGAGCAAAAGTCGTGACACTGAAGATGCCAAGGCCAAAGCAGAACGTGACATAAACGTTCTGAACCACTGTTTCGAAGACATTGAAAAGTTTGTTTTTCGCCTTCACTATGCTTCCGAGGCATTAGACGAACTACGGAAAAGGAAGCTCGATAACAAGCTCAGTTCGAATCCTCATGGTGAGGGTTTACTTGTTTTGCGTTCAAGGCCACCAGTAGAAAACGAGTTCATTGACATTTTCGCAAAATTCAAGCTAGCCTTTAATTTTGTGACCCGTCTCCAGACGCATATTGGTGAAGGCAAGTCTCCAATTAATGACTTGTTTGTATCCTTGGAAGCTATTGTAGTCATTTGTAATGATGTTTATGTGAATGCTGGAATTCCTCAGTCAGTTGTCAATCCTCTTTTGAGGAGAGAAACAATCAGTTATCTTGAGTCGTGTGTGACAACCAAACAGTTGGAGTTTTGGCGTTCTTTGGGCAAGAATTGGACACTTCCAAAAGATTCGTTCAAGGACCACAAAAGCTCCTATCATCCGATATTCTTCGATGATTGGTTTCCTGATTTTATTGTTGACGAACCTGTTGAATACATACCACCGCCGATTCTTAAGACAGAGAAAAACCTCATAGACGATATTACCAATGCCACCTGGCATCGAAAACTGCAGTCGAGAAAAGCAAGGATAGCTGAGGCAACCTACTCAAGGCTGGCTGACACAGATAAGGAGTTGTCAGTTGTGAAGGGAGAATATTTAGATGTAAATTTTAGGTTCTAACTGGCTAGCATAATGGTGTAGCTGCAGCAGCAGTAAGTAGCAATGTCAAAGTTAATGTCAAAAAAAGTAGCGCACTAAGCAGCATGCACGAATACAATGTGTAGCACTAAACTTAAACAAAAATCTTGTCTACCATTTTGGTTTGTTATTGTTTTGTAGCGCCGCATATTGGTAAAGTTGGAGTCGAGTCGTCTTGTTCTTCAGCTACTGCACTCTGTGCTGCAGCTTCTACTTCAAATTGTAGCCGTGCAATACGATTTAAGTACATTTAACTTTGACAGTGCTACGTACTACTGCTGCAGCTACACCATTGTGCTCAGCCAGTAAATGTATCTGTTGAGAACTACAGGAAAAATTCTTTTCTTTCAGGTACTTGATGACACCCGAAAATGGTGGAAGGCACGAAACAATCGCGGGCTTATTGGATATGTGCCGAGTACAATATTGACTGCACATTTTGAAACTTCTGAGGGCTCCACCTATATGGGACAAGTTTCTGTAAGTATTGATATCAAAGCTTTGAAAAAAGAGTATACCAATAAATATGAATTCATTTCAGGACACAGAATCACTGGCATCATCAATAAACGAACCAGTAGCGATAGGTAATGTATTCCTTATCTTACTTACAACCTTCTTTTGAAATTTATTTGTTCCCAAAATATCCTATATTCTTCTGGAGGATCCTTGGATCTTTGCATTTCCAAGAACTTTATATACACATCTCCCTCTATCTTTGTTTTCCGGAAACTGCTGTCGGCAGTAGGTACCACTTTACACCTCCTGGAGCATAGGGCGAAAACCAGATCTCTCCATCTCTCTCTAATCGTTATACGATACCTCAATTTTGCACACAACTCCAAATTCTGGGATTCAGTTTCTTTAAACAGCTGTCGTCCAGATTTACTTTGGTCTTCCGACGAGTTTTTCACTTTTCGGATTCCATTGAAACGACTACGTTATTGGACTTGGTAAGTGTATGGCCATCTAGCGCAGATATTTTCGTTTGCTCCTGCGAAGTTCTACTCCGTTTAAATAAGCGTGGTGAAAAGCGGTTGGGGTGCTTTGAGAGTAAGATTCTTTATTTGATATTTATTCCGAATATCATCAAGGGATTGTAAAGAGGAAGATTCAAAAACAAACTGTAGGAATACGTGCCTTACAGCGACAGTGACCTGATCAAAAAGTGCATATACAGTGGAGTAGATGATTCGGGCGTGAGTATTGTAGATGAATACTCACCAATCTTCAATTCCAACACTAAGGGCCCACGCAGAACTGGAAGAATCCATGATACAACTACTAAAGATAGCGCCTTCCAATTTTCATTTTTGATTCGTTCTGCGCATCTGCGTCACGGGTACACATGAAGTTTTCGCCTTCTCGTTTTCGCTCTCCCGTTCTAATTTTTGTTTCGTTCTACGCTCTATACGTTCTACTCATTGACATAATATACATACATGTTGTATATAGTATGTCAATGGCGTTGTGCGCTCTACGTCACGGGCACACAACGGAGTTTGACGTTTTTCATTGTATCATGAGCAATGCCATATCTTTAGTAGTTGTATCATGGGAAGAATCGAAATAAGATAGCGTGCGATCTGCGAATTATGACACTTCAGATGACAGCTGATTTTGACAAGACTCAAACGCCAGTGCCATTGTGTTAATACCTTCTTTGCAGGGATGTTAAGGATGCCAAATTCGAACGGCTAATAGAGATGCACTTTTCTCGATAAAAACTGATGTAGAATCAGGAACCCGAACCTTTGGCGTAGAAGTCCGACACTCGCAAAAGGGTGCTTCAACTCAAAGAGGAAACTAGAGCTCTAGAATATTAGAGTGAACACATTGAGGAAACCGTCTTAAAGCATTGCGAGACAGCTTTTCAAATGCGTGTTCGATGGGTTGAACAACCAAGATCATTGTATATACCTTTTTATAGTAATTTCATGGAACATGTTTTTCTGTTTGTGAACTTCATCAAAGGCGGCGCTAGTTGTCTTATCTACTTTACATCAAATGTCTTCTATTGTTGTTATTGCTTCCCATGGCAATCTAGACAAAAACCACTTCAATAACTTTTCAATCAACAATTGTGAACTTGTTGATAGATGGCGCATCTAACGCGCAGCTTATTAAGAGTACTATAGATTACATTATATATACAATGTCAAAGGTCACATTTTAACAGGCTATCGAGTAAAAATCCCCCTTTCGAAACTTTCATCCAGGACAATACAGTAACCAGATTAGATGTCCTTTTCAAATAATTTGTTTCTTAAGGCGTAGGTTTCACCTTCTCATTACGTCCGTCATTTGGAATCTCGACAAGAGAAAGGTTCAACAAATCCTATAAATTTCTTTTATGAATGGATTTTTATGAAGTCACTTCATTTTTAAATGGCTACGTGGTCATTCCTAGGGTTGTCTTTCCCCAGCGAGACAGATAGGCTTTAAGTGCCGTAAGTGTTGAATCCACCAATAATCATGCTACAGGCATTCATATGAACACGATTTGACTTTGACTACCAATGTCCTCCCTCCCACGGTATGTTCATCAGGCACTTAAGGCGTTCCTCTATTTTTAGTTCCTCTGGTTCCATAAATTATAAAAGAAAGTACCTAAACATCTTACAGCATGACGTTGAAAAAATAATAACAAAACTGCTCCTGACAGGCCAAGTAGGCTATACCTATTGCAAGACACCTTTCTAGACCGAAGAGCTTGCCGCCAGATCTAGAGCCAGACGGACTGTTTGCATATATGCATTCAGAGGCGAGGACCCGCAATAATATATCCGCACGACTTAATTGACGCCGCGACCGACCGACGCAAACGAGTGAAAATCAAAGAAAGAGGTTATTTATTTTATTCATCAAAAAACAATAACAGGAAGCCTCACACCTCACTCTTTCGTCTCTCATAAGCTCATCAAGTCAACTTTATTTGTATCTTATAATTATTTGAAATTATTTAATTACAGAAAGTGGAAAAGCTGGAAGGACTTCATTATATGCCTACGAAACTGAGCGGGAAATGCCGAAGCAGGTTCTGCCCAGAAGATCATTCAGTACACCAAATCCACCACCTCCTCCACCACCACCACTGCCAGAAGACAGCAGTCCAACAACTCCGGTAAATAGTTTCCAAAAGGAGTTGGCGTTAGCTGGAGCACTTGTTGGTAAGTAGTATCTACATCTACATATAGTACCAATACCGAGATATAGATGGACAGATGGACACCCAAGATATACCTTTTGATACATAAAGCATTAGCCGCAATGGGCACGTCCGACGCGATGGCGGGCGCGGCGAAGCGCGCCACGAACAACGCACTGCAACTGATACAATACCTTCTTAGGTGTAGATAGCATCTCAATGCAAACACTAGATTAACGGTACTATTTGTGTGCAGATTTGTTTATGGAATCCATCTAATTGGTCATTGGCATTGGCAATGGACGAGCCACGGACGTGTTTTACAGTTACTCAGGCATAATAATATAGTTTTATTTTGACTTATTTGGTAAATGAGTTGATTAAACTTCCAGTCTTTAAACGGTTTCGCGTATTTTACATCTAGCTATAAGCTGGCATATTGGTGGCGCAATTTCACAGATAATTAAAGACTTTCCTTGCCATAACGTCTCTTGTGGTATTTACCTATAAGTGAAACGCAACAACTTTGATGCTTAACGGTAAGTGTTGTGGGGAATTAAGTTTTAACGGCACGTGTGCAGAAATAATTATAATGCGATAACAGCGATTTCCTTTAAGATGTCTCATCTTGAATTAACTATTAATGAATGACAATTAGACATAAAATGGCGGATAATCTTACGTGTTAAGTGTCAAACTGTCAGTTGACACATTAAAATGTCATCTCGAATCTTGAATTTACACAAAAATCAGTTTGTTTTCCTCATGAACAGTAAGGTACATTCACTTTTTTTTCTTGTCACAGTAAAAGCACAAGAAACGTTTAACATAAATTTCATTCATGACAGTTTGTTGTTTTTGTCTTGTTTTTTGTTTTCCTGCACATTTTTTGTTGAAGAATTCACAATCGTATATTTTACACACCTCGAATATTAGAACAAATGTCAGATGATTCCTTAAATGCTAAAGATTTTCCCCTGGTGATCGGAAAATTGTGAAACTAAAACTATGACATGAAAAAGATTGTGGAATGTATCAATTTGACAATTCCTAGGAGGTGGTTTTACTGTCAAAATCAAAGCTTTTGCTATTTCGTATGTCAAGTTTCGTCCATATTATGCCGAATGATGCCGATCGGCCTATATTGGCCGGCCAAGCCGAATAAGTATGGATATGGAATGGACGTGCCAAAAGCCATCCCGAACCGAACCGAAGTCAAACCGAACCAAATGGATACTCACTCGGTATAATATGGACGCGCCTTAAGATGCCTACGATAAGCCATATTACTTTTACTAAAGGGTCTTTCATTAAGCGCTTCCTAACTTTATCATTAAAAAAAAAAAGTGTGTGCGAGATATCATCGAAATTTTATATTCATTTGAAGGGCCCATCGATGCCATTATACAATGTCCAATTTTCCATGACTCTAGTGCATAAATCAGGCCGAGTTCTTGTAAGCGACGGGAAATCCAATCCACTGCTTTGGATTCTCCTGCACACTCTCACTCTCACGGACGCCATAGCTTTAGGCAGATCATGCGTTTCGTAGACGAACATGTGTTGGTTGATTGTTAACTGAACCTGAACCAGTGGTGGACTCAAATGTATCCACCACACTGTGAATAGTCCTCTCGGTAGGAAGATAAGGGTGACCGTACAATGGGCGAGGCGCGCGGAACAGAACATCCATTTTAATAAAACAATTTTATCACTTGCTCGATTTGTTTCCAGACTGAATAAATGACAGCCAACTTGACAGTTGTATAGTTTCAACAAGATGGTCGCTACCAACTGTCACAAAATGTACATTCCACCGCTTTGGTTTCACATAAAAACAAAAGAGTTACTGAATGCAACATTTTTAGAATCTAAAAATATATGTTGTTTTAGTGGTGGATTTGGTCACCAAACGATCTGGTTTCCATGTGATTATCCTAAACATAGTTATAATTTCTGACATTTGTCTGTTAATGTTATTTTTTTCTAGACTTAATACTTTACTTCTCTCCTACAAAAAAACAATTTCCACATATTTTCAACTTGCCAATGTACAATTGCTGAGGAAATATAGAGAGACGTAAACAAAATATCACAAAAATTTTAATTTGCTTCAAATGATAGCTGTGGAATGTAAAGTCTTCTGACAATTTTACAATCACATGAAATTGCAATTTTAACTCGTGCAGTGTTCCAAATTTGTATTATACGTAAATCAAAGCTCATACATAGAATTTGGCTTCCATTTACTTCTTCATTTCATTTTCAATGCGTTTCACAATCTTCTCCACGCTATATTTATTGATTTCCCTACTATAAATACTTAATTTCGCAAAACTAGTTCACCAAAGAAAAATCTTATACAACAAACAGAGTGGAAACATGATACCTGTCAATTTGAAGGATGTGGAATGTAGGGTTTTGAATTTTTTGTTCAAAAGCTTCATTTGTCCTTCAACTGTCAATTATCAAATAAAAATTAATAGTACATTCCACATTTCCTTAAACGTCATATTACTGATTTCGCAATGTGCAACCAAAACTTCAAAGGGAAAAAAAGTATGACATCTGTTTCAAGCTGTGCAAAGTTAAACTGATGAGTAGGCTTTAAGTAAGACTTTAAATATCATGCTGGAACTGTAAAGGACTATTCACATGAGAGCAAACAACGAATGGAATAATTGAAGAACAAATCAGATTTTAAACAGCTAATTTCTTGTATGTGAATGAAACGTCAAAATGGACGAATGTTCGTTCATTCATTGGTCGTTGGTCGCTTTCATGTGAATAGTCCTTGAGACTATAAGTTCCGAACAGAGCTAGAGTGAAAATGAAAATTTCATACCGGGCGGAGGTCTCTCACCTTTCCCTTCCCAAGTTTTTTGTCAAACATTTTTCCATGTTATAAAAGCTTTTCCTTTCTGGACGCACATTTTAAAAATAGATATTGCGTGGCAACGGTTGTGGAACGTATTCATTTTTCGTTTCACAAAATCTTTTAGAAACCTAAGCATGTTAAATTCAAATGTTTGAGCTCTCTGTGAGTTCAGTGAAACTCAAGTACCAGACCAAAACTCGAGTTCCAGTACAAAGTTGTAAAATTCTAAGGAAAAAGTCAGATTAATGTTCCCAAGTTGAGCATCAATCCATTTTATTTAGACTTATTGTATTAAATACCAAACTATGGAAGAATATTGAAAAGATGACTGACTTTCATTTTATAAATTCATCTTCGATAAAAATCTTAAAAGAAGACTAACATTTTCTTGCCTCTTTGAAGCAATGCGAGCGCGCAATGATTGTGACACAGAAAATATGGATTCCCAGGACGAGATGCAGATCCAAGAAGAACTCCGCCAGTCAATGCAGTTACGTGAAAAACGTAAAGATTTAGAGATTCTCAAGACTCCGCAGATTTACATCGAAGAAAAGTCCACCAATAAAGAAGTTGAAGAATGGCTCCGTGGCAAGGGTTTCTCCAATGAAGTTGTAAAGAAACTCCACGGCCTCAATGGAAGCGAATTGTTTGCTCTGCCCGAGGCAACGATTGATGGTTATTTCAGTAAAAATGATTGCCAACGATTGAAATCACAACTTTTATTGCAGAAAAAAATAAGCGGGGTGAGTGAAGAATGACAGCATTTAAATTTATTGCCGGGTTTTTAATTTTTTTTTTTTGTATTATTGTTTTAGTTCAAAACAACACGGTCAAATGAGTTGCAAGCAATTTTCGCTCGGAGGCGTCAGAAGGTAGATGCACCCACTATTATGGAAACAGCTGACGAAGTTTGACAAAAGATATTTTTTATGAGATATTAAAATAATAAAGATAATAAAGACAAATCGTAATACACATCTGTATCTCTTGGTTATTCTTTTTCAAGAACTATGTGGTGTTAAGGGATTGTTGCAAAAATAAAACCAATACTTTTGAAGTGATATTGAATTGGTTTTTTAGTTTTTTGTAGCGTTTGATTAAATTGGCAAGAGTATGAAAGGAAATTATTGCTTTCTTCTTCTAACTATAGTCAACAATTGTTGTTATGTCAAAAAAAATTGTTGAAGTGTCATTGTTAGGATTTGTTGGTTTTTTTTTCTTCTCAAAATTGGCGAAAAATCCATTTAATTCTTTGTTGTTCATCACTCAAAGAAAATAAAGACGTTCTTGATGCTCAAATCGAGAATTTCTAATTATTGTTGGTTTGATTTTTAATAAAGACTTTGAATTGTTTAAAACAAAACCTCCAGTTTGACAGATCAACTTGATATTGAGTTGGAAATGGTTACAAATCGTAACTATTTGACACTTCAACGTGAGTATAGGAACGCTGTTATGACGTCAAATAGTTACTTACTACTAACTACGTAACTAATTTAGTTTAAATGAACGCGTTTTTGTTGACTATTGTTAACAATTGTTGACTATGGTTAAAAAAAGAACGCTCCAAATGTATTTCCTTTAATTTGGATGTCACCCTGTCAGTCTCACAAACGTCAATATGACATACATTACAGAAACAAACCATGTGTAATTGATTGTCAAATTAAGAATAGCTGAAGTAAAATGAAGTTAGGAATAGAAATTGTAATTATTAACATTAAATGGCGTTTTTCTAATAAGTAATATTTTTGTAATGTAATGTAAAAATATGATAATAAGTTCATAATAAACTCTGATTACAGAGAAACTCAGATTTGTTTTAAATTACTTTGGTTTTTTTCCAAACTGACCCGTAACCCTTATATGCACATTAAAATCTATGAATATCACAACAACATTCAGGGGTGGAATCGGCTAATGTGACTTGTGATTGTCACATTTCTGACAATCACATGTGATAAAATAATTTTGTGCGTCTGCATAATGTGATCACCGGAATTTTGTTTATTTTCATTATGTCATTTTCCGTTGGGCAATTGGAGAGAACTCCGAAGACAAATCGTTTCTCTTCGGAGTTGTGTTTTGCGAGTCTTACTTCTTCTGCTTTTTATGAAATATGCGGTCTGAAGGCGCATATATACGAACGTCACAGTTTCTATATATTTTGTATTTCAAATTAAACAATTCGAACAATTTTAATATATAATTTACATTAAATTATGTATTTATTTAGAAAAGATTAATTTAGTTTTCACTTCACGTGATTGCTCACAACATATACGCGTTTCAGAAAAATATCTCAATTAAAAAAATGTTCATTTCTGTTTTTTTTTTTTTTATTGTTTTTATTTTTACTTTAATCATGAGGAGAAACTAATTTCTCCCAATCGAAAACAACATTAGTATAGATCTTTGACAAATCTTTGACAGCAAAAGCAAATAATTTTGTTTTATAAGTCAGCGTCAGAGGTTTATTTTTTATTTATTATTATTTTTGTATGCAAGTGACACCTAAATAGCTGTCACAAGAAAAAGTCACAAAAATGTGATTGTCACATGTGACAATCACCTTAGCCAGACGAAATTTGTATATTGTGACTATCACATATCAGAAATCACCTTAGCCGATTCCACCCCAGCATTCTTGTATTCCAGCTAAAGAAAGAATCCCTGTATTAAACAGCAATGTTGAAACTTAAATTAAACTATGAATAAGCAGAACGTTAGGCGCGCCATCTTTGGACGAAGTTCTCAAACACTTTATTGGGGAGTTAGGAGTGGTTTTAGTCTAGATTGCCATGGAAAGCAAAAACAAGAAGACATTTGATGTAAAGTATAGATAAGACAACTAGCGCCCCCATTAACGAAGTTCACAACTAAAAAAAAGTGTTCCATGAAATTACTACAGTGGCAATGCTTTATCAAAGCCAAGGCCGCTGACCAACAGGATTTATTTTGTCTTTATCACACTGAAAACCACCCAAAACAATGAGGATGGAAAAGTCCGAAAGGTAGCTTTGAATCGATCGAAGATGGGGTTCATCGATACCAATTGAAGTCATTTTTGTGCAAGACTTTCAAATCTATCGCTTGACAGTTGGGAATGTAAAAATGTGTTGTACTCGTAGTTTTTGTTCAGTAAGGTTTGGCAATTTATCATAAATCGTTTAACGCCTGAACAACCCTTCCAAATTTACATTGAAACAAATAAATCTGTTCGCGAAGTTCATACAGCACTTCTTCCATTTTACGGTTAACAATTCCGGCCTCATTGCTGGTTAAATGGCGTCGTCAATAAGGAAAATAAAAGACAAGTAAAAGACAATCCTCAAGCCATTAACAAATCACCATTACATCCTTTAAAATTGGCTGTTTGTTGCGGCTTATACGCTGGCGGTATCATCGGTCCATATTTCTTTCCAAATTATCAAGGAGCTGCCGTTATAGTGAATAGCGAGGGCTGTAGAACCATGATGAATGATTTTTTTGTTTCCAGAAACTAATCAGCCGAACATCCACGACATTTTTTTTCCACAAGACGGCCGCGGCGCGGCGCAACTTCCCATACAGCATGCTTAACCATCAATTTATTGCAAAACCATTTTTTGACAACTTTATTTCTAGGAGTGGTCGTATTAACTAACGCCTCTGGATTACTTTTTATTGGGCTATGCTTAGTCATTATTTTATGCCACCAAACCAGCAACTCTTGAAGTATTTGAAGCCAATATTCAAGCCACTATTGACGCCATACGGCCAGATTTATTGGAAAAAGTAGTGCAAAATTCTACAGTTCGAATGGTAACTCGTAGCCCCGGCGGATATATGCCGGAAATAATATTTTAAAAAGTAAATGCCATGAAATTATCTACCAGATTGTATAATAATAAATAATTAATTCCAACAATATTTGTGTCTTGTATTATTATCTAAAGTTCTCAAGCTCTTAAAAAAACACCCGTTACAAGAGAGTATTTTCTCATATAAAGTTAAAAAAAAATAGCTGGGTACATGAATGGCAAATCAAATTGTTACAGCAGAACATGTGTAGGCACAAATTCCATTGATCCATTTCTAGATCTATCTTTCTAATATTTTTTATTACTACCTATCCAACTTGTCCAAGCACTCGCACTATTTCCGAAACATTTTAAGCGTTATCATAGCCAGCCCTTTGAAAGCACCAAAGCTGTAAAAAAAAACCATTATTCAAGTAAAAATTCTTAATTGAAATGTTTTTATTCCAGACTTAAATAAAATCCTTTAAAAATTAAGGCTCTAGTAGTGACGACCAACTCTTACATTACAATACATTAAAACTAAATATTTTATTTGTATAACTGCAAACACTTCACAAAACAAATTCTCTCACTAAAACCCATTTCTTCGCATTTCAAACCTAAACAATTCATAATTAAGTATACCAATTAAAAAATCTGCACATTACGTGATTAAATTAAAATTCCCATTGACTACCGGAACAACAAATCAACGCTAACGCTAAATAGATTACACGTAAAGTTTTTCAAATAAAAAAAAAAAATTACATAATCGTGTGAACATCTATCAACGACCGCGACGCGCCGCAAAAAAAAAACCCGAAGAATGAAGAAAAACAATAACAAACACCCCGAAAACTATCTTCCACTCTTGTTTCATTCTACAATCAAAACAGTCGCGCATCTCAGATAAAATCTACCATCCATGTCATTGAGCCGATCCAAAAGATACAATTTTTACTTTCACTCAAACCAAATTAAACGATGTTTGAACATCATAAAACAAAAACACCAACAAATATCCCGCGCTAATTAATCTTCATTTGAGGCTGGCTGTGGGAGATCCCAATCCAAATTTTAAAGACATCGTCGTCATAACTTGAAGTTGAGAGCAAAAGTTAAACAAATACCCCACCTACTACACGAATGGCTGAATCCATGAATGAAGGTGGCTGACTTGAGTATCTTTGAGATACTACGAGTGGCAAACGACTTGGCAAAAGCTTCCAAAAGGTACCTAAAAACTCACTCGATTGAACCCGTTGCTGTTGGCTGCCACCCTGCGGTGTACCGATCTACATACCTTCCAAGGTGATATTAAAAGCTTCTACAGTGGAGGCCCGCAAAAGTGAACACTCATTCAATCGGAGCGGACGGAGGTGAGTATCCGTATCAAAGCTTGGCTTAGCCGCTGGCATGGCGCTGTTAAACTGTTAAAAAAAAACAAAAAAGACCAACAAAATGTTACAGTTTGGACTTAAAAGCAATGTGTGGTGTGATATTGCCTTCTGTAGCAGCTAGCAGAAGGTAGGGACAACTTCCAAGCGACAACTTTTAATGTGGTGTTCCGTTAACAAACTATTAGATACTCTCGCTTTTTTTTTGTCGACCCAAGGAGGAGGCTTCGACGGATTATTTTTTTTTTTTTTTTCTATTTCGGCGAGTTGTTATAAATATCCAAGAAGTCCATCAGCGAGAGCTCAGTTAGTCAAACACCAGCAGCGTTTGGTGGTTTGTTCTTGTGTTCGAAATTAATATTAGATACTTTAAGCCGCGGGAAGTGAATGCTTTAGTTTTGATCGACTTTTTGGGTCTTAACACATTAATTGCTTTGCGTGCAAAGGAAGAAGCAGTGTTTTAATTTCTAATTATTATTATATTGTTAGTGTTGTAAAGGAGAAACAATAAACTTCATTGTTGAATAATAATTTGAAACAAAAATAAAAAAGTGTTTGTTGGATAGTTAAACGAAATTACGTGCAAATTGAATTAATTATTGCAGTGAAGTGCTGGAAATTTGGTTCGTTTTTTTTTTTTTTTTTTAATTAAATAAAGCATTAAGGACTGATTGAGGAACACACTTTCTTTCTTTAAAAGTGAACAATTTTGTGTGCGGGAATTTTTTGAGGATTTTCGGAACTATTAACTGGAGTCAATTCTAAAAAAAATATTTATCAAGGTGAGTGTTTAATTTGAAAATAAGTTAGTTGAAGAAAACATAAAACAAAAAAATACTGAAAATACCGTTTTTGAATATACCTTTCTTTTGCCCCATCTTACAAATGTGTAATTGTTTAGTAAACGTTTAAATTAACAATTATTACTTATGTGCTATTTAATTAGAATTGTGATTATCAAATTTTAAAAAGGGGCAAACGATTTACAATATAGATTAAAAATTTTTTGGATAGAGATTTTTTTTTAAATTATAAAATAAATTGTATAAACATTAATTTTTATTTATTCCGAATCGGATCAATTATTGAACTTTACTGTTCGGTGTCTAAAGTTTTTTGAAAAGGTTAAAAATAAATTAATTTAGCTCTTTTCTAATCGATACATTAATTGTTTTTGAAATAATATAAACATAAGGTTTTGTATTTTCACGTTTGACTCCCGTGAAATATCCAAGAAATATGTTTTCATACTGTTTTATTCAAAACGAAAAATAGCTTCAGTGTGGTGAATAAACTTGTTGTTATTTTGTTCATTAAATTTTGTTATTTAATGAATTTCTGTAGATAAGTAAAAATTTTATATTGGACGAAAGCTTACAATATTTATTTTAGGGATTCACGGAGCGAGGGGGATGCTGAATGCTTTGTATAATTTTGTTTCATGGCATAACATTTCTCCCTTCCGTCTTTTTCAAAATCTATTTCAAATTGTTGATCGATTTAAAATCGCTATAACGTTTAAACGCCAAAAAGAGCATTTCTTAAGTGCTTTAAATCCTTACCCATGTTTAAATTAAATTAAACAATTTTCGTGTTGAAAGTCATGTTTAAAAAAACACAAAAAAATAAGTTTTAAAATTATTTGCAAAACCTTAGAGTCAAAAGATTGTTTTTTTTGTAGAATAAATAAATTTTTTAGATGCTGACATTTTGAAAGAATAAATAATGACAATTGAAAGTCGTTGTATTATTCCAAAAACTATTCAGTGTTTTGAGAAAATTTAAACCAAATTGACGAAAAATATGAATAAATTGTTGAAATTATTTTTTTTATACAGCCTGAGCTTTAAAATACAGATTTTTTTTAAAAATAATTTTGTAAACAACCTAAAAATAAAAAAAAGCACTTTTTATTTTGAAAGATCAGCTCTGAATCTAATTCAGCAATACCTTTCAGAGGTAGTACGCAGGCAGTTTTCGCTTACTTCCAAATATCAAACTATTTAAAAACAACCTCTAGTATTCCGCAAGGTTCAATTTTATTACCTCTATTGTTTGCAATCTTCATTAATGATCTACCAATTACATTACAATTTTGTAAAGTTCTAAATTATGCCTATCGATTATGTCTAGTTATGCTTATCCTTATTGATATATGGTAGAAGTCGCCACTCCTCACAGAAATATATAGATCTGGAGAGTTTATTTCAATGGGCTACAAGAATTGAATTACGACTAACATATGTCAGGCTATCGTTGTGAACAAAAATTAAATTGACACTCTCTGCGTTTTCTCGTGCCATGTTTGGCAAATAGACCACGTTGATGAGATAAAGAATTTTATTAGTTAACTCAACATAAGCCTTGTCAGATCACGTTTCAATCTCACTTGGAAAACTATATGGCTAATTTTGAGGTCTCCACTCTGCTCTGTAGTGACATACCAATCAGAATTAAAATAGTGCCCACAATTCACCAACAGTATCTAAAAATATTCCTCTACAATACTTTTTATTTTATCCTACTAAAAATATTACAAATGTGAAAGTTACGATGTTTGGATGTGTGTTGCTCAATAATGCCAGAACGGCTGAACGAATCTGGATGAAATTTGGCACAGAGGTAGATTATAGTCTAAGATAGCACATATGCTACTTTTTATTCCGGTAAATTGTGTTGAATAATAAAGCTCTGGCTATAAAAGAACCTAGATTACGAGAGAAGACTCTTTATAGGCTGCAGGCTACTTCTAGATCAGCTCAAACGCGAGCGAAACCACAGGTAAATGCTAGTAAATTATAAATCTTCTTATTTTACTTGAAACAATTTGATACACTTTAACATCTGTTGGAAAAACTAATTCTTTCGCTGTCACAAAGAAGCAGGGTCCCTATAACACCCAGTTTTAACTACACCGCCCTGACTCCAAAAATAGATTGAATGACGGGAAAATTTGGACAAAATCTTTTAGTTCTTCTAATTGGCTTAAGAGTTTTCTTTGAAAATTTAAGCACGCAATAATATTTCATTATAAAATTTTTGTCTAAGATTTTTTTTTGAAAAATGTTCGGAAAATTTTTTTTGAGAGGAAAAAAGTTTTATGAATTCATTGGGCTGTGTTCATAGACGTATCTTAAACTACTGCTAAGTTGTAATCAACCAAACCTGGAGTTTGAGCTATTCATAAAAGTATTTAGACATATTATTAGGACTTAGCCTGGGGTCTAACTTTAAAAGTGGATGAAGTTGTCTTTCAATTAATTATAAGCTACTTAGTACCAGTTGTACAATTGAGGTTCAGCACTGAACCTCGTTTTTAAATTCTTGACCCGTGGGTTAACTTTATTTATTCCACCAAGATCGGTGGGTTAACTCTTGAACCACTCTTGAACCACCGCCTTAACATTAATTAAAACACGAACAGAGCTAAATCCTTTTTAAATTATGATCCGAGGATGAACTATGATTGTACAACTGGCTCTAAATGTCGTACAATAATTGAAAAACCTACATATACAGGTACTTTTGTCTGCCATTAGTTAGTCGATACAAATAAAATAAATTGGAACAAAAACTAATAAATTCTGAAAATACTATTTTTTCAAAATATCAATAGATGTTGAAATTTAAGAAGATTCTCAAAGACATACATTTGTTGCATGATATTGTGTTACCAGCCAGACAAAGAAAAAGATATAAGCCACGCGTTCAATACATTCGAGTTCAATGATAAAGATTTTTTTCAGCGACATCGATTCGAATTAGAATTATTAGAAACAGCAACATTTATCGTAAATTTGATCAATATTCAAGAAGCATCTTCATGGTACCGCCCAACCAACTGTTAGTTGGGATATTTCTGTAATTGCAAGAAAACTGGCATTACAGCTTCAGTCAGAAACTTCATTTTGATATAGTTTTTTATCATGTATAATTTTGATGTGAAAGATTCTCAATTTATATTTATATTTAAAACTAGCTTTTGCCCGCTACTTCGTACGCGTGGATTTTAGAATAAAGTAGGTATCTCAATAATTTTTTAGTTTTTGCACAACCGGTTCAAAATAGGGGGTATGCGTGGTATGACATACCTTACCAGCTCTACAGCCGTAAGATTTTTGGTTTCTGTATAATATTATTTCGAAGTATCATAACGGTTTAAATTGCAAAGTTGGAGATTTAAGTTCTGAAGCATTATACCTAAAACACGATGCTACCACTTTCAAAACGATGCTACGCGCCGATACTGCTATTATGGCAGCTCCACTTCATCAGTTTTGGGCGTAAGTATTGCTTGTTCACCGTTCTTTATGGTTACATTATTTTTCGATTTCTACTTTCGCTGAATGAGACATTGTCTATATGGTGATAAATAGCGCCATCTATGATGTTTTTGATGTAACTTCTATTCAGAACAACTAACTTATTTCTATTCATGTATATGTAGGTAAGTGTTGCGCTAGTTTGTGATTTACAGCGCCACTATGTAAGTGAGACGCTTACTTCCTAAAAATCTTTTAATTTTGCGTTAAGTTCATTGAATAACGGTAGATTGCAGCAATATTAAAAAAACAACCTGAATTATATATTTTCCTGCGATAAAATATAGCCTATATTTTAAGTTGGCGTACTATTAATAAATCTGCGAAAACCGCATTCAATTCCATGCAGTAGTTTTTGCGTGATGCGCGTACAAACATACAGACAGACAGACAGACAGACAAAAATTCTAAAAACGGTTGTTTTGGCTTCTGTGGGTCTAGTAGAGACTCCCCATATTAGTTTTGCATCTATATCTTCAATGTACAGACATCGACCAGTTACAATTTTATTATATGTATAGATGTGAATCTTACATTGTGGCACACACTTTCATTCGTACAACAGAAAATAACAGTTTTTGTTATCAATGTCTGCCTAACATTATGTGCTGTCATAATTTGAAGTATTATTGTAATAGATTTTTTTATTAAGCTATGACTACCTGAACACAGCTAAAAAATTGTTAATGAATAGCAGCTGTGTTTATCTAAAGAAGTTGGCTTAACATGTAGATTTTAATAAGTCACAACTTTAGTAAACATCTATGAATAGGGCCCATTCTCTTTGTTTCCAAAATATTCAAGAAACAAGAAACCTTTTCATTCAAACTTGCAATATGGATTTAAGCTTAAAATTATTCCTAGAACTAAATATTCTCCTGGAGATTACCGAATAAATACCAAGTTGGAAGCGAATTAGCCAACTTTTGTTTTAAAAACCTCACCTTAACAGCAAAAAAAACATATTGAAGATTTATTTTTTCAAATTTTATCCACAAAACTGAAGTTGAATTGTGTAAAGCGAAAAACATGAGTATCCCAATTTCCTTAAAACTTTGCAGACTTTTGACTTTCATAATTTACTATGCGCTAATAATTTTCCGTACGAAATATAATGCTTCTTTTAATTCCATGCAGACAGTTTTTTTAATAACTACATTCACGTACGTAATGTACAGACAATCGAACGAATTTCTTCGGAAAAGCCGTTTAAACGGTATGGTTGATGCTAAAATATGGTTAATGGAAGATCAAATGCTTATAATTAGATGTTAATTTACGCTGGTTCAACAAGTTCGAGTGGATCGTGTCAGTAATTTAATCATTTTAAGCGCCGACAAGTCAAATTATAAGGCTATAAGCTTTTTGTCACACGGAACAGTTTGGTCGAACAAGTAGCTAGCATTGTGCTCTTACCATCAGTAATTATTATTATCGATGTCCATAGTAATCATTCAAGCAAACAAATTGTTCCGTGATTAAAAAGTATCTAGTGGCAACTGGCCTGAGCTATACACTGTGACCACTCCGATGTCATTTAAAACATCTCAAAAAGTCTAAAAAGATCCTAATACGAAACCATTCCGTTATGATCACACTTTATAACGATTTAAGTTGGGATAAAAGATAAATCTTTGCCCTTTTTTATTTTTGTATCCCACCTTACCTTATATTGAAGGTTTTTAGCCGCACTTAAAGAATGTGAAATGCCTTAACTTGGCAAATTTTTTCCGATTAAATCTGTGTCCGTCCATCTGTGCGTCAACATTTTTAAGTTTTGTTCAAGGGTGATGCTTAGTTCTTGAACCGGTAAAATCCGCCCACAAGCGCTTTTTTTGTTCAACAATCTCATTTTGGCAAAATTAAATTAAGCACAACGCTAAAATATTGCGCACACACGCTTAAGGTAAATCTTCTTCCAATTAAAACAAATTATTTTAGTTTGGTTGTGGCTGACACCCACTTTTCATAAAAACCACCAATATTGTTTTTATAAAATAACAATGCTTATATTCAAGCGAAAAACATAAAATTTTGTGGGTATTACTTGCACATTAACATCTTGTGTATGAAATCAAAAAAAAACATATGCCTAAAAATTGACATGATCAAAGCTCAGTTAGTGCTTAAATTTTTTGTACAAATTTTTAGGGCCCGCCCACTTTTAAGGGGCTTTTCCGTCAAATGTCGTAATATGCATAAATTTTTTTTAATGTTTTTAACTATCGCTCGCAGTTTTCAAATAAGAAGATGATCTCTTCAGTTTGTATTCCTTGGTTATGTAGCAGAGTGTGGTTCAAGAATTGTTTAATACACCAATAATCGCTATTTCCATTCAAAATCTAATTTTTAAAAATTTAAGTTTTGTTTTTGTTTTCTTCAAATCGATCTGCAAGCTTAAAATTGAATGTGACTTAGCTCATAGGAATTGCCTTGGCAATAAATAGTCTCAACTTTGGGGATGGCATGCGCCTTTTTACTTGCGATTATAGGTACTATAAGGCAAGTTATGGATTCGTGGATGGTATCTAGGATTTATTTGGCCGTCCCTCGGAACATATTTTTTATTTTTGCTCTAGGCCCAAAAATAACGGCACCTGCCATACAATCGTGAAGAAAAAAATTGATTTTCTCAAAAACGGCTCTAACGATTTTAATAAAACTTTCAGGATGCTATTTTTGTAAGACAATCTATCTTTTGGTTGGAAAATATTTTTCAAAATTTGTCTTATAACGCGGTACCTCTCATAGAACCAGTATTTTCAAATCAAATTTTCTCGTAAACTATACATTCGATTTCAATAAAATTTTGGCCACAGGAAGTCATTTATAATTTTATTAATATGGCATTTCAAATTTTTCAAAAACTTTTTTTTTTTGATTTTTTATAATTTTTTCAAAAAATTTTTTCGAAATATGTTGGAAACGGGTATATTGATTTTTTTTAAGTTATTTTTTCAAATGTAAACTACAGATTGCCATATATTTGCATGCCCAAATAAATTTCAAAATATTTTTTGGAAAAGTTTTTCAAAAATAACCTTTTTAAAAAAAAACTGGTCGAACGATTTTCAATATTTTTTTTTCCTAGATTTACGTATAGCTTCGAAATTTTATTGCATACTTTGTTTTTCCGAGAAAACTCTTAAACTAATTTAAAAAATCAAAGAATTTTCGAAATTATTTAAATTTTTTTAATAGCCATATTATGCAGCCACAATAAGGAATTGCTTATCATAAGAGCAAGTTCGTGCGACCCAGTCGTGCATTTTATTTTATATCGCTAGGGAATTCATACTCATAAATAAATGGGGAATAGGGTATCCAACAGTTTGTTGCAAACGTACTGTAGCTCTCGCTTTTATTTTGAAGTTTTTTTTTAGCTTGTTTTTTTAAGTAGTATACTGGGGAAAGCCTTTTTTGCAATTGAAAAAAAAAATTGTTCACAGAATTTGAATTACACATTCTGCAGGAATTTTCCGTTGAGTCCGAACGGCTGCAGACAAGCACTTTTTCATGAAAAGATTTTCTCTTTTCACTTCCTCTCAAGAGGCAGTACGCCGGAAAAAACTTTTTTCAAGTAAGGAATCGAACCCAGAACCTTCGGTGTGAAACTAGCACTTACGCCAAGGGGTACTACCACATAATACAGCTAAACAAGATAGCGCTGTTACGTTTTTCATGAGTGTCCGTGACGTAGATCCACGTAAAAACAAAAATGCAAATGCGTTGCGTGTCCGTGGCGTAAACGAATCAAAAATGAAAACGGAACGGCGCTACCTGGTTGAGTTGTATCATTTACTTTTCTATTGAAGTCTTACAGCATTTTTTGCCGCTGACTCTTTCTTAAACCGATCAAGAGGACCTAGTGAAAGGAAGCCTGCAATTGGTGTGTTATTCCTGATACAAGCTGGTCTTTAAATTGATAAGCGTTTTGGCATCGGTTACATTCTTTAAGACTGGCCACCATAATAAATAGAGATCGGGCTTAAGAAGACAGTGTACAATACATGTACATCGAGTGAATGGTTTTACGGTTTGATCTACATATTTTGCCAAAGATCCACCTACAGGCTGGCGTAAAATTCAGTTGAAGCTTTTTCTTTCGTTTTTTTATATTTCAACGAAGTAGGATGACACTTCATTAATCTAAGCAATTTTCAAGTGGCTGCACATGCACAGCTGCCCAGCTATAAAATAAATTTAAAAAAACTCCCAAGTCGCGACTCAAATTAACACCTCTTAATTGAAACTCTGTTTCAAAAATTCAGGTTTATCTAATTGACCATCTTGAAAAGCAATCAAACTTCAAAAACCTCCCCGATGTACTGCAATCCGCAAATGTATATTCCAGGTCAATTTATATATAAGTTCCTGAATGCTGCTGCCACATGCTGTGTGGAACAAGAAGTAGGCAACAATTCAACCAAAAGTTAATGACCATACTGTATCTGGGTTATTTATTGTTAATGTGAGTTTATAGAAGGCGTTCTCAAAGATACTCGAAATTGCAAAAAGCCATTTGTTTTTTATTGCATAATGCGGTGTAAATAAAATTTTATGCTGTGCGTGGGCGCAGATACAAGTGCGGTTACATAAATTACTTGTTTTTTTTTTTGACTCATGCTTAAAGAATGGACATTGGACAGTTCAATATCACTTTCGATCAACGCACGGACAATGTAACCATAACTTGTTACGAATAAGTTTTTTTTTTTTAGAAATTTGAAATAAAACGGTCAAGGACAAGAAACCAATTCATTTCTCACAAACAATATAAAGACATCAATTAAGACTCTTCTTTGGAATCAATTTTGACATGAATGTTTCCTTTCTCGTTTTACATAAATTATTATAATTTTAATAACCAAAGTAGCAAAAGAAAAGTTAGTTCAAAATTTTTTTTGAACCATAACCTTTCACACAGCACGCACAAGGTCTCTCACCTTTTATTAATTTTTTGTTGCTTTTTTTTGGAATCAATCAATCTTCAATCGATTTCCCTGAAACTTTTTGTTTACCATTTCTTCTTTCCATCCGATATCCAAATATCGACTGTGATAGTGATGGGGATCTGGAAAAGTAATTTATTTTCAAAATTATTGAGATTGAAAGCCCAAGCACGACTATCTCTAGCTTTTCCATTTAGATGCCATAAAATGATTTGTTGCCAGCAATTAATAGATTCAACAAAATTTAATGCTTGGGACCTGCCCTACTTTAAATAATTTTTTTTCTAAGTGATCTTTATAGTCCATGAATATTCAAAGAACAAGGAAACTTTGCTTGGCCATGTTACCTTGGAAAATAATGCTAACAGCAAAATAGAGAACTGCCTACCATTCCAGTATGCTCGGAGGTACCTACCTAATCTATTTTGATTGTTCTTTGAACGATTAGTTGGACTAGGCCTTTGGCTTAGAAGATTTATCAAAACTGAATATGTCGGAATATATACCTCTGATATAATTTTTCATAGTAAACCTTACCCAGTTAACCTACATATATGCGACCATGCATCTGTTGGATATAATGTTGTATCGATTAGTTATACCCTGAACAATGGCAGGCATGGACCCATATTACATTTCAAGGCTACTTTTAATTGTTGTTTAAATGCTGCTAGGCTCTTAAATTAACCTTAAGTTCAAAGCTTTCGTAGAAGTTTTGTAACGAAAAATATATTTATGAAATAAAAAAATAGGCACATGCCAAATAACTTCATGGTTAAGAAAGGAAACCAAAAAGTGTTTAAAGAAATCCTTGGCAAGTTTTTCTGTCAGTTCAAAGTGGAAAAATTGCCGCATATTTTTCTTGGGAAATCCAGTTCTATAATGGACTGTGAGCATAGTTATTACTCGAGACACAACCAGTGTTGTTCCATGTAGACAAAACATGAAGACTACACGATTGTCTACGTGTAAACAATTCAACGTAGACAATTCATCATTGTCTACATGTCAATGTATTTTTTTGGTCTTCCCATTGTCAGAATGAGGGTGTAAATAATATGCTGAGAGGGATTTTAAAGATGTTTCGTGATGCGCCTTAAATATACATATCTGGGAGTTTTAAACTCAACCAAAGATGAACCGCTTCTCCAGCGGAACAATCAACCGCTGGATACCTGCTTATTAAAGTGCAGACTGTGTCAAGAAGCTATAGATATAAACTGCAATATGCTACATATTTGTTGTTAGATTTCATCAAAGCCTTTATTCCAGACAGACCAGACATATTTCAACAACAAAAAACTGAACTATTAGATAATTCAATTTAAATCATACACGCACCTTTTCTAAATCGAAATATACCTCACAGAATAATCATGAATGACAGATTGGAATGGAATGTCTTCATAGTCTACATTTTTGACATTGTCGACTTCATTGTCTACATTGTCGACATTGTCTACATTGTTGACACAATTGTCTACGTAGAAAGGTAGACAATCAAAATCGACGTGTAGAGAAACTACACTGGACACAACCGATCGACGCGCCAGCTGTAGACGAAATATAAAACTTAGACGAACTCTAAGTAATAGGGTTTTCACACTGGACCAAAAACTCAAAAAGTTTACGAAACCTAGTTGGAGCATTAACACTGAACAAAAACTAGGTTTTGTTTGACATTTTATGAATATGTGAGTGTTTGAAGGTACTTTATCCAAGAAATCCCTTGACATCTAATGAAAATCCCACTCAAATAAGAAATACACTCTGAGAACACTACACTGTTTTATCGACGAGTTGATGGTGCCAAAAGATCAGTTTGTTTTCACGTTTTCACATAGGTACTTGCGATTGCAAATAGGTTTTGAAGAGTTTTATCAAAAACTACTAGTTTATGAAAGAGACAAATGTATGGGAAACCTTGTGGTTTGGTGTAGGTTTTGGGGTTTTAGACAAAAACCGAGTTTTTGATCCAGTGTGAAAAGCCTATAAGATACACGGAAATGGCAGTTGTTATTCCAAAAAGTGTTCAACGAAGAAAGACCTCGGAAAGAAAAAGATTATTTTTCGCAAAAAGCGACTAAGACAAAATGAAAGAATGTATTCAAAGATTGTGTTATTCAGAAACTGAATTTGTTGGAGCAAGTTTGACATAAAAATAAACGTCAACATAAATGACACATTAATTAATCATTAATATTGATAAAAATGTCATTTCAATTATTTTTCGTTGTGTTATTTTTTATAAAATTCATGTCAATATACTCTGTATTCACAGGCATACGTTTGCATGAATTTTCATTGGCGTCAGTAAAAAGTGAAAGTAAAAATTTATTATTTTTAAGATACACGAAAAACAGTTTTTGAATAAAAAATATGACATTTCAATTTAAAATCCTACTAACTTTTGATATTGGCTTATGGCACCCTTAAGAAGAGTGTCCACTACAATAAACGGTGAATCTTTTACTCAGTATGCAGTAATGCTTACAGGAACAGCAACCCCACCACAATAAACTGTGATCAATTGAGTTTTCCCATTGCATATATAAACTATAGTATTCCCACTTGAGGTGCGCCATCTACCGACGAAAAACTAAGCTCTAGAATACCATGGGAAGCAACAACAACAATTTTTTTTGCTTCCACCATTTTAATTGTTGTTGTTGCCCCCCATAGTATTCTAGAGCTTAGTTTTTCGTCGATAGATGGCGCACCTAAAGTGGTAGTACTATAGTTTATATCATAGACATATTGGACTGGACTTGGTATGGACTGCTAGTCGAATTTAGTTTCGCGCCACTCAATTACAGTGGTGATAAGATAACGTCTTAATTTTAAATATTAAAGGTTTCTTAACGTTAGCTCCCGTATATCGGTTTTTCCAGTTTCAGTCAATTTTGTTTAGGTTTTACCAAATTTGCATTGATCGAAAAGTTTGTTTTCATCGTACTATTGCACCCACAGAGCAAGTTCGTGCGACCCAGTCGTGCATTTTATTTTTATTTATATTTCTATTTCTATTTTTATTTCTCATTATGCTCAAGTATATTCCTTGCTGTAATTGAGTGGCGCTGTGGGTTATGTTGGAACCAACGTGAAGATGGCAACTAGCAGTCCATATATAGTATGTCTATGGTTTATATATACAATGGTTTTCCTCTGCAAAAGGAAACGCTCTACGACAATAAACGGTTTGGCCTAATGCCGGTCTTCAATACACTGCGACAAACAGCGAAGTGGAATGCTGGCAGAAAAACTTTGCTTACAAAACTACGAGTAGTTGAGATTTCTGTCTGGTATTCTCAACAGCGCACCTTCGATTTGAGATCTCTATTCCCGGGACTATATTTGTAATACAATATTGTGCTAATGGTAGAGAGGTCGAGTCTGATTTTCCATCCAAATTGTACTCCTCCTTATGTAATATTTTTGCAAAAAAGAAAAAGTGAATTTTAATACTAAAAGTTAAAAACACATGCGTAAATATATAATTCTTCATGTTTGGCGAATGTACTTTGCTGTTCTTCTGGCATGAAAATTTGGAAACGGGTGGAGCCAAATCAGCGAGCGTTCTGGGGTACATGGGTAGTCGGAGTTGCCCTAGAAGAATGAGGCGATGGTTATTGCTTCACGTGATGGTGATTTTATTCTCGTAGGTTTACTGTAGGAAATCAACGTGGTGAGGGGGGGTGGTGTGAAGAAACGTGTAACTTCCTTACAGTGTAAGCCTGACATAGTACGTTGATGCCTAAAGCACTTGTAACGATAGGATTCCGAGTCCCAATGTTCAAAATTATAATGTAAAAGATGCTTCTCTTCTCGTCAAACTCTTGAGTTTAGGTTAGGTTTGCGTGGAAATGTTTGAAGTAATATTTAATCACCATTTATATTCCATTTTCTTGAATTTTAAAGTTTATACTTTTGTTTTAAGCTTCTTTGTAATTACTGGTAACATATTTTATCAAAATCGTATGTCATTTTTGAAAAAGTTCTTCTTTGTGTACGGAATGTGATTGTTATGAAATTGGATCGCTTCGCAAAAAGATATTCCTTGAAATTGTACTCCTTCTCAATTAGTTAATGTCCATGATGTTGGTGGTCTTTCAGTGGTCCACATGGTGCACAAAGTGAAGAGAGAAATCGATGCTCAACTAATTGGTCATGTATGTATATATCTGTAACTTCATGGAATGGTCGCTTGCTGACAGAGCACATTTCCTTACAAAAATTCTGTCCTCGGAAGAAGAATTCAAATCGTCTCGAATTGCAATAACGAACCCACATTTTGATAATAAAATTTTATCATTTAGACTGTTATTCTCATTAATTGTGTGCTGTTGGACTGTGTAACTTGCAATGGAAATTTGGCATCAGTTACTGAATAACAAACAGATTTGACAGATGTCACTAAAACAACATGGACGCCAAATCTATCAGCACCAATTGAAAAATCTTTTTCCTTTTGACATAGACTTCCACTTCAGAATGAGCAATTTTTAATTGACAATCTCACTATTCAAACGTCATTTTGTTACTCACCATATAGAGCAGAGTTGTAGGTGGCAAGCAACTCGTGTCCTAGATAACACATAAACTGTTCGAAATCAGCAAAAATATAACAACCATCAAAAAGACCTTGCTTGTCAATTTTCGTACCCTCAATACTTTCAAATCTAAAAACATGCAAGGTATGAGTGAAAGGGCTTATTCATTTAGATTTAAGAAGAATTAAATATTTCAAAATGTGTCCAAAACTATTAAATTCCAGCCTGTCTAATCATCAGAGAAGCTACTTCATTTATTCGCAAAAAAACCCTTTAATTTTCTGAAGGCCAGATGGCAAAACATCGCTTCAATGGCAGCTAACTTTAACAAACGTTTATATATTGAAAGCCACAATCATAATTAAATAATTATGACTTTCATGGCCAATTTATGCTCCCAAGATCCGCTATCAAAAAAATAAAGAGGAGCTTTCTAACAATCCAAATTTGCATGCATGTCACAATCAATGCTGAAGATGAAAATCCAAGTAATATATTTAAATTCAAAACTGCAATCTCTCCAAAGTCACAAAACCACTCCTTCAGCAAAAAAAAAAAAAAAAAAAAAAAAAAAAAAAAAAAAACCAACAACAACAAGAAACAAACAATAAATTGCACTTTGATTGGCCCCCAGGGGAGCCGGTGCATGCTGGCGGATGGCTCTGGGGAATTCTTTTATACTTATTCTGTTGACATTCTCCTTGCAGTGAGTGTAGAAGATATTTTGTATCTCATAGTTGTTGCTCCAAAAGGTAGCATTTGAAGAGCTCGCTGTAGCTGTACAATATCTAGGCGTTCTTCTTTGTAAATTTATCTTATTTATGCCATCTCAAGGTGTGACTGCATAATATAAGAGGCAAAAGATACATATATGAATGAGTTCTGTGTTACTTAAACGTGTGAATAATATCCATCATCAGCATCAGGAGCTGTCAGCATTGTTGTTAAACATTTTTTTTCTGAGGCATTGACCGAATAATAAATTAACTTTTTTTGTGATGATGGGTTTTTAATTAATTACGAAATTTTAATTTATTCAAATAGCAAAAAAAAAAGGAACAGATTTTAATCATATACACTGCATTGATACTGGAATTGATTGATCGGAATAATTTATTCCGAAACTAAATTTCGATTTCATTATTGGCCGTGACTTGTTGCAACAAATTCATAATAAATAAGCTTTCTTTCATTTTCAAGTCCTAAGCTATTAATTCTATTTTATAATGAAGCCACATTTTGCACAAATGATTTATTTGTTTTTAAAATATTTAATAAAACTAATCGATTAGATGAATGACATGGTGGTTCAGTGGTAGTAGCTGCGAGGGTATATACCATCATCGTAGTTTGATTACTCAATTAAGTTTGACTCATGTGTCGGTTTGTAGTATGGTTTGATGGCATCTCTGATTAAGCGGGGCTGTCATTAAATTCGCGATAAATTTGAAAGTGTTTTTGCTGATTTGTGATTGTTTTAATGTGAGAAAAAATTAATTATGTATTGCAACCGTTGGCTGACATTAAAATAGTGTGTTTAAGTTTTTAAGTGAATGATATCTCAATTAAATGTTTCAATCGGATATGAATTAGATAGTAGAGCATTACGGCACTTCGGGCAAGTATTTTGTAAATTAGACCTTGTTTTCGACACAATGATACAATTTAAGTACACTTTCAACATATTTCAACTATTTTTATTTGAGTTATGTAAAATTGGAGGGATAAATGCAGTTTTAATCGATATTTCCATCAACTATTGCTCATACGTTTAAACAAGTTTTTGTTGAAAGTCAAACAATTTTTTTTATCAAGGTCAGTAAATTAAACAGTCACTTGAAAGAACCCCAAAATATAATACTCAAAAAGAAAACCATCATTAAGAGGGGGAGGGCTGGAAGAGATTTGAATTATTGACACAAGCTTACTTTATCTTGCGCGAGGCATTAATATAATGTCGTGTTAAATAAAATAAAACACAATTTCTTGCGATTTAACACTAAGAATTATTATAATGTTGGCAGTTTTCATTTAAGCTGGAAAAGCCCCCAAGAAAAACCCAATTAGCGCCAGTGTGCGCCGTTTGTTAACGTAACTAAACAACTTAACGAAGGATTGGAAAAAGGATGTAATCGGATGATTTTAATGAGTGATTGGTGAGGTTGCAGCGATTTCATCTGTTGGGCAATCTCCCAATATAAAAGCAAAGTGACCAGACTACAAACTTTAGGTCGTTTGATGCAACAGAGACCTGTGTGAGATTCATGTCCCGAGAAAGGTTATCTGCGATCCCTTGACTTTTGGCTGACGGAGTAGGATGAGAGGAAATTTTTACGTAGAAGGACGGGAAGAGCTAGACGACTTAATCTGCCAAGCCAGCCCTGTGACAAATTCATGTAACCGTACCCTAGACTTTATGCTCACCTAGGCAGGTTGCTGGTTGATGAGATTACACTAGAGTAAAAGAGTTGGCCCAGTACCGACACCTATGCCAGGTGTATGTTTCTCATAAACAGCTCTTCTGCCAAACCTTCGATTGCTTAAGTCGGAAGGGAGGAGGGAAGACAATCAAATGTTGCCAAGGTCTCCCAAGCCGATTTCATGCAATCAGAATCCAGACTTTATGCCACTTAGGCAGGGTGCTATGTTGGTTACGTAACATTGAAACCGTTAAAGGGGTCAGCCAGGTTACTGGATTCAGAATTGGAACCACGTCCAACAATCATACCCCACCACATAGGTGAGATGTATGATTCATAGACGGGTCCTCTGTTAATCCTTTTATTGTTTGTGTTGGAAAGTAGTTGAGGAGGTTAATAGTCAGGATAAGCGATTTATTCATAGCCATTTTGTCGCATCGAGGAAGTTCATCCGCAGATCTTTGATCCTTTTATCGGTTAGTTCCCCAAGGTCTTCATGAAAGGATTTACCTAGGGAGGTATTTTCTGAAGTCCTCCAAAGTGCTACCAAAAAAACTTGCTTACTTACTTACTTACATAATTATGTTGGCTCCACTAGAGCGTGGTGCTCCTATGCTTTGCTACAGTCGTCTTCAAGTTTGAACTCCAAGTTGTCGGAGGTCTCCCTCTACCCAGTCGCTCCATTGGAGATGAGGTCTACCTTGGCTTCTGATTCCCTCTGGTTTGGCGTTGAAGACTTTACGAGCCAGAATGTCGATGTCCATTCGGTCTACATGGCCCAGCCATCTTAGTCGTTGAATTTGAATTTTTCTGGCTAGGCTTATGTCGCTGTACAGCACGTAAGTTCATCGTTGTATTTTCTTCGCCAAATGTTGTGTTCTCGGTTTATGCAGACAGGAACATAAATCGATCATAACACTTTTCTCTCGAAAACTCCAAGTGACGCAAACTTGCTTCAAGCATTTTCCCGTACATTTTTGTATCATTATTTCTCCATTTTACAACTTACAGTACATTCGCAAGCCAATTCCGCAAAAACAAATTCAGTTTCACAAGATAACTGCAGACTAGATCAGTCAATCTTCAATCTGACTGAGAAGTGCAGCCTTGCTAAAGACAGCGGTTTAACTTTAGTTTGCATTCAAAAAGACCTTGGGTCTTACACAGGCATATAGTTAAAATTACTATTATTATAACTTTACTTTTTATTTTCTATCATTTGAGACGTTTGATCTATTCACTTGCCATCTAGAAATAGGAAAGAAGCAATCGGCAAGAATACTCTTCGCCTATACATTCGGGCAGTGTCCTGAACATGACATTAAGATTTTCTATGAAAACGCCCAAAATTGGGAGATAGAGGATATTAAGACTGTAGGCTGTACTAAAATGGATCGAAATAAGAGGAAGCTAAGTGTCAAAACCGAACGAAACTTTGCCGTCCAACCTGTGAAATGAACATGATACATATAGTGGACCGAACGGGCCCGTCCGCGACATTCCGACTATTATAGTTCAGACTTTCACCTTTAGATAACGCCAATGTGCGACTAATACCAATCTATCTGAAGGACAATCTAGAGTTGTAGATGCCTGAAACTAAAAATGAAACCCAAGCAGTTATCACCAGGTTAAGGGGCCAGTTATAGCGACACGGAAAACCAAACCGAAAAAAATTTCTAATTTAAAATTTTGTATGTTCTGATTCGATTTTAAAGACAAATGCTACACTGGTCTATGCCAATCAATGCAGAGAATGTTTTTTGTTCTTAATAATTTTAATAAAACAAATAGTTTTTGTTAAAAATGTATTTTTTTATGTTTCTTTTATACGTATAACAGAAAAATGATTAAATACATTTTTAACAAAAAGTACAAGTTCAATTCAAACTTTTATTTGCAAAAAAAACTCTCTCAGTTGATTGCAATCGATTAGTGTAGCATTTGTGTTTTAAATTTGATTATATTATACCAAATTTTCCTTTTGAAAATTTTTTCGGTTTGGTTTTCCGTATCGCTATAACTGGCCTCTAAAAATGGACAAAAATTGTTTAGACAGGCTAAGGATGAACTGGTCAAGAGCATACACTGGACAATCATGTTAAAATTTCACTACCTAAACATAAACTTAATAAGAATCCAAAATGTTCTCAGCTTCAAACTATTATCTGAGGATAGTATACCCAACGAACGGCTAAATCTACCCCGCCCACAAAAAAGAAGATCGCCCACCCTGCACCAGCTGTAGAGGCAGCTATATACACAATCCTGTCCAGCTTTTTATGAGAGCGTATCGACGTTTCAATCGGTATTCACCAATGCAGCTTCAAAACAAGAAAAACTCCGATCAACCAAATCTTCACATAGCGCAATATCTCGGGGAAAACCAAGAATGCTTCAAACTGTTAAATACACTTTCATCATTTTTTTCATATCAGGAATTCTGTTTTATTTAATATTTATTAACTAAGTTTCCTATAAAAAAGAAAATTATTTAAGTTCCCCTATGCTACACTGTGGTAGGTTAGCTTAAAGAAATGTTATTGGTCGGACGTGAATTCCAACTCCACGCACTTAAGGCCAACTGCTAGCTAGCTATGTTTTTTCTCAAACTTATATCAATTACGCTATAAATTTTTGCATTTATCATTAAATAATAATTTAGTTTAAGGCCAGGTGTAATATAACAGGAAGAAACCCAAACCAGGCTATAAAATAATTATGGGTGTGGTGTATATACCTATGTTAATAAAACATATCAAAGGAAATTTTAAGCACTAACTAGTGCAGTTTAAATAGAAAGCAGCAATTCTTAGCTATTTAATGTTAATTCCTACTCCACACCAACATAACTTTCTCATAGTAACATATTTTGTATCTTAAAATTAAAAATGCAAATCACAATCGCACACATGAGATTTGTTGTCCAGCAGCACTTCATGCACTCACACAGCTGTCATCGATCGATTTTAAATTTCAAAAAACCAACAACAACAAAAGTCATGAATTTCCATTATTGCCAATTGCCAAGTTGCAAGCCTTAATTTTTCAACTCATACATCATTTTTAGTAACGGGTTGTGTCCATATTCAGCTGTGATTAGTGTATCGCTCTTCTTTTGTCAAACTCAAACTGACAAGTCACTTGACACTAGCTATGTATTTGTATGCTTTCTTCATCGTTCAAAATGGTCTGATACAAGTTTTATTTTTTATTATTTTACCACACGCTCCGCTCATGCTTCTGAGTCAGGATATTGACTTGATCCATTTTATTAGCAAATGAGTAATAAAGCCAAATATGTCCATAAGCACTGTCAACCAGAGGCACTGGATTTTGACACAAGTAATGTTGATGTAAATCGTATGCGAGTACAACGCGACGCGACGTAATGTATCAAACGTAAGTTTCACTCTTTTGTTATGTTAATGTCATTTTATATGTCAAAACGTCAATCCATCCAAATGATTGCTCCTTTTTTAATTCACACTCTAAATAAGGTGAAATTTGACATCGCCGACTCTGTGATCAGCAAAAAACAAAAATAACTATCTAAATAAAAGAATTCCGACGATTGGATAACAATTGGGCATGGACTGGACACGGGTGGACGTAATGACGGGAAGTCGACGTTTCGTTAACTCTCAAACGAAGCCAACAACTTCCAAATGAGTTACAAGAATGGTAATTGCAGGTGTGATTAAATTGTTCGAGTTCGTGGCTTCATTGCTCCAGCGAAGTCGTGTGGATTATTTCGGATCAAATTTGAAGCTAAACGCGAGCAGTTTCTTCCTGCAACTGCAATTGAATGAATTATTGAAATGATCAGCACCTGTTATTGTGAAAATGATCGATTAAAATGGCATAATTGATTGAACTGGGAATAAAGTGTTAATAAGGAAGCGATAATGTTGTAGTGAAGTCAAAGAGGTGTTGATGTGATGTTAGTTTTGGGGGATTTTTTAATTAGGTCTTTGTGAAGGAAACTGCATTTATGAAATCCCCTGGAGTAAGGTGCAGCGTCCTTTGGGTAGTAAGCAGAGAAAACGATAGTTAAATCAAAAAATACATTAAAATAAACTAATTAAAAAATTCCACGGTTCCGTATAAGAAGCATTACTGAGCGCTCTGTTAATTATAATCTGTTTTAATGTTTTCTGGTTAGGATCCCTCGGGATACAAGACATTTGTGGTACATGGTAAAAGTGGATTAAAAATAATTATACTTATCCATTTCAAATGAAAGCAAGCGCACAAACATTTTGTACTTCATCATCTGCTCCGTAAGGAAGCTAATGGATAATTTTAATTATATGGGCTTGTAAGTAATTAATTTTCTATTGTTATTGCACTCACGAATGTTTTTGCATTCAGTTGTATCTTTTCCTATGGGTATTTAATATTTGAAAACATTTTGAACAAACTTATCAAGAGCGAGAAGAAATCGAGCCGGTTGTTCTGTAGAGAATTTTTAAAGCCAAAATGGTGGTATAGCACGAAAAATTCGGCAGTTCGTGGTTTTAACGAATCTTTGAAATTTTATTATTGTGAACATCATTTTTCTCTTTAATTAATATGTCAAAAATTATGTATTTTCATATAGTTTTGTTTTTTACCGAATAGTTGTAAACTCCTTAGTAAGAATTAGCCTTTTAAAATGAAGCTTTTTTATAATCATTGTGATTTGAAACTCGATGAAACGAAAATGCGTCACGAAGAAAGATTGAAGAAAGAAAAGAAAGAAGATAGAATTGAAGAGCAAAACTAAAACATGGTTGTCTGTAAAGTTGGTTTACGGACGATAATTTTACGTGATAACTACTGTCTCTCTTCTACTCAGACGCATCTTAAGAGAGATAGATGCGTCACAAGCCGAACGCTTAAGCCGATCGTGCTTTCCTATCGCTTGTTCCGCGATTTCGCTTGCTCGGTCGGCGCAGGCTTAACGTCACAATTTTTCGTGCGTATGATTTATAAGACGTTATCACCCGCCTCCCACATCAAGTTTTCAAAAACAGATTGATCATTAAGTTTTTCTTCATTCATAGTTTTGGTTTGGCAATATTTTAAGACGGTACTTGCATGCATGAATCGATATTTTTTTAGCGACCAATTGGGAAATATTGACTCAATTTTCTTAAAGATAGGGAAAATTATTTAAAAAAGAATTTATCAGTTGTAATTCGCTCAAAAATATTTTATTGGAGAAAGTAATTAAATAAGATGGATTATTCAAAGTAACGATACTGCCTTAGGAACAGTAACTGTACATATTATGTAGTTGCAGCTGAAGTTGAGTTTACTTGAACTTCAATTAATTCAATAGCGATTAATTCAATAGGAGCCTTGCTATAAGAACCACTTTTTTACTTTTGACTTTGACAGCACTACGTACCTTAGCTGCAGCTACAATACCAAGGCATATATTCGTAAAAGTGGTCATAGATAAAAGACATTATATAAAAAACATATAGCAAAACAAACCATTAACTCATTTCAGATTGTAGGTGAAGAATGAAGAGATTTAATAGAGAAAAGCACATGCTGCAAATATTGTCATCATTGAAATTAATAATGAAACGAGAGCTTTACGTTATACGATTTCAAAAAGTGACAAGTATTCAAGGGCGGAAAAAATAAAACGAATTTTGTTTCATTTTACATTTAAATTTACTGCATCCGCAGCGCTCTTAACGAAAAAAAAAGACATTACTAAAAACTTCCAAGTGATATTACAAAACGTTAAGTGGGCTTAAACTTGAAATGCCATTTATTGGTTGGCTTAAAAATTTCTTGGGCAGCTTCCTTCCAGTCCATTACAGGGCATTCTGTCGTTCCAAGCTTTTTTACAATTCCGTGTTCACTAAAAATATCATAAAACTCTTCAGGAAGGAGGATGGCTTCTTCGTTTTGCACAGGATATTTAGAGCCGTTTTGAAAATAACTCTTGATTTGTATGAAATATAGGTACGTTTTGATTTTAAAAAAAAACGTATTTAGCATCGGTTTGATCCTTAGCTCAAAATATAAATGCTTTTAACTCCTTATATAGGTTGATTTTGAAACTTGATTTGTTCATCATCTGGTAGCTCGCTTTGATGCGCAAATTTCTGTGTATCACACTCCATATTTTCAAAAAAGTGCCTTTAGGGTCGTTTTGATTGTCAACGTCACTATTGAAACTTAAAAAGTATTTTATTTATTTCTGAGCACAATTGCTTTCGCAGAAATCACAATGCGACGATAATGCATACTTCCATTAATGAACTGTCGTTTTAGAAATGTCTTAAATGAGAAATGTCATACAATCAAATTCAAAGCAGGTGCATCGTAACATAGACGAAGCCGAAGCCAAAGCGTGTTTTTGATTGAGGCATTAAGGTGTTAATAAATTGAACGCTATTCGAGCGAAGTTGGCTACGATTGCTTATAGGCTTATAGAATACTCGGTTTAGAACAGGGATGTGCTAGGAGGAGTAATAAAAACAGACCATTACCCCCTTGCCTAAAAAATCCTTAACATATTTTGTGCAAGCTCGGTCGTTGGTCTGCTTTGCATATCTGTGGCTTGAGCATTTTTGAATGACTTAAGGTAAGACCAAACTAGGCGGAACTTCACATCAATCATTCAATGGAACCCTGTTGCAGTGGAACAAATGGTGTAATTCCACTGGAATGCAGTTTTACCCAGTGCGGTCTTGACTTCACAAAATGAGTTGTGATTTTCAACAAATCAATTTTGATTATTTAAAATGTTCTCAGTAACTGCCGGAATAAATTGTGAACACATGAAAACTTTGTTTTCTATTTTGTTTCAAGTTCTCAATTTATTTAAGTCATTAACCCAATTTTCTTCTGACCGCACTAATCACAACCAACTCGCAAGGTCCATACTCCATATATAACATTTCCCAGCACCACAATTTATTGTCCGAGAAAAAATAAATAATTGTCTGTGATTTCTGGTCCATTGACATCTGGATCGGAATTTCATTGAACTGAAATTGACGTTAGTTATTTCTCTTACAACAAGACATACATATAAACATAAAGTCATTGATGTGTAACTTGCAACATGGACTACTACAGAGCGTTGTATAATGTAGTGACTTAATCTTAATCAACTGTTATACTTTATCGAAACTATAACACTCTACAACGAACACTTAAAACATGCAGAAGCTGTAATATAGTTTACCCTGTAAATCAGACTGTCAAAACAAACAATTAATTTGGACAACCGAAAAAATCTTCTGTCCAACAACTATGGCTTCACTAAAAATAAATCAAAGAATTTTTGACTACATAACTGCTACCAACGACCCAGATGTGGATCCAAACGATTAGAAGCACCAATTATTCGGTTGAATTTTGTACGACATTATTGCCTTAACACACATTATTTGGCAAGCAAAACAAAAATATCAGCTAAATGAGAGTTTAGGAAGGCATTATTGTGTATAGATGCGGACCACATTTTTTATACCCCGTTGACACATCACGATTCGACACTGGTTCGAGTTTTGTAATAACCTTTGCAGCCATTTAAGGTTGATATGACGGGAATGAATGCAACTGTGCGCAAGCAAAGTCAGGCAGCTCCTAGCCCCCTCTGGCAGTCAGAGTCAGCGAGCATTGTCAGCGCGCGAACATAATTTATGCGCGAAAACTGTAGCGAATCGATTTGCTAAATATTTAATTGTTTATAGGTACCTTTTTTAACTCGTTTTATATCATTATGTACCAATGTATATCTACTTACAAATATATATAAGAACCATGGGCTATGTAGAGTTAACGAAAGTGTGTGTTTATTTTATAATAAATCGTGATACTTTGTTTTTGATTAAGATTTACAGGCGTTCTATTTTATTTATTATTCTCGTAAGCATTACAAAGCGCTAAGCCTTCGGCGGGTAACTTAAGTCGGTAATATTTAAGTTCAACAATTTTCGAGTTCACAAATTATGTCTTTTTACTGCCTTGCGACGATAGTTTTAAAAATTATCGAATTAGAGATAAAAATTGAACTTTTGAAGTCTAAGTTGTGACAGATTCTTTGAAATTTATTTCTAAAATTGTAAATTTCCCTATTTTGGATAGAGGTTCTTAACTATTAGTATCACTACTCAATGCGATTCTGTGTACGGGTCTTGTCTTGACAAACACATACAAATAAATGTACAAGGCCTCACTACCATACTTTTCAAATCAACATGGTGCAACCATCGTCCTTGCACCTAAAAAGTTTTTTTTTTCGGGTGAAAGTAAGTCGAACTGTCTGAATTGGTTATTTATTGATCATGCACTGAAAGTAAATATCTAAAATCTACATATACTATACATGTCTATTCATATTGCAAAAAAAACTTTCCCAGTATCCCGAAAAATAGCGTGTGGGCATCAGAATAGTTCTCAATGTTCAGATTGTTTTATAATCTGGCCACTTGATGCGCGTACCAACTTTTCCATTTGTAGTATAATGGCTTCTTTCGAGCTTCTTTTAAAACAAATGACGTCCGACCATCAAGTTATTTATGGTCTTTCGGAGCTACTATTTTTGTTAAGTGTCAAACAAACATAACTGTCTTTGCAATGATGGACATAAGTAGATAGAGGACAACTGGACCTATTTAAATTTAAAAGATTTTAGTTGACAAAATTACTGTAATAAATTGAGCACTTTGACATAAGAATTCAGTTTCTTCTATCAAATTGCCTAAAGGCCACTCACTATTCCCACACTTAAAATTGCCTCAATTTTTTTTTTTTTTTTAATTCGTGTTAATCCCTTCCCTCTACTAGAGCTTACTCTAATAATCCCAAGCACTTTAAATTTAATCGAATCGTGTTAAAAAGAACAACAAAGATCATATAGTATGCGAATCACCAGAATTGAACACCCATAACAGTGACAATAATAATAGCGCACAATGGCGCAGTAGCAGCAGTAGCACGTAGCAATGTCAAAGTTAAATGTACGTAAATTGTATTGCACGGCTACAATGTGAAGTAGCAGCTGCAGCATAGAGAGTAGCTAAAGTACAAGTCGACTCAACTCCAAATTCACGAACGTACTGCGCTGCAAAACAACAACAAACCGAAATGGCATCAGACATGATTTTTGTTTGAGTTCAGTGCTGCACGTTGTATTCGTGTATGCTGCTTTGTGAGCTACTTTTTTTTGACGTTTACTTTGACAATGCTACGTGGTACTGCTGCTACTACACCATTTGTGCGCCGCCAGTATTTTATTTCTCAAATTTTGTGTTAGTTCCCGTTTAGGATGCGGCTCCACTAGAAATATTTATTTCGGACATGATGTCAGACATTATTTCTGAAATTTATATTTCTGTACTATGTGGGCAAATTATGTCGTGAAATTTCATTTTTCATCATAATCTCGCCGAGTGGATCTCGTCGTTTAATTTTAGCGCTTCAGGCTTCAGAAAAATTAGAAGAAGCAGAATACAAAAAAAAAACTGAATTTTTCGGTGAATCCATTTTTAAGCAAGAAGAATGAATAAAAAGGTTATAAAAAATAAGACAAAGAAGATAGCTTTGGTGTCAAACCAAATGCGCAAACCTAGATGAAAACACTTTTTAAGCAAATTTCCAAATTACCTAGTTTCGGTTTAATGAAAACGTAATAAGTATAAGTTGCGCGTTTGTGCGACAAAATAATCGTGGAAATTCATCAGCCCTATGATAATACTTTCCATTATTTCATGGCTTTGCGTTAGAAGTCTGCAACTAGGTTAGAAAAGACATTGTTAACTGTACTGTCAAACTTTGCAATTAAGGTAACACCGCACTATGTGGACCTACACTGCAGCGGAACTGCAATGCACTTGAACTGCAAGTATTCTTTAAACGATATTGTTTGAAATAAACAAGACTTCGCTTCAGCGGAACTACACCTCTGCGATAGTAAACGGCATAGTTAGCAGTCTACCCAACTGGTGCAGTGCAGTTCCACTTACAGCGGTTCTGACTCTATGTCAATTTTGAGCGTTTGTTTCAAAATTAATATTTAATTTGAAAACAAAATACCCTTGTGCATAATTCCTAACCTTTGACAATAAGTGTTGTAAATAATAATTTTATTTTGTTTCATTTTATTTCAGGTAATATTCTGTGAGGTTTCTTAAAATTTAAGAAGGTAAGTGTAGTAAAGTTTAAAATTAGGTACCCTCAGTCAAGCTTTTGATTGAGTTGGCATCAGGCTTGTACTTTTGTTATCAAATAATTGCTTCAGTTCAAGCAGTTGTGCACAGTTTCAAGTCTGAAGCGTGCCTCAAGGCACCGTACTGTATCTAACTTCGTTATTCATTTTCATTAATGTTCTGCTAGTGCACTTAATTGGTTTGCCGACGACAGAGCTCACAGCTTTTGATACTTTTTTCCCAAATCCACCTCCTGCTGCTTTGAGTGTTAAAAAGCAGCGGGAGAGAAAGACAATCTCATTTAATTCGTACCTAAGCAGCATTGTAGCTTGGGGTACCCGCTAGGAATTCCCATCGTTATACCCTTGATCCAATCTTCAAACGTAAAGTCAAGTACAGAGATTTTTTTTGAGTCGTACTGCACGAATGTGGACTTCAGTTTTCCATTTATTTTCTTCATGTGTTTCCTAAACGCAAATATATAGTGTAGTTATTACCCTTTGTTATGGCTGATAAGCAAAAATGATAGCGACATTTAAATAAGATGGTTCGAGTCTCGTTCAAATGTCAGTCGTATATTGATAGGAAAAATAGAACAAAAATTAAGCATCAGTCAGTCATTGGTTGAACACATAATTATTTTTCGATAATTAAGGGATCCCACCAACCTTCAATATATGCACACGCACATAGCTACATATTTAAAAAAAAAAATATGTTCCGTAATTATCTCAGTTTTAAATACAATTTCCAAAGGAATCATCACCATTCACTTAAAAATAGTTTAATCTTGATAAAATTCAAGCAGGTTTAACACCACACCTAACAAATGATAAATGCGATCATTGCATGGATTAAAATGTTTACATCACTAGCACCAGCACCAACTACTCCATAAGCACTGTCAAGTTCAGATCAGGTCCAACCAGAGTGTTTTTTTTTTTTTTTTTTTTGAAAAAGTTGCTCCTTAAAACATTAGACTTATCTGATACTGATAGGCTTTTACTTTCAACAAGGTAATGTCGATTAAACCAAAGATATAAAAAAAAATAAGACGATTTTTTTCCAATCCGTTGACCATATTACAAAACTCCATATCAAGCTGGAGTACATGTTTTTCCACACTCTGGTCTGGTCCATCCACTTAACCGTGCTGCGTTGATGCTTACGGAGTATGAGCACACGACCAAGACGTGTGGTGTGGTGCGTGCGCAATTTAAAATTAAACGAGTCCATCCAGACACGAGAGGAATAAAAAGAAAGTCTAGAGATCCAGTCGGATGGCCTCAGGCGAAAAAAAAAGATACAAAAATGATGCAACATCTTCTGCCAAAGTCAAGGTCGACCTAAAGATGTTACATTAAGAAGAGCTTTATTTTTGATCTGGCTAATGAGGGAGGGCATTTTGTTTACTATTTTAATCCCACGATCCTCAAGCTACGGAACATTTCTTAAATGCCTTTTTTTTTAAGTTATGTATTTATGGACGCACAAGTGTCTGATAAAAGTGAAATCGAAGCATAAAAATACGGAAATATCCACGCAGAGGCGGTGGCCATTGTCGATGCGAGATGTCGGCGTAGCGTCCGTCGGTAGTTAGTGGCGTGCGGCACAAATGCATAAAACTCAAGTCATTCCATTAATCATTTACAAAGGAGGAAATATTTAATTGGGAGTTTTAAATAAATTGTTATTATTTTGTTGCTTTTTTGTTGAAAAGTTTGTAAAAATAAATAAACAAGTCCAACATTGCCAAACAAGTTGGATTGCATGTTAGCTGGATGGATTCGTATTAATTTTGAAAGAAAAACATAAAAAAAGAATTTACAACTTCCAAGTGTTGTTGGGAAATTTTTAGCATTTCACCATTGACCATAACCCTGAGCGAAAATAATCGGAAATTATATAGCCCCTACGGTTTAGACTCTGAAGCAGGAAGAGACACTCTACAATCATATTCCGGGACAGTTTATGATTTGCAAATTGAATTTGAGCAGCTGGTAGTTAAGCTGTCCGATGAGCTCAACTATAAGCGTGATCTTTTATGGCTAATAACTTGAGTCTGAATTGTTAATTGACATTCATTTATTAGACTATCTGACAGTTGAGACAGTTTAAAAAAAAGGTTTAAGATTTGTAATGAAAGTCTAAGCTGGAGGGCTTAAAGAGGCTTAAAGAGGCATGATATTTTTCTGTATTGAATATTTTTGCATCTTAGCGTATTTAAAAGAGTTTAGGGTGGAAATTTGACAAGTGTTTTGTCAGTTCAGTGAGACTGTCAAAACATTCAACATTCAACGAGACTCGATATTCAACCATATATTCAACTGTCATTGTGCCATTTTGTGTACACATCAGTTATTGCATAAGTTCTATTCTTCTTCGTGTTCATTATCGAATGGGGGTTAAGCTGTGTTCTTACATGCATTTTAAGCATGAGTTTCTGAATAAAATAAAACCAGAGTTTAATTGGTCGAGTCTGCTTTCAAATTTAGCAACACAGACACACAATCATCGGTCGATAGAAAAGTTCTGTGGAAGATAACTGTTTGAGTTTCCTATTATAGGCGTTGGTTAGGTAAATAGAAATGGAGGACGGAAACTTAGCCTAACATCTCACGTCACGTGGCGTTGAAAAGTGTATGGAAACCGTCTTTATTTATGATGTTTAATTGTAAAATTTCACTATTTGACAGTTTATTTGAGGTTATGGATCTTTAAACAGAAAATCATAGCTGGTTGAGTCATGTTAGCAAATTTTGCAAGTGCAGGCATGGGCATGGACATGGTTACTCCTTCGAGCAGATTCCCCGTGTGGGACATTAAGACTACGCTGGGTGTAGGTGACCCCGAAGCATTTCAATTGGCTGGGTGTGATCAGTACCCGGAAGGACGATGAGACATATTCGATTTCACTATGAATCGTTATATTCTACATTCTTCCAAGTTGCACAATTAAGGGATGTGGCCAACCTTTGTAGTGAGAGATAATCGACCGGTTGGGTCATGTAGATCGAACGAACATCAACGCTCCAACTCGTAAAGTCTTCAATGCCGCGCCGGCCGTGCCAGAGGAAGTACGAATAGTCGATGGAGCGAGCAGGTAGAAGGAGATCTCCGACAACATAGAGCATGAAATTGGAGACGGTAGGTTAGAAATCAAGCCGGGTATTAACCAAGTAAGAATCCCTCTCAGTACCAGTTGTACAATGGTGATTCAGCACTGAACTTCCTTACTACAATGTTGACCTGTGGTCAACTTTATTTATTCCATGGAAATCGGTGGGTAAGCTCTTAAACCACTCTTGAACCACTTTCTTAAATTTAACTATGCAAACATGATCCGAGGTATACAACTGGTGCTAAACGATCATCGTGCTTGTATGATACAGATGTAAGTAGGGTGCATTTTATCTGTCAAAATGGTTATATAGGGTTCGGATCAGGCTTCCTTAACGTACAGTACTAAATAGAATGGTCAGTCTTCGATTACCACATCGTATGCCTAGTGTTCCTATTCCCGCATTTTATTTAATAAGCCATTCCTTTGTAGCTTCAAAACCTTTTTCTAAGACTTCGAGAAAAAACTCACTCACACTGAATTTGGAAAGAAAAGAAGAAAGCAAGTAGATTTTTAGGAAAATCTGCTTCAGGGCACTCAGCTGGTGAACAATCAAGTCAAACTCCTTTTTACTTTCTTAAGGGGCTTGATCGGTGTTCGAGTTATGGCATATGAAAATACCCCTTCACGATTTACTCAAAAATGTTCATCGTCATAATTGCGATAAACAATTCTATGCAGTGGTCTCAAAATAAGTCAAACTGAAGTCACCCTCTCACAATAATCTGTCAAGTCGTGGGCAGCATCACATAGCAATAAACTGTCATGAAAAATTAATGCTTTACGTATCGCCTGGGGCCGGGGTAGGAGCTGGGTCCTAGTGGCTCCACCATTTGTGTGTGCGTTGATTTTCTGCAGGAATGGAGATTGTAGATTTAAAAAAAAATATATGTAATAGATACCTGCACTGCATCAGCATTTCTCTCCCTTCGAACATGTTACAATAAAGGTTGCTTTTTTTAAACGTGTTCTTTTCAAGAAGAAATAAAACGCATACAATTTAGTGTTATGGCCAAGAATTTAGCTTTATTATAAAGATAAGGGTTTGCCATTATGTTTTAAAATTCCTGGGCGACTATGTCGACCGAATATTCGACTCAGCGCACGAACCGTCGCGTCGTTCGAACCGAACCATAATTTTGGTAAAAAAATTTGCACGAATTGCAAACGTTGTTCAGGAGTAAGTCTATTCATTATGAACAAACTGAGCATAAATCAAGTGACAGCTGTCAAAAAGACCAACTCTGAAAAAAGTATTGCCAGATTAAAAACCACCCGTCTAAAAAAACACCCTTTACAAACTTTCTTTTTCTTAAACTTGAAATTTCAATTACTTGCATATTTTTGATTGATTAAGGTTGGATGAACAGTTTATTCTCCGATTTGTTTTTCTCAACTCTGTGTTTTGTAGTTTATGCAAATACAAATTTCTTAATCCCTCTCTTTAAGTTCAAATTATAACAAGCTTCAATATTGCAAAAGAATATTAATCACAGCCAATTAAGACTATATTTCCAGTCCGCCAAATCACTGCTGTAGGTAATTGAAGTAATACACTTTGCGTAACACCTCGCTACATTGTAAAGTATGTCCGATATATCCTATCCATTAGGTGCAGACAAGTTATTAGGTGATGTATAAATACATTTGTATATTTGTATCTAATGTATCATGTTTCATGCTAAGAACTCTAATAGACAACTTGACTGCTATACTTGCACTAATTATAATTGAGTGCAGCTAAGCGATGCCGATGCAAGAATATAAGATTTAATGGCTCAACGAACGCAATATCCCTCGGGCTCGGTATATAAGAATGTTTGTAATTTATTGGCAAAAAAAAAATATATTCGGACAGGGTCAAGAGTCTAGTTTGAATCAAATTTAATTTAAGTTTAAAATTAGCTGTGTTTCATCTTAAATCATTTAACATTATCATCTTTTGATGTCATTAGACTATGGCACACCAAATATAACATACAACAGAAGTTTTTCCGACACTTTATAGAGTCAACGACACAACACTAACACCTTGGTTGAAATAGTCAACGAAACAGAAGCTTTAATCTAAACAAACTTTTCATCATGTATACGTATATGTACACAAGAAACTAATATAAATTAGGCCTATAATAACGGGCCTCTGTTTTTCGTCAAGTTTTCAACAAGTTTTACTTATGGGCTTATGCTAAGACACTTATCTTGGATCAGTATTAACCAAAGAATTATATTTAACGTTTTGTTATTTATTTATAAAATGAAGTTTAATCTCTTGCCAAATTATCTAAGTGAAAATTTAACCTATGTAAATGAAGTCCATTCATATCCACTAAGAAATGCAAACGATTTTCGATTATTAAATTATAGAAACCAAAGAACTAGGAATATGGTAATGCATAAAGGATTATCAATTTTTAATAGTTTACCAAATGAAATAAAGAATGAACTTAATATGTACACATTTAAAAAACTTACCATAATATATGTTAAAAATAGATTTTAAGATAAAACTGTATTTTTAAATAGCTTTTTTTAGCTAAATAAAGTTTATTAAAAAAAAAAAAAAAAAAACTGCACTCTCTGCATTTTATGCACAAACATTTAACAGCTAACTTAAAATAAGGGAGATTCTTTTGTTTTGATCACTTTTGTCTCCTAAGAGTGGCGTATTCATTTGACAAAATAGAAAAAATCTGACGTTAGTTTCCATTTGCTTCCAACTTTTATAGTTGACTTTTCTTCAAGCAGAACTATATTGGATGGAACAGTGAAGAAAGAGCAACTTAATGTGGGGTACACATTTTCGACCATGACTGATGGATTAGGACTGAATTCGAGAATGATAATGTGTACATCTGACTGTTGGTTCGTCAATCAGAATCGATATGCGCAGATTGTGTTGGTAATGGAATGACAGTCAGAGCCTGCTCATGGCATTGTTCGATAATGTTTCAGAAAAAACCGTCAAACATCGTCAAAACAAAACCACGCGCTTATACAAATGGACTCCGACAGCACATTTTTTTGATGAATTGATAGAATGCTATAAATCGAGTAGGTCATTGTGGGATGTTACGAGACAAAAAAAGAAGGGAACTACAAAAAGCTTCTTTAATTTATGAAAAAGTACAAAAAAAGCAGTTTTGCAGTTTTGAAAATTGGTGGTTTTATAGATTTCGACATGCTCTTTCCGAATTTCTATTTTGCGACTCCGTATCGTTTCGGCTCGAGCCGCCATTTTAAAAAAATGGCCCAAAACAGTTTTTTGACAATATTTTCTTTTCTACTCATTTTACGATTAAAAAAGCTATGTACTGAATAAAACTAGAGAAAGTTTCCTACAATTTTTGTTACAACCTTTTTTTCGTCAAATGCATGGTTTAAGTGTAGGATTGCTGCGAAATCGACTCAACGTATGGTTGACAAATCTCATTTCCACACAGAATTTTTGTATCCTAGTAGGCATAATCAATATACAATGCATTATTACAATATGTCAAACAAATCTTAAGTACATTTTCATCTTTTTGAAGTGTGTTTTGCATTTTTAAAGCTATGGCTTCTTACAAAGTAAATTGTTTTATTTGTGAAAATCCGTTAGAAGAAAGTGAAGTGATTGAGGTTAAGGAGAAAGGTTTAGAGACTTTTCGAAAGTCAAGTTTTAAAAGAAAGGACAACAAAGACAAACTATTGAAGGGACTGAGATCGATAGTGGTTCACGATGTATGCCGAAAACGTTATAATAAAGATAAATTAATCGCTGCATCTTTACGTAGAGAAAGAGATGTCGTCACTTCTCATCTACAACTGCGATCCAGTTACCCCACATTTTCATTCAAGGACCACTGTTTTTTGTGAGCTGCTGAGCTAACAGGTGAGTCCAAATCGAAACAAAAGCCAGCACAGCTGTGCCATCGACATATTGTGTACAAAGTACGCAAATTATCTATGAAAACCAGTATTTCAGAATAAGCTAGAGCTCGTAATGATATTTGGGGTAGAGCGATTGTTGAGCGTCTCGAGCAACGAGTATATTCAACAAGAAGTATCAGAGATAAAATAGCTGCAGATCACATATTGTTCTTGCATGCCTTCAGTAGCTGTGATACAACATCAGCGTTCTTTAATCAAGGAAAAATTAAATTTCTTAATGTACTCCAAAAAAGACCAGATTTGAACGAGATTGTGAAGGTATTCAAAAACCCAAATGCTGATCCCGAAATCATTGCTGAAGCTGGAGAACGCTTCCTTCTTGCATTGTACGGTTACGGTGGCGTGCAAAGTATGTCTTTAAATAGCTGTAGACATGCATGCTTCACAAAATCAGCATACAAAAATAAATTCAATATTGCATCTTAACCACCGACAGAAGCAGCAGCACGACAATATTCGTTCCGAACCCATCACCAGGTTCAGCAATGGTATGGATTTAAACAAAATGCAGAGCGCTGGGGATGGAAAACGCACCAGAATGGGTTAATTCCTGTCACTTCACTTGAGCCCCCAGCTCCGGAAAGTTTATTAAAACTTATTTCTTGCAAATGCAAAAAGGGGTGTGAGAAAGCTTGTGGATGCAGAAAGGCTGGATTGTAGTGCTCCGCTATATGCGCCAATTGCAATGGCACCTGTCATAACTCGCAAGTTTCATCACAATATATAAATGTTGAAAGCGAGGAACAAGAGGATTGCGACGAAGCTGCTTATCCAATCGCGGATGATCTAGAAGAACATTTTACCGTCGATGTTTCGATCAGTACTCAAGATGATGAACCCGTAACCCCTGGTCCATCAACGATAGCGAAACGAAGGAAAATGCGCTAAATATTGCAATAGTGTATTGCATGTGGATTAGGCCTACTGGGGATACTACAATAAATAAAAACGCACCACTAACTCTACCTCTTGGTGGTGTGGAAATGAGTTTTTTTAAGGAAAGAGCGCCTGTTGAGTCGATTTCGCAGTAATCCTACACTTAAACCCTGCATTTGACGAAAAAAAGCTGGTAACAAAAATTTTAGGAAATTTTCTCTAGTTTAATTCAGTACATAGCTATTTTTATCGTAAAATGAGTAGAAAAGGAAATATTGTCAAAAATCTGCTTTTGAACGCCACATGGCGGCTCGAGCGGAAACGATACGAGGTCGCAAAGTAGAAATTCGGAAAGAGCATGTCGAAATCTATAAAACCACCAATTTTCAAAACTCCCGGAAAACTTTCCAGGTAACACTACCAAATGACTGTACTATAAGCTCTTAACAAATTTTCTGTCTTGCCAACGACAAACACAAAACAGTTTGTCACACACGAACTCATGTTGAAATAGGGTATTCCACAGTTCATTGCAAGCGCGTGCTGTAGGCCGGTGCCGAACCTGAGAATTTTGCCGCCCTAGGCAAATTGATATTTTGCTGCCCCAAAAATAAATAAATAAAAACAACGAAAACAATAACATTAACATATAGCGTTATTTAGTAATAGGGGATGATGGGGCACAGGGGACCACTTAACGTTTGCCGGTTTATTAAAATATATCGAACGGAGAAAAAAGGCTCAAATTTCCTCACCACTTACCTTAAGGTTTTAATATTAACTAAGTAAATAATGGCTGTCGCAATTTTATCACTTTTGTTTTTAAAATTAAATGTGCAAAAAAAGTGATTTTGGTCCTCTGTGCCCCATCATCGGGGCACATAGGACCTAGGTGGGCCTATGTGCCTCCTATGAAAAAAAAATCTTCTTCTCAAAAAGTAATAAGATTGTATAAACTCTTATCTAGGCAGGTATTTATTTTATTCTTTTTGATCAAAACATAGGTAACTTGAAACTTTGATTAATTTCATTTTTAGTTGGGTAACATCTGCAACAAAAATAATCAAAAATTAAACAGGTCCATATAATAGGGGGCACAAGGGACCACCTAATTCTTCTGTGCCCCAACAAGAATGCCTTTAAAAAATGATATCAATGAGTTTGACAGCGAATATTTCGCAAAACTAAAATTGCACAAAGCACTACTAAACTCACTGTTTTTGATATAAAAACTTAAAATTAATTTTACATAGCCTTAACATTGTAAACACACACACTTTAATAGACTTTTTTTTATAAACTTACCTTAAAAAACAATAAATTTTAATTTATTCAATCTCAAAGCACTTGTAAACACAAAAGACAATAACCAACTGAGGAGATAGATGGGCGCTTTTATTATTTCCTATAAATTTTTGGCTACTTACTACTACTACTTACTACTTATAGTTTTAAACAGAAAGTCCTCTGTGCCCCGGTGATCATCTGTGCCCCGTCCTCCCCTAATTAAAGGCTTTCGACGAAAAATTTCGAAAAATTTAAAATTTCGAACCTAAAATGCTGCTCGGAACGATTTCATTTTTGCAAAATTTGGTAGCGATTTCTTCTTCTTTAATGCGATTGAGCATTTCTTTTTCAATACAGGTAGTATTAAAAATCAATAAAACTTTCTTGGGTCATTGTTGAGCGCAGAAAGGTTTTTATAAGCTTCAGTTTCCAGAAGCTAGCTTCACTTGAAGCAACACATCAGCAAACGTTAATAGTAGCTTAAATGCCGTTAACTAATTTGGATATAGTTAAGTTAGAAGCGAGAAACTAAATTTAGTTTAAAATTGACAAAGGTTGAAGATCAATAGCAGTAGAAGTATTAATTTAATTCAAGAGATCTTTCGCTATAATATCCTTTTGAACTTCGTTGCCAAGTCTTGCAGTTACTATTGTTTTAAGTATTTCGCAGTCTTTCAACTCCACCTTCTTTGAAATATCGCAAGCAAATCCGAAATTTTGGCTGAGAAATTTGTATTGTAACGTAACGTTGATAACGTAAAAAAAGGAATCAGATTTAAATTTTAATTTTGGGATTGTTCAGATAGATAACGAGGGCTACGTAAGCTCATAGCATCAGACACAATAAAATCCACAATAGTGTTAATTTTTTTAGCAATGTTAAAAGCATTCTTGTATAATGTTTCAAACGAAAATTTCGGTTTATCTGAAAGTACTGCTGGAGTTTATCTTAATGCTCCAAACAAGTTAATAAGTCCATTTATTTTGACTAAGGTAGTGTTGAAAGAATATTTATTTTGCATAAAAACTCGAGATTACCGTTGACAATACAAACTTGAATTTGTTTACCCTTCTTTACTTTTGAAATGGTTGTACTGATTTTTCCGCTTAAGTCAAAGTGCCGCCCTCCTAGGAGTGCCGCCCTAGGCAATTGCCTGTTTTGCCTACAGGCAGGTTCGGCATCGGCTGTAGCTCTCAATTATGTTCAAACTCTACACAGGTGGCGGAATCACCCCGAAAAAGTGATCTTGCCAATTTGTTTTTTTGCCAATCTTGATCTGATTGGCACTTAAACATAGCCCGTCCGAAAAAAAAATTCCACCATCCTTTTAAAGTACCAGAAGAATGTGAGCACGTAAATTACAAAAAGACAACAATTAATTTCTTACCATTCCACATGGAATAACTTTGACAGTGGCCAATCTTCGAATCTTACCATATCGGTCCAGCACGTTTGACCAAAATTGTCACCGTTTTCTTGTTCGAAAAGAAAAAAATCATCTAGATTGATGGCAAGGCAATTTAAAAAGAAAAAATCGCGTGCATGATTTAAATAAAGTTCTTGCTCAATTTGACGCCGCGTTTTTTTTTTTTTGTGGCATTGGCTGACGCTGGCTGGCTGGACCGAAACTAGTTGTGATTGTGTGTGAATATACAAATAAGACTAAAATAACTTAATTTTGTGCATTAGATAGATACGGCCGGCGGTTAATCTATGAAGTTATGCAAAAGAGCGACAAAAATCAAGTCAGACCTGATATTACAGCACATTTTTTATGAAGCAGATGGTGTTTGTTTTTCGCAGTAAGTTTTTAAGTACTCGTAGCTAGTGCTACTGGGGCTTTAAATGGTTGACCCACTTTCATGGATGAAAGTCAATCTACTTCGTAATGGAGCCAGTTAATAGTGGACGAGACAGCTAAGGATGTTTTAATCTTTGGTTATCTTTCCTTTCTTGGGAAAATATTTTGCCATAAAACTATTTTGGCCTTCTGGAGTCCACGTTATTTCATTAAGCGGTATAAATTATATCTTATATGGATTGTGTAAAGTTTTGGAAACAAGCTCTACTTCTGAGATCTTTTAAGGATCAGTTGTATAAAATTGGTTAATCCTTGGATCAAAACTTAAAATCCATTTATCTCGATTCGTGTTTGCATAATCAAATCATTTGCAGTGGTTATCAAGAATGGTTTAAGAGTAAACCCACAGTTAACATAACGTTGATCCGAGGATCAAGAAACAAGAATTTAAAAACGAGGTTCAGCGCTGAACCACTGTTGTAAAGAGTGGTTTTTAGAGGTATAGAACTTTGAATAAAAAAAAAAGATGATTTTTTTAAATTGACATGAAATTTACTTTATTCGAAAGATAATCTTCTTTCATTAGGTATAACTTAAATATGATTCCTGGCATACGACCGCCACGCATGGCTTGGTCGTAGTCTAATCTGGGATGATTTTTCCATTATTTGTGGCCGTGTATCGGCAATAACGTGGAGAATGTTGTCCTCCAAGTGGTCAATCGTTTCAGGCTTATCGGCGTAGACTAGCGACTTCACATATCCCCACAGAAACTAATCAAGCGGCGTTGAATCGCACGATCTTGGAGGCCAATTCACAGGACCAAAATGCGAAATTATGACCTCACCGAACGTTTCTTTCTGTTCAACGTGTGACAACGATCCGCATAAAAGACAAATTCCACCACCTAAGCCCCCCATGTCCCCACAGAGGAGAAAGACCAAGGAAAGTTTCTACGAGCTCCTCGCACCAAAACCTATGAACAGTGCCCCAAACATGACATTTAAATCATCTTGGGAGACTTTAATGCCCCAATTGGGAGGGAGGGTATCTTTGGTATGATGGTTGGAAAACACAGCCTGCACGACACCACTTCCGGTAACAGATTCTGGCTTATCGATTATGCAACGGGAAAAAATATGGTGCTGAGCAGCACACGATTCCCACGTCCCAACATCCACAAGGGCACATGGCGATCCCCAGATGGTCGAACCTGCAACCAAATCGACCATCTTGCGATTGACGGAAGGTCTTCCTCCAGCATCCTGAATGTCCGTACATTCCGAGGAGCAAACATCGACTCAGACCACTACCTAGTCGGTGCTTCACTTAGAGTAAAGATCTCCATGGAAGCTCTTTTAGGCGAACATCAACTACGCCGAGAAAATTCAACGTTGGACGACTTAATCGGAAGAGACCGTAGCTGTCTATGCCAACCGCGTATCTCTTGAGCTTGCAAGAAATCTTTCCACCGATGATATAAACCCGCCGGAAGACCATTACTATAAGAAAATTCTATATAAAAGTGTAACAGTCTACATCAGGTTTCACAAGCCTCCCTGGGCCCTGCAAAGATCAGGATGGAAACAACATAGTAGAAACGCAGGCGATGTAAGGCATCTGGAGAGACTACTTTAACAAGTTGTTAAATGGCGATGACAGCCAAGATTCCCATTGCCCGATTCACAAAAAAGGAGACCGCCTACCCTGCGCCAACTATAGAGGCATATCATTGCCTTTAAGATCCTGTCCAGCGTTTTATGTGAACGTTTTCTGATGATCTAATAGGATCTTACCAATGCGGCTTCAGATCCTCCATTGTTAAGCCAACTGATCACCACTTTGAAGCTTGGAGATAAGAATCATGAGCCATCTGGCCCCGATATCATCCATTGTTTTCCACAACTTTGAAGGTATCTCGTCTGGCGTAGGTAACCGCTTTGAGTTTTTTGGGGTTTTTAAACGTCTCACTAACTTCTTTAATTGTAACACCGGGAACCTCATTAAAGTAAGGTTCAGTTAGAGAAGGACTCTTCAACAAGTCTCACAAATTCAAACAGCTATCAAGTAGGGTGCCGTTAAAACTATTTCACTGCTATCAAATTATCTATGGTACTCCTCTGATTTCAACTTTTTTCCTCGAGTAAATGTTTCTAATAACCTGAGTTATTAAAAAACTTATTCAAAAGATATTAAAATTCCTTTCATTTGCCAATCCTCAAAAGCATTATCCACTCAACTTCTCAAATCTTCTGCATCCGCATTTTTAAAGATGACAAGTAAAATGCTAATTTTAATACTCTACACACGCATATGCGCACAAAATAATGGCGCACAAGCATCAATCATAAATAAAGCACCCAATAACAGTCGAGAAAATCTCCCAGGCTCCTCCATTCACATGAAGGAAACAGTTTTTTTTTTCTTTTCATTATTTATTGACCACTTTCAGAGATTTGACGGAGATTAAAAAGAAGTTAAAAAAAAACACTGAACCAATTAAGCCCCAATCAGCGCAGCCAGCCAGCGGTTCCAAAAGTGCATTGCCAGTACGGCACGGCCGGCATTCAAACTGAAAGTCTTTGGTTGATATCTTTTTTCCCTAAAGCCCAGCTCCTCTTAGTCGTCCGACATCAGATTGAGATACTTTTATAAAAAATTATTTTTTTCCGACTTTTATCTTAAAGATATGACGGAGTAGATATCTCCGCCAGATTTTGAGAGAAGAAAAAAATATTTTCCAATTTACAAAAGCGCGTAGGTTTAGATACTTTTTGTTCATGTCAATCAAAGTTGAACGTTTGAAGCTTAGTCAGCGTCGCTGCCGGTATGCTGTTTTGACTCTCTTTTTTGTTAACAACCGTCAACGACTACGCGACGGCATAGATACTTTCTGTCGTCACGTCGTCGTGGTGTCCTCGTAGGTATAATAGATGCATTTTTGGCTTCGATACAAAATCAAAACGATTTTTATTGAATTCTTCGATGGGTGAACTAGACACCTGTGTTTTGTGGAGTTTGCCATGCAACATAGTGTCCTCGGCGACGACGTGCAAAAACAAAATTCATTCAATCACACACAGATTCACATAATAATGCGTCTCAATCATTTATCCATTTTTGTTTGCCATAACATTGCAATTTAATTAAATTAAAAGTCATTTGATTGAAAAGTTGCAACATAAATTTAAAGTGAACCGCGATTAAATTATGATTTATATCGTGCATTCGCACTTTTCTGACACAAAACTATGCGAACGTGCTTTGAATGGGTTCAGCAAGCCATAAATTCATACAATGTTTACCATCGTGTGCACGACATTTTTTATCAACCATAATAATTTTTTTTTTAGATTAAAAATCTAAGAATCTCAGATTCAGAATCTGAATCAAGATCACGACAAATATTTTGAACTAGAAAACGTGTTTTTTGTTTTCAATTTGATTCTTTTGGCATGTTTACAAGCGTCAAAATGAAATCGATTATTATCAAAAAAATAAAATATTTATTAAATACTTTATGTTCTAAGTTAGGATTTAGAGGCAATAAATCAGAAACCAGGTTAAACAGGATTCATTGGATTCTTGTCATTCAATGTTGTATCTACAAGATTTTTGTGAAGAATTCTTCAATATTTTTTTTGAGGACAATCAATTGATTTGGCGTGGGAAACGAAACGTAGATTTGTAGAAATAAATGAAACAATCAACATCCTACTCTAAAAATTGTGTTGTCCAACGAACTTCGGTTACTGTAATTTCTCTCTGAAAAAAGATCTACACAATTTTTTTCTACCAAACCATTAATTGTTTTACAAAATTTACTTCAACTTATATCTAAAAAAACAACAAAATAATTTAATCTTTAGCAAAACAACTCAACCAGTTTTAGAATGACATCTTAACGACTTTTGTTTTAATCTGGTAATTTCAAGCCTGCACCGCACCGTTTATTGGATATATTAATTTATATTTATTATTGAATTTCATATAAATAACGGTATTTAAACATTTGTTAGTGATATAAAGCACTTGCAAATTTTAGTTCAAAGTGTGAACATTATTTTTATTCAAGCAAAATGGTTAACCCGCAACATTAAAGAGTAAGTATATTAAATTTATAGACATGCAAAATCTATTAAAAGCTGAAAGCCTTTTAATGATGAGTTTTATAGAAGATGGTGGTTTAATAATAATAAATTAGAGACTTGAATTATTTAGTTTATTTTATTTTAATGTTGTTTGAGTTTTGATGTGCATTTTGTAATACTTCATCCCGGTGCGGTATCTTCGAATACAAGAGTCTTGCAGCGCATTGAAATAGTTCTATAGTTCTATTTGGATAGTAGGTATTTAAAATGTTTCTCTTTGTGAGTGAATGTCAAAAACATGACGAAGTTTGTTGAATTTGTCAATATGTACACTCCCTTTGAAAAAACTTTAACGGAGGCCTTCTTCATTTCGTTAAGTTTCATTCACTTATTAGCAACACGAACTACTGCACTAGACGTTTCTAAAGGGCCATGATACAACTACTAAAGATATGGCATTGCGTTTGATACAATGAAAAACGTCAAACTCCATTGTGTGTCTGTGACGTAGAGCGCACAACAAACATGTTGAACGTATAGAGCGTAGAACGAAACAAATATTAAAACGGGAAGGCGGAAACGAGAAGGCACCAACTTCAGGTGTGTGTCCGTGTCGTAGATGCACAGAACGCAACAAAAATGAGAAATGGAAGGTGCTATCTTGTTTAGTTGTATCAGAACTGAACGAATCAAGTTACGAACAGCTTGTTTTCGCTCAACTACGGACAAGCCCATCCTCGCCGCACTGACACCATTATAATGCAGCCTTAAAAGTTTCACGTTTTTGTTTTTTTTTTTAACCGTATATTCGCAGGTCTACTGTATATTTATGCAGGTCTTACATCTTTCTTAATTAAAATTAAGTGCACGACTGGTCCTCACAAACTTGCTCTAATGTGGAACATTGGTTTTGTGGCTTGAGATTTTGAAAAGAAAATTAGAAGGTACAAAACCATATGAAAGTTTGTTTATCACTTAAAAATCACTAATTTAAAATTTTTGTTTTTAGTTAAGAAGGTAAATGGTGGAGCACATTTGGCATCTGCTGAAAGTGTCCCGACCTTAGGTGTTGAATGTGCCCCATCTTCTCAAATTTTGTTCTCCTAAACAAATTCTTGTCACTTTAAATTATAGCTTTTATTCAACTTCATATTTCACTTCACAACATAATAAACTTCCATGCCACAAAAATATTGATTTAAAACGATGAAACTGACTCAAAAATTATCTTGTTTACCTACTGTACAAAATATCAACGGAGAGATCAGAAAAACAAAAGTGCACTTACATTTTTTTATTGTCTAACTACAAATGCCAAGTATTGATAATGTTCATATATTAAACAATAGATGCATTCAGCGTTATAATCATTGCCTAATATTAAGTGTATCCTATCAAAATCGACTTTGAAAAATGTGCCCCAGCTTACCATTCTAACTTATATCTCTCTTTCACCTTACGTTCGCGTGCGTCGCCCGATCACCCGAAAAAGTCTAAGACTCTGAATGAATTATTCAAGCCAATAGACAAATTTTACACAAAAAACACCACTCAGAAAGTTTTATAAAAATCATAGGAGCCGTTTTTGAGAAAAATTAGTTTTTGACAGGTTTGTACTGTAAGTTTTGGAGCTAGAATGTTAATTCCAAAACCGCCCTGTAGGACGTGATAATTATTTCTACTGTGTACCAAGTTTGAAGGCAATCGGTTTTAGGCTGTAGGAAACAATACTTGACCGATGGATTGTTCCAGAACATACGATATAATGAGAAAAGCAATTGTAGCGTGTTCTAGGTTGATTCCTGGAAGGAAACGTGACATCATCATTTTTACTTACGGTTATAGGTATAGTTATTATAAAGCAATCTATGCGTTCGTAAAAAAAAACAAGCCTAAAAAAGTGGGAGACAGAATTGTCTGCCTGTCTGTCTATCCGTATCGGTACCTACATCATAAACGGCTGGATTGATTAGCTTCAAACTTGGTACAGAGAATTATTATGACGTACTACAGTAACGGTACCTGCCATTTGATTTTTAATTAAAAACGCGTTTTTCTCAAAAACGTCTCCTACAATTTTGATAAAATTTTTTAAAAGGGATTTTTGTGTAAGCTGTATGTTTTTGAAATAATTTTTTCAGGAAAGTCTATTAACAGTACCACCAATAGGACCGATTTTTTCAAATCAGATTTTTTCGAAACTATTTGACATTTTTTTAAATTTTATTTTCCAGATAAGAACTACAAAGTTCTAGAAAAAACAGTTTTTTTGGAAAATAAATCAGATGGCCTATACTTCATTTTTCACAAAAAAAAAAAAAAAACCTTTTTTAACTATAGTGATTTTTAATTGATTAATACAACTTCATATGATTTTTTCTTTGCTAACTTTTTTTTTAAATCTAAAAATCCAACGCCCCACATTAGAGCAAGTTCAAACGACCCAGTCGTGTTTTTATCTCTGATGGCCATCAAGCTGCGCCGAAATCCCTGTATTTTATCTCCACTATGCATCAGCCGAATCCACCCTGGCTTTGTTTTGAGATCCTCAGTTTAGCGTATTCATCATTCCTCATAGATCATAAGCACTGCATTAAGAAGTACATTTTTATTGGTCTTCATTTTTTAATACTTTGATATTTTAAAAGCATTTAAGTTGACAATGACATAAACATTTTCAATTCATTAGACAACACACGCAGCTTGTAATCAAAATAATCTCCCCATTTTTAGATAGCATCATGCACACATTTATTGGCTATCTTTTACTTTGTCAAAATTATCGGTTCTTAGTCACGTACAGAAAGAAAACTAATTTACAAGCAACTCCAAATTGTTGTTGTTGAGATGTACCATTATCACACGTAAAACAAGCAACTACGGAACCGGGAAGCCTACATTAAAACATATTATGTGTGGACATTCCAAAGCCAAATAATTTGTGTTAAAATGTTTGTTCTTGTTGATTCTCATGAATGCTAGTGACATACTCCAGCTAACAAAATTAATATGTAAATAACCATGTGTGGATAATAGATAATATTTTTGCTTGATAAATAAGAAGATATTCAAATGCAATAAAACAAGATTGTGTGTGAGATATTTTCTTTTTAATTGCGATTTGATTGCGGGATGATTTGCTTCAAATTTGGTATTTAGTATTTATTTTTACGTCCCTCGGAAAATATTTTTAATTTTGCTCTAGGTCCAAATTTAACGGTACATTAAGAAGTCAATTTTTCTTGAAAACGGCTTCAAGGATTTTGCAAAAATCTTGCACGTCGAAGCACTTTTGACTTTCCTTCTTTACCCCGAAAATTTTTGAAAGAGGAAGTTATTTCTAACCTTTTTCACATGGCGATGGCGTTTCAAAATTCTCAAAATTTTTAAATCTTTAATAGTTTTATCAACAAAATTTTTGGTTTCCGAAATGTTTTTGAAATAAACTTTGAAAAAAAAAAACTAGTCGAGCAATGAAATTTTACTTCACACTTAATTTTTAAAGAATTTTCTAAACATTTTTTCAAAAAAAATTGTCCCTATGCAATTTTCTAGCAAAGATCGCGTTCGTATGACCCTGTCGTGCATTTTATTTTATTTGCAAGGCCCATATTTTCCATTAAGGATTATGACATCGTTAAAATGGTTCCTCGGCTTCATTTTGGTTGTACGGATCCGATTGGAGTAAGGGCATTTTTCACTTTTGGTTTGATTGCATATACCTGCAACTTCAGTAAGCACCATAAGAAACAGTCTATCAGGGTCAAGTCACATGACCTTATGGTGGCCAATTCACGTCACCTCTGCAAAAGATCATCTTATTAATATGGAGAATGTCAATCGTGGCGTCAACGGTGTAGCACATAGTGCTGCGCCGTCCTACTGGAACCAAATGTCATCTATGTTCATATGGTTCAAATTGCGCCTTCAGAAATTGGTTCTCATGTTTTATCCTTTTGTAGAACCCCTCATTGACGGTGACCTCCTCACCAACTTTCTATTTAAAAAAAGTAAGGACCAATGATGCAAAATCGACAAAAAAAAAACGGTTCATTTTGGGAATGCATTATCAATTTCGATAGATTAACATTATTCTGCATTTATGCAAAAAAGAATGATTCAACATTATCTATATAAAAATCATACTTGTTCGATTGAGAGGGGATGCAGAACATCTTGATAAAACAAGATTATAGGAAGTTGGAGAAATCAAGATCAAGACAAACATGTTCATCTTGAAGAGTAGATATAAATGTCTCTTTTCATTCTTCTGTATAATGACGTATAGCTCTATCTAGCTTTACTTTTCATGAAATTTGCAGATCGAGATGTTGCCGAACAATGTAAATCCATTAAATCTACCATTTATGAACCTCGTGTGTGTTTATGTCGTCCTACATACGACAATTTTGCATGTTAACACAGCCAATATGTTCTTAAAATCCTTTTCGTTTCTTAATGTGATTTTTCGGCCAAAATTGGAGTTCTCTTCTAAACGTTTGGAAGCTAAAAGCACTTTCCGTTGGAGGCAAAGAAGCGTCCAGAAGCATCCGGAAGTCTTATGAAACCGTTCCATTGCTAAGAAAATGACACTTCTGACGATTCTGCGAAGAGAATTTTGATTTTGTATTTCAAGTCAGAATCCATACTCAAGAAGCACAAATACAAATATAACTCAAATGTTACCCTTAGAATTCATTGTTTAAGGTTTAATCGCATGCAGCAATGCCGAAAGTATTGGTAATGTCGACAAATGTGACATATTGTTGAATCCAAATCTGATGATGAAGACGTCGAAGGTCAGCAACGAAGTTTAGTGAGTGGTATTTTATACGAGGAACCAGTAAAAATCCCCTTATACAGCGATTCGGGCTAGCCGGACCACTATTACATTGGCAAAACTTCTGAAACTGATGCCTGCGGATACTACATTGTGTTAAAATTGAACAGAAGCGATTTTGTTTGTTCCATTAGTTTTTAGAATGAGTGGTTCCCCGAGTGAATCCAATGAAAAGCGCTATAAGTCAGCGAGCAAACGGCCAGCATTGTCTATGGTCATTTCATTCATAATTATTAAAACCTTAATCTTGTTTGATATAGTTCACATTAGGGTTTTGTCAAAAATTTTATGTAAATTGTATACCAGAAAAAATACAAAATTTGCGTATTGACAAGGTTTCTTTCACTAACATGTCAAGTGATGATTCCTGGATGAAACGTCAAAATTTTTGTTGGACTAAAAGCTATGTAAAGCTGTTTTGAATCAACAGTCAGCTCTTAAGTCAGTTGGATCTAGTGCGTGTCTGCGAGTTCCCATGCACGGTGACGAATCGACTGTCTCGGGTCCTACTGTACACTTTCACGGACCTCGGTATCTGTTCCTATTTACTGTTTGACTCAGTACAAATTTAAGCGGACATATCAAAAGACTTGTAAACATCTCGGATATGTCAACTCTGTAGACTGTAGTTATTGCTCATGTCTTTAAATCGAAGTATAAATATAGCGTTTGTTAATAAATTGCACATTTCTATTTGTTTAAAGCCATGATCTGAATAGGAACTGTTAAACAAAATGAAATACTCCATCGTTCCGTGACTGTGAATGTGTCAAGATACAAATTTATTCCCATCTGTGATAAAATCAACTTTATAATCAGTCTTTTACATATCGGAATTGAATTTAAATTCTTAACTTTTATCATCCACCTGTTTCCAAGGTTAAGAACAAATGTTTCCAAAGCTCCAAGACTCGCACTTTCATTTTCCATATTTGTTTTATTTAGAGCACATGAATTTGTCGTGTTAGGGGTAATTAGTTAGGTGTAGTTCCCAAGACCTCCAATAGATCTGAAGTAACATTTTCAGGATATCAAAATGTTCCAAGTCGATGAAGGTTATGCACGTTTTTTTTTTCTTGCAATGTTATCTGTCAGCACTCTGTTTTTTTAAGAGTGCGGTAATAAATAAAAATAAAAACACTGCCAGATGTTTGTTTTGGATTTGACCAACAGGAACACGACAGAAAAATCAATATCCACATTGAATGTGGCAGCGCATGCATTTGCTGCAAAATTAATTTGAAATCGTTATGCTCCCATTGTGTCTTGACTTGACTCTCCGCCGCGTTGTGCCGTGCCTAATTTGCAAAAGAAAAAGATATGTTTCCAATCGCGTGATACCACCAACATAAAATCAACCTCTCAGAGATACACTCTGTCTATACCTATGAGTAGATATTGCTGGAGTATTTCAAGAGGAGGTCACCAGTCACCATCACCACCAGCACCAATATGTATCCGCGAGTTGCGGGATGCATTATCTACATCATGGTTCACGGATCTCTTGGGTTTTTCTCGGGACTATCGGACGTCACGTAGTCGATTCGGCACACATTCTACTAACCAGCACAATCATTTTGGGACGACATGTTTTTGTCGTGACTAAAGTAGTCGAGTTTGAGACAATTCACATAGATACTTTTAACATTCAAGCTATGCACAAGACAGAGATCTTATCTCAAAATCGAAAAATACCCTTAAACCTACTTATCCATGGTCTAGACTCAGACTCCAGAGTCAGTGAGGCTCAGGCTTACATAATATTGACTCAATGTCTGTGATAATAATAATATGATGAATTGAGACTACGAAAAGTAGGCCATTTTCCCGCCGCGCGCCTCCACTGTCGGAGTTTTGCGAACAGATTTGTATAATTAACCGTTTAATTTGGTATTTAATCAAGTATTAGGCGCAAATTGATAAATATTTATCAAATCGTTGTCTACATGGTGTTTTACCAGGATAATTGAGTTACATACTCGCTAAAAAAGTATCTACGTGGAATTTTAAAATCAAATCCGTTAGTTATCCGATCCGATGCCATCTATCTACCTAACTTGTGATTATGCGTTAATGGTGAATAAATTTACGAAAGATACAAGATGTTTTATCTGATTCCGTTCATAAAAGAATTAAAATACAAAACAATCACCTCCGGTGTTGAATGTGCAGATGAAGATATAAAAAATTGTTACTGACAAGTATTGTGTTTCTCGAATATCGAATGGGGACGTTTGGTACCCCCATGGGGGATGTGTATCATTAGACGGCTCTTTAACACGATAACTGTTATAATTACATGGTTTTAAAATGTTATAATTTTTTCTTGCGACACTTTTCTTTTGACTATGTCTTTCAAAATCATTGTGGCCAAGTCAAGACTTGATTTATGCATCAGCTCAGTATGTATAGCTACATACTTGTGCAGAGATCCGATGAATTAAAAATTTTAAACTGTGAGTAGCTCACATCTCTAGCATTTAATTGTGATGTAAGGAATAAATTAATTAGAAATTGGAAGTTTGATGTTGTTATACGATATAAGCAAGAAATACGGCAATTATTTGCGGCACGTGATATTGTTTAACGATATCTTGATATTAAAGGAAGTTATAAATAAAACAAGATTTGTTTTTGGACTTGGCTGGTAAATTGTTTTAACATGCAAGTGGTAGTGTTTTATTGCTGACACTGACAGTAAGGCGGCGACTTTGTAAGAAAACAAATTTATTGGATGATCACTGTCTTATCCTAAAGCATCATAAGACAAATTAAACGTTATTCAATAGGATATTGCATGAGATGACGCTACGTAATTTATTAGCCAAGTCTGGGTTTTTTGGAAGTGAAGGTTATCGGCAATATTTCTTTTTTTTTCTCAGACAATACAGTCATTGATTTGGATTTCGTTTAACAGCACCTCTAATTTTGACATTTGGTACGTTCTTTTTCGAACCATAGTAAGCAATTTTAACAAAAAGGCGTTCCTTCGATCCAAAATTATAACGATTTGTAACTACATACATATATGACATAAACTCACTTGTGTCAAATAGTTACGATTTGTTACTATTTCCAAATTATACCTCCATGATATGAGTTGAGATTGTTGATCTGTCAAATTAGACGTTCCGTATTAAATAATTCAAAGTCTTTATTATAAATCAAACCAAAAAATTACAAATTCTCGACTTTAGCAACAAAAACGTCTTTATTTTCCTCGAGTGTTCAACAAAAGAGAATAAAATGGATTTTTTTGCCAATTTTGAGTGACGAAGGAGAATAATTGAATTAGTTCCTCAATATACAATAATACGGCAAGTGCGAGTCGGATTCGCGCACGAAGGGTTCCGTACCAGTATCTATAAAGACGAGCAAAAAATCACGTTTGTTGTATGAGAGCCCCCTTTAAATATTTATTTTATTCAGTTTTTAGTATTTGTTGTTATAGTGGCAATAGAAATACATCATCTGTCAAAATTTCAACTCTAACTATCACGGTTCATGAGATACAGCCTAATGACGAACGTACAGACGGACAGCGAAGTCTCAGTAATAGGGTTCCGTTTTCACCCTTTGGGTACGGAACCCTGAAAAAGATTAAAAGTGGTCGTTTGACAGTTAAACAAAATCTATAATAACGTATCGTTCCTTAATGGTTTGTAAAAAAAAAACCAACAAATCCTAACAATGACACTTCAAAAAAAATTTTTTTTTAACTTAACAACTATTGTTGTCTATGGTCAGAAAACGAACGCACCAATTATATTAATAGTTTAGATCGTTGAGCCTTGGAATCGCTGTGAGGCCGCAATAAACCTTTTTTTTTTTTTTTTTTGAAAAACATCAACTTTCCTTACGAGGAAATTCTCAGTTTCTTTTGTAATCAAGGCTCGCCCTCAAGTCAATCTTGGTATTTTACTGGGGCGAGCTGAGGTTACGAATCAGTTGTTGAAGTGACGATTGCTATCAAAAATTTCTTCTTTACTTAATTTTTGAAACACTATTAAAGGCTGGGTTCGCAGAAGCGCATTCTGTCACTCCAATTTCTCAAGACCTTGTTGATGGTTTCGGGCTGTAACTCATCACGGATTGCTGGGATGATATTGGCTTATTAAGACTTAAGTATGACGCTTAAATCGTTTCCAGATTGTTAGCATAAGATCGGTCCTCAAAGTTCCCCACAAAAAGAAAAGTCTAAAGGGGTCAAATCGCAGCTCCGAGATGGCCAATTGACACACATTTTGACAGAAAAGATGACATTTCGCCCGAAATCGTTGTCCAATTCAAGCTGCTCTAAAGCCCAAATTGCTAAGCAATAGCGAAGTGGATGGTCGTGGGTGCTCCATTTCGGCCAAAACTTTTTTTTAAAAAAGCACACTGTTAGAGCTAAACAGCACTCACTTTGGAAATAAGTTTTAAATATTTTTCAATGTTTTCCAAGCGTGAAGAGACTTATTTCGTTTCGCGGAAGTATGTCCAAATATAGGAAATCGCTCCACTAGTTTTTTTTTCAAAAGGTTATTTTTTGAAAACTTTTCCAAAAAATAAATTGAAATTTGTTCGAGTATGTAAATATATGTTAATTTGTAGTGTGCACCTGGGAAAAAAATATACCCGTTTTTAACATATTTCGAAAACCAAATTTTTTTTTAATTATTAAAAATAAAAAAAAAGTTTTTCACAATTTTGAAATGGCATTTCAATAGACATATAAATGACTTCATATGCCGACAATTTAATAGAAATCGGATGTATATTTTACGAGAAAACTGGGTTCGAAAATTTCGGTTTTATGAGCTACCGTTGTAAGAAAAATTCCGAATAATCTTTTCAAACCATTCTGAAAGTTTTATCAAAATCGTTTGAGCCGTTTTCGAGAAAATCAACCAAATAAATACTTAATACCAAATTTGAAGCAGACAGACAGACGGAATTCCCAGACCCAATTTTTTGACTTCTAAATCAACAAAACGCAATGTGTCAAAATATTTGTTTTTTGCAAGAATCCATAACTTGCCTTATAGTACCTATAATCTCAAGTAAAAATTGGATAATTGAAGTTTTGGCAAAAAAAAAAATTCAGTTCACTATTAGACTTTCATAATTCACTTTTTAGAGTAGTCTGTGTGCAATTTTGGTGGTTTTTAATGAATAGTTCATTATATCGAGCGTCTACTGTAATTCATTCATTCGGCTAAGACGTCGGTTATAGCGATCAGTAAAAACATTTTCTTTTGTAGTATTTAATATGTTTGAATGCGTTTTGAAACAAAAAAAATATATACCAATCGGTGACGAATAACATAAAAGAAGTATTTTTTGCGGAAAACTAATAATTATATTTTACTGACGAAAACTCATTTTACGTATCAGTTGATTGTTATTTTCACTCAAAATGAAAAATAATTCATTCTAGTTTTTTAATGTTTCGTTCATTCGGAAAAAAATTACTGATGCACTTGCGACCCCAGAAAGAAGAAGAAAAAGACAGGATGTGTTGCTATTATCCTTTTTTTACTGACAAAATTTTACTGATCGCTATAAACGACCATCAGTAAAAAAAAAATTACTAATTCAATGTTTTAAATTTTTACTGATGCGCGCGTTTTACTGATCGCTATAACCGACGCCTAACTTAAAATTATATTAACAAGCCCTCAACATGAGTATTTCCCCAAACTGAAATTGAAAGCAATTTATAGTTAAGATATCAGCTTGTTGTAGGGAATCACCAACAAAATTAGTGTTGAATTAGTTTTTAAAAAAATTAGACTGCCTAACACCCGCACATAATAGTCTCACACGTGCAGACAAACTTCTTTGATCTTCTTTGATCTCTTTTATGGGGCTCTTTAAGTTTTGACAGCTCACAACACTCTGAAACTATTTAATTTAATATATAAATACTTTTATTTATTACACAGTAAAATGTTTTATATTTGGCGCTTCTTTAAAGAATAAAGATAGGCGCAAACGAAGTTGAATTTTCTTGTTTGTCCTCCACGTCATTTCGTTTGACGTTTCTCTCCGGATCCCCATTGTAAGTCTTTCTGTCAAATTTAACCAAGATTCAAAGAACCCACAAATAAATCTAAACATGAAATGTGTTTATATTCACAAATACAAATTTTAGAATCAGCAAATCACAGTGAAATTAAACGAAACATGTCGTAAAACAAAAATCACAAAACACAAACTCAACAAAACTTATTTCTAGTTTCAACACAAAAAATTCAAAAATTTCACTCATAAAAATAAAAGCAAAAGTTATGATAATGAAATTAATATAATTTAGCATATTGCATTATTTTATAAAAATCAGATTATAAAACTTAAAGACATAAGATTTAATGACAGCGATTAAAATTCGTTCACTGACCCCAGTAGAAGTTCATGATTATAAATTTAACATGCAAATTAAAGATCGTTACCACTACTTGTTCACTGTTGTTTTGCACTCTTTCCTTCGCTGTCATGGATAGTTTAACTATGCACACGAGTTTTGAAAGTTACACAATTTTTGCAAACCATAAACAACAAAAGTGACACAAACTAAAAATAATAATATAAAAAAAATTGAAAGAAACCCAAAAATAACTTTATTTCTTTTGAGCGTTGGTATAGATCGGTTAATAAATTATCATAATTGAACCTGGCAGTACCTATGTACATACTATAAAACAAAAAAATCTGTATCATTCATCCATGAAAGCAATTCTTGGAACCTTATTATACCACCAAGTACCAAGTAGTATCTATGGATGCAGAAAGCCTCTAGAGTTGCGCAATGTCAACAACATAAAACGCGCTCTATAACTGCCTGAACGGACGGATGACGGCAACGGACGACCAAATGCACAAACGGACACACTCGCATAGACATCGGCCAGACCAAGATACAGCATACAGAGTGGCAGTGCAGAAAAAGTGCTCGATTAGATTAACCCAATAATCCACTTAAGCGGCGGCACATAACAAGCTTCAGCACTTCATAAAAAATGCGCCAGCCGTCCCGACTCCCGAAGTTCGTTGCGTCGCGTCGTCGTCAGCGTCGTCGCTTTTTGCTTACAAGCGAATCTGATCTTGGTATAGAACGCTGCGCTGGCTCGTTCAGGCTACTAACTACATTTTTTTTTGTCATGGGATACCAAAAAAAATTGAAAATTGATTGTTTGCATGTTGTGATAGATTGCTACTGTTTAAAGAACACATAATAACAATGAAACAGTTTGTCCATTGATCGATGAAGATATATATTTTATGTGGGAACATTCACAGTCAACCATTTTTTTTTTTTTTTTTTGCTAAAGACCTGTCAATGTGCAAAATATTGAGATATAACTTTGGAGATATGCAAGTTTGAAAAGGTTGAGAGTTAATGGTAATTTAATCAATGTTGCATGGAAATGTAGGTGGCCTTGTTTTAGAAATGACTTAACTAAGAAAAAAAAAACAACACACTCACACACTCAAAAGACATAGTTTCATAGCTACAATGTATTGAAATAAACATGTTTTCATAAATTAATTCGTTAATTGAATGATTTAAAACCTTAACATGCATACATACATTCAAACATAAAATAGCTAATGTATGGGCGTGTTAATGTCAATTTTTTCAGCATAATTCTCATGAATTATCGTGACATTTTTTTTGCAAACAGCTGCATTTCCGTTTTTAAGTAAAAAAAAGAATTTAAACGTCACACAGTTCTAATCTTTTTGAATAAGTTTATTCTGTTCGGTTTGTTATGCTTTGTTTAAAACTTTCGCGCACTGTCTATATATTTTTGGCAAAATCAAAGAATTAATCTGATCCAGCTTCATTAATTTATCCGCCAGGGGCTTAACTGTTTGCCTTAAAGCCTCATGGCACTCGATTTTTGTGCACATGGTGCAACCAAGCGTCAGGCTTTCTTCAGGTATCGAATTTCGTCAAGATTTGTTTGTTCTTTTTTAATTATTGTAGTCGAACCTTAAGCAAATATTATGTTAGTTTCGCTGAATGCATGAACATTTGAGTGGAAACATACCAGTCTGGATGTATTCATTATTTTTATACCCCATTCCATAGAATGGGTATATTGTATTTGGTGTGGAGTTTGTAACATAGAGAAATAATACCGTTAGGTATAGAAAAGTATATATATTCTGACTCAAAATCAAAAGCCTAGTCGATTTAGCCATGTCCTGTCCGTCCGTCCGTATGTAACTCTCTAGAGGTCACAATTTTTGAGCTAGAAAGCTGAAATTAGGTACATATATATAATCTTTGGTTCAAGTTAAGGGTAAGTTCTTGAACCGGTAAAATCCACGCACAAACACGCCCACAATCACCATATTTGTTGAACAACCTCAATTTCGTAAAATTAAATTATGTTTTTGAACAGTTACGATAAAAACAACGCTAAAATTTTGCACACGTAAGCTTTAGGTAAACCTTCTTCCAATCAAATAAAAATATTTTAGTTTGGGCGTGGCTGACGCCCTTTTTTCATACAAAACCATCAATATTGTTTTTATAAAATAACAATTCTTATATTAAAGCGAAAAACATTAAATTTTGTGGGTATTACTTGCACATAAGCATCTTGTGTATGAAATCAATAAAATTTAATTTTGGGCGTGGCTGACGCCTACTTTTCACTAGAAACTATAAAAAATTGTTTTTGCAAATAAATGGTACCTACATATTTATAATGAATCCGCAACCCAAAATTTTGCGTCGCTTAGTAGAAACTAAAAAGTTTGTGTATGAAAAGAAATTTTTGAATTTTGTGTACATTTTTTCAATACGCCCACTTTTAAAGGCTTGATTTTGATAAAATACATTTGTTCAGGTAAGATCGTTTACAAAACTACTCGATTGAGCTGTAGTTTTACACATATCAAAGCTCAGTTAGTGCTTTAATATTTTTCTAAAATTTTTAGCACACGCCCACTTTTAAGAGGCGTTTCTGTCAAATGTCGTAATATGCATTCATTTTTCAATAATTTCTAAATATCGGTCGCAGTTTTGAAGTAAGAAGATGAACACTTACTTTGTATTCCTTGGTTACGTAGCAGAGTGTGGTTCAGGAATACATTTTTAACTTCGCCCATAATCTCTGTTTCCGTTCAAAATCTAATTTTTAAACATTTAAATTTTGTCTTGTTTTGGTCAAATCGATCTGCAAGCTTAAAATTGAGTGTCACTGAGCTCATACCAATTGCCTTGGCAATAAAAAGTTTTAACTTTGGGCGTGGCGCACGCCTTTTTGTTATTGCGCCAGCGCAGCACTGATTGAACATCACACTACACAAAATTAATGTTATTGATTTTTTTTCTGTCTGCTAAAGAAGAATTTTGTTTCTGAAACTGGAACATCGGTTGGCTGCGGGAGGCGAAAGCATACACACTTACACACACACAAATATTGGGAATAGGGTATCCAACAGTTCGTTGAAAGCATACTGAAGCATGCTGTGGATGAGTTCCAATTAAGTTGACCAACGTTGTCGCCAGCAGTCATCATGGTAGGAACACCAATGAGCTACTTTGACATATTTGCAGCACAGTAGGGGGAATTTCCCTACCACGTAAAAAAAATGGTTTCGAAAAAACCAACTGCCTCGGATATGGTTGAACTTACTTACGACGATCCTGCCAAACGAAACAAATTAACCGAATTTTGGTCATGCCAGTCGAATATCTAGACCTAAAAGTGGTCACATACAGCAAAACAATTATTAGTGGAAGGTCTGAATATAATCAAATCTGACATTAAATCAAACTAGGAAGAGCGATAAAGAGACGAAGGCACAAGAAGTATGAACTAACAGCTGTGATATCTATTTTGACAAATGCTGTATAGAACAAAAACACAGTGGTTGCTTAGATGCAGTTTTGTGGTAAGAGGATAAGAGCCCCTACTGAGAAATATGACACAGCCAAAAAAGAGTTCTATGATCTTCTCGAGAAGACGTATGGTTAATGCCCGAAGTACGACACTAGGATTATTCTTGGTGACTTCGAAAATCAGAAAGGAGGATAACTTTGGTTAAATTTTCGGAAAGCACAGCCTGCATGACAAAACTTCCAGTAACGGAGTCAGTTTTATAAATTTTATTGCGGGCAAAGTGTCATAACAGCTATAACAATCATTTCCTACACTTCAATATACATACACAAAGGTACTTGGCAGCGTCCTGATCAACATGCCGCCAACCAATTTAACTATTTTGCGATCGACAGCAGTTTATAGTGTTTTGGATGTCCGCACTTTCCGAGGGGCCAACATTGACTCCAACGAACTCACTGCAGGCTTTTTTTTGGTAAAAATTCGAAATCAGATTATTTGACAAGATGTCAGTTGGGATATGAAAAATTTGACTGTGATATTTGTAATAGAATATCAAGTTTTATAATGAGTCAACATTTACTAGAGGTCGCTGCTATCACATAACATACAATTTTCTGCAAACGATAGATCAAACGTTCGAAAGAATATAGTTTTTTTTTAAATCTAATTAAGTAATTATTATTGACCCCAACACATTTAAATTTCTCGAAGTTGAACATTTTAGTAATAAAACTATAAATTACAGTAAACTGTAAAACAATGACGGGCGTGTTAATTTATTCTCTAACAATACACTAGTTCAAGCATAGTATCGTTACTTCCAAGATCATTTTTTAAGTCTATAACCAGCCAGCCGTTGCACTTCGTATATATCGATTTAATTAAATCAAATCGATTCGCTTTATCGACTTTAAATCTTCTAATGGTCACATTCTAACGGGTGATTTTTTAAGAGGTTTAGAACTTTAAAAAAAAAAAAACACAAAAAATTCGAAAAAATGAATGAAATATTTATTTGAATCGATAGTTTGAACCTTGCAATTTAATGTTTAAAGATAATTTCATGCAAATGTTGACCGCGGCTGCGTCTCAGGTAGCCCATCCGCTGAGTCCAATTTTGGCATACTCTTTCACACATATCGGCCGGTATCTCACGAATGAATGCATGGATGTTGGCTTCCAGTGCGTCAATCGAAGGGGGCTTGTCCCTATAGACATTAGCCTTGACATACCCCCACAAAAAATAGTCTAATGGTGTCAAATCGCACGATCTAGGCGGCCAATTGACCGGCCCGAAACGTGAAATTAACTGTTCACCAAACTCGCCTCGCAATTGCGCCATTGTTTCGCGTGCTGTGTGGCATGTGGCACCGTCTTGTTGAAACCACATATCATGCAAGTCAAGAACTTCCATTTCGGGCAAAAAAAAGTTTGTTATCATCGCTCGGTAGCGTAACGCTGCGATTCGCATCATCTTTGAAGAAATATGGCCCAATAATGCCGCCGGCCCATAAACCGCACCAAACAGTGGCTTTTTCGGGATGCATTGGTAGCTGTTGCAATGCTTCTGGCTGATCTTCACTCCAAATGCGGCAATTTTGCTTATTTTACGTACCCATTCAACCAAAAATGAGCCTCATCATTTCATCATTTGAACATTTCGCACCGAGCACGAATTTTGATAGTAAAATTCAATAATTTGCAAGCGTTGTTCATTTGTAAGACGATCCATGGTTAAATTGCAAACCAAACTGAAGCTGTTTGACAGTGACACAAGGTACTAAACACACGTCAGCTGTCAAAACCAGTGTTGCCAAAACCAAACCAGCTAAAAAATCACCCGTTACTTAACTAATGTTGTAGTTTCACACAACAACAAAATCTAATGCGCTAAACTCTACGCTAAATACCCACACTTATGATTCGACATCGACATTGAAGAAAATATAAAATGTGTTGAAATTAAATCAAAATCCGGTTGATGGATGATTTTCTCTTTACAAACATTTAATTGGTAATTAATTATAAATAATCCGACATTACACGCATTTCATAACAATAAAAAAAAATGTTATATTGTTTTAAGCTCACGAATTTCTTGTAATAAATATTGTTAGTTAATTAGTCGCCTGAACGCATGGTATGTGAATATTTCGAAGAGACACATTGTTGCCATATTGTCTCACAAAGCTCAATTCCTATGCAAATTATTTTGTGAATTAAAAATCTCACAAAGATATTGCGCTTATATTTGAATTTGTAGGGTGTAAGATTTCAAAAGGTGTAAACATCAGCGTTGGATATTGCAAACATAAACCATCTTGTTTACAGGAATTAACTAAGTTGACAATAGAGTTGGCTTTTGTCACGCAAATTTAATTATTAAGGGGTGTGCAGAATGCATGCTGCCGTAGGTCAAAGATCTCATGAATTGTGTGCTATAAAATGACATGAAAATGACAAATTGCATCGATATTTCTTGCACGATCGGAGAATAGAGTAGCTCGCTTCGCCTAACGCTTACGTCAGTTTAAAATATGGGATTTAATATATGTGTGGTGGAAGCTATAGTAGCTAGGGGGTGCGGTTTATAGTTTCAGGACTTGTTTTAAGGTTTTGAAATTTTGATGTTTGATCCTTTCGGGTACATCTGGTTTTATGTTTTAGTTTAAGTTTCGTTAAGTTAAGTTGACTTCTGCAAAGACTAGCAAGACAAGCAACATATAGGTGTAGGGTCTAGTTCCATGTAGTAGTGTCGCTTCTATCGATACAAGCGCCTGTGATACTGCCAGATAGATACTAACGCAAAAGAGATATGTCTATACAGCGTACTTCTTTGAAGTTTCGTTGAGTTTTATTTCGTTGAGTTTTGACATTAGCGTAATGTTTGCTTATGCCTTTTATGTTTGGGACCAAAGATGTTCTTTCCCGAGTTTTGAATCAAAATAACTAAAGCGGATGTCCAATGGCATGTTTCAAAGTTTGAACTTACGTTTTTTATGAACAGAACACACCATATTTTACTCTTGAGCCTTAAGGCCCAACCATAACACCCCAAAGAAAAAGAAAGCAAGTGTCAAAATTTTCTTCCGATCATACATCAGTTGGCCATAATAGCCTTTAGAAAAAAGCAAATGTCCAATTTTCGTACGCAATGTAAAACTGAAAGCGTACATTGTACGGAACCAATACTGAACGAAACTTGCCGAAACTTATCAAAAACTCAATTAGGGTTGGGTATGCAAATCATATGTATTTTTAGTGTTTTGTAAGGCAACATACGTACACATTCTTCAATTATGATTAGCCCTTTAGATTTTGAGTGATTTTAACAAAATTTGTTGCATACGTAATAGATAGACCATCAACCAATTTTATGTTGATAAAGTTGAAAAGTTACGAGCTACAGGATCAGCATTAAATAGAGCTAGACAAGGACCTACAACTTACATACTTACGCAGCCATGGACGTGGACGAAGTCAGCAATATTCCTCAGTTGATCTGTAAAAGCGTTGATGTTCTCGATTTAGGGAACGGGTTTAGTTTAAAATATAGCTTTTTTTAACATTTGATTAAACTTCAAAATCTGACACTGGACATACTATATAATACATCTTGTCGAAATACTTCAAGCATTTTTCGCAAGTTTATTGTTTGTTGGAGCCTACTCAAGCCTGTCAGTGTGCTCCCGATGCTTCAGGTTCCAAATTAAATTTTGTACTGATCAATTCTTTTTTTTAAATAAAGAGTCTTAAGGAGCGCCCATATCATGCCGAATGATGCCGATCGAACAAGCCGAGTAAATATGGACGTCCCTATTGGCCTTTTTGGTTCGTGCCAAATTCAAACCCGATTCGAATTCAAGCCGACCCAAATGAGTACTTAAGCTAGTATTACAAGGCCATCGAAATGGGTCATTGCAATGGCATTCTGACGTCACAAGAAAATAGGTCATTGCACCGTTAGTGCACAAAGTAATTTTTCACTGTGTCATTGATATCTACAGTGACGATCACACGAATGACGCAAGTCTTTCATTGGTGTCTCAAAATGCGAGGACGAGAAAGGCGTATCATTGTGATTTATGACATATTCGGTGTCATCGAGATGACATGCAAAATAATGATGATTTAATGACTTGATGACATTCAACATTTGGAAAGTTTTTGGCGAGCTGAAAAAGCGGTGATATAAATCATTTTTCGCAATGACGATCACAGCACATTTATTATAATGTGTCATCGTGACTGACTTGAGCTTGTTAAGTTCCTCTATCAAAATATTTTAAATTAAATTAATAAAGAATATAATGTCAACAATTCATACTAGATCAATTAAAGGACAAGTAAAAATGGCTGGAATTCCTGCCACGTCATTGTTGGGACACTGTCATTGCAATGACAATGACTTCGTCCTATCAACAATGACAAGGTGATTGCACAGTCATGGAAAATGGGTCATATGTTCCATAAACAAAGATTGCTGGAAGAAAAACTAGGAATAGTTTTCATGTCCTTCAAATTTGGTTATTTGAATGAGTGGTTCCCCTAGTGAAACCAATGGAATGTGCTTTTAATTTAAAGAATCAAACCTAAGAAAGGGTGAAAAGGGAGAAAGAAACACATGATTACTTTTAGAACATTACCAAGTTGCTTCCGTGTTTGAATTTTGATGTCAGAATTAAATTTGTTAAGTAACGAAAGGCTCCTTAAACTTGATCTGATGAACATGCACTGGCTAACAAAAGCCTCAAAACTCAGGATTTTGATATGTTTGCTCAGCGTTTCCTTGTTTCAGACGCCCGTTTCCCTTTTTTAGTTCTTTTTTTGAAAGAACCATAGTTTTTGACAACTCGCAAGAACACCATGGTTCTCTTCAACTACAGTCCAGCCCCCATATCTTATCATTCTTTTTAGTCATTGTTTATTTGCTCAATATTTTTGGGGGATGTCTAGTCTATATAAAAATAAAAAACCAACCTTTTAAAACCTTCAAATTCTGAACTCTTTTAACCTTTCTGATTATATCCGTTTTAAATTTTTGCATCTCATCCTTTTTCCAGATGACGCTGTCAAATACACTAGTCCTGCTGCTAATGCAATCCATCTTATCAGCACATGGGATTAAAATATCCACAGCTGAATACAATGTAATTCATGAGAACAACGATTTCAACGGATACAATATTCGGCAGCCAGAATCGTTCCACGCAAGAGGCTACCCACGGTATGCCTCATTTGTTCTCATGATTTTTTTTTAAAATAATTTATTAAAAATCTAATTTTATTTTTTTAGTCCACTTCCACCACCGCCTTCACATTTCGAAGTCTCATCGCAGGCACCAAATCCATTTGCTGCATTTGCTAGTCCCTATGGTCCAACATTCCCAGTGCCTGGTGCAGCTGCTTGTGGTACTGCTCCACCAGCATGTGGAGAACTACCATATCGAACACTAGATGGCTCTTGCAACAATTTGGGAAATCCCCAATTGGGCATAGCTAATTCCAAGTAAGAAAATCTACGCATTCATCTAGGTTGGGACATGAAGCTTTACTATTTTTTTTTTTTATAGATACGGGCGTCTATTGTCACCCAAATATAGCGATGGAATTCAGCAGCCAACTCGCTCTGTTACCGGAGAGCCATTACCGAATGCCAGACTTGTCTCTTTGGTTGTTTTTGGTGAGCTCGATGTTCCCGATCCAGACTTTACACTCGTTAACATGCAATGGGGTCAAATAATGACTCACGATATGAGCATGCAAGCTGGTGGAACGCAATCAAGTAAGTGGTCTTTTAGTTTGGCCAAATAGAATTAATTGGTAACGGTGGTTTTAACTTTTAATTTTTTTTTCTTCTAACAGAGAAGCACGTTATCTCGTGTTGTACACCTGAGGGTCGTTTGGTTGGAAAATCAAGTGCCCATAAGACTTGTTTCCCCATCGTCATTCCACCGCATGATCCAGCACATTCACAAACTGGCACTGAGTGCATGGAGTTTGTCCGAACTCTCACTGATCGTGATATCAATTGTAACTACAATGGAGGAGCAGCAGAGCAATTGACTGCTGTAACAAGCTACATGGACTTGTCACTAGTTTATGGAAACTCCATTGAACAGAATCGAGTTATTCGAGCCTTCCAGGGTGGTAAGATGATTGTCGAAGAACGAAATGGTGGAAAATGGCTACCAAGGACTCCGAACGTTACCACTGATTGTGATGTACAAGACGCCAATGAAGTCTGCTACTTAGCTGGTGATATTCGTGTGAATCAGAATCCTGGTCTGACCATTCTTCAGACAGTTCTAATACGTGAACATAATCGCATCGCTGAAGAATTGATTAAATTGAATCCCCATTGGACCGATAGAGTTCTGTTCCAGGAAGCAAGAAAGATCAATATTGGACAGTATCAACAAATCAGCTACTACGAATGGTTGCCTATCTTTTTGGGTTGGGAGAATATGTTGAAGAATAGGTTGATCTACAAGGCACCAGCAGGAAGTCATGTTAATGACTACGATCCTAGCATTGATCCTGCAGTGCTAAATGAACATGCTACTGCTGCGTTTAGATACTTCCATTCACAGATTGAAGGAAGATTAGAGTGAGTTTGAATTTTGGCAAACATATCTTGGGCTTTACTCAACGATTTTATTTATCTTTTTTGCAGCTTGATATCAGAGCTAAGATCTGTTCTTGGATCATTGCGTCTCAGTGACTGGTTCAATCGTCCTGGTATTATTGAAGTTGGTGATAACTACGATTCATTGACAAGAGGTTTGGGAACACAACCTGAAGAACTAACCGATATCAACTGGGACAGAGAGGTGAGCCATTTTGTTTTAAATCCTTTCACGAAACTCCGAGAATTAGCTTAACTGTTACGGCAACTCCCCCAGCAGAAATTTTAATATCATTAATAGCGTAGGTCCGATATTCAATTCCAGCTAGCTTAAAAAAAAAAGACGTGTGTCACGCCCAAAGCTAAAAAATTTTTTAAAGTGTTTTTTTTTTTGACGTGTGGTTTTCAATCTGGCAATACTTTTTTCGAAGTTGGTCATTTTGACAGCTGTCACTTGATTGATGCTCAGTTTGGCTTGCCATTTCAGTATGAAAATGAATAAACGTATTTTTTAAATATCACTCCCCTAAAAGTGGGCGTATTGGGAAATTTTACGCAACAAACTTTTTAAATAAATATAGTTCATAATTGTTTTTATGTTCTTTTATGAAAAGTGGGCGTAAGCAAATTTGTATCTTTCGTACACAAGATATTTAGTTTCTGCTAATAGACAAACAACTTTGGGGTTGGGGCTTTTTTGAAAGAACCATTAGTTTGGAAACCAAAGTTTCTTAAGAAAAGTGATGGTTTCGTATAAAATTTAATTTTGCCAAATAGAGGTTGGGGAACGATTTTGGGTGTGTTTGTGGGCGGATTTTAATGGTTCTAGAACCAAGCCTCACTCTTGAACCAAAATTTGTATATTCCAAATTTAAATGCTGAAAAATGTTGGCCTCTTTAGAGAGTGTTTATACGCACGGACGGAACATATGGACGTTTAATGGAAAATATATATACTCATTCTATGGAATAGGGTGGAAAAGGGGCTATGATTTTTTGGAAAATTGAAAATTGTAAATAAGGATTACAGGATTACAGCGCCAGCTCTTCAAGCAAAATCACTGACTTCAGAATTTACGGCTCATTTTCTTACTCGCCTGAGTCAGTGTTTTACGAGGCCTCTCATAATATTGCATGCATGGCATACACAATTTATTAAGAAAGAGATTCGAGAATTGAGTACTTTTTTATTTTGTTTTTTGAGACGACAGCACAAAGAAAAATGCGCGCTTATAAAAAGTTAAGAAAAAAGGTAAAATTTAATATGAATAAAAGTGAATATTACAAAATAAATCGCGATGTTGCACTTATTTGCAAACGCGCAAGACAAAATGACAAAAGGAATTGGGAAAAAAGTTGAAGGACATGCAGACATTACAATTTTGTTTTGAAATCAGTTTCGGGTTCAAATTTCGCTGAGCGGGATGAGCTCGCTCTCTCTCTCTCTCTCACAAGTGAGTCCGTTAATTACATACTAAATGGAGCCGACAAACTTCGTTTTACGGCTCCGTATTTGGATCCATTTGCTTGAAGGGAGCAAATTAACTCAATTTGTGCAATTTTACAGAGACTCGAAATTCATATTCAATTGTAGCAACATTTTGTTTGTCAGCTTTTACATGAGTTTGGAGACTTTCAATCCCATATCGTCGTCTTTGACTTTTTTCGCAAGATTAGAAAGCGTACAAGACTGGAAATTTTCAAAAAAATAAATGAACGTCTCAAACAAAAAAAAACAACTCATGTTCTGCAAAACAAAAATTTGTGTTACGACTAAGAAATTAAGCATTATTATTTTCAGCCCATTATTTTTAACTAACTTTTCCCAGCAATGTTCAATAACTTCGATACCCTGTTTATAGTGAGAACCGTCGAGCTCCTCAAAATAGCCATCAACCGCAGACTCCACCTTTTCATTGTTGGCAAATCTTTTACCACCCGGCCCTTTTTTTCAAGTTTGGAAACAGAAAATCATCCGAGGGGGTTAAATCTGGCGAATAGGGTGCTTGAGGAAGCAATTCGAACTTTAACTCATTGATTTTGGCCATCGCGATTGAAACATCCTCACGACGCTGTTTTTGTTCCATTGTGAGCAATCGCAGCACCCATCTTGCGCACAGCTTTCTCATGTCCAAATTTTCAGTCAATATGCGATGTACAGCTCTTTTTGAAATGCCTACCATGTCTGCTAGCTCGCGCACTTTCAGTCGACGGTCACCCAATACCATTTTATGGATTTTCTTCACCATTTCTGGTGTGAGGTGTGGTCACCTCATTTGGTCGACCACTGCCATGTTCGTCTTGGCAGCTCGTACAACCTCGTTTAAACTCTGTCACCCAATATTTTACTGTTGTAAACGAAGGAGCAGACTCCCCCAGAGTAGAATCTAGCTCCGCTTTGATATTGGTTGGACTGAGGCCTTTCAAATGAAAGTATTGTATCACATAACGATGACCAAATTTTTCCATGTTTACAAATTCACTCTGAAAGCGTTCACTATTGATGGCTGCCAAACAAATACTGTACAACGTAGAGTCGTCAAACTTCAAACTTAAGCTTTATAAAGTTGGTACTCTCTACCATCGTCATTCTTTCAAACAACAACCGCCATCTATACGTCAGGTCGGGTACTTCTTGGACTTCCAAGTTCATTTCAGACAGTTTTTCTTTCATATTTCTGGAAGTACTGTTAAGTCAGTCTGCTTCTTGGGGCTCCAATGACCCGAATTTTAATTTAATCCTAAAATCTCTTAATTTAAGCGTTTCGCTTTCAATTACAGGCAATAACAATGATATTCGAAGGTTTTCTGCTTTCAGACTAAATGAGATCCATATCCAATTGCATTACAGGGGCCAGTATCGTCTCACAAAAATAGAGAACATCAAAATTTCAGATGATCAAACTGTGTGACACAAGAATTTAACCACTTAAGATTACCTGATGTGGTTGTGGCCTTTAAAGGTAGTCCGCAATTCCACATAAATCAACTTCTAGAGACAAATTTTCCAACTAAGAAAACAAAGCACAATACTCCTTGGTTTCTTGGCGTATGAAACCAGCCATTTAGTCGCCTTTCATATAGGCGTTGCCCACTTTTAACCTTGATGAGCTATGAACTTGTGAATAATCATTTTCTGTTCATGGAGTCTGAGTCCATGAACTAACGTCATTCTTTAAGTCAAGTTTGTTTGTTCGTAATTTTCAAATTGTTCCCTTGGGCACACGGCATAATTCACTTGCGTGGTATGCTTCTCTAAGTTTATAAAATTAAAAGCTTTAGGGTTTGGTTTCGGTTTAAATCCTTGAACAGTTCTGCTTGTAACTAAGTTTTGTAAGTGGCTTGTACCAAATGTATGACTTACCTCAGCACTTAGTTACTTGACTGATTCATTTTTGATACATTATGTCATATTTTTCTGAGTGGGTGCATATTGTTTGATTTGAGATGCACAAGTACACGGCTTTATAGTCCTTTCCGACCAAGTCCTATTCTAGATTTTCAAGAATATAATATTATAAGTTTTGTTTGTAGTTCCCTGCCCTAGTTCACACTGAGAACTGTCAGTGTAGCTCCGTGTACTGTCAAAAAACTGCAAAACCTGGTTTCGAACTCCGTCTCACATCGAATCACTCAGTGCATCAAATTAAACTGTCAAAACTAATTGTTTTAACTTATCATGATTCAGATTCATCGAACAGCATGGAAATCATCTTATATCTACCTACCAGTTTAGATCTTATGTGCTTACCTGATATAAATCATGGTTTTCCATTTCCCAACGGATACTTTTTTCAAAAAATTACCAAATGACAGCACTGATTTTCTTCCCCAAACAACCTGTGGTGCGTCAACTCGTCAATATTGAAAATGTGTGCCTTCATTGTAGCATATAGATAAAGATAAGGGTTATCCCTTTAATGAATTAAGGTCCTGGGAGCATTAAGGAGGGAAAGAATAGAAATTTTTTTTGAATATCGGTGGTAAGAGTGGATTGAGATTTATGTGGTATTTTTCTCACGAAAATACCACAACTCTCATCCACTTGAAACATGCGGAATATAGAAAAATTGATGCCCAGGTTGGGACACGAACCCAGAACTCTAGGTTATAAACCAAGCACTACATCTACTGTATTATTTCCACCCGCAACCCTACTCGGGAAACACTCGCTATGAAAGTCAATAAAACAAACTAAGTTGCTTCTGCTCAGTTTCGATGCACTGTCTATACACACGCATCATTTTTGCTAGTGTCACTCTGGGGTGTGTGTTGTTCGTTTTGAGGGATACATTTATTGCTCCACATTGAGCCAGGCAGGTGATTTGAAAGATACCACCAGTTTTCACTCTGGCAACTGAAACTAGTTACACTGGTGCGTGCTTATAGCCCTTCTCTTCCCTAATAGAAAGTGCTACTGTCATTTTAGCTCAAATGTTCATAAGATAACCTTTAGATCCTCAATTTTAAATAGCTTTATTAGTTGATAAGTAGATTGCTAATAAATAAATCTTTTCTTTGCAGATCAAGCACTTCCTTTTCAGAAGAAACATGCCATTCGGTGGTGACTTACGCGCAATTGATATCCAACGGAATCGTGACCACGGTCTAGCTTCTTACAATGACATGAGAGAGTTCTGTGGAATAAAACGAGCAAATACTTGGAAGGACTTCACCGATCTTATCGATGCAGATGTAAGTCTTAAAAAAAGATGTGTTTGTTGAGTCTTTTTAACTCTTAACTTTTCTTAAATCAAGATTGTTGATAAGCTACAAAACCTTTACACAACACCCGATGATGTGGACCTCACTGTTGGTGGCGCATTGGAGTCTCATGTAGCTGGAGCATTAGCTGGCCCAACTTTCTTGTGTATTCTGACCGAACAATTCTTCAGAACTCGTGTAGGTGATCGATATTTCTTCGAAGGTGGTGACAGAATCACAGGATTTACCAAAGGTAACATTTTTGAAAACTGTTTTTTTTTAATAAAGTAATGAATAATATCGTTTTTTTAAAAGATCAACTTGAAGAAATCCGGAAGGCCAGTATGGCTAGGTTGATGTGTGACAATGGAAACCATATCACATCGATGCAACCAAGTGCTTTTGTAACTGTTTCTAAGGCGTGAGTTTTTTTGTTTTCCATACTTACTTTAATTTGTAACACTTTCTTAAAATTTTCTTTTACTTTTCTAGGAATCCAATCATTCCATGCGAAGAAATTCCAGTAGTGGATTTGTCAAAATGGATCGACAGAAGGCCCGATGGTTATTCTCAACCAGGATACTACGGACCACTTCCACATTCTAAAAAGTAAAATTGAAGAGTTGCGTGGAGAAGAGTAGAATAATTTAGACTAAGATGTACATACATTCAGGAGATTTTTATTTTTTTATATATATAAAAACGCATTGCGGAAATGCTTCTTTAAAAAACTTGGATTAGAACAAGCGTTATAGTATTTCTTCTAAAATATTTTCTAAAAGTTTTAAGATTACATCTTCCAATTAAGAATTTTCAGTAGAAAATTGTATTTAAACAATATTTTCCGATAGAAGAAGTATTTGGAATTCAATACAGGAAAAATACGTTTACTTATTCTTACACTTGTATTTATTTTTTTTATTGTAAACCTACATACAAATCTGTTTTTATTGTGAAAATATGAATGGATTCTAAAATTTTGTAAATAAAATAAAATATTTAAAAATAATTTCGAGCTGTTTTATGTTTTAAACTGGTAAGATGTAAATAGAAGTGAAAAATCTTCCAAGACTAAATCATGTCATGGAAAGTGTTTCTCTGTTAGCCGTTCGGACTCGGCTGTAAATTGTAGGACCCTTCAATTCCTGCAGAATATCAATGCTTTAACATGAACGGTTGAGAGCGTGTGTCACTGGGTACCGGCCTCACTTGGAGCTATGCCAAGTATTTTATTATTTTTAGTTGGATGTCGACACTGGAGCGCATTTGATATTTCTGGTGCGCCCTATGTACGAACTGAAAAATTTTATGTGACACATTTTTTACCGCAGGATTTTTGCATTGCGTAAAATGTGAGCAAACCGGGCTGTAAATTATAAATTTCGGTGCCTGTGGTGCCAATGTTTTTTAATTGACACCTGTCAAATGTATTGTTTATGATTCAGTTACTGATTCGAATAAACCCATGGCAAGTATAATTGATAAACGTTTATTATCAAAATTAGGGTTCGTTAGTGCAATCGTTGCACTCATTTTACGGTAGACGTGGTGACCTTTCACTCTCAAGTTTTCAAACGGTTTGGTGCCCAAATTTAAGATGGCGGGTTAGATACAGCTTGAAATTGACATACGGAAACACCAAACAACACGAGGCTCGCCAGGTGACAATGCATTCTGAAAAAGTTACCGTTTGGTGTGGATTTACAGCCAGCAGAGCCGGATCTAGGATTTTGTCGAAGGGAGGGGGTGGGGGATAAAAGTCGAATTTGACGCTCCCACCATTTCATCATGTTATTATTTTGAAGACCATTTTCTTTGCTCTTCACTCTATTTCTTGACCTCCCTCCCCCCTAGATCCTGAGCTGTCTGCCGGTGTGTCATTGATCCCTACATTTTGAAAACGAGAAGCGGTCACCGTCAGTGGCGATCCCTACAAAACAATAGCTTTTTGTTTGTTGAGCCCTGAAGTCACCCTGAGGTTGCAACAATCTGTTTTTTTAAAAAACCTCCACTCATCCTTGAGAACCAAAAAACCCAGGTTTTTTGACAAGTCTTGGCATAAACGGCTGGGGCATGTCGAGCGCAGTAACGAATACTCAATAGCCCGCCGAGTCTTTATTTCCAACCGGTAGACCGCCATCTAAGGTGGCGCAATCAAGTGCAAGTGCAATCAAGCAAAGTTGGTTGAGGTCGTCCTCAACCAACTTTGCTTGCGTAACTGGAGGCAACTGGGTTGTGACCGGAATCCTTGGCGGGATATGTTGGCTACGGCCATGGTCCACAATGGCCTGTATGCGTCAACGCCACATTAATTAAGAAACATCAATTGTTGCGGTAAAATGCAGTTCAGGAAATTTAAAAAAAAAACGTTTTTGCATTAATTGTTTTATTTCAAAATATGAAGTCAAAAGTCACCACTTTCTTACAGGATTCTCATGCTTTAAGCTATGATTTTTGCTAAGAACAGTTAGAGCATTTGAAGTAAATTCATCCAACTTTTGCCGTTATTATTTTTGTTTCTATTTCGGTCTACGCTTGCTGGCAAGGCTGGCAAGGCTGGCCTTCAGTTGTTTCAATCCATTTAGATAAGTCAATAGATGGAAGGTCCGAACAAGGTGTAATTGGATTTCTGAAAACAAAGAAATCTCATTATAAAAGTGAAACTGAGTTCAAAATCACCAAAGTCCTAAATTATACTGATAAAAAACGTACGTTTCTGAAACCGTTAAGAACGCTCTTGGTTGCATTGATTGAATTTGGTTTCCATTATCGCACATCAGCCTCGCCACAGTGGCTTTCCGAATTTCCCTCAGTTGTTCTTTAAACATTAGATTTACAAAAAATTTTTTTAACGAAATAAGAAATTCACAAAACTGTGTCACCTTTAGTAAATCCCGTCTTGGGATTTTCGTTTTCAAAGAAAAATCGATCACCAACTCGCATTCTATAAAATTGTTCAGTTAAAATGCATAAAAATGTTGGACCAGCTAATGCTCCAGGAACAGGATACTCCAATGATCCGCCAACCGTAAGATCAATATCATCGGGGCTTTTATAAAAAGCTTGTAAGCCTTCAATACTCTGAAAAATAAAGTGATATTTTCTTCAAATCAGAAACAAGAATTAATATATTATTTCATTACGTGGACGTCTATTAGATCTGCCAAGTCCTCCCAATGGTGAGCCCTTCTTATTCCACAAAACTCTCTCAGATCATTGTATGAAGCTAAGCCATGATCACGGCTCCTCTGAATATCTATTGCGCGCAAGTCTCCGCCTAGCGGCAAGTTTTTTCGAAACAAAAAGTGTTTGATCTATAAAAATCAACATAAACTTTAATTTTTGAAATTCCTTACTATTCTCAAGAAAATTATAAGTAAGCATTAATATTCGAGCATTTTGAAATTTCTTTTCCAGTGAGAACACAGCTTAACTTATGCCATTGTGAATACCAAATCAAACAGAATTCATGCAGCAGCCATTTTGGTATTTCGAGTCTCGTTGAAATTCTAAAGGCAAGACCGCACTAGGTGGATTACGTTTCAGCGAGTTAAATGGCACAGTAAAAGGCATATTTGGAACTCTACCCAACTAGGACAGTGCGGTTCCGCTGAAGCGCAGTTTCACCTGGTGCGATCTTAACTTATCGCTATAGGTAATACAAATGACGTTTTTCTCACCTCTCTATCAGTGTTAATGTCAGTTAGTTGTTGGGGCTGAGATCCCATGCCCCTCGACAAGGAATCAAAATAATCTTCATACTCAATAATTTCCGGTTTGTTGAACCAATCGCTAAGTCGCAATGAACCAAACACCGACCTCAGTTCCGAGATTAAGCTGAAATCAGAAATCTGTAAATCCAGTCTGATAGAATCAATACAACAAAACCTACTCTAATCTTCCTTCGCACTGTGAATGGAAATGTCTATAAGCGGCAGTAGCAAACTCATTCAGTATAGTTGCATCAACATTTGGATCATAATCATTCACATAGCTATCAGCTGGAACATCACATATCAGCTTATTCCTTATCATATTCTCTCGTCCTAGGAAAATCGGCAGCAGCTCATAGTAGCTTATTTGTTGATTTTGTGCGCCATTGATTTTTCTTGCCTCCTGAAACAACACCTCGTCGGACCAATGTGGATTCAATTTGGCCAATTCTCCAGCCAAACGATTGTGCTCCCTCACAAGCATCGTTGCCATAATTACAACTCCTGGAGATGAATTTATTCGAATATCACCGCCCGCATAGCAAATTCCATTATTATCTTCCACATTGCAAAAGAGGGTAGTGTTTGGATTTTTTGGGAGCCATGAATGGCCATTTCGTTCTTCGACAATCATCCGACCGCCTTGAAAGGCACGAAGGCGACGGCTCACCTCATTTGAGTTGCCATAAATCATGGACATATCCATATAGCTGGTTACACCATTCAATTGTTCCACTGGTCCTCCATTGTAGTTGCAATCGGCACCTTCGTCTGTTAGAGTTCGAACAAATTCCATGCACTCATTCCCTTCATGCCTGTTGAGTGTATCCTCTGGGGGGATCACAAGATTGTAGCAAATTTCCGGATTAGTTTCAATCAAACGACCTTCGGGTGTGCAGCATGGAGTGTAACGTTCTAAAAAATAAAATTGAAAGTGAATCGTGAATTTATATTTGGAGGAATAAGAAATAGGGTTAAAAAGTGGCGCCCAACGCGAGATAGATTGATTTTGATAATAGGCCGAAACTAAAACCACAAACGTTTACGAAGCTACAATGAACACTTTTGTGCAATAATCAATACATTGGTTTTGAATGGGAGTAACGAATTGAGCTGCATAAAGCATTTCACATTCGTGGTGTGCGGCCAAATAATGAGTGTATTTACTAAATAAATAACTAAATGTATTTTGTAATATGGGCATTCCTAGTGGTACTAGCATTATTGTGTAAGGAAAGGAATGCAACTGTAAACTGTTAGAAGAACAAATGTCAAAAACCATTTCAACGCTATTCCAGCGAAACAAATAAAGTGCACAACTGGGTCGCACAAACCTGCTCTTATGTGTGACAGGGTAATTTGGGGTTTGAGATTTTGAAAAAAAAAAGTTGCACAAAATTATATGAAATTTTATTAAACACTCAAAAACCACTAGTTACAACGTTTTTTGCCAAAAAAAAAAAAAATAAGTAAACCATCTTAATTCTTTTACTGATTTGAATTAAGAACAACAATTTCAAAATCGTTCGAAGGGTTTTTTTTTTGAAAAACTTTTCGAAAACAAATGTTACAATTTTTGTTCTTTTGCGAATTCCTAGAATTTTATAATTCTTATTATGAAAACAAAATTTCAAGAAAATCAATCACACTGTTTTTGAAGCAGCCAAAAATTAAATGAAAAATTAAAATTTTTATTTTTAATAAAAAAATATTTGGGTTTGAAAATCTTAAGAAACAACATCATGTCGTTTAAAAAAGAGCATAAATATTAAAAACTACATCGAAATCTTAAGTGGTAAACGAGAAAATCTGATTTGAAAAAAATGGTCCTATGAGATGTACCGTTATTAGACTTAACCTGAAAAATCTGTTTCAACAAAAAATATGAATCTTACACAAAAAACAACATTCAGAATGTTTTATCAAATTTCTGGGAGCCGTTTTCGAAAATCGTATGGCAAGTACCGTTAGTTTTAGAGATATATATAATATATGTACATATGTACTGCTGTCTAGAACAAGAAAATAATGATGAAAATGAGGAGGAGAGTCAAAATAAAGCAAACATTTTAAGTGAACACCAGCTCTAATTCTGTGAATATCAGTTGAAATGTATTTCGAATCCACCAATAAGAGAGGATGATGTCGAACTCTAGCTTTGTTCTTTTAACGTAACCGAGGGTCACGCCGCCCAGGTCCACAAGATTTGTTAAAAAAGCATGGGTTTACGGTTCTACAAAACACAAGGCTTCCGACTGTGTATTTGTTACAAGTCACAACCCACAATGAGCAGCCCTAAGGCTAGGCGCGTACTAGGTAGCTAGGTAGTTTTTTGAGAACCGAAAACCCAGTTTTTTTGACAACTCTTGGAGCTGTCAACAAAACATGGGGTGACCCTGGGTATGTTCAACAAACAAAGCTTTTGTTCACATTTTTTATCAAAATTCAAATGGGTGCTGAAGTTCTAGCGTCCTTCAAAACATTTGTTATTTTTCCGAAACTTTAAAAATGATGTTTGAGCGTTGTTGAAAACTACCGTGGCAATTAGGTCATGTATGTTAAAACAAACGAAAAATTCTGTGGAGTATAGGCGATAAAAAAACATATTGTCAGTCCTTTAAGCTGAACTTAGGAAGAACTGTTCCACAATTAATCAAATTTTCCAACTACCATCTTATAGTTAAAGAATTTCAAGCAAGAAAAAAAAATCGTCGCATTTTTTGAGGATTTCAAAGCTGCGTTTGGTCAAGTGAAACGGAGTTCTTTCAGAACTGGGTGTTTCAACAAAATTCCTTCGAGTAATACGCAACATGTAAACGGACGCGAAGGCAACAGTTTAGGATGTAGCAGTGTTTTCAGAATGGTTTGGAACAGATACTGGTGTTGAGCAAGGGTGTCTTCTCAGTACCTGAACTCTCCGTAAAATACAAAATCTTTGATTCTGTTTTAAAATCTTCACTTTCCTATGCTGCACAGGTTCGAGTGATTAAAAACTGTTGTACCTTCCGATCAAACATTGGTTTTGACGCAATCTACTTACTCAGAAACAGGCTTACCAAAATTTTTTACTTACACTCTTAAGCTTCAAGTCGATTTTAGTATTAAAGTTTTGGCATGCCCGGATTCTCGTTTGATCAAAAACTTCTTCTTTATGAAGCACTGGAAAGGACTTTTTTTTTAAAGAAACATGTTCATTTAGAATGCTGCTTATAACAGAATATGCGTTGCTACCATTATTAAATACAAAATTTCTAATAAATTAAAGAAAATATAAATTAACTTTTTTTTATCATTAAATTTAAAATTTTTAAATATTGCCAGTCCAGCTGACTGCTAATCCTAAAGGCGCAACCATAATACGCGAAAGAAAAGGGAAGCCAGTGTCAAAACCGAACGAAAAGTTTCTTTCCGATCTTTCAAATACATCAGTTGGCCATAATAGCCTTTAAAGGCCCAACCATAATACGCAAAAGAAAAAGTAAGTAAGTGTCAAAACCAAACGAAAAGTTTCCTTCCGATTTGTAAAGTACATCGGTTGCCCATGATAGCCTTTAGAAATAAGAAGAAAGAAAGAAGAAGAATACTCTTTAGAAAAAAAGAATTGTCAGATTTTCGTACGTAATGTACGACTCAAAGCGTACATTACGTACGAAAACGCAAGTGAACGAAACTTGCCGAAACTTCACAAAAAGTCATTTCGGGTTGGGTTTTGGGTATACAAATCACATGTAGTTTCGTAAAGCAACGTACGTACGCATTCTTGAATTATGGTTGTCCCTCAAGCTTAAAAGTTCATACAAATCATACAAATGTAACAACCTCAAATAATTGTCAATAAATGAATTCTTACTAGCTTAATTTTAACGCACACAAAGAAATGGTTGAGAGTTTAAGTCACAGACCCGGCCCCGTTTAAATGGCAGCTTGTTTTGCCATTCAATTCAAGACTCCTGTTAAGTTAACAAAACAAATTTGATCTCAAGAATTTCAATAACTGGCGTCCGCGGTAGTGAGAAGATAAAGTCTTAGACCAAGCCTTTGCTCAAAAGACGGAATATGAATATTCTCCTAAATCAGAACTAAATTCTCACGGTAACTTAATTTTAACAAAATCACTGAAGGAATTTCATGAATAAGTTCTAAAAAGCAATCACTCCTGATTTAAGGATAAAGCAAATTATCAAAAACCACAATCTACTATAACCCAACCATTGACATATAAACATGTGACTCACTTGAATCTGTTCCATTTGCCTGTCGGCTGAAGTCTCCAGCCATCATTTGGCCCCATTGCATGTTCATGAGAGTAAAATCTGGATCTGGTACATCCGATTCACCGAATAGTTCCAAAGATACAAGCCTCGAATTCGGCAACGGCCCTCCTGTACTTGAGCAGGTTGGCTGGTGTATTCCATCACTATACTTCGGCGGCAAAAGACGTGCGAATCTACAAAACGAATTCAATAAATCCAATCCCAAAATGTGTATCTGAATGTGAATTACTTGTAATTGGCTATGCCCAATTGTGGATTTGCCAAATTGTTACATGAGCCATCTAGTGTGCGATATGGTGAGTCCTCGCATGTTGTTGGTCCAACATTGCAAACAGCTGCACCTGGAGTTGGTAGACTTGGAACGTAGGGCCTGCCAAAGCCAGCAAATGGATTCTGATACGGACGTGGAGCAAACACTTTCACAACAAGTACCGAAAGAATGCTTTGGAGAAGCAATAAGTAAACCGTTGTAAATAACGTCATCTGGCTTAAAAGAATAACTTAAAATAAAGATATTTTATAAATTGCAAGCGGTTTTATAACTTCTGTCATGCCAAAGTCATAAAGTTAACGCTCAAACCAATTGGATGGATAAAGATATTAATTATCACGAAACAAAGCTAATTCTTTTTTTTGTAAAAAAAAAAAAGTTAGTATTTCAGGTTGCACACTGCACAGTCACTCTCAATTGTTTTGTTAATTACTCAATAAAAGTACAACTAAACGAGTTTAACAAAATATAACATTTGTTTGTTAAAAAAAAATTATAAAAACACAAAATTTTAAAAACTTCGTTTGCCTGATGACCTTGCATTTTGGGTTCAAGGTCTGTGATACGCATACAACTTCTAAGTGGCAGATGCTGTTAAGATCGTATCTAAAAGAGCATTGAACCTAACATGAAATAATACCTATTTTTTAAGGCTTAAGATACTTTTGGTGTTTGTTTTGATGGGGCTCTTAAAATGAAAAATTAAGTTATTTTAATATTATTTTGATTACTTTCATTTTTATACCCTATTCCATAGAATGGGTATATTGTATTTGGTGTGGAGTTTGTAACATAGAGAAATAATACCGTTAGGTATAGAAAAGTATATATATTCTGACTGTCTAGTCGATTTAGCCATGTCCGTCCGTCCGTCCGTCCGTCCGTCCATCCGTCCGTCCGTCCGTCCGTCCGTCCGTATGTATACTCTCTAGAGGTCGCAATTTTTGAGCTAGAAAGCTGAAATTTGGTATATATAATCTTTGGTTCAAGAGTAAGGCTAAGTTCTTGAACCGGTAAAATCCGCCCACAAACACGCCCACAATCGCCATTTTTGTTGAACAACCTCAATTTAATAAAATTAAATTATGTTTTTTTGTACAGTTAAGATAAAAGCATAACGCTAAAATTTTGCACACGTAAGCTTTAGGTAAACTTTCTTCCAATCAAATAAAAATATTTCCGTTTGGGCGAGGCTTACGCCTATTTTTCATACAAAACCATAAATGGAGCACTCCATGAAAAAGCGGAACTTTCAACCAACTTACAAACAGCAGATTTTTAAATTTTAATGTACATTTGGCGGAAATATGAAGAGACTAGTGAGGGGATAAATGTTAAGCCAAGATGACACTGTAATTGTGCAATCGGCAAAAAATTTTACTGATCTGGTATCGCGGTTGGTGTCCAAAACCCGAGTCATTTACCAGTCCGTCATTTACCGAAGCCATACCTGGTATTTCCAATATCCATTGCATTCAAACAGATAAGAAGATCGTAGAGGTCCGTACTCCTTGCAAATCAGAATATAAAAAAGTGTTTAACTAATAAAAAACTTTAATAAAAGACTAACGTTTTCAAGTGTGTCAGACACGTGACGTTGTTTGTCCGTACGTGACAATAACTTAAGTTATTAAAAAATTTGTAAAAAAAATTAAATATGTGTTTTTTTATATTTTTTTCTCCTTACTATCAACTTTGATGCTCCCTTATTATTTGCTTCTCACTAATCACCAATCCATTGTTTATAGTTTCGCTAAAATTTTAATGTAAAGTAATTACTTAAAAAATTGGTTTACTCTAGCCGTCTGTTACGTGACAGCTATTATAATTCTTGTTTAAGGCCATTTTAAAAATATCCTTCAGAATGTTTGCATATAATAAAAGACTGATGTATAAGGTATAAACTAAAATTAGTACATGGCATATCCCATTTACGTACCTAGTATAAGGAGCCTTTTTGTAACATAAAAGTAGTGTCATTTGTCTGTACGTGACCATGGAATGCTCCCAATATTGTTTTTATAAAATGACAATTGTTATATTAAAGCGAAAAACATTAAATTTTGTGGGTCTTACTGGCACATAAACATCTTGTGTATGAAATCAAATTTGATTTTGGGCGTGGCTGACGCCCACTTTTCATTTTGTAAATAAACGGTATTTATAATTAATCCGCAAGCCAAAATTTTGCGTCTCTTAATAGAAACGAAAAAGTTTGTGTATGAAAAGAATTTTTTGAATTTTGGGCGTGGCTTATGCCTACTTTTCATGAAAGAACGAAAAACGTAGCCTTAAGAATTTAAGGCATTTCCAATGTTTAATTTAAACCTTTTTCCTTCCGTTCGTTATTTGAGAAATATATCTCTACATTTTCTTTTGTAAATTTTTTCAATACGCCCACTTTTAAAGGCGTGATTTTGGTAAAATACCTTTGTTCAGATAAGATTGTTTAAAAACTACTCGATTCAGCTGTAGTCTTGCACATATGCCTAAATACTGAAAAAAGTGCAGTTAGTGCTTCAAATTTTTAAGACACGCCCACTTTTAAGGGGCGTTTCTGTCAAAAGTCGTATAATGCATTAATTTTTTTAACGTTTTTTTAACTATCGGTCGCAGTTTGAAGTAAACAGATGAACACTTGGATTTATATTCCTTGTTTACGTATAGCAGAGTGTGGTCCAAGAATTGTTAAAAACACCCATAATCGCTATTTCCATTCAAAATCTAATTTTTAAAAATTTAAGTTTTGTCTTGTTTTGTTCAAATCGATCTGCAAGAATAAAATTGAATGTCACTGAGCTCATAACAATTGCCTTGGCAATAAAACGTTTTAACTTTGGGCGTGGCGCACTCCTTTTTTTATTGCGCCAGCACTAATTGAACATCACACCGCATAAAATTAATGTTATTGAATTTTTTTCTGTTTGCTAAAGAAGAATTTTGTTTCTGAAACTGGAACATCGGCTGTTTGCGGGAGGCAGACGCATGCACATACAAAAATATGGGGAATAGGGTATCCAACAGTTCGTTGCAAACGTACTGTAGCTCTCGCTTATGTTTATCGATGGATATGTCATATTATGTGTATTTATTGTATTGCATACAGTTCGTACGGCAATAAAACTTGACAATAACATAAGGAAACAAGTTTTTGACGAAATGCGTGTTTGGAACATTTAACCTTCAGGAACAGATACCAAGTTTTAGTTGTTTTTCCAAAATAATTATAATTCTATACTTAAGTTATTATTTCAGGGGATATTTATATTTTTATATCATGGGTGTAAGTTAAGTTTTGCTGAATATCTTTCGACAATGCATACAAAAATTCGTAGATTTTATATTAAAATCTAAAGTTCACTGTGGCGTATGTGGAATATTTGTTAAGTTCAATATTTTTGTTAAACATTATATCTATTTTCACTTAAGACTCACAATTAATGCAATTTCAAGTCATGGTTTCGGACAGACTGTCTGTCTGTATTCGCACCTTATATTTGTATAGCCTTAGAGGTTGGACCGTTTCGTTTCAAACTCAATACATTGTTGTATGGTAAATTTACTATGGACAAACTTAACTACTTGTCTCTGGTCAAGAATAAAACGCACCAAATGCTTGTTATCTTTTTTTGTGTAATAAGCCCACACACAAGGGGTTATTAATATACTTAACATGAGTTAACACAGTACGAACTCGTAATGGGGGAGGGGCAGCGGCGGATTCACATATTTGCCGCCAGTAGGCTATTCAATTTTTGCCGCCCCTACTGACCTCTACAATCATATTTTTATGCATGTTTATAATTTTCTGCTTCGAAAATCAGAGAGGATCTCGACGTTTTAAGGTTCCAGAAAAACGTTCCGACTATTTCAATAAGACATCCGTTCATGTATTGTATGTGTGTAACTAATATTTGTATTACGATATTCCAAGAACGTACCAAGCGATTAAAACATGCAAATTGAGAGAATCTATTCAGACTTAGAGCTGATAAGATTTTGAAGTCAATCGATCGAGATAGTCAAAAAATAAAAATTAAAAAAAGTAACTTAGCTGAAAACATATACAAATCCCATTTTTGTATACATGAAGAGCTCACAAACGAGCAAGCTTTGAACTTAGAATTCGTGGAAATTTTCAGGATCGTCCTGTAGGATCAACCGCTTTTCTAATATCTATTTAGATTTTTTAAGATAACTTTGAGAATTGGCATTCAAATGATTTTTGTCCTCATATAAAAAAATGTTTACTCGAAAAACTACATTGGATGCCAACAAGCGAGTACAATCGAATTCAAAGAGTTCAAAGTTCTCAAGTGCTATATTTTCAAACGCACCAAGCATGAAAATAGCGGGAAGTTTCAGGCATGGCCTGCAGGTCAAACGCTTTCGAGACTTTTGTCAACAAAATTGCAACTTTATGATTTGTGCATAATCGCCCTCATTACCTCAGCTTGTTCCTGTTATAAGCATGATCGAGAACTAGAGGTTCATCGTGTTAGTTCCTAGACTTTGCTTATACCTCACCAAAGAAAAGCTTAATTTTTGAGGTTGGGTAAGGTAAAAGTTATTTATGCCTTAAAACTACATACTTATAAAATTTGAACACAGCTTACACACAATAATGTACATTCGGTAAACATTGTTAAAGTTTGAAAACAATGCGAACAATATCCCATTTAAGTTATTTTTTAACAATCAATTTTTTGATTGCGACAATGCAATCCATTAATTTAGAAAAATCTACATAGTCCGGTCAAAATAGACATTTCGGTTTGCAAAAATTCGCATGAAGCTGAAAATTGGTACAGACGTTAGGAACACCATTTCAAATAAACTAAGCAACATCCCCATCGATCCGACTGGTGCGTTAGAAGTTATTCAAGGTCAAAGGGTCAAATAAACGGTTTTTACAATTTTTCTGATAAACGGTAGGAATATCATTTTTTTGTAAGAATAACCATTTCGGAGATATCGTAATTTTAAAACTTGAAGGAGTCACGTTCTTCATGATATGCTCATATATGCCACATGCATAAATTTAGTCCAGTCGACAGGTTGGAACAAGTGGGTAAAAGGTGGAAAAAGGACGGAAGCTAATGAAACTATCAGATATTGTTGAAGGATAGTTAGTAAATATTTTACGAAGTTCTGGATCTCGAGGGCCCCATGAAAAAAGAGAAGGGGGAGGTTGAAGGGGTAACTGCAAAATGTTTGACCTTGCAATGGTTTTTCCTCACTAACTTTTTTTTCGTACGTTCTATAGCAAAAGCATTTCCATATTATAGTAGAACGTCAAATTTTCTACAATTGTGTTAGAACCAAAATTGTTGTATGTTTATTCTTTACCGAGATATAGCTCTTCGAAAAACAGGTAATTTTTCAGAATTTGCTAAAAAAATTCCAAAAAATTCAGCTTATTTCTTCTAATGATGAGATTTTCATACTACGATTTGTGCTGTTTAATAGTTTCTAAGAAATGTCGTATGAAAATCTCGCCAAACAAAAACCTCGCACTAGTTTTCGTCGATTAGAATAAATAAGCTGAATTTGTTGGAATTTTTTTAGCAAATTCTGAAAAATTACCTGTTTTTCAAAGAGCTATATCTCGGTAAAGAATTAACATACAACAACTTTGGTACCAACAAAATTGTAGGAAATTTGACGTTCTACTACAAAATGGAAATGTTTTTGCTATAGAACGTAAGGAAAAAATGTTCCTGAGGAAAAACCGTTGCAAGGTCAAAAATTTTGCAGTTACCCCTTCCCCCTCCCCCACCTCTTTTTCAATAGGGCTCTCGAGGTCCAAAACTTCGTACAATATTTATAAACTATCCTTCAACAATATCTGATAGTTTCATTAGCTTCCGTCCTTTTTCCACCTTTTACCCACTTGTTCCAACCTGTCGCCTGGACTAAATGTATGCATGTGGCATATATGAGCATATCATGAAGAACGTGACTCCTTCAAGTTTTAAAATTACGATATCTCCGAAATGGTTATTCTTACAAAAAAATGATATTAACAAGTTTTGTAGATAATTTCATGGTCTACAACTTTGTCTCATATATTTTTATGATAAATCCTATCGTTTACCAGAAAAATTGAAAAAACCGTTTAGTTGACCTTTTGACCTTGAATAACTTTTAACGCACCAGTCGGATCGATGGGGATGTTGCTTACTTTATTTGAAATGGTGTTCCCAACGTCTGTACCAATTTTCAGCTTTATGCGAATTTTTGCAAACCTAGCACTATTTTTTTGTCTATTTTGACCGGACTAACATGTCTATAACCTCATATCGTCGTCATTCTATTAAAACTCCCTAAGTCCATTTTTAGTAAAAATGAAATAAATACGCCAAGTTTATTCAAATGACAAGATCTATGTTCTATCAAAACTCCCTAAGCTCTACGTTCCTCTATTATCAAACTATATAGTATTAAAACTCCCGAAATCCAAAAAATTCTTCGATTTTTTATATTGATTACTAGCTTTAAATGCAAATATCTCAAAACACAAATAATGGACTTAGGGAGTTTTAATAGAACGACGACGATATGAAAGCTTGTTCAATTATTTTGATTCTAGGTTTTGCACAAAAGAGCTAATGCGTTTAGTTTCTCTTTACTTAAAGAGGATCGTAGATGGTTTTAACCCGCTTTAAGTAGGAAAAGTTTCTTACACCTGAACAATTTGTCGATGGTGTACCTACATAAAGCCATGTAAACCGGTATTTTCAAGTCAGGTTTTCTCGAAAGCTATCAATCCGATTTCAATACAATTTTTGACGCAGGGAGTCATGTGTAACCCTATGGATATGGCATTTCAAAATTCTGAACAAAAGTTTTTTTGCCGACGATCATCTCTTTTTTAAAGATCATGACTTGGGCGAAATGTGGTTCTAAGAAGACGGGACAAGAAGCCACAAAATACGATCCATTACGGCTTTATTGCATGAGACGTTTCCTGGTCGCCTAATTTCACATTTTGGCAATGTCAGTTAGCCAACAAGATCATGTGATTTGACACAGTTAGATTTTTAGTGTGGGACTATGCAAAATATCGTGTTAAAGCGAATAATTCGCCAACTCTAGCCTGAAATGTGCTAAAAAGTGGTAAAAAATTACATCAAAATCTTCCTGATTTTGATTTTCGCAATTAATGGCATTATAATGTCCAAACTTTATAAAATAATGAAATAAAATGTTCATCAAAAATCTATTGCTGTGAAAAAAAAAGTGATCTCAAGAATCGTAACAACAGGAGTGGTATCATCATTTTGTCCGTTATTCTCTAGAGGATAAATTTGAGAATCGAGTTCTCGAAAACTATAAATCCGATTTCAATACTCCGAAAAAAATTTTTTTTTGATTTTTTAAAATTTTGGTTTTCGAAATATTTTGGAAACGGGTATATTGAATTTTTTTAACATTATTTCATAATAGTAGGTAACATACTCGAACAAATTTCAAATATTTTCTCGAAGTTTTTCAAAAATGACCTTTAAAAAAAACTGCTCCAACGGTTTTCAATATTTTCCTAGATAGATATTAAGCAATGAAATAACATTGCATAGGTACTTAGTTTTTCCAAGAAACCCCTTAAACTCTTAGCAAAGATTAAAGATTTTTCAAATACTTTTTTTTTTTCAAAAGATAAGCAATTATCTAGGTTTGGATAAGAGTTCGTGCTTCGTGCGACCCAGTCGTGCATTTTATTGGAATTAGATTTAAGTGTTTAATGTACATAAGTTTCAGCTACCAAATAATTTTTCACGAAAAACTTATGCTTTCAAAACGGATGCAACGATTTTTATAAAATTTACAAAACAGACAGAATTAGCTATCTACCACACTTTTTTGACTTTCCCATCATTTTAATGTCATGTTAAATTTCAGAATTGTTGGTTTTGTTACGAAAAGTATACTCTGCTTAGTCAGCAAAAACCAATCCATGCAAATATTTTCAGACAATGCTGACAAATACGTATACTCATGTATGTTTGTATATGATGTCATAGGTTTCATAAAATAAAATGCACGACTGGGTCGCACGAACTTTGCTCTTATGATAAGCTATTGCGTAGTGGCTGCATATATGGATATTAAAAAAAAACTAAATAATTTCGAAAATTCTTTTATTTTTTAAATTAATTTAAGAGTTTTCTCGGAAAAACTAAGTATGCAATAAAATTTCAAAGCTATACGTCAATCTAGGAAAAAATAAAATGCACGACTGGGTCGCACGAACTTGCTCTAATGAGTGACAGTGGTTTAGGGGCTTGAGATTTTGATAAAAATAAAATTTTCAAAATTCTTAAATAAATACTTTAACTAATTTGAGCTGAAAAAAAAGTACGCTATTTTATTTCTTGGATAAATTTGAATTTATGAGAATAAATTTATAAAAATCTGTGGAGCGGTTTTTGAGAAAAAAAGTTTTTTTTGAAAAACTTTTTGAAAAAAATTTTCAAAAAAAATTCAAAAACGCCAGTTCATAGGTATTCAAAACATTTATTTAAAATTTTTATAAAAAAATTTAATAAGCAGTTTTCAAAATATTAATTTTTTAAATTTTTTTTTAAAAAATGCTTTTAAAATTACAAAAAAATATTTTTCAAAAATATTGGTATGCAATACAAATTGAGCTACCTACAGCTATATGTGTGTGAAATTTCAAAAGAATCGGTGAAGTCGTTTTCGAGATAGTCGAAAGCAAAAAAAAACGGTCCTATGGAAAGTACCGTTCTTAGCCATTTTTTAAAACTTTTTATTCAGTCATATGAATGGTCGTACCTAAAAAGCAACACTGATTTTTTTAAATCGAAATCGTTAGAGCCATTTTTGAGAAAAATAAGCTTTAACGTAACGGTTGTATGGCAGGTACCGTTATTTTTTGAGCTAAAAAAAAATTTCAATTTCCCCTCTGTACAATACCTAAAAAAGTCTATATACCAAGTTTGAAGCAATTCGGCCCATCCGTTTGGGCTGTAGGTGTCTATACATACAGACAGACAGACAGACATACAGACGGACAGAATTTTTAGACCATCTTCTTTCGTCTTCGCTATCATCGTAATGTCATATCTGATTGTTATCTCAAAACTTTTTTTTTCAACGAATGCATAACTTGCCTTATAGTACCTATAATCGCAAGTAAAAATATTGAAAATCGTTGGACCAGTTTCTTTTTAAAAAGGTTATTTTTGAAAAACTTTTTCAAAAAATATTTTGAAATTTATTTGAGTATGCAAAAATATGGCAATCTGTAGTTTACATTTGAAAAATAATTTTAAAAAAAATCAATGTACCCGTTTCCAACATATTTCGAAAACCAAAATTTTTTTTGAAAAAATAATAAAAAATCAAAAAAAAAAGTTTTTGGAAATTTTGAAATGCCATATTAATAAAATTATGAATGACTTCCCGTGGTCAAAATTTTATTGAAATCGAATGTATGGTTTACGAGAAAATTTGATTTGAAAATACTGGTTCTATGAGAGGTACCGTTATTAGACAAATTTTGAAAAAAAAATTCCGAACCAAAAGATAGATTTTCTTGCAAAAATAGCATTCTGAAAGTTTTATCAAAATCGTTAGAGCCGTTTTTGAGAAAATCAATTTTTGTCTTCAAGATTGTATGGCAGGTGCCGTTATTTTTGGACCTAGAGCAAAAATAAAAAATATGTTCCGAGGGACGGCCAAATAAATCCTAAATACAGGTAAAGCTCGGAAATTAGAACTCGCGGAAATTAGAATCGCTTGGAAATTAGAACAACATTTTATATAACCTTAACAGCTTGGAAATTAGAATATAATATTCTAATTTTCAAGCTTTAGAATAGTAGCTCAGAAAAACTTATATTTTGTTTCGAAAACATTATGTAGGCGTGTAAAAATAAAAAAAGACTTTCCCTTTACAACTATCGCCTACTATGTTGTGTGTTTCTGATTATGCAGTGTTGCAAAAACATATTGCATATTGTGCTCATAAAGAAAAAAATTAAAAGAAAACACCTTGTCGTTTGAAATTAAACTTCAAATAAAAGAACAAATTAAAAAAGGTGCCTCCAACAAAGCATTGGCTCTTAGGTATATATAATGTTGCGCTGTCTTTTATTTCTCATTTAAAGAAAAAGTAACATTTAATAATGGCCAAGGTATTAAAGTCTTTCTTGCCATTAAAAACAAAAACCCTTCATATTGAATTCAACTGAATTCCCAACAATGGAATGCAAAGGAGATGGCCCATTTTCCTAGGGAACCTGGGCCCAGTGCGTCCACTAATGAATCTAGTATCAAATGAAAGGTGATATTAAGGACATTATGTGGGTCAAATATTTTTAAAATCGTTCGTGGGGTTTTTGAGATATTTGAGCTTGAAGTTGACTAATTCAGAAGCAGAATTTCACTTGTTTTTCCGTTAAAACTGCTTATATTTTCCGATGTAAGATACGTAAGGAAATAAATCTGGTATCAAATGAAAGGTATTTTGTCTACCTTTTTATCGTAATAAAAATTATTTTTGTACATATCCTATCTCCTCCAATATTTCGTTTAAAGTTATTAGAAATGAAGTTTTTTGTACTTACTTTTTAAACGTCAATATCTTAAAAAGATCGGCAGTGATTCCTAATTTTTTAACATCATTTAAAAGACTATTTATTTTATTTATGTCTATTCAGAACGTAGCTAGTCGAAACAATATGATTCCAAATGGACTTTTTGGCAACACACAGTTAAATGAAAATGACCAACCAGCCATAATCATATGTGTCGGAACTTATGTTTACCTCCAAAAAAGTTCAAATTATAGTTTCCAAAAAGCAACATATAGTCTGCATAAGTTTCAGAATTTAGTTAAACCCTTTATGATGACATGCTGTGACGGCTATATAATAGACGTTACGGACCTTATGCAGCAATTGATTCTGATGCAACAATTATTAAAAATCTTTTTAGAGATGAATATGGGAAAATGAGGCGTTTTGTTAGAGAAAATAATGTTTTTATCCTAGGCAGAGGTTTCGGGGATGCTATTTCAAGCCTAGAATCCTACGGGTACAAAGCTCACATGCCTGAAACTGTTCTGGAAGGGAATAATCAGCTGACAACAGCTCAAGCTAACAAGACAAGATGTGTTGCAATGGTAACATGGGTTTTGGAAGTTGTTAATGGACGCCTTAAGAGAGATTTTAAACTATTCCGCCAAAACTTTTTTAATTAAGCTACTTGTCACTTAATGGATGATTTTAAAATTGCAGCTGCAATCCTTAATAAGTTCCATCCTCTGTTAGAAGACAATACAGATGCCAGCGTTTTACTGGAGTTGGCTTTGAGTAGATTAAATACTCCTTATCATTTAGGCGATTTTGTTAAGGAAAATAACTTAAATAGAATTAGGGCAGTGTTTCGTAGAATTAACGGACACATTCCAAGCTTAAATAACTTTCCTTTGCTTGATTTAACAGAGCTTCGTAAAATATCATTGGGAAATTATCAAATCAAACAAGCTCGCTCTTATTGTGGGGAACATCTTAAAAGCAATGGAAGTTATATAATAGAAGTTTGTGAAAATGTAATAAGAATCAATTCTGCACATCAAAGCCTGGTTGGAAACAATTATTTACTTAGAGGTCGCATTAAATCTCGACACATCAGTGGGAAAATATATTTTACATACATCCTTGTCAGTAAATGAATCTGATGTAGCCAATAGTTGCAACGCAATAGAAGCGTACTATTGCAATTATCTTGTAGGAATGAGAACTGTTGGTTGCTGCGCTCATGTTATGAGTATTTTGTGGTACTTAGGATTTGCTCGTCACGAACAAAATATGAACATAGCTCCAGCTTTATTTTTAAATACTATTTTAATAAACAATGAAGTTGAAGGAGAATAAATCTGAAATAATACTTAATATTATAATTAATGTAGGACGTAGGTTATTATGTATAAAAATCTATTATTTCAATGCAATAACGCCATTTCGCATTTAATATAAGTTAAAAGTTATGTCTCATATTAATAAAAATCATTTAGTTTTAAACCTTTTTGTACATATCAATATTGAAAAAATAAAGACTATAAGTTATTACATCTACATAATTATGTGTCTTTTATGAACTTCTTCTGAAAATAAAAAGAAAACGGTAAGTTTTTTACATGGACTAGCTATATTTTCGAAGTAGCATGATGCATGTTTTCTTAAATAACATCACCTAGATTGTCATCAATATACATAAATGTTGTTTATCGGGCTTAAAGTAAGTAATAAATAATACATGTTTTGCTATTTTTGGTTAAGAAATTATAAAAAATAACGCTAAACGAAAAAGTGCATAGCACATAGTGCATGTAAATATGCTTTTTAGTGTAAGTTAATTCAAAACTAAGTTTGTATTTATTAAAGGGCACTAAGTTATACATTAAATTAAAGGTAAATAAATAGTCTTTGAAATGATGTTAAGAAATTAGGAATCACTGCCGATCTTTATAAGATATTGACGTTTAAAAAGTAAGTACAAAAAACTTGATTTCTAATAACTTAAAACGAAATATTGGAGAATATAGGATATGTTCAAAAATAATTTTTATTACGATAAAAAGGTAGACAAAATACCTTTCATTTGATACCAGATTTATTTCCCTACGTATCTTACATCGGAAAATATAAGCAGTTTTGACGGAAAAATAAGTGAAATTCTGCTTCTGAATTAGTCAACTTCAAGCTCAATTATCTCAAAAACCCCACGAACGATTTTAAAAATATTTGACCCACATAATGTCCTTAATATCACCTTTCATTTGATACTAGGTTCATTAGTGGACGCACTGGGCCCAAAAATGGGCCATCTCCTTTATGCATGGATCTAACGGTTATGTTATGCTTTTAATATTAAAAATAACTCAGTATTGAATACTATTTTTAATTTTAACGATATATATATTTAGCTTTAAGACTAATGTAACAGGTAAGTATTGATCTCTTCTGTACAAAAAAAAAAAACGCTTGGAAATTAGAAACATTTGAAAATTAGAATTCGCCAAAACTTTTTTATTCTAATTTTCGAGCTTTGCCTGTACCAAATTTGAAGCAAATCGGCCCACCCGTTCAGCCTCCAGAGGCGCGAACAGACAGACAGACAGACAGACGGACGGAATTCCCAGACCCACTTTTTTCGACTTCTCCATCATCGTAATGTCATGTGTGATTGTTATCTCAATTTTTTTTTTTTCTGCACGAATCCATAACTTGCCTTATAGTACCTATAATCGCAAGTAAAAATCTGAAGTTCACTATGGCGTATGTGGAATATTTTTTGTATACCCTATTCTATAGAATGAGTATAAATATTTTGACTCAGAATCAAAAGCTTAGTCGATTTAGCGATGTCCGTCCGTATGTACTTATACTCTCTGGAGTTTGCAATTTTTTAGCTAGAAAAAAATTCGGTATACATAATATCTGGTTCAAGAGTAAGGCTAAGTTCTTGAACCGTTTAGCAAAATTAAATTATGTTTTTTATACAGTTACGATAAAATTTTGCACATGCAAGCTATAGGTGAATCTTCTTCCAATTAAATACAAATATTTCAGTTTGGGCATGGCTAATGTGCACTTTTCATACAAAACCATCAATATTGTTTTTATAAAATAAAACAATGCTTATATGGTTTTAAAAAAAATGATTTTGGGAGGCTGACGCCCACTCTTCATTAGAAACTATAACATTATTGTTTTTGCAAATAAACGGTATGTATAATTAATCCACAAGCCTAAATTTGTGTGTCTCTTAGTACTTAGTTGAAACTAAGAAGCTTGTGTATGATAAGAAATTTTTGAATTTTGGGTGTGGCTTACACCCACTTTTCATGAACGAAAAACGTTGTTTAAAAATTTAAGGTACCAATTATTAATTTTAACCTCGTCTTTTTTTTCGTTCGTTATTTGAAAAATGTATCTCTTTATTTTTCGTAAATTTTTTCAATACGCCCACTTTTGAAAGCGGAATTTTTTAAAATTTGCAAGCCTTAAATTGAATGTCACTGAGCTCATAGTATTGCCCTGACAGTAAAAAGTCTCAGATTTGGACATGGCACACGTCTTTTTTATTGCGCCAGCAGTTATTGAACATCGGCCACACAAAATGAATGTTATTGAAATTTTTCCTGTCTGCTATAGAAGAATGTTGTTTCTGAAACTGGATTAGCGGCTGGCTACACATACAAAAATATAGCGAATAGGGTATTCAACAGTTCGTTGAGAACGTACTGCAGTTCTCACTTATGTTTTTTTTTTTTTTAGGTTAGTAAGTATCTGAAAATAAATGTTTCCTTTTAAAAATCACTTCCACCATTGATATCGTTGATCACTTACAACTCAGCAAATACCAGACTTTTGATTCATATATGTGTCTTGTGACTTTTTCAAGACTTCAAAACCGAAGACTTTTCGGCACCTTCATCGCCTAATAGTGTTTCATCCTTGCATCAAAATTTAAAAACCCAAGGGGCGGTATGCATTATGTGTGTCTTAGCAGACAAGTGTTTCGTATATCCACTGTAGGCAGTCAAGTGGTTGATGGTTTTAAATAGATTGGCGGGTAGCAGGGATGTGACTTGGTGTGTGGTTAAATGAGCGCTGGAAAGTTGATATGAAAAATGTGATGTGTATAATATTAAATGTGTTAGCTGTTAGGAATATATGGGCAGCACGCACGGAAAAATGTCACAGTCACAGTCACGTTACCTTGCTGCTTTCATAGCCTAGAAAGTCGATAAAGTGGGAGGGGAGGTTGTTGGGTGGTTGGTTGGTTGTGGTGGGAGTGTGTGTTGGCCAGGTGTTGGGGGGGGTAGTGTCGGGAAGAGGAAAAATTGTCAAAAATGGTGGGTGATGAGATAAATATTGTCAAAGCTAATGGGTGGTTCCTTGGTGGCTGTAGGTGTAATGGGTGTTTGGTGTTGGGGGGATTTGATATGGTAGGGGAGGAGGGTGAATTGTCAAATATTGTGGGTGGTTGGTTGGCGGTTGTAGGTGGGTTGATTGGTTGGCAGTTTTTGTGGTGAGGATGGTTGATTTGATGAAGTTCATCGCACTTCATGTTGTCAAAAAAGGTGGGTGAGTGGAAGGTGGTGTGCAGGTGGGGTAGGTGGTTGGATTTGGGGGATTTGGTGTTGGGAGGGGGTGAGGGAAAAATAATTGTCAAAAATGGTTGGTGGTTGGTTGGTGGCTGTAGGTGTGATGGGTGGTTGTCGGTGTTGGGTGAGTGGCAAGTTGTTGTAGGTGTTATGGGTGGTTGGATTTGATTTGAGGGTGTAGTGAAGGGAATTGTCAAAAATAGTTATACTGGGGAGGGGGTTGGGGTGAGGAAAAAATTGTCAAAAATGGTGGGTGAGTAGCAGGTGGTTGTAAGTGGAGTATGTGGTTGAATTTGGTGCCTGGGGGAATCGTCAAAAAAAGGGTGATTGGTGGTGGTTAGGAAGGGCTGGCTTTATTGTGTGGGAGAGGAGGAACAAATTTTCAAAAATGGTGGGCTGTTGGTTGGTGGCGTTGTAGGTGGGATGGGTGGTTGGTAATGTTGTTGGGGGGGAATGTAAAAATTTGTGGGTTAGTGGCCAGTGGTTGTATTGGAACATAAATAGTTGTGGTGGGTGGTTGGCGGTGGTGGTTTGGGGGGGGGGGATTGTCAAAAGTGGTTTGTGAGTAGAAGGTGGTTGTAGGTGGAGTGGGTGGTTGAATTTGGTGTATTGGCAGAGGGGGGTGGAATTTTCAAAAATAGTGGGTGGTTGGTAGTGGTTGGGAAGGGAGATTTACTGTGGGGAGGGAGAAAAAAATGTTCAAAAATGGTGGGCTGTTGGTTTGTGGTTGTATGTGGGGGGTGGGAGGTTGGTGTTCCAGGGGTTCAAAAAATTTAAAAATGGTGGATGGTTGTAGGTAGGTTGGGTGGTTAGTGGTTGGGGAGATACCTATACACATAAAGTGTTTTGTGAACTGGTTATCACGTAAAATTATCGTCCGTAAACCGCCTTTACAGACAACCATGTTTTTTTTTAACCGGCATTTTAATTGGCTCGATTATCATTCTCGAGAAGTTACAATCGAGTCTACGCTCAAGAGGCACCAGTGGCAGTGTCCGATCGCACGTGGACCAAATCGACGCCCTGCTAATCATCCTTGAACATGTACAATTATTATCAGAGTATCATTCACCGCTGTGTGTAGATTTTGACAAGGCGTTCTATCGGGTAAGCTATGAACGCATCCGGAGATCGATTTTTGTGAGAAGTATAGCTAAGTAAATTATCTCTGGTATGCCTTCAACAGTGAAAACAAGGAAAAGAAAAATAGGAACAGACATCCATGCACCAGAAATGGATATTCATCCAAGTATATCAAAAAGAATCCTCAGAGTAATAGACGCAATTGAAGACCAAAAAGAAAGTAGCTCAATCTCAAGGTTTTCAATCGTAGCCACAGATTGTCGCGATCAGGAAAGCTGCCCTATGCTATAACAGTAGTTAACAGCATATAAATATATAACGTTGAAATAAAAAAGCTTCTGTTTTGTTTGTGTATACTGAATAAGAGGTAATTTAATATAGTAGCAAATAATTATGTCGATTACAAAAATCTTCTCCCTTCTTTCCTCAGAGCAGTAATATTATTACATGCCAATAATATAATATAAATATCCAACGAACTAGGATTCAAATATTCTTTTTTTATTTCTTGTTAAAATATTTAACTTGTATTTTGTTTTGTTATTTCAACTGATATTTGTAAAGTTTTCTTATGTTTTTGTAGAAATTTCTAAGTCTCCGTTTATGTATTGTTTTGTGAATAATGATAATACTAATAATAATTAATGTTCAATAATAATAATAATTTAACAATATCTTTTGCTATCCAACGTAGTACAGAATTGTGATAAGTATACAATAATAATAATTAATATGTTTTTTTTTTCTACGAGCATATTGTATGCGATTTTAATTATTTTGTATAAAAAAACAAGTACACTGTCTACTGTGGTGCTGTTGATTTTAGAAGATCTTCGAAGCACGAACACTATGTGGCAGTCAATGCATTCCATTCGAAGCGTGGATTCTTTGAGTGCGTCACCGGCAAACACTCTGGTTCAACAAGTTTCCATTCGCCGTTTATTTGTTCCACTGTGGCTAGACTGCAGTAGGGAATCTTGTGGATAACCTGCCGCAATTCGTTTGTGGAACGCGGATTGTCGCCCATAAGCTGACGTGAGCAGGTGTCTAGTGTGGTTGCATGAGCTACAATAAATATGTTTCCACCTAAAAAAAAAAAGACACAATTGTTTGTAATCAAACAAATCATAAAATATTGTTGAACTCATCTTACTAGTGGATTCGATGATTTTGAGAAGACATTCATGATTCCGACTGTAAAACTCTTCGGATGTCTCTTTGATGGCTTCATTTAAATTGGTCCCACTTAATATTGGTTCGTATTCTTTGTCAATATGATAACGTGCTTCTATTAATTCGTCCAATGTACACCAGTCTGGCACTCCATCGGGATACCAAGCCATCCATTCAAAAAGCCCAGGTTCCACACGTAGCTTGTGTTTTCCATTAAGTTTGAGACCTTTGTGGAACATATTTTTATTTTTGAAAACAATCGAAACATTCAAGTAAATGAGTCAAACCTTCCAAAGCACTTGTGCATGTTTGTACACAACGATATGCTGGGGAACAAAAAACATGATCCACTTGGATTCCAGCCTCGTACATAGCTTCACCAACTAACTTGGCTTGGAACAGTCCAATATTTGTTAAAGGCGAATCATTTTGCCACCCTTCTGGGCAATTTTTTCTAAGAAAAAGAAAATTATATGTAAATTTTAAATTGTTTCAAACAATTTTCACAACAAACCGTTTGGGCAATGACTTTGGCATGTTGAGATCTTTCCTCACATAATTATTGAACTCATCAAAACAATAAGGAATCCAAGTGCCAAAAGTAAAATCGACTCTTTCTCCATGTCGCATGATGTAGACTTTACGGTTTTTTGTTGCTTGCGATGAACTTGAATCTTTCTTTTCGGACTGCATACTTGGACTGTCTATGTCAGCGTCGTTGTCTAAGTCTGGTGGTGGATGTGGTTGTAAAACAGATGGAATTTCAACGCAACGATTTATTAAGGATTTACGTAGAAATCGTTCAGCACTGAGATCTGATTCTTCGGTGAAAGAGGATCCTTCGATTAAGTCCTGGTGTAAAATGCCTACGAAAAAAAGTCGTTAAATTATTGTCAGCGCCAACCTTTATCAGGATTAGGTTGTCAATCGGAAGAGCTCGCTTCAGTCTCTGTCGACTGTGTGTCCTTTGAGATTGCGAAGAATTCTACAAAAATTGATGCGAACCCGGATGACCAATGTTAGCTAAGTTTAAAAACCATAAGAGACGCAGCTTCGAAAGTGTTGCGCTTATCCCCAATTTCTGCGGGTAACTCTTTGTTGGACTCCAAAGTTCTCAGCTAAACAAAACCGAAACGAAGGCTTATAGATATTGGCTTCGGAATTTCTTCGTCGAACGAAGGAATTGCGATAAACACTTCCTCAAGAGAAATAAAAATGATCACCGATCAGGTGAATTCGAGTAGATGCAGAAATGCTTTAGCAGAAATGAGGTGGGAAACTGGTGTCAAGCATTCAACATCAGGCACTGGATCCTGCAAAGTCTGTAATGAAAACACTACGGGATACGCAGTTGATGTTAAACAGCTGCTAAATGCCAATGAAAGCAATGATTCCACCAGTGAACGAAGAGTTGCAACTGCTCAACGAAAATGAAGTCAAAGCCAGACTAAAAACAAACAAAGCAGATGGAGATGGTGGGCTAACAGCGGAACATTTTAACCACTCTGGAGACGACCTGATCAGAAGCATATTCAAAATTATCTCCAAAATATGGTCAGAGGAAACTATGCTTGAAGATAGGACTATCATTACTATCAGCCCCATCTTCAACGAACGAGATCACATATCCTGCACCACCCAGAAATACATAAGTCTTTTAAACATTGCCTTTTAAATCTCTTCCAGCGCTTGGTGTGAGAGTCTTAAGCCGTTTTCTGATGATCTAATAGGTCCTTACTAATGCTGCTTCAGACCTGAGAAATCGACGACCGACCAAATCTTCACATTACGACAGATCCCGGAGAAAATTCAAGAATTTAACATCGATTCTAACCACCTGTTCGTCGATATTAAAGCAGCCTACGACAGTCTTAATGGAGTTCATCTTTATCCTGCCTTGTCCAACTGTAGAATTCCCGCTAAACTGATATGCCTTACCAGGATGACGGTGGAGAATGCTCGCTGTTTCGTCAAAGTTGGTAGAAATTGACGTGATAGGAAGAACAAAGCGAGCAGTAACCAGTGACTTCACTACCATGGAGTCAACAGAAGGCAGAATGGGACCACAAGACGTAGTATATGCTTTCATCAACAAATTTCCAATCCCACACCGACTTGGTCATAACGTGAACATTGATAGGTATAAATTCAAAGTTTTTCTACCTGTCCACTGCTGTAAGCGCAGACGTTAGCGCGGAAATCAATCGTAGATTAAATCTTGCTAATCTATGGGCTAAATAACAATTGAACGGTAAGAGCTTATCAAGAAGAACCAAGGAGACTCTGCACTGTACACAACACTCATCGTCCTGTTCCAGTCGGATGAAAAGTCACTTAAAGTTTATGAGTTCAGTTCGAAATATGGATAAATTCGAAATCAACGACTAAGATGGCTGGGCCATGTAGAGCGAATCGACATCAACGCTCCAGCTCTTAGTCTTCAATGAAAAACCAGCGATAGTCAGAAGACAAGGAAGACCTCATCTTTTTTGGAGCGAACGGTGTGAAATTGGAGACGGCAGATTGGAAATTGATTGGTCTGAAGGGGTATTTAGAATAAAGCCCATTAGGAACACGCTCTTGTAGGAACATCGAAAGTTAGTATTTAAGTTTTTATTCAGTCCACCCTATCAATATATTTTTCGTTTAGGGAGTCTGATCTGTTCATATTGTGGACAGTAAAAGAAAACACAAAATATAGACTCAAAAGTCCTCGAAGCAAAAACGTGTTTCAATCGTTAAAATAAAAAAAAAACTGTTCTCTCACCTGGATGCAAGTCCCTCCGTTCGTCCTGCTCCGTCGACAGGCTTCTTCCGTCAACAATATCAATCTCTTCAACTGATGTCAACGATGGCGTTATAGATTTCGATAGTTGAACAACTCTATGCATAGTCCATGCATCTGATTCAGCAGTACGTTCTGTGTAATTCACAGGCAAATATCCAGTCATTCCAGTCAACCATGAAATACCCTCGACCCATCCATCACACGAATTGTCCACGGAATCACTATTCAAATATATAAAATCACCTATCCTCAGCTCAAGCTCATCGATTTCATGTGGACTGTGTGGATATAGAACTTTGTGTACCTACAAAATAAAAATTAATTAATATAAATCAAAAAATATTTCGAAACGCTTATATTTTTGAAAAAAAATTCAAAATTTTATGAAACAGAAACTTTATTACAGCTCAAAAGAGAGTATAGTAGAGAAGGAGAAAATGTATTTTTGATTGTTTTACTTGTTTCGTCGCTAGTCTTGGATCGCGCGAATATAATCGAAGTTCCCAACTGGATGCACAAGATGGATCTAATGATTCCACTAATGTTTTCAGTGCATTAAATTGGCTCTGCGGGAACTGATACGCTAAGGTCAAATGAAGTGATTTAACGTGCGGCTCCAATGATATTGCTAAAAGAACAGACATAGAGAAGAAAAAAAAAAACAAAAACACAAATAACGAAGAGTGAAGAAAAACCAGAACGCACACACACAACACACACATTTAAATTGCATTTAAAACAAAAACAAATTGCTAATGTATTTTAATTGTAATAATTGAATGATAATAAAATAAGATAAGAATTCAAAGCGGAGCCAAAACTACAAATCATCTTTTTCCAGTGTACTGGGACTGGGAGTTGGGTTAATTGGAGAACATTACACAAGCAAGTCAATAATTAAAAAAAAAATATGTATTTATTTTTCTACGCAAAACAACAACAGCAATCTTATCTTACCTACAGTTTAATTATGAAAAAGAATTTGGAACTTATCAAGATCAGATTTAGAAAAAGATGTTTTAGATTAATGAATCGTGAAATAAATTTGTTAACCTACTTGTGAGAGCAGAGGTAGACTTTCAGCAACTTATTAAGATGGTTTACTGATAAGATAGACAATCGCATGCATTTTAACGAGACAATAGTTAATTATTTAAAATAACTTGAAGAGAATATACAATTTTAAAAACTAACTGAAGAGCTTAATAATACTCTTGGATATGAGACAAGAGCAAATACTGATTCACATTGGTTTTGAGTGCCTTGTATCGCAATTTTAGGACAAAATTGAGCCATTGTTTCATACAAAATCGTATCGATACTCTTAACAGTACTTCAAAAACTTAGACCAAGAGTTAAATATTGCAGGGAAAATCATTTAACTGGAGGAATGCAACAAAATTTGATACAAAAGCTCTCATATTTGTCGTGACTTTACATTTTTAGGGAAACTAGATCTGAAACGATAACGAGGCAATCTTAAGAAAGAGATTTTGTATTCCAAGGCTCCTGGGAGAAAGTGACTCACAGCAGAGCACTAAAAATAAAGTACAATAAATCAATAAAAACTGATGCTTAACGCAAATTGATTCTGCAAAAGGTGTGAGAGACGAGATAGGAAGGTCATGGGTGCTGTATAAAATTACTAGGGACGTTGTTGGTCAACAAAGTATGTAGTACCAAAAACCTTGTTCTTGACACCAACGTTAGTCTTTAAGTCTCTATAGAAAACTGTTTACGGAGACGAGAAAAGCATTTATACACTGCTTAGCGACGAACGAAGTCGTAAATGCAATTTATCAACCACTGGGCATATGTAGATTTTCTAGAGACATTGATATTAACCCAAGGACAACTACAGTGCAGTACATGACATACTTGCCGAATATTTGAACACAGGCCATGACTTGGCAAGGTCATTCGGTTTGCACAGTGGACAGCTTTCCGTGCGGCACGGAATAAGACAAGGTAATATTCATTCTATCACCTTATTATTTTGCCAAGGAGCGTTGGGTGAATTTTGTAAACTTTATTATACAGTGCGACCTTTCCCACATATCATGCCATTTGGGCATGTTGATGACATCTGTTTTCTGTTTCATGACAAATGATACTGGAGCCCTTAACTAAATGTGTCACTTGCTTCAACAGAGAAAGAGTTGGCTTAAGGATTAACGCCAATGCACACCTCGTGATAGTTTCAACAGCATGTTATTGTGAGATTTGAAATCCAACGTGAAATCTGTGCACGCTAATTATGTCTACTCTGAAACGTGGAAGTGCTCTGTCAACCTCATTAGTAGTTTGAACTCTTTTTAACCGTTGTTTGTGTAACATCTTTCAGATTCGATAGCCACATCTATATCTTATAACTGGGAAAACAAAAGTTGGTGTTGACATAAAGGAGAAAGAGTGGTCCTGGATTCGCCATACACTGAGGAACCCCCATTACAACATAGCTAAGCAGTGCTTTGAATGGAATCTTCACGTTGAAAGCTGTTGGAAGACCAAAGACCAATCCATTTATAAACTAAATAAAAAAAACACGGGTGTTTGAAACAGGAGTTAGATTTTATGTGGCGACTTCTGGATATCCCAAAGAGGGAGGCAATCGACCCACTTCAAAATTAGAAATTATGGGGGAGATGTAGGTAATAAGTCATGTAGCTTGTTCTAAATAAATGAATTCATAGAATCACTAGAGACCGACTTTGGAAAGATCACAGAACTCAAACCATTGTTTTTTAATTCCAGGGCCGATACAATATTCGTTTGAGTTGAAGGACAACAAAAGAACAAAGTGTTGAACATACCGAACCAACAGACCATAAAAATAGAAGTACCTACTAAGCAAAAACTTGTCTTTGCTAACGTGGATACATTTTTAGGCGTTCTAAATTGTTCTTCTAAGTCCTGGAAGATAAGACTTCCTAGAACTTCATTTCTTAAGCGGCATATAGTGCTGAGCACTAACAGAGAAAATGCGGAGTGCCCTCATGCACATCGTTATCGCCACAACCTTTGCACAAGTTGTCCGTGCTGAGTTTCATTTTCTTTTTGTGGTTACCCAGCATATTGAGCCCGGTCAGTATGCTCACAAGGGATCGTAGCGATTTCTTGATGAGCTGTTCTTTGTTTAAAAAAACACGAGTCGAGGGAGTTCCATCTCTCGTTAGCTGCAGCGAATAAAATTATTTCCAATCGTCTGTTTAACTCTTTCGTTTCCTTGCACACCACTGTGGGCCAGGAACCTTTATCGCTTCGCGACAGCAAGTTTTGATTTTATTTCATTGGCAGAAATTGCTTTAATTGCCGCTTGGCTGTCAATGAAAAAGGAGATATCAGCCTGTTTAGCAGCTGCCGTCACTGCCAGGACATTAGCCTGAAAGAGGCGCTTCTGTAATCGGGGAGCCTGAGGGATCTTACTAGTTCGAATGTTTCTGAGTAGAAACGTGTACCAACACCAATTTCCATTCTGGAGCCACATGAATGGCTGTTTTGCAGTTTGGTGTCTGGTTGTTAAGCCAGTCTTCTCTATTAGGGGAAGTATTGAATGGTCATTCGAAATCTAAACGGGGTACTGTGTATACATTATAGCCCGTATATATCTGTAGAATATATGCCTTGCCTGTCTGGCTCGGTTTCTAGTTTTAAGCTTAACCGGAAGGCACTGTTTGCTCCAGATTCTTGCAGAAAGTAGCCCAAGGGTTTTAGATTAGAATAGTTTTAGAAGTTTCCCCCCGGTGGTTGTTTTTATAATGCACTCGCACTTAGCAACCAAGCACAGCATCCACTGTTCCATAGCCACGCCATTCTTTGTATTCTTGTAATGGTCTTTATGTTTGTAGCAATTTTCGTCGCTTGCCACCAGACTAAATTGCCATTTGTCAATATCGGTCTCATAATTATTGTCGTATACATCCACATGATAATTTTGGGACTAGGCCCCCAGGACTTTCCAAATATTCTTTTAAAGGTATAGAATGATATCATTGCCTTCTTTCAGTTCAGTTTTCTTTCAAAACCACACCAATGTATTTGGCGTGATTTGGCAGGATAACTGGAACCCCTTCTATCGAAGAAAGATTAAAAACTGATATTTTTCTATGTGAAAGAAAACAAGGAGTTAGTTATTTTCTTCTTGGTCTGCCATCAGAAAATATCTTGTACAAAAGTGTATAGTTTATGGAAGAAATTTTCGTTAAGATGTTAAACATCGCTCATAGTATGTGGAATATTCCTTCCATGGGAGATGCGTTGTCTTGTACCCTGTTAATAACCCCAACATGCATTTAGAATTTAAATTACAAAATAAATTAACAAATGGTGTATTACAGAGCACGTCATTTATACAATTTATCGAATTTTTCAAGCAAATAAAGCAAACTAACTACCAAATAACAAAAACATGAACATAAACCAAGCAACACTAAACATTTAACGTCCACATTATTTTTCTATTTAGTATATTTTATATTATATCACAAAATTCCTTCTTACATCGACTGCTTCGCGGTATGCATCGATTTCCAGATGATACGGCCCCACACCATGGAAAGCAAGCAACAATTGCATCAAGTTGCTCATAAGTATCACTTATTACTAAAAATCAAATTCACCAATAAAATAATACAAAAAAAGAAGAAAAGTTAGTGTTTCCCATGAACCATCAAACCAAAAATTAATTTAAAAAAAATTGTGGAACAATAAAAAAAATTACTTGAACTTGAGGATTCTTTAACATATTGCAAGGCCAATCGCTTCAAATAATTGGCATCATCCTCGGCAACGAAAAATCCCATGAAATTTGGACTCATGTACAATTCTAGTTTAATTGGTCGATCTAGTAAGGCACCAGCCATATCAACAATTTGTTTCAAGGCCTTCGATAGTTGTAAAGCGCCTTCGTCAGGAGCCTGTGAACAAAATAAAAATATATTATTGTAAATTGGCATTTTATTAATTACAATAGAGGATTCGAAATTTCCTGTGAATCGATAGGAGGCCTCAGGGGATTTTATGGCGGTTGAGATCTCGGTCTAGCAACCAAATGGAAGCAGAAGTGAGCAGGTTTGTTACTTAACTCAAGAAGACATATTTTTAAATTGGAACTTTAATTGTTGTTTGTTGAAGGACGATAAAACTTCATTTTTCTGGTTAATTGGGGTCGTTTGTCGAACCGTATAAATTCAGAGCTATTTGAGGTTGTTCCAAGGATCACAGCCTGCATACAAAGCAAGGTGAGTTAAATAGTGAACCGTTCTTTTGATTGACTATAGTGAGGGAGAAAAACTATAAGGCCTTTTGGCCGTTCTGCAGCAACATCCGTTGGCTCTGAAATGGGCTTTCAAAATCAACCAGCCTGCAACACATTAGGCAGGAAGTTAGCTGGTTTAGATAAGCATCCAGCCACAAGTTTATTTAGTAAAATGAAATAAGGTGACCCCGTAGAAGATGATAAGATACCTACTAGGATAATATTGAAGCATCGCATTGATTATTTTCAACATTTTATAGCAGGTTATGTCTATAGGGACAAATGCTCTCCTGTCTGGATTGTTATCTTTTCTTGGAATATCTTTACTATGCCCAACTAGGCAGCTTATTTATTTCTAAAAGATTGTTGTAAAAATAATCTCATTCTGTTGGACTATGAAATGCTTTCTTTTTGAAGACAAAGTGTGGTGGCTAGGAGGAAGCAGAAGTTTGCTGAACATTCTAAAAATGGTTGAGCTACGTGAGTGGCCTTAACTTAAGTCTTACAAGTTACAACACATCTTGCAATCTAAAGTTCCAATCAAGAGACTGCATTGATATGTTATCGTGAGTTTTTTGGTTTCATTTATTTCTCTACGATCCTACTAGACAGTTCAATTTCATCGACATAGTCTATTCAAGAGGGTTAAGCATATGCTGAGTTCTTAAATAAATGAAAAATCAGTCATTGTGTCTTTTACTAAGAGAACCAAACGGCATCTTCTAACTCTCTATTGGCTGTATTGGGACGCATTGCCATTTTCAGAAGTTACATTATTTTCCGTAGTGATCGATTTTCACAGCAAATTGTCTACCTTGGAGTCAGCACCAAGCAGAATGGGACTGATTATAAACGAGGACAAGACAAAGGATACGCTTTCATGATGAGGAGTCGCAACACCACACCACGGACCTGGTCAGAACTTGATCATTTATGGATATAACTTGCAGTTGGTCAGTGAATTTTCTTGCCATGGTACCAAATGGAGAATATGTGTTTTTAACCACTGTTGAAAATTGGGCCCTTCCAAGGGCGATGATTTACGAGAGAACAGTTTTGAGAACGTTTTATGGGCATTGTCTATGTTAACGAAGAAGAAAACATCTCGCGACTTAATCCTCAACAAAGCTCTAGCTTGAAGTCTTCAATGGAATCAAGATTGATTCTTCACTATCACCAAATGTGTGCCACCCCTAACCTAAACTCAATTGGATTTTGGAAGCAGATTGTAAAGCCTTAAAGCATCATTCAGTATGTGTGTGAATGATCCAATCCCTAAATATCACTTCTAACTGAACAGAAGTTCTCTAGGGAATAGTTAGCAAACTCTAAACCTCATCTTTCTAGTAAAGAACGGTCTGAAAATAGAATCTGGAACTGGTTCCGCAATTTCCGATGAATGAGCTTAGTCATGGTAGTGCATATTTTATGCATAAATCTTCGCTATCAATAAGATGAAACAAATTAAATCTTTTCATACAGGCAAGTTGCATTAAAAACTTTGGGTTCACCTGTCATAAGATAAGTTTTGATCTTTTTGATCAGGAGTTATTCATAGTACACTATCTGAACATGTAAGGGACAGCTTTGTGACTCTCCCTTCAATTCCACATATAAGTGTATAACGGCTAAGAGAAGACGATACGAGGCCGCCATTCCTGGACCCTTTTGTGTAGTGAGATTAATCCACTTCGTAAAAAGTGCCAGTGCTGTTCAAATCAGTTTTAAACAATTCGTACAAGAATACTCATCTAAAACTACAAAGCCCTTTCCCGGACACTTGTTTGAGAGATCAATCCCTTGCAAAGACTTCAAAGCACTAGCCCAAAAAGACATTTCTAGAACCTAAATACCCGCAGTGCCGGAGCTGAACTGGTTCCGTATCTTGACTCTTCAAAGAGCTTGAGCTTAAACGTGATAAAAAGGGTAAAAAGGCAAAAGATGTGTACGCTCAGAATAGGACTTATTTAACCAAAGCCAGAAGTCATGTCAAAAGGGACTCTATATGTAGGTATATGCTGCTACAATATGGCATCTATTTCTTAATACCCTGAAGCATCTATCAGTTTTAAGAGCAAACCGAAGAAATGTATTTATGGCTTTTCCTATTCAGACATGCACAGAAAGACAACTTACCTTAAAAAACGAAACCAATGTTATGTGCGGAACATAATTGTGTGCTCCATTCCAGCCACACAATAGCCGTGATTTATTCCAGAACTCTTCCAACTGATGAAGAAACGGTCCAGTTGGACAAGCATACAAGATATATTCACGTGGAATACACTCGTCTATTGAAGGATCATTAACATGAGCCAGCAACCAGTCCGAAGCAATCTGTACTCCTCGATTACCAGTTGAAGCAAGAGCCTTTTCTCTGTTCAATTCAATAAACAAAAACATTTTTAAAATTAAACATTATCTCGAATAATCGTATTCATCGCCGGGAGATGATGTTTCAAAGAATCCATCTTCCTTGTCTCTGTTGAATTATTGAAAGACGAAGAAAATCAATACTCTGTTTACACTTACGCCCTGTGCTTTTGAAACCCCATCTGTAGCAAAGTCTGCAACGGAGTAAGATGCTGCTTCGAGATTCTCGTTGGCGTTGGATTCTTCCTTGGCGGTAATGTTGCCATGTTTTTCGACCGAACTTCTTTTGAATTGAAATTTGCAATTAATTATTTTTACTTTAGCGGCAGCAACACTGAAAAAAAGTATTTGAGAAAAACACTATAAGCAGCTAACAGCGGCGGCGGCGAATGGCGAAGGCGATGAGCAAAGTGAAAAAACAAGTGCCAAGAAAAGCCAAATAAAAATAAAAAGAAGTCCTTCAAGCGTTTGTTTACCTGCGCAAAGCGCAACAACAATAATGACAGATAGTGTGGTGGGATACCGGCTGATGTGTGGTGAAGTTGAGTTGGGAGAAGATGTTTGTTTATCAATTACAGCGGCTGTCTTCGTTCGATTGAGAATAGGCGGTTATAATTTAAAAGTTAAATTTGAATATGAATGGTGTTTTTTAGAAAATAGGAAAAATAAAAAAACAGATGAGTTTTTATGAGTTGAGGATCTTGCATCAAAAGGGGGGCAAGTCCAAATTTAAATTTTTGTGGGAAATCAAGAAAAACTCTTTTAAAAATTAATTATTTCACGAATGTTTTAAAATGATATACTATTAAAAAATGTGCATGTTTTCACATTTTTTTAATCAAGTTTTAGGTTAAATAAGCAATATTAGTAATTACTGTGATTTTTTAAAGTTTGGATCTGCCTCCATTTGCACCAAAATGTAATAAATTTGCTTCTTGATTTTGATTTATGAATAAAAAAGCATATAAAAGTTAGTTATTTAGTTTATTTCGAACTTTCAATCAATACACGGATAGTTAAACAATAAATAAAAACGAAAAACAGATCATTAATCGAGAAAATTAAAAATTTATAGATTAACTTCAGCCTGATCATCGTCATCTGCACTAGAAAAGTCATCAGTTGCTCCAACTGACTACTAGATGCAAATGATTTAATAATTTCGTTTGTTTCAATAAGGGCCTTTTTGCACCAAACGCACTTGAGAGGCATATACATATTTTACTATAACTCGCCTGTTTTTAGTCGCAACTGCCTCGGTTGTGCACCAAAAGATTGCTTTTTTTTGTTCAAAATTGAAGTGAAAAAAAACCGTTAGGCTTAAAATATGGACTTGTCCCACTTTTGATGCAAGGTCCTCAATTATGTACGAAAAATTTGACTCTGTTTGAGAGATAATTTTTGCCACTTTTATTTGAATAAAATTTTTGTCATTGTTTAACACGACTGGGTCTGATCTCCAGCTTTCGATCACCCTTTTAGCATAAATATGAGGACGTATATCGGTATGACGTTTTCCAAGGCCTCAATCGTCTCTTTGGCTTATCACTGTAGACTAGCGACTTCACAAACCCCCACAGAAAATAGTCTAGCGGTACAAAAAATTAAATAGAACGATCTTGGGGGTATAGAAACATATTCTTTATTCACTCAGCAAATTTAAATATATTTGTGAACTACTCTTGCTTTGAATTTTATATAATTGAATTTTTAAATATATCTTTTTGAAACCACTTCTACATTCATAAATAAAAAAAGTCGTTGATCTTGGATCTGTAACGGTCTGCATTTATTGTTACCCCCTTGCAGGCATTGTTTCTAAAGAAGGAACGACCAAACCAATAATTCAACCAGCCCGCATAAAGCACATCAAACTGTCAGCTTTCCTCGATGTAATGGAGTCTCAATAATGGCTTGGGAATTATTTATATACTCTCCAAACGCGGCAGTTTTTCTTATTTGCGTAGCCAATCAACCAAAAATTGGCTTCATCGCTTATATTATATATAGTTTTCTAGTGAATATGTCGTGATTTTTCAAACATTTTTTTTAACAAATTTGAACAGTTTAGATGCGTTGCTCAGGCGTCAGTAAGCTGCAAACCAAACTAAAAGATGAATCACGGATGACGATGGCTTTGAATTGCCAACTACTTGAAATTCTATTATTCCTCAACAAAAACACCCTTGATAAACAATCTACAGCAATTGCTTGAATATAATAAAATGCCTGACTGATGCGTCGCACGCACTTCCTCTGTCAGTGCAATAGCACGGCATTGCATAGTAAAAATATAAACATAGCACCTTTACACCTTAAAAGACTAGTGCCTCTTAATAGCTGATGCGGAGCAAACGATCTCATTAGTGTGGATGAAACAGTTGGTACTGAGATTCCAATCGACGAGCAAACTTTCCTCCTGACATATTTTGCAGATGAGTTGAAGTATGCTCCTGACCAAAATGTTACAAGAATTCACTTGTAGCCTTATCTGCACAGGGCTGTTTTGATTTCAATTTAGTCGAGGGGTTCTCGGTCGCTCCTTATTGCGGGAAACATTGGCTCTGTTATCACAATCAAGCAACTCGTTAAAAGTGTTCTCTCCGTGTTGTTGAAATTAACTTGGTTACCTACTACAGTGTGTTTCCAACAAAAAATAAATTGCAGAGTTCCATATGATGGCTATAGTAAGTCCTGATGGTGATTATAATGCACCCTGTATAGAAAGTTTGGTACCTCTTTTACCCCCTCCCATTCACATGCGTTTTTTTCTCGTTTCAGCCCATTATTATAATTCGTTCTAGCTTTTTTGCCACACCTCATACAGAATATCCTAAATAAAACAGGAAACTTTGTTTAATTTATCCATATTTTATTTGTTACCAAAAATAGATTAATAAATTTAAAAATATTTCAAATCAAAATTCTTAACACTTAAGAACATTAATTTTCAGAACATGCAGATTTCCTCCAATAGCCAAGAGGTCATTGAGGTTATTGATCATGAGAATGTTGAACAAATATCTAAAAATCAAAACTCCTTTAAATTTGTTGAGGGAAATGCGAGAAGAGAAGAATTAGTTGAAATATCTTCAATAAAGAACAATAATTACTTGAAATGCAAATGGAACAAATTTTTGGGAAATGTCCCGAAGGAAACGCTTAAAATCAAATCATACGCAGAATTTAAGAAAAAGTTTGTTTTATGCGATAAAAGTCAAGATTCAAAATTAATCAATCAATCTATTTTTTCAGAAAAGATCCTGTAAGAAGAATGATTCTAAATGGAACATTTTATCTCAAATCCATTGAAGTTATTCCTGTTCCTCATATTTAAGTGAAATCCTTTAAATGCTTTAAATAGTAAATAGATTGATAGACAAAACAGAAACAAACAGTGTTTTGCATTCACTTAATTTAAAGTATCTGTTCTCGAATAATTCACCTGAACACTCACAACATGTATTCTATAAAAATTAACTGGTGGTGGAAGCTGTTTTTTTTTTCAAAAAACCGCTAGCTTCTTCGAAAATCGATTTTTTATCAATTTCGAAACAGTCCAGTAGGGCAAAAACCGTTATGAGACATAAATACATACATATGTAAATTCTATCGATGGTGAGATGATTTGTTTATGTGAAATATTAAAAAATGGTATTTTTGTCATTTAAAAAGAGCCTCTACCACACTTGAAACGCCATGGACGTTGTTTTGCGATCGAATACTAATACGCAATACTCTGACTTTATTGGCCTCAAGTGGCTTGAAACTTCGTTTTTAAAAGCTTACATATACATTACAATCTGAAGAAAGCAGCGGTGCCTAGTAGAAATCAGTACAGTAGTTAATTTCTACTCATAGTGTTATAACATGGGTCCATGGAAAAAGTACTAATTGGGTCCATGGGATAAAATAAGCTCTTTACTTTTGAAAAGAAAAACTGTGTTTCCTTTTATGTGTAGTATTGGTTTTCACACCGACCTAAACTTACCTACACAAAAAAAAACAAGTTTTACCATATACATTTTTGCTGAACACAAGTTTTCGTAATAGGGTTTTCACACTGGACCAAAAACTCAAAAAGTTAACGAAACCTTGTTGGATCATTCACACTGAACAAAAACCGGGTTTTGTTTGACGTTTCATGTATATGTAAGTGTTTGAAGGTACTTTTTCCAAAAAAATCCCATCACATTTAGTGAAAATCTCACTCAAATAAGAAATACACCTCGCTTTTTCTCTCTTCTGTCGGTAAAAATCCCATACTCTGAGAACACTACACTGTTTTATCGACGAGTTGATGGTGCCAAAAGATCAGTTTGTTTTCACATACTTGAGATTGCAAGTAGGTTTTTGAGGAGTTTTATCAAAAACTACTAGTTTATGAAAGAGAAAAATGTATGGGAAATCTTGTGGTTTTGATGTAGTTTTTGTGGTTTTAGACAAAAACCGAGTTTTTTTTTATCCAGTGTGAAAAGCCTATAAGCACCAAACTAGTTTTGTAAGAAAAAAACCTTTTGAAAACTAGTAAGGAAACCAAGATTATTTAGCAGCCGCGTATGCAGCACAGAAACATTAGGGTTGCTTAGTACCAGTTGGACAATAGTGGTTCAGCACTGGACCTCGTTTTTAAATTCTTGATCCGTGGGTCAACTTTATTTAACCCAACGAAATCGGTGGGTTAACTCTTGAACCACAGTTTTAACATTAATTCTGAAAACACGAAACTAGGTTAATCATTTTTAAATGTTGATCCGAGGATGAACCTCGATTGTACAAATGGCCCTTAGGGTACATAATTAAAGTTTAGACGGTGCGGTGGTTCAAGGGGGTTTCAAGAGTTAACCCACCGATTTCTGAGGATTAAACAAAGTTGACACACTGATCAGCACTGAACCTCGTTTTTAAATTCTTGATCCATGGGTCAACTTAATTTAATCCTCGGAAATCAGTGGGTTAACTCTTGAACCGTCCCAACCTTAGTTATGTACACAGGAACCGAGGTAAATCGTTTTTAAATTTTGATCCGAGGATCAACCACGATTGTACAACTGGCCCACATGGATAGTCTATAGATATTATCGATAGTAAAAAAACAACTATTGTGTACATAGATACTTAGTTTTAAAAAACTCACACAATTGCATTTTTATGAAAACCAACTTGCAATCGCAAGTATGTGAAAACAAACTGATCTTTTGGCACCATCAACTCGTCGATAAAACAGTGTAGTGTTCTCAGAGTATGGGATTTTTACCAACAAAAGAGAGAAAAAGCGAGGTGTATTACTTATTTGAGTGGGATTTTCACTAAATGTCAAAGGATTTTTTGGAAAAACTACCTTCAAACACTCACATATTCATGAAACGTCAAATAAAACCTAGTTTTTGTTCAGGTTGAATGCTGCAACTAGGTTTCGTAAAATTTTCGAGTTTTTGTCCAGTGTGAAAACCCTATAAACTAGCATTTTTCACTGACACTACGCTCAATGATATTGAAATTAGGGATGTTTGGTTTTGTTTATGCTGGTTTGAAATTAATTTCGAAATTTGATTTTGTATGGGAAATAAGATAATTTGCAATCGAATTTGTAAATTTTGCTACGAAATTATCTCATTTGACCTAACGTAAACGTAGTAGGTACAGCCAAATTTCAATTTTGGCAGTACTATCAAAGAAATTTCTTGACTGGGAAGGGCCGAATTTTTATTTTCTCGTGAGCTTTCTTTTGCCGAAAAATACCTATTTTTTGGGTAGAAACAGGATTTAGTTGAAATTATGAAATTTTTATGACTATCGTACTTTTTTGCTTAACCCCTACTCCTTTGTTTGCAGCGGAGGTGGTATTATCTAAAAAACGCACACATTCGAAGAATGTGGTTTATTTTTGTATTCCAATAACTTTTTTGCGTCACTGTACAAAAATAACACACAAAACATGTTGAGCAATATTTCAACATTGTGTGTTCAACATAAATTCTTACAAAACTGCTTGAATTTTCTCAGATACATTTTAGTTTTGCAGCATATTGCAGGAAACTGCAGTACCATTTCCCGCATTTCCAATTTGCAAAAACGTCACTTCTGTTCTTTTCACTTTTCTGTTTTGTAAACAAAAGTAAAATGTCATCCTTACGAGAAAAGTCCTCGTAACTTTTAATTTTGCTCAATTACCCAAGAAAAAAAAAACATCTGCTTAACTTTTGCCAAAAACTAAATAATTTAATTTCTATTTAAAAAACCCCTAGAATGAATTTTAATAAAATGTGTCGTGTATGTGGCGAAATTATAAAGGAGAAACATTCCGAAACTGTTGCTGATAACAAGGATCAAATCTACAAGTATCTTCCAATAATTAAGGTAAATTCATCATTTATTTAATTGTATAAACTTAATGGACTTATTGAATACCAAATATTTAGGAAAGTGATGATGGAAGCTTCCCCAAAAACATGTGCGTAGATTGTTTTGACTTGATCGACAGCTGGGATAGTTTCTACAAACGATGTGAGAAGACCCAAAAAAAATTCGCCACGCTGCTCCTTAAACATGAGAAAATAATACCAAAGATTGTGGATAGAAAGGACAAATCTTCTCCAATACAGCAGGATAAAGGTATAATTCAATAAAATCCAATTTAATCTTACGTGAGAGATTAATTTAGTTAAATGTTTTTTTCAAGCTAGAAAAAGCAGATGGTTCTCCCCAGCAGCCTGAGGACAAGGAATTAAGCAAGTAAGTACCTACATTGTCTATTGGATTTTGAATTCCTGAAGGTATCTACAGAACTATATAACATTAAACTTAATTGCTTAGTTGCCTATCTACAACAGCGCTAGACTTGATCAGTGATGTGACGGCCTTACTCCTGAATCGTTAAGTAAACTCAGACTTCTTCAGATAGATATTTCAGCTGTTTAAATAACTTGTCCTCTGGGAGTTTACTTCCCTTTATATGTTCGTATTATTCTTGGTCCTTCAACCATTCAAACACCCTAAAGAATCATGTAAACAACTGGCCGCAATGTTGCCCATCTGCCTCCTTAGTTTATGTCCAATAAGGCAAGCTTAGTCTCAACATCAAACAGAATCTTTGTTCGGCCGAGCTTAATTTTGGCTATAATTTGTGAATATTAGACCTTTTCGAATGCGACTTTTCAGAAAGAAAAAGAGAGCACATTCGAGGCATTCGTCCAAAGGTCGCAAAGCTCGAGCTGAAGCCTATCGATAAGAGCGTGAGAATGTCGTAGCAGATGCACAGTCGATGCATTGGAAAAAATACTCCTCCATTCAATTTGCACTTCCGTCCAACTCACCACCAAGACGTTCGGGTAACGATATCTAACTAGAGTCCAACTAGACTGAAGGAGCATTATGGCCTCCTGGTCGAGCAATTCAAAGCATCGAGAGATGACTTGGGAACGAGCACTCACTAACTCATATGAACAATCTAGTCGGATGAAAGTGTGTCTGACAACCGGATCCTCAGTATCGTGTGGCCTATCCAAAAGAAAGCAGAACACCGCCGACTCATTTAATGTCGAGAAAAGCTTAAGACAAGGTGACGCGCTGTCATGTAACCTCTTCAACATTGTTCTTGAAGCAATCGTACCCAACTCGCATGTTAATACTAGCTGTATGATTTTGTATAGGCTATGCTGACAATATTGGCACTATCGGAAGAACGATGCGCGCTGTTTCTTCGGGCTTAGCAGGCATCTTATTAACAAAGCCGTCTCTCAAGATAGCAAGTAGACACTATACAAGACCCTAATCATTCCAGTCCTGCTAAAAGGGAGAGAAGCGTGGACCCTGACAAAACCTGATGAAAGCGGCTGAAGTCACCCAGTCTTCGGGTGATATTCGTTCCTGTATGTATGTATAAATGCAGTATGAAGGAGAAGATTCAATGACAAACTGTACGGGTTATAAAACGACTTTGACTTGGTCAAAAAGCTGAAAATACAGCGGCCTAGATGACTGTGGCATGTGTAGCTCATGGACGAATACGGACTAGCCCACCGAATCCTCAATCCCAACCCCCATCTAAGGTGGCACGATCAAGTGTAGGACAACCCCAACCAACATTTTTGGTTTTGAAACACAAATTTCTGGGCTTTTTGATCTTTCATGTACTTTTCTACGCACTACAGAAACCCAATTGAAGTTTCAGTTAGCCCAGATCCATGATAAATAGGTGCTTAACCTTATTTTGGAATAAAGACCCAAACTCTGGCTTTGTTTAATACCTTTTGTAACTTGGCATGTCTTTGTTTTGAAACAAGATAGTATTTTATTTGAATTCTTAGCGAAAAATTCTTTTGATCGGTTTTAAGTATTCATTCAAACTCTCCTGCTTTACTGAATCCACCTTTTTACTTCCGTTTCAGGCTTCTATCACACCAAACAAATATTAATAATAACTCTTTGTTTCCTTCTCAAGGCAAACTCCAAAGAAAACAACCAATGGCAATTTTTCCTGCAGTTTTTGTCCGTTCAGCAGCAATGGCCCGCCAGAAGAAGCCAATGACCACTTAATTGCTATGCATTGTGACTTAGTATTCTGTTGTGATCTTTGCAAAAATTACAAACCACGAGATGACCTCATCACCCACATGACCGAGCATGCCTTGAGTTCCCTTCAAACAACTCCCGAAGAGAACCATCAACCCAAAACCGATAAGCTCCAATGTCCCAAGTGTGAGAAACAATTCACCAGCACCGGCGGTCTCAAATACCACATGAACTCCAATCATTCTTTAAAACAATTTCCCTGTGATGAATGCCAGCGTGTTTTCCCAACCAAACGTGTACTCCAAAATCATTTTCGGGGTGTTCACAGCAAGGACAAACCCTTTAAATGCAACGATTGTGGAAAGTATTTCAAAACCGAATCGACATTGTACGCTCATCGCAAGACACACTCCAAAGAAACACCTCACAAATGCTTTGATTGTGGCAAAGGATTCAAATTTAAACATCATCTGGATTCCCATGCGCTGCAACATGCGAGCAAGACCAAAGAAAAAGCCTTTGAATGCAATTTTTGTCACAAAAAATTTGCTGCTCTGGATAATTTGTCAAAACATCGTAAGATCCACGATAATAACACCTCGGACTTTGCGTGTCATATATGTGGAATTAAGTTGGTGCAGAAGCGTTATTTGAAGGATCACATGAAGAGGGCACACGAGGCACGATTAGATTAGACATTAGAGCCTTGAGATCACGTATTGAATTTGTTAATGTTTGAATTAAATAAATTATATTAGTTTAATTAGGATTTATAACCAATGGTTTTGTATTTGATTTCAGAAGATGTGTGATGGGGAATGTTTAGTTTGAAAATTTTGAAGCCCCCAGAATAAAGCTCTGGGTCAAATTAACCGTGTAAATGTAAACGGCTTCTAACTAGCTTCTTCTACCTAGCACTGAGTCTTGAAAAGATCTTGTCATACATATATCAGCTGACCCGGTTTAATTGTTTCTCCGCAATCGGTTTGAAGATGCTTTTTGCAGGTATCTTTCCGAGTGGATGAAAAACAGCACCTGTCCAGCCAGTCACTAAGAGAGGCTCAAATTATCGAACCTATGCCCTTGAGGCTTTCCAAGGTTTTGGGAACGTTAATCAATTGCCAGCTAAATAAATGTCTCGAAGAACATAAGCTTAATGGCCTGCAGTATTACTTTTTGTAACAACGGGTCGATCCACTGTTTCGGCTTTGATGATACCTTCTTCTTGTAAGAAATTAAGCTGAGCTGAGAAGACTGTCGTCATCCTTGGACTAGAAGTCTTAGAAAAGTAATCGTTGACAAAGATGTGAAAGAGAGTCGGAGTCAGAACGGAGCCTTGAGGCATACTAACATTTATTTTTTGAATATTAGGCTGAAAACTATCCAAAACAACGCGAATGGAGGGGTACAAAAGATTACGTCAAATCTTTGAAAGAAGGGATTCGTAAATACGTTTCCGACAAGAGACTACTGTGTCAAACTCCATCAAATTGTTTTGAAACACCAAGCACAATGATCTTGCTTTTAACAAAACGATGTAAGGATTTGTTCCACTGTTAGGTGAGATGTACCATCATATCACCAATGGACCTATTGTTACGAAAACCTTACTGCCAGTCATTAAGAAATTTTCGTTTCTCAAGATATTTTGATCTGAAAGTTTATCAGAGTTTCCATGACCTTGGAAAGAAGGGATGTGAGTGAAATTGTTCGGTAGTTTAAGAGGGATGAAGATACGCTTTTTTTAGGTATGGGCAAGACTTATCCGCTGTTTTCCATCAACTACGAAAGAGACGACCTGTAAAATAGGACAGAAGGAAAAGCTTACATAGCGGCTTGGCCAGCGGTTTAGCATTCGTCTTCAGAACTATGGTCGATTTGTATATATCCAAGTCTTTAAAAACTCTTGCAACTGAACGAGTGCGAAAGGAGATTAGTCCCACAAAACCCTTCACGCTCTCAATAACAGGAGGAGTCATGTGTCATGTCACTGTGGTAGTGTCGAATTGGCAGCAAACTGTGTTGAAAATCTGTCGGCCTTCGCTTGAGAGCTTACCACAGGAGTGTCGTTGTCGACGAGTGTTGGAAACTAGGACGTAGTGCAGCTTCGTACGTTTTTCACAAATGACCAAACATTTTTACTACCTTTTGGTCATTTTTTGCTTTAATTTTTAATCATGTTAAAATTTGGTTCTTTGAATTACAGGGCTTCCTAGTTTGTTTGAACTTATTTCGGTTTTCCTCAGAAGGGTTGGCTTTGTAACTTCGGAAACTAACTTCTCTCATCTCGATAGCTTCATACAGCTCAAGTCATAGTTCCGTTCGGAACTACATTTCTCTTGTCGTAGAGAATAATGTTTGCAATCATATCATCGCTAGAGTCACTATCGCATACCAACCAGTTAAAGACATTATTGAAACTCCAGTTTCGCTTTCTCGTATCGACATACGGTTCTCTTCGGGTATTTTTCCTCTTCTGACAATGTTCCAAAGTGTCTTGAAAGTAATAAACAAGTCTAGGGTGTAGGCAGAATGACCTGCAATGTCAGGGGTTCGTGTTGGCTTCAGAACAAGCTGAGTCAAGTTGTTCTTGTTAACCTACGCGAAAATCCCGGCATACCTTCCTTAATGTATTGTCTGGTGAGAAAAGGAAAGCCACGTAGAATTGTAGACATTCAACACGCCCGTAAAATCGATTTCAGCGTGAGGGTGACGGGTATCAACTTTCTTATATGAAGTAATACCGCGCTTGGAGTTAGGAAGAAGGCGGATTACTGCCCAGGTGCGGACTTTGTCATAGTCAAATTGAAGATGTTCTGTATTAGCAGGAATTTTGTGACAACCGTATACTCAGACTTGGTCCCCGTAGTCCAATGATTAACCCCATTGAAAATATTTGTTCTATGGTAAAGAGTTACGTTTAAAAACAGCCCTCAAGAAAGTTGTCAAGGATTCTTAACAGCAGAATCGATTCATCCACAAGAGAACAGAGAGTAAGAGCCTTAGAAAAAATTAGAAGGTTTGCAGACAATTACACCCACCAACAACGTGTGCCACTTGCATCGCAAGTATTCAAAATAAAGTGCCTGCAGTTTTGAACTTAGAAAAAATGTTATATCAATACATTTATGTACATATTATGTAAGTATGTCTTATTATTAATAATTGTTTTAATTTAAATTTAAATATAAAATCTCATATTGAAGTTTACTATTCTCATTTTGAAACTAAAATAGTATAGAACATTTAAATTTAAAAAAATATTTTTATTAAAGCTCAACGTGTTCTTTATTTTTTCATATAACTTCAAGTTTAAATTTTTCAAGTTCTTAGGAAATAGTCTAGATAGGGCTTTCTTGCGTTTGAACAATTTAATTTAAAAGGCATTGCTATTTTCCGACAATGTATGTCTGTATCGGCACCTACAGCCTAAACGGCTGGGCCGATTTGCTTCAAACTTGATAGATAGCATTATTATGACGTACTACAGAGGGGTTTTTGGAATTAGCATTCTAGCTTTAAAACTAACGGTACGATTTTTAGTGAAAAAATAATTTTTCTCAAAAACGGCTACTACGATTTTGATAAGACTTTCTGAAAAGTGTTTATGTGTTAACTTTATGTTTTGGTTACAATGGATTTTTCAGGAAAAGTCTTATAACGGTACCTCCCATAATACCGGTTTTTTGAAATCCGATTTTCTCGTAAGCCACTTCACGAATTTAGATGAAATTTTTAATATAGAAGCCCTTTTATAAAAGAAATAATATAAATTCTTAAATTTTAAAAAAAAAACTTTTTTTGCGTTTTTTAAAAAAGTTTCAATTTATTTTTTTTTTTATTTTTTGTTTTTTCCAAAAACGGTTTAATCTATATTTTTTTAAATTTTATTTTTCTGATAAAAACTACAAAGTGTTAGAAGGTGGCATACTCAAACAAAATTTGGAATATATTTTCGAAAAGTTTTTCAAAAAAAAATTGTTTTTTGAAAAAACTGGTCGAACAATTTAAAAAAAAAAATGTTCGTTAAAATTTAAAAAAGTAAAAAACCTTTTAAGTATTGATTTTTAAGTGATTAATAAAATTTCATATGATTTTTGCCACGTTTATTTTTTAAGAATTTTTAATTGTTGCTTTAGAGAATGAGATTTAGAAAAAATTATAAAAGGCCCTAACTTTGACTTATGGGTTTTCAAAACAATGTCATGGGTCCGTTGTCTTTCTGCAGCAGCTTTTCAAAGGCCCTCTGTGGTAGTAATGGCTCTTTAAAATTTTGATGCATACGATTGTAGTTAGGGCTTTTAGAATATTGTCATTTTCCAGCTTATTGGAAGATTCAGCCTCATGAAATAAATACAAATAAATCAGGCACAAGGCCCTAACTCCAAATTTGCAATAAAGTCAAAAGTACAAATTTTGTAAGTAGGGCCTTTACGAGATTATAGGCATAATGTTTTAACATTGATCATTTGTGGAAGAAGCTGGAAAGCAATTATATCATTTCTAATGTATAGGGCTAGACGTGGTAGGAAAAGAAGAAAGGCAGTTAGATATACCCATGTACGGTGAATTTCAAAGAACTAGATTTTCAACTAGGTATTTGGGTTTCACTCAGAGTCAGCTGACCTAGATAAGATAAGCGACATAGATACATTCAAAACCAATGTTCATCGCTATCAACTTTTATCTCCTATCCAACTTTCCTAACCGCTTTTACTGTTTTGTTTCATGAAAAGGGTATTAAAAATTAATTAAAAAGCTCACCTACACATTGAAACACTTGATTTTTATTATTAATAAATTTCTTAAATTTAAAATTTAATCCTTTCTCAATATTCCTATGATAAAATTCCAATTAAACTAAAAGATACTAACATTTGACTTATGTGTGCACAGTGCAATCTTACATTGCACCATATTTATACGTACAATTATTACTTTACACAGAGAATATATAGTTGGCCCAAGCCCAATGGCAAATCTCTCGAATGATTACCATATTGCCTTGTTCAGCAGTCCTCACTTCTGTTGCAATTCATCCATGCTAGCTTCGAAGAGAGCCGTATTGATCTTGTGCTTGAGTGATATCAGTATTTCTCGATTACAAATGGTTCTCATCTCATTGGCAACATATTCGCCATAGGTTGCGAACTCATCTCGGAATCGATTCGGAGACTGAATTGGCTGAAGTTTGGCCATTGTGAGACCAGGCGGTGAGACAGCAGCTATGCCGCCATTCATACCTCCCCCTGAGTTGCCATTCTCGTAGTAAATCCTCTTGCTTTGGATGTGTGGGTGCTGTTGATGTTGTTGTTGTTGCTCCTCCTCGTAGTAGTCGTCCTCATTGCAAGTGTCTCTTCGTTGGAGCTTGAAAACACGGGCGGGAGCCGGATGATGATATGCGATGTTCTCATCCTCGATACTAGTTTGAATGTCGATAGTGCTTAAGTGCTCCTCTTCCATGTGATGATCTTGGTGCTGCTGCTGCTGCTGCTGATGGTGGTGTTGGGACTGCGAATGAGACTGTGACTCTTCCTGAGCGGTCATTGAAGCGCTGCTGTACGAGTGATGTTGCAAGGGGATACTGATTTCCTTGATAATTTTTGTCTTCGATTCTTCTGGCTCTTCAACGTCTTTTGTGGTTTCCTCAATGAGCTTCTCCAAGTCGCGTGCCCGAGTTGATTCGTACTTTTGTACTCGGCCAATAGTTATGGGAGCCGGAACTGCAGGTGGTGGTGTTGGCTCATATGTCACCGTTGTTGTTGTTGTTGTCGTCGGTTTGGTGCGGTGGATCGTGAGGAATTCTGTTGTAATGGATGATGCTGCAGCAGCCACAGCTCCTGCTACTTCTGAATCCCTTGACGAAGCATCTCGGATGATGTATTTGGTGACACCATCCTCCGTGATTTCGGCCTTCAACTTGCCCTTTCCGGCACGCATAGCTTTCGGCGAACTCAGGAATTGTAGATTCTTGAAGCCAAACCACTTGGAGTTGTAAGGTTCTTTACGTTTCATTCGATTTATTTCACGATGGTATTGTGTACGCAACGTGTGGAACTTCTTTTCAATCTCCACTATGGGTATACCGCCTCCCAAACTCGCAGACACTTCCAACAGAAGCTTTTGTTTCATTTCCTTCTTGCGGTAGTCTTCGTGGGTCATGTCCCAGAGCCCACGTCTTTTCTTGTACTCATTGATAAGCGCGAGGGTCTTGTCTCGAGTCCATTCCATTGTATGTTATAAGAAAATGTTTCTCGACCGCAGAAGAATTCTTGGGGCGCACTTTGAGGGGGCGATGTCGAAAGTTAAAATTATTTGGAAAACACCAAGCGTTAAATTCCGATGTGATCACTCGCGAGGGGGGAATTGGTAATTGGAATCGTGTGAACGACAAACGACCAACTAGAACGTGAACAAAAATAAGAACACAAAATTTGTTTTTTATATTTGTGGCAAGAATTGTGTTTATTTGTTGGTTTTTGTTTCGTTGTTGATTAGGTTTGTTAAATGCTGCCGAGATAGAGATTCTTTTCGACGACAAAAAACATTACACAAAGTGTAGAGACACACCAGACGACACCAGGCACCTAGTTCTAGTTTTTTTTTTTTTTTTTTTTTTTTCTTTTTTTTTCTTGTAAAGTTGTTCGAACGAATGTTGAACATGTATACAAGAGGCAAGTTATGTGTTGTTTTGTGTAGCTGTGCTGTGGCGTATGTATAGAGAAAATTGAAAAAGCGCACGTCGCATCATTCACAATAGGTTTTTGTAGTGATAGTGATGCATAATTATTTAGTTAGTTTGTGTTATAACGAGTTGGATGAAAGTTTTTTAATTTTGTGAAAAATACAATAATTTATACTTTATTTCCACCAAAATATTGCTGTGTGGTATGGTCACCCCTTTTCAATAAAGATATGCGACAAATTGAAAAAATTCAAAAAAGGTTTACTACGTATGCCCTTCGAAAACTAAATTGGTCCACTCCCTTATAGGCTTTTCACACTGGATAAAAAACTCGGTTTTTGTCTAAAACCACAAGATTTCCCATACATTTTTCTCTTTCATAAACTAGTAGTTTTTGATAAAACTCCTCAAAAACCTACTTGCAATCACAAGTATGTGAAAACAAACTGATCTTTTGGCACCATCAACCCGTCGATAAAACAGTGTAGTGTTCTCAGAGTATGGGATTTTTACCGACAGAAGAGAGAAAAAGCGAGGTGTATTTCTTATTTGAGTGGGATTTTCATTAAATGTCAAGGGATTTTTTTTGGAAAAGTACCTTGAAACACTCACATATTTTATGAAACGTCAAACAAAACCTAGTTTTTGTTCAGTGTGAATGCTCTAACTAGGTTTCGTAAACTTTTTGAGTTTTTGGTCCAGTGTGAAAACCCTATTACCATCTTACAATATAAGGTGTAGGCATTGTATATATAAACTATAGTACTACCACTTGAGGTTCGCCATCTATCGACGAAAAACTAAGCTCTAGAATACCATGGGAAGCAACAAAAACAATTAAAATAGTGGAAATTGTTGTTGTTGCTTCCCATAGTATTCTAGAGCTTAGTTTTTCGTCGATAGATGGCTCACCTCAAGTGGGAATACTATAGTTTATATATGCAATGGTGTAGGTACCTTAATCGGCCTAAAACCCTTGCCTATTCGAAGAACTTACCTCTTTATTATGTTTGCTAGAGATGTAAATACAAGACATATTGACTGTGCTCCTCTTTTAGCTTTGTTTGGTATTTATGCTCTGCCAAGGAACCTTAGACCGAGAATTGATGGTTATATATATAAAAATGGATCGCAAAAATGTATGTTCCCTCATAACTTTCGAACGACGCGGCCAAAATGGATAATTCTTTATTTTGTGGTTTTGTTATTGCCAGGAGAAGGTTTGTATAAAAGAAAATTTTAAAAAATCAGTTTGACATGAATGCATTTTAAGTGCATTTTATCAAATTAAGAACAAATCTTTTTTAAGGATATTTTGAGGATGCTTACGAAGGTTTTTATGAAGATTGGACAAAAATCGGTGAAGTAGTTTGTCAGAAATGCATTTTTGGTGCATTTCGTCACAAATCTTCAAAATTGCCAATAATTTAGAATGCATAGTTTTAAAATAATGAAAATTAAATTTGATTTAGGTACTTTACTGGATTGCAATGCACACAAAAAATTTTAGAAAGGTGGGTGTCTGGGTGAATTTTTTGGATTTGAATTGAACCAGGTAAATAAATTTTTAGGTGGGAGGAGGTTTTCTTTTAAAAAAGAATTTACTTCATCGTACTCTTATGTATATGTTCTCGAACTCCGCTGATTGTTTTTTAAAACAAAAATGAATTAATGACTGACTTAATAAAAGCAGAAAGTTCGATCTTCCTAGTTTGATTTTTATCGTTAAAATTTAATTTGTCTATACTTCACCAAAGTGCAGTCTTAACCTTATTCGATACTCCAAGTAACGATTCCATCGTTATTTTAAGCATTTATTTGTCATTGTGAATAGTGCTGCTACTTGGCTTTGGTGTTTGAAGTTTGATACATCTGCGCAAAGAAAGGTATCATTATCATTTGTTGCTATCCTCCCCTAAATTTAGAAACATAATCGTGTCATGCTGTGTTCACTCACATTATATACACAATACACTTTTTTTCTTGCTCAACAACAAACAACAGCAACAACAAATATTGGTATTGCAACATTATATACAATGTAGTAGATACATACTCGTATTTGTATTAATGTAGGTATGTATAAATTCTTATCATTTTATCAGCTGCGAAGCGAACATGCCTCCCACTTTTTTTTTAATACGAATGTATCTTTCGTTATGTTTCATATGCATTCAAAATGTTTGTGTTTGATATTAATTTTGTGATACATTTTCATCTGGGATTTGTGATTGTGTTGCTGCAAGAAGCTGGCGTAGGCGAGTGTTGCTCATGGGTGTTGCAGTTGCTTATGAAAAGAAAATCACGGTATTTTTAGTTGCCAGCAATTTGTTATAACCACAGACCATATACAGACCGCCAACTCGTACTCCTCTTGCCTGAAACACCCTCGAAATATTTGTTCCTGTCTGTGAATACGTGTACATGTACATCTCTCTCTGTGCATTTTGTAATGGCAACTATACCTGCGTATGCCATTTATTTTGTAGGTGTGTTTGCTAAATGGGTTTTAAAAGCAAAGGAGAGTGTCCCACTCTCAAAATAAATGGCATATCAGCTGATTTTTAGCTTGTAGGCAAAAAGAGAAACCATACAGTCAGTTGGCGGTCTGTATCTTATTGGTCCGTGGTTATAACCACGGACCAAGAAGATACAGACCGCCAACTCACCATATGGTCTCTCTTTTTGCCAACAAGCTAAAAATCAGCTGATATGCCATTTATTTTGAGAGTGTGACGCTCTCTCTTGCTTTTAAAACCCATTTAGCAAACACACCTAAAAAATAAATGGCATACGCAGGTATAGTTGCCATTACAAAATGCACAGAGAGAGATGTACACGTATTCACAGACAGGAAAAAATATTTCGTGGGTGTTTCTGGCAAGGGGAGTACGAGTTGGCGGTCTGTATATGGTCTGTGGTTATAACCACGAAAGTTATATCGCTTTTCGCAGGTACCTTATTGTTTTAAGACTAGAGTTAGAGTGACATTTTGGTTAAAATGCACTTGTTATTATGTTGTATTGATTGCTCAGCATGTGGTAGGTAGGTAGGTATACCTAGCTTATTGTTATTAGGTATTGTAGCTTTGTTTGCTGAGCCCTGAAATCGTTACAAGTATGTAGTTTTTACTTCCGATTATAAGTACAATAAAGCAAGTTCTGCATTCGTTGAAAAAAAATATTTGAGATAACAATCAAACATGACATTACGATAATAGCGAAGACGAAAAAAGATGGTCCAAAAATTGTGTCCGTCTAGTCTAGGATGGCTGTCTGTGTGGCTGTCTGTCTGTATGTAGGTGGGCCGAAGTGCTTCAAACTTAGTATGTGTATAGAGTTTTTTAGGGGAAATTGAAATTTTTTACTAAGCCCAAAAAATAACGGTACTTGCCATATAACCGTTACTTTAAAGTTTATTTTTCTCAAAAACGGCTCTATTTTGATTAAAAGAAACCAATGTTGCTTTTTAGGTAGGACCTATCATGGATAGGCTGAAAAAAAAAGTTTTAAGAGATGTCTAAGAACGGTACTTTCCATAGGACCGTTTTTTTTTGCTTTCCACTATCTTGAAAACGACTCAACCGATACTTTCGAAATTCCACACATACATATATAGGTGTAGGTAGCTAAATTTATACTGCGTACCAATATTTTAAAAAACTATGTTTTTTATTTTTAAAATCATTTAAAAAAAATTAATATTTTGAAAATGCTTTTTTAATTTTTTTTTTTTAAACTATAAATAAATGCAATTGCTAAACACCTAGGAACTGGAGTTTTTTGAAAAATGTTTTCAAAAAAAAACTTTTTTTCTCAAAACCCGCTCCACAGATTTTTATAAAATTATTCAAATAAATTCAAATTTATCCAAGAAATAAAATGGCGTCCTTTTTTGCAGCTCAAATTAGTTTAAGTACATATTTGTTTAAGCATTTTGAAAAATTTATTTTTATCAAAGTCTCAAGCCCCTAGACCACTGTCACACATTAGAGCAAGTTCGTGCGACCCAGTCGTGCATTTTATTTTAATTGCGATTATACAATAGCAAGTCGTGTTGTGTAGAAAAGTATGTACTCGTACAAAAACTTCTGATGGCAATCAACATGACTTTACGATGATAGGGAAGTTGAAAAATGTGGGTCAGACAATATACTACCTGTCTGGCTGTGTGTATTTTTTTTATATAATGCATTGGGATATTAATATCTTTATAATCAATTAACAATGTGCAAGCGAGGAGAGAGAAGGAATAGAAAGATAGGAAAGAAAGTTGGTACAGTGGATTGAGATATTGGCAACCAAAGCCTAAACGGCTGAACCGATTTGACTTAAACTTGGTAGGTAGGTACAAAATATTTTTAGGACGTCCTACAGATGAGTTTTAGGTATTGGCATTCAAGCTTTATAAAACGGTAGGTACCGGCCATATGTTTTTTGTCGAAAAACTTTTTATAATCAAAAACGGCTCCTACGATTTTGATAAAATTTTCTGATGGAATTTTTGGTGTGTGTAGTTCTTTTGGTTGGAATAGATTTTTCGGGAAAAGTCTAAGAACGGTATAACATCCATAGAATTAGTTTTTTTTTTCAAATCAGATTTTTTCATAATAGACTATACCCAGAAATAGTCACAAAATTGTGATTATCGTATGCGATAATCATTCTACCCAGACATGATTTGAAGATTGTGACTAGAGTTTTAACCAAATAGTGATTTGGCCGGATACCGAATATTCGGCCTACAGGTAGGCCGTATAGCCGAATGTTCGGCGGACGGATATACTTAAATTAAAAGTATAATATCAGACAGGTACAAGTACAAGTAAACCCAACTTAAAAGATGCCTTTTTTCTTAATATTCGCAAGAACTAATTCAAAGATATTGTATTTATACATTTTTTTTTACTGAAAAACTGATATCAAAAGATTATATGGCTCCGGACGGATATTAAAAAGGAAGCCGGATAGGCCGGATACCGAATACTTACCGGATATCCGTCACTTCTCTAAATGTGATTATCACTTGTCACAAATGACCTTAGCCGATTCCACACCAGGATTTTTTGCACTCTTGGTTTATTAAAATGAATGCATTCATTTGCATAAATGAAACACCAAATACAGCACGTGATTCAACAGCTGATTCGTTACCTCAACGCTTTGAGGTTTTCAAAAAAAAAACTATTTTTGGCACCCTATTGGAAGATGCCTCATTTTTGAAAATGGCCGCCAATGTCAAATCTGTTTTGACATTTGTGGACTAGACAGATGCAAAATACAAGTGAACAAGCCATGGAGCGATATATGAAGCGGCATGAACCGGTATTCCAAAGGCTTGAACAAGTAATGGAGCGATACATGAACCGGCATAAACCGAACTGCTGCTCCCCGCAATTATTCCAAGCGTTGCAAATATCTACAACGACTGTTTGACTAAGTCGATTTTTCCAAGCTCTTGGAAAATAGCAAAAGTCATTCCTCTTCAGAAAAAGACGGGATGTAATGACCTGACAAATTATAGGCCTATTATTATTATACCTCTGCTTTCCAAGGGCTTGGAAAAATTGATGTTCAGTCAGCTCTCCGATTTTGTTGAGTCTCAGAATCTTCTGTCACCTCTTCAATCGGGGTTTAGAAAGAAACATAGCTGTGTCTCTGCTGTTTTAAGGGTTCAGGATGATATTCGGGTTGCATTATTGAATGCTGACAAAGTATCGATATTAAGCTTACTTGATTTTTCTATTGCTTGGGTCAGTTAACCACTATGTTTTACTTCATAAATTGAAACATCAATTCGATTTTTCTTCCTGCGCCCTTAAACTTATTAAGAGTTATCTTACAACCCGTAGACAAGCTGTTTGCACCGGAGCCTTGGTTTCTGACTTTATGGATCTAAAAGTGGGTGTCCCACAAGGGTCTTTTTTGGGACCCCTACTTTTTAGCATGTTTATTAATGATGTCGTTGATGCAGTCAAATCTTGCAGGTACCTTTATGCCGACGATCTGCAGATATATTTCTCCTTTTCTCTCGGCCTTTTGGAAGACGCAATCAGCAGTATAAATGACGATTTAGACAGCATACATGAGTGGGCAGTTAGAAACTATTTAGTTTTAAATCCAGCAAAATCGCAAAGCATAATAATATACAAAACGTGTTTGGATGGATTCTTATTTCCCCCAATTAATTTTAAACGGTCACGTGATTCCTTACAGTTCTACAGTTAAAAATTTAGGTTTCATTTTTAACAAAACTCTTACCTGGAGTGACCATGTAAGAAATTTAATAAGAAGCATTTATGGAGGACTAAGACGGTTGTGGAGAGTTTCATTCTACATTCCGCAAGCCACAAGATTGGTGCTGGTCAAAACTCTGCTTGCTCCAATTATAACCTACGGTTCTCCTTTTCATGGTGGGATAGATTCAATAAGCAAACAAAAATTGATTGTAGCTTTTAACTCATGCGTTCGCTTCATTCATTCATTGAGAAGGTTTGATCCTGTATCGCATTTGTCCCACTGTATTTTCGTATTTTCGGTGTTTCATTAATGTCACATTTCACTATGGAAATTTGTAAATTTATCTTTAAATTAATACGAACTAAAACCCCCACCTATTTATTCGAGAAACTTGAATTTTCAACTTCTTCTCGTACAAACAATATAAACATACCAAGAAGTTCAACATTGCAGACACGCAGATCTTTCTTTGTAATTGGTGCCAGAATTTGGAACAATTTACCTGCTCCATATAAAACAATTTTATCTGCTCTATGAGTAATCTTCTACAGAACCCAGACGAAGCGTTGCATTTTCATTCCTTATTTGTCCAATAATTACATTTATCTTTAATTATTAACATTTAATTTACTTTTCCCTTTCAAATATTAATTGTAATGTATTAATTTAAAATCAAAACTTAATGTTAAGTTTTTAGCTTTGCATTAAAAATTTTTTCTTTTAATTTGAATTTTATATTTGTACATACCATACATATAAATGTGTATGCTATGCTTTCATTGTAACTCAAAAATGTATATATATATATATATTTTTAAGCCATAAAAGAGATCCGATCTCAAGGCTTTTGTAAATAAACAAAATGAAATGAAATGAAACCGATATTCCAAAGGCGGCGGTCGTCCCCGGGTCGCCTCATCTCTCGGTTTGGCGATTTGCACTGGCTCGCAAGATCGCCCGATTTAACCGTTTCGGACTTTTTTTTGTGGGGTTTTTTGAAGCCCCGTGTTTACGTGAACAAGCCCGAGACTCTTGAAACCCCTAAGGACAACATTCGACACGAGTGCGAAACACTGTCGTCCGTTCTTGCTGACGTGATGAAAAATGCCATAAAACGAACAATCAATTGTGACGGCGCCCATTTGGCCGATATCATCTTCTCAGCTTGACCAATACAATTCTAAAGGTTCAAATAAACATAATCAAGAAACAGAATGGAAGTTTTTCATTTAGAAAAAAAAGAAAGCCAAACAACATCGGATGGATGATTTCTTTTGGCCCAGCTTGTATAAAGTAGATGTGTAGACACCACAGTTTAAAGAGCATTGATTTATTTACCTTTTCTACCGGGGATCTATCAGGATATCAAAATAATCTTATTAAGCCCTGGAATCGCGTTTGGGCATTGTATGGTATATATATATATTTGTATGTTATGGAACATGTTTTTCTGTTTGTATATCTGCTCAATGGCGGCGCTAGTTGTCTTATCTACTTTATATCAAATGTCTTCTATTGTTGTTTTTGCTTCCAATGGCAAGCTAGACGAAAACCTCTCCAATTAAGTGTTTTTGCACATGATCTATAGATGGCGCACCTAAAGTTCCGCATATTAAAACTATGCAATAGAAATATATGTATAACAATGGCTCGGGTAATCACGTTTGCCGGACGTGATTAAGTTGGGCTCTTGCCCCCTATCTTTAATCGGGTCTACTAAACTTTAAATGCATTTACAGCCGATTAATGATTGCGTCTCAAACAATCGAAATTCCCACACATTTAATGTAGATTTTGAGTACCTAATGTACCATATTCTTAGGGGGAAATCTTGGGTTGATTCTGACTAAAGAAGAGATAATCTATTCTCAGAAAAGTCGGAGGAATTAATTTTTGTGCCAAAGGAACATTTTTAGAAGCTTCTGAATGCTATTTTTTCCTCCAATGGGAAGTGTTGTAAGTACCACATTCGAGCAAACCATAAGCCAGGCAGCCAAAACTTGATGATCTACTTTTCTATTTCAAGGCATAGCTCTCTTCTTAAGGTGAAATCAACGGGGTGACATATCAGAGGCACATAATATATATGTCGAAATCATCTTGTTTAAGCTTCATCCTAAATCTTAAAGTTATTCGTAATATAAAATTTACTCACTATTTGCCGGCCTATACATAATTATATAATATTAATTTTAAAAATAATAAAATAATTTAAAGTTGCACCTTTAATAATTTTCTTAAGAACTAATAAACAAAAACAAATTTTAGTATTTCTAATCAGTTAATTAAAATGTAGATGGTTCGGTTAAAGAACCAAAATAAAAACTTGGTGCTAGTAAAATTAAAAAGTGGCAACTTCCAAATACGTTTCTAGCCACCATAATCCTTGCACAGTATTTTCCCAATCTGAAAGAAAACCGGTTCATTTAATACCCATAATGTTGTTTCTTCACAGCCACCAAAAAATATGACAATTTTCAAAACATAATTTAACCCTTATACTCGAAATACATTTGTGTCTTAAAATAACAGTTCATTAACCGGATCCCAGTCGCTGTCGCAGACTGTGCTTAGATTTAAAATAGATCCTTTGAATGAAACTATATAGTGAATGGACAAAGTATCTATAGGTATGTGTGTTTACACTTGACAAGATGTGTGTGTACATAAAATGAAACTCACTTGTGGAGTAAAAGATATGGTTATTCTTTGTTTACTTGTTTCAAAACTTGTTTACTATTCTTCTTAGGAAAAAAAATGTCAAAACAAATGTCCCCCAAACAGCTGCGATTCAACACCCTTAATGCAGCTGGCATTTAGCCGCGTCTTCTAAGCGCAGACTCAAAACCAGATTCAATTAGAAAAATCAATTTTTGTTATCAATCGAGTTGAAAAATAACAAGGAAACATTTTTGAGATTTTCCCGCAGTTCTTTGGATTTAAAATTGTGTCCTATTTTAAAAAACGTTACTTAAAACAAAACATTAATAAAAGTGTTTCCATATTTTGATAATATGTGATTCAGAAAAGTGAAAAACACCTCATAGCTGTGAAAGTGAAAAACCTTCCAATAAATTTAGCACTAGCCAGGGCTGAAATTTGCACCTGGATAAGAAAGTATCTAGATGCTCTTGGAGCGAGGCGAATCAATTTTTGGAGTGTTAATTCATTGCACCATGAAGAGGCAAAACGTTCGAACCCTATCGCTGGTTGTATGCACATTCACATATTTACTTATTGGTGCAGCAGTATTCGACTCATTGGAATCACAAACAGAATCAAGAAGATGGGAGTTTTTACAAAGTATGTTAACAATAATTGTCAATTTAAGACCTACCCTCTTGTTTTATTATAAAAACTAATATTATTTTAAACTTTATTTTATTTCAAAACGAAAAAGTGCATCTCGGTTTTGATATTGACTTAATAAAATAAAAAAGTACGCATACGCCACAGTGAACTTCACATTAATAAAAGGATGATGTAAATTATTTAATCTTTTATTTCATCCTCATACAATATCTGATTAATTTAGCTTATTGTATTTCCACATCTTTTCACGGTAATGAAAAATATACAATCAATGTCAACAGCACAAATGATACTTTCTATAGCGATATAGTTTGGTTAACCATTCTGTGCGGATGTCCCACAAAATATTTTCAAAATCTGGCATTTCGTAAATAGTGAACAAAAAAGTCCGCACTTCTGCTTTTAAACTATTAAGAATCGACAGCACATCCCCTCCATAAGTTTATAGAAACTATCTTCGATTCACCAATACTGAGAAATATATGAATCGGATGCACTTTACAAATACGTAGTGCGAATAAAGTCCGCCACTTCCTATTTTGGTGCAAATGATTTCCTGTGGATGACTTGACAGCGTTTGAGGATCTTCTGGCAACACTATGTTTATAATTTTCATGAGATCCCTTAACGTTGTATGAGATACTCGTAGGTCGATAGCCCATTCATCTTAACTTAACGACTCATAATAAATGCTTTTGAAAGTCTGAACATCATCAGCTTAAAAAAATGTTTGGTTTTAAAGCTATATGCCAACTGGATACTATATTTTTTACCTCTCGGAAATACTGTCTAATGTTTGAGGATATTCCTCCTCAAATGAGTGCTGACTGGGATTTTTTCAAATTATAAACCTTTTACGGGCCGTTTTAAGAATCGCATTTTTTTTACACCAGCTTTTGGAAGGTTAAGAAATATTGTCGTTGTCTGTTAGCACTTCTTTTCCGTTACACGATGTTCAATAGTTACCTTTCTTAGTTTATTTGTGACTGATTTTATTTATAAGAACTTTTTTATTAGATTCTGGCTACCAGCTGATAGATTTAGTTTGTATAAGTCCTCTTTAGGCAAGCCTTAGACAAGTTATATGCTTTGACATATCGCAGAGTCTTATAGCAGCAAATTTTTGTGAACAACTTCTGAAGGCTTTATACACTACACAGGCTATTTGTAACCTTAACTTACCAAGCGTTGAATGAAATATGTCGATTGTGGGCTTTTGCCCAAGGAAACCAATGCCCTCTGCCTATTATATAAGGTCATTAATTTTTTGGCTTCGAAAGTAAAGCTAAATAAAAAAACATACATATAGCGATACATTTTTGATGAACATTTTATTTTATTATAATGTTTGAACCTTGCCATTAAGAGTGAAAAACAATATCATTCATATGGCCGACTTGGGAAGGATCGCAACATGCGATTCTTTTGAGATAATTTTAACCACTTTTCGTACATTTCGGGAGGTATCTCGGCCATGACTTGAGTAATGTTTGTTTTTATTGCTCCCAGAATTCGTGGATTATTCGCGTCTTTTGCGTAGCCCCGCAGAAAAAATATCGATTGTGAAAATCATAATCATCGCGTCATGCGTGATAAGTGGCTAAGTTTGAACCACCACTTTTGTAGAAAATTTTAATAATCTTAACGCGTAAACGCGTCATTCGATTGTTGAGCAATCAATAATAATCGTAAAAGGCAAACCTTCAATTAATATTATATATATGACACTTCAAATGACAGCTGAGTCTGACAGATGTCGAACTCTGGCTTTACCAATTTGAAACCACAAAATGAATCACCCTGTACACATACATGTCTTTGAAACTTTAAAGGTGCAGGAATTCAGTCAAACTTCCTTACTCAGTCCCAACTGAGTGCGACTAGTTAAATCCAATATCTAATTGATACTTTCAATCAATCATGGCATAACGATGATAGGAAACCTAATAAAGTGAGTCGGAGAATTTCGTATGTCAATCTGTCTCTCGATCTGCTGTAACCGGTAACGAAAAGCTTATTTCTTTACAAAAACGACTGAAACTATTTTGATAAAACGTTTGATGGGAACAGTTTTTTTTTTTCTGTTAAGAATAGATTTTCCAAGGTGTTGAGATTAGGTTAGTTTTAAAGGCACTGGATGGTCAAACACAGAGGACGCTTAAAGGAAACAACGAACAATTTGAAAACAAGCCTTGGTTTTTGCTCACTTTAATAAAAAATTGAAGTTTTACTTCTCTTCTTGCTTTGGGCTTACGACTCGAATTATAACGGGATCAAATCAGATAATTTCAACGGAACTCGTGCCACATTGTAGATCAATCCATGCCATAACTCACTTCATTTTGTGAAATAGTTCAATGTTTCTTGACGCCCTAACAGTTTACCTATAGAATTACCAAGTTTTATAAAATTCGGTCCAGTATAGTGACTATCACATAACATCTATCGTCCCGGATAACGTCTGACACTATAATATATTATTACCTTTTCCTCTCTTTACAGCATTAAAAAATAATTTCGTTAAAAAATACAATGTATCAGCTGAAGACTACAGAATGATGGAAATAGTGATAATCGAAAACAAGCCACACAAAGCTGGACCACAATGGAAATTCGCTGGGGCATTTTACTTTGCCACTGTTGTCCTGGCTATGATTGGATACGGTCATTCAACCCCAGTTACGATTGGTGGCAAAGCTTTTTGTATGGCATATGCAATGGTAATCTCAAAAGTAAATTCAAAATATATGATTTATTCAAAACGAAAAAAAAATCTCCAGGTTGGTATCCCACTTGGTTTGGTTATGTTCCAAAGTATCGGCGAACGTTTAAATAAATTTGCATCTGTGATAATAAGACGTGCCAAACGCTACATGCAATGTAGTCACACTGAAGCCACCGAAATGAATCTTATGCTGGCTACAGGAATGCTCTCCTCAATCATCATCACAACTGGAGCTGCAGTTTTTTCCCGCTACGAAGGTTGGAGCTATTTTGATAGCTTCTACTATTGTTTTGTCACATTAACAACAATAGGTTTCGGTGATTATGTCGCCCTACAAAATGACCAGGCGCTTATGAATAAACCAGGCTATGTGGCACTTAGTTTGGTTTTTATACTTTTTGGCCTGGCTGTTGTAGCTGCTAGTATAAATTTGCTGGTCTTGAGATTCATGACAATGTAAGTGGTGAATAGTGTCTTTCTAGAAAAGAATCTGAACTTTTCTTTATTTAATTTCAGGCAAGCCGAAGAAGCCAAAAGAGACGAGGAAGATGCCCACCAGAAACTTGGGTCTTCCAAGCAACCTTTGAACTATGATGCTGAATCATCTTACAATATGAAAGGCAAACTACTGAACAACTCGAATTGCTGCACTGATTTTGATGATAACACTTCAGTGTGCTCGTGCACATGTTTAGGCGGAACTCGATGTTTGAATCACGAAGCTTTTGTGGATGCTGATTATCATCCAACTGATATTATTGCAAGTACGCTAAGCTTAAAGAGAGCATCTGTTTGATACAACATGTTATAAATGTCAAAAAATTAAACAGAAGCATACAAAAACTTTTACAAATTAAGTCAACATTGAATTCTGCGCACAATTATCAAAATTACGGAAAAATGTATTGTTTTAAAAAATGCCAAATTTTAGAAAAAATTATAATTTTCAAAGTAACAAATTAAAGTATCGCTTCACCTCATAGGATGATAATTCGGATAAAATAAGAAAAACGGTCCAAAGATAAAAAAAAAAACAGGTGCCAAATTTTCACAAATATTTACTATGATTTAAATCTCAGTAGTGGATTGGTCTTTTAGGACGCGTTTCTGAAAATTGTCGTGCCAGAGAAAAATCCAATACAAAATAAATATACCAAAACAAATAAATAAAATAAACTAACAGCACGAAATCTCACATATTTAGAACTTCCTCCCCCACCGAAATAGAATTTTCAACCCACAAAAAATTATTAATTAAAACAATATTAAATAACTCTACTTGTAATAAGTCTACATGCTCTTACTGATGCGCCATTATGTTAAAAGTAATAAAAAGTTTCATAAAAATAAAAATAAAAATATTGTCAATATGAAATGAAGTGACATTCACTTTCCAAATAAACATTTATGTGTATACTAGGTACCCAATGTGAAATTAATATTTTAATTAACTATTAAATACAAAACTGAATCAAAAGCTTCGTTATTTGTTGTTTTTTCGGACTACCCTTTGCCATTGTATTTATAATCTATAGTATTCCCAAAAAGCGGAACGTTTTGTGAGCCATCTATGGACGGCGTTCACAAGCTTTGATTGGAGAGTAATTTTAGTGGTTTTGTCTAAAAACAATAGAAGACAACTAAAGACAACTAGCGCCGCCATTGACGACGTTCAGAACTAAAATAACATTGGCACACACAAGTTTGACATTGGGCCCTATCATCTTAACCGATCGAAAAAAAATTGTCACTAATTCGGACGAAATGTACGAATTTTGTATCATGGTACCTCTCCGATTGATAAATCGGACACACATCCGAAAAATAATAAAGCATGCGTTGGAAATTTCAAAATGACAGTGACGCACAGCGAATTCATGCGATGCATTGCTTTTTTACTTGCGATTATAGGTACTATAAGGCAAGTTATGCATTCGTCGAAAAAAAAGTTTTGAGATAACAATGAAACATGACATTGGGCCCTATCATGGTAACCGATCGGAGAATCCTCCGACCGGGGAAATATTCCGATCGGAGCATTTATTGTGTTCATGGTAACCGAATCGGAAGAGAAATACAAATGCGTACCGACGCGCATACCATGGCATGAGGAAAACAAAAAAACAAAGTATGAACCTCCTTTGTAGTCGAATAAAACTGCACAGCGCAGCTGTATTTTTAGGGGATGAAATACATAACACAAGCAGCAAGCCTCAAACAAAGGAAAAAGAATAAAAAAGAACAAATACACAAGAAATTAAATAGTTTGTATTTTTTTATTACCATCCGACAAAGGTCCGCAAGTAATTTGCTGCCGGAGACAATCGAGAGAAATACAAATATAAAAAAGCTATGCATCGCATGAATTCGCTGTGCGTCATTGTCATTTTGACATTTTCAACGCATGCTTTATTATTTTTCGGATGTGTGTCCGATTTATCAATCGGAGAGGTACCATGATACAAAATTCGTACATTTCGCCCGAATTAGAGACAATTTTTCTCCGATCGGTTACCATGATAGGGCCCATTAAGTTGATAGCGAAGACGAAAAAAGATGGTCTAAAAATTCTGTCCGTCTGTATGTCTGTCTGTCTGTCTGTATGTATAGAGACCTACAGCCCAAACGGGTGGGCCAAATTGCTTCAAATTTGGTATATAGAGTGTTTTAGGTATTGTACAGAAGGGAAATTGAAATTTTTTTTTTAGCTCAAAAAATAACCGTACCTGCCATATAACCGTTACGTTAAAGCTTATTTTTTCTCAAAATCGGCTATTACGATTTCAATTTAAAAAAATCAGCGTTGCTTTTTAGGTACGACCAATCATATGGCTGAAAAAAAAGTTTTAAAAGATGGCTAAGAACGGTGCCTTCCATAGGACCGTTTTTTTGCTTTCGACTATCTCGAAAACTACTCAACCGATTCTATCGCAATTTCACACATATATAATTGTAGGTAGCTCAATTTGTACTGCATACCAATATTTTTGAAAAATATTTATTTGTATTTTACATAATAATACATTTAAAAAAAAAATTAAAAAATTAATATTTTGAAAACTGCTTATTAAATTTTTTTCTAAAAATTATAAATAAGTGTAAATGTATTTGCTGAATACCCATGAAATGGCGTTTTAAAATTTTTTTTTTGGGACATTTTTTCAAAAAGTTTTTCAAAAAAAGCTTTTTTTCTCAAAAACCGCTCCACAGATTTTTATAAATTTATTCTCATAAATTCAAATTTATCCAAAAAATTATATAGCGTACTTTTTTCCAGCTCAAATTAGTTTAAGTATTTATTTAAGAATTTTGAAAATTTTACTTTTATCAAAATCTCAAGCCTTTAGACCACTGTCACACTTTAGAGCTAGTTCGTGCGACCCAGTCGTGCATTTTATTATATTTGTATTTCTCTCGATTGTCTCCGGCAGCAAATTTCTTGCGGACCTTATGGTAATAAAAAAAAAAAAACTATTTAATTTCGTGTGTATTTGTTTTTTTTATTCTTTTTCCTTTGTTTGAGGCTTTCTGCTTGTGTTATGTATTTCATCCCCTAAAAATACAGCTGCGCTGTGCAGTTTTATTCGGCTACAAAGGAGGTTCATACTTTATTTTGTTGTTTTCCTCATGCCATGGTGTGCGCGTCGGTACGGTACGCATTTGTATTTCTCTTCCGATTCGGTTACCATGAACACAATAAATGCTCCGATTGGAACATTTCCCCGGTCGGAGGATTCTCCGATCGGTTACCATGATAGGGCCCAATGTCTCATTTTTATATCGAATCAAGGTGAGTACTTTAAGGTAGAATGTCATTATGAGAATTGGGCTTGATTAAAAAAAACATTGTCATGCAGCCAATATGACCCTGTGCATGTAGGTATTATGACCCTCGGGGCCATATTATACAGGGTGTCCCAAAAGTCAACGTCAAAACGAAAACGAGTGCGATAGGGTAGGTGGTGACAGTTATCAGAAAAATAATAAAAAAAATCTTTGCCATGTATTTTGTGAGTTAGAGGCATACGAAAAAAAATCGAAAAAATGCTCACCCTCTGACGGCCTTTCAAGTGCCGTGATTACAAATCTTAATTTTTCTCAATTTTTTTTCTGTTATGGAACCTCGAATAACCCCGCTAACAATTGCATTAAAAAATTTAAACACACCTGCATCAGTTTTGAAGAAAATGTCACTTTGTTGCCCAACTAAATACTCAAAATTTTTACATGACCCTAATTCAATGGGCTGTAGTGTAAAAAAAAAACGAACTACTAAATTTTGGCAAGTTGCCTTAAAAGTTAACGCGTTAAATTCTCCTTCCAAAATGATATAAGGTTTTTTAGAATATTCCATAAATAACGGAAAAAAATGTTTTTTTCAAATTAACAGGTTTTAAGATAATTCTTTTTCATTCATTAAAAAATAATCTGAATGTACTCCCAGGCTTTCTCGTCCAAGTTTAAGTTCGAGGAGAGTGACCGTTATTATTTAGAAGTAACTACGAGCAGGCCCAGACTTCCAAGGGCTATCAGATAGTGATTCATTTCTTGTCGTTTAGTAAAACTAATCCTGTTACTTGGAATATTTTTGTTGTCCTTTGGACTAATTTTCTATTGGCGCACCTAGGCAGTAAAATCAATCGTGATTGTAACGAAAAATGGCATGACAAAATTTTTCAAAGTTGAAAGTGTAGGGTGGTTGGTGTTTGTAGGTTGGGTGGTCGTTGGTGGGGGTGGGGTGGTAGTCGTGGAGGGGTGGGGTGTTAGTGGAGGAGGGGTGGGGTGATAGTGGAGGAGGGGTATTGGAGTTATGGGGAACTATGGGGGGTGAACAATTGTCAAAAATTGTGGATACTTGGTTGGCGGTTGTAGGTAGGCTGGGTTGTTGGTGAGGGGGGTGGGGTTGTGGAAAATATTGACAAACATTCTGGGTGGTTGCTTGGTTATAGGTGGGGCGGGTGGTTACTGGTGGAAGGCTTATGTGGGTGTGGTGTGTGGGGAAGTTGGCGAGGCAAATATGACAAAGATAGTGGGTTGGTTATAGGTGGGGGGAGTTGGTTTCTGCTGGGTGGGTGTGGGGTGAGGAAAAATTGACAAAAATGGTGGGTGGTTGGTTGGTGGTTGTAGGTTATGTTGGTGAGGGCGGAATGGTTTTTGAGGAGGGCGTTGGAGATGGGTGAGACAAAATTTACAAACATGGTTTGACGTTTGTTGGCAGTTGGGGTTGTTGGTTGATAGGGGGAAATATTGACACAATAAAAATGGTTTGTGATTGGTTGTAGATTGGGTAGGTGGTTGCTGCTTGGTGGGTTTGGTGGGGGGGGGGGGGGGCATGATTTAAGGGGAAGGGGGAAATTGATAAAAATGGAAGATGGTTGGTTTTCGCAGGTTGATTGGGTGGTTACTGGTGTTGGGTGGGGATTTTGTGTGGAGGAAGGGGGGTAGGGACAAAGTTGTCAAAAATGGTGGATGGTTGGTTGGTTGTTGTGGGTTGGCTGGGTATATGACGGTGGTGGGGGATTTGATGGGTCTGTTGAGGAAAATGTTGTTCCTATTTATAAATGCATATAATCTGTAATAATTGTTATTACAGTAAAATAATTAAACAAATTATTGATTTTATTAAAGTGGAGCTGCAGCAAATTATAGTGCAGACGAAAAAGCAACAACAATCATAGCGCAAACGATGAAGATGAACATGTTCGTCTTCACTATAATTTTCGAGCTGCATTCATAATTTTCCTATAATCTGCATCCATGAAGATATCTACATATTGGCCTTCCCTCTCTATCACATAAATATGATTTATATATTTTGCATCTTCTTTTTTTGCAGATCATGTAAAGCCACCTTTAACGAAACACCATATTATTAAAAAATTATTTCACTCCATATTTTCCTTGATGATCGTATGGCAGGTACCGTTAGTTTTGGATCTAGAATGCTAATTCATAAAACCCCCTTCTGTAGGAGGTCATAATAATACTATGTACCAAGTTTGAAGCAAATCGGTCTAGCCGTTTAGGCTATAGGTGCCGATACAGACAAACGGACAGACAGACAGACTTGGCGGACCCACTTTTTCGACTTTTGAACATCGTAATATCGTGTTTGATTGTTATGTTTCGTTTGCAGCAATCCTTAACTTGCCTTATAGTACCTATAATCGCAAGACAAAATCAGTTGTCCTTCGTCAGATAAGTTTCACTTTGAAATTTGCTGTGAAGCACCCTCTGCCTTCATTATGAAAATTGAAGCGTGAAACGAATAGTTCTAAAATCGACATTCCTATCCGACTTACATCAATGCGTTTTATTATTGAATTCGGAATAATTCGAAGATTGTCCTTTTAGTGTGCGTCTTAACCGTTAATCTTCATGTAGGTTGTAGGTGTCCCCTTCTTCGATGGATATCTCACCCAAATTGTTGAACAACAAAATTCAGTTTTGTGTTAAATATACACAACGTTTCATCTCTTTTTATTGAAAAATCATATTCAAATAATGTTCGTTTACTGTAAAACACATGTACTCTGATTTGTATGTTATTTTATGTAACCGTTTGTAATAACATAAATTTCAAACAATTCCAAAAGTGAAAAGTAGAGTAAAATTGATTCACTTTTAAATCAAAAATTATAAATATTTCGAAACAGAATAATGTAAAATCGGAATGACACAAAATGTTCTACAATAAACGACAAGATTTTTTTTATTATTTTTATATAAACGATAATTAATTTTGTTTTTGCACAATAACGACTTTTTAATTTTTTTTTAAGAAACAATGATTTTATTATCAGCGTATTATAATTAATAGTATTTCTAATAATTTTCTCTTCGCATTACTTAAATAATATATTTAAACTTAAAGGAAATTTAGTTTTATTCAAATATATATTTTTTAATATACATAAATAACTAAAAATGACACAGTTCTTATAATTTAAAAAAAAAAGTCTATTACACAGCAAAAGATTCCAATCAGACAAAAATCTTGGATCGTCTAAAAATAAAGATACCTATCTACAAAATTTTGAACACAAAAATATTAAGTTTGTGTTTTTCAAAAGCCAATAAAGCAAAAAATAAAGTTTTCTACTATATATTGAATAAAATAAATAATAATTTAAGATTATATTTTAACTTAAAGAAAATGGCTGCTAAAAATATATTAGTTTTTATTTTTACAAAGCCAGATCCGAGGGATTTAGATAACTTACAACGAGGACTCGCTTTAAACAAAACAAAATTTTATTAATTGACGTATAGGATTGATTTAAGAAATATTGCAAAATAAATGTTTTCAAGCAAGCTTGAGTCAAAGGAGGTCAGTCTGACAAAATTGAATTATTGCATAATGGGCAGTTTTCAAACCATAAAGCTTTCTGTTTCAACTTTCTAACGCTGAGTTTTCGTAAAAGATGAGCCAAGATTTAAAGGACTTTGAAAGCTGAAACATGTACTTGGCTACTTCCATTTTTTAAGAAAACATAGGGTATTGACACTGGGGTTAAGTTTGGTTTACTTACAACAACACACATATTGGTACTTCCAACAATAAACTTGCCAAGACTAAAGTAACAAGTTCAAGACTCTCAATTTTTTTAAATCAAAAATAGAAGATAGTATTAAAGAGATACCGGGCCAGGAGCTCGTTTCACCCATTACTTGCTATTTATATGTAATTTCGCTCATTGCGGCAATACCTTATTATGTAGCCTCGGTATAACTCGAGATTCGTTGAACCATTGAATTTCTTACTATTTTTTTAAAACGTGTGTTTCTACCCCAAACAAATTCAGGCTTTTGAAAGTTCTGAAACACTTTCTTTTGTTTAAGTTAAGTCAATTATTTTAACCCAAGTTTTGACTTGGCCCGTCATGTTATCGATTTAATAAGAAAAGGCTTCCATACCCGCTGCAAGTATCCTCACTTCCTGGATCTGGATCTAGATAGCTGGTTTATTTAAATTCGCTTATCTACAATCTACTGTCTTAACGATGAATGTTTTTCTTGTTTATTTTTCCGTTTTCCGCCTGGCAACATACAAAAAACTGGCCTTTTTTTAAATTAATACCGTCGTTCTACATTTTCTGTTGTATGCTAAACGTCGTCAAATATCCCTCTTGGCGGTGGCCCTATCCTTCGTTCATCTTCGAAATCATCCAAATCACTTGTGCCCTTGAATCCGATCTGCACGTGCGTACTCACTCCGAAACGATCGTTGATCTCATCGGAGAGGCTACGAGTTATATCCGGTTGTCGATTTGCGGTTGCATAGCCCATTGGCTCGCTATCCCTGAGCAGACCATCAGCTGGTGTGAGACTACTTCCTTGTCGTAGATTTCGATACTTTCCTATGCTCGAACCGTTAGCCTCCGCCGAGTCGGTTCGATTGAAATCACGTCTACGAGCCATTGCATCTTCGGCTCTTTGTCGGCGTCGTTTTTCTCGTGCTATTAGATCTTTACCCTCCTGAACTAATTCTGTAGCAATAGTTTCATTCTGCAAGAACTGCTGGAATCCCAGAGCATTCAATGCTCGACTGCCCAAGCTGAACCATGTTGCCAGACAAAAAGCCAGCATGCACATGGGGAAATAGATATTGAAGCCATCCGAGATGATTCCAATTACATCCATGTGGCCCATAATCTGGGTGTAGTATGTCTCCATGATTCGCTGTTTGATAATATGCGAATCCATGTGAATGAGACCGAGGAAATTCAAGCACATGGGAGGAGTCAGGCGACAGAGAAGCATTCCACTGAAGATCAAACTGTGCTCGTTAGTCTGATGATGAGGCGCCAGATAGTAAAGATTTAGGAATCGGATGCGGAGAATTGTCGAATAGGTACAATAGAATAAATAACTCAAGACAATCATGGAGAAGACCTCGATTGTGAGGAAATCATATTTGTCTTTGGCAATATTGATGACATTTGCGAAGATTGATAAGACTGGCTGGCGGTTAAAGAACGTCAATTCACTCCAGACGACCATGAACGACATTGTAGCAGTTACAATGCAGAGAGCTTTCAAAAATGGCGATTTCAGCATACACTCCCAGTACCAGTCTATTGTGGGACTATAGAAAAATCTCGAGATATTGGAACGACTTCTTGGAAACTCTGTCTTGAACCGCCGCTCAGAGGAGTGGAAGTTTCGAGCGACATCTTCCAAATGAAGTACAGTATCCACTTGAACGCTCCAAAGGGCTTCGGTACGTTGAAGTGTTTGCAATGATTTGATTACTTGTTTGTGGATCCTCACAAGGGCCTTTTCCGATGGAACAATTGTCGAGGAGCCATTTCCACCGCGACTGTAATTACGGTTGGCCCTTTCTTGCAGCTCAATTGGAACCTTTCTTAAAATTGTCTCCACACAAGGTCGTAGCTCGTGGTTATTCGGCACAGATCGACTGATGCCCTGCAGTGATTCTAGGACGTCATCAACATTCTCCTCGGCTTCTGCTTTTTCTGAACTCAGTTTGGCTGCTTTAAAATACGCATACTGCAGTGTGAAACCAGGTTTGGCATTATTCCAAAATGATCTCGGAACCTCAACTAGAGCGTATCCTAAAAGTGATAAGTAAAATAACTTAGCTTCCATCTACGAATTGTATCTTTGAAAAAAAAAACTTACCTAAAAGCAAAATCAATAGAAAGAGACCCCACGTGTTCGACGCAGACGATGCGATGGCCTTAAGTTTCTGCCAATCTAGAGACACTCCTTTGGCTGCAATGTAGATTAAAAGAACTCCACAAATGAAGAGATACGATCCATAGTAGATGGCATTGTCGATTAAAGCTGCTTTAAGTTTACCCTTGATGGTAAAATCACCAGCTTTTAGATACGACTGCATCAAGGGCATTATTAACCAGGTAAGGAATTGTGATGACCAATAAATTATTCGCCAGAGATTTGGAAATATCGATTCAGATACCAAGCCCCAGGGCTTTTGGCAGTGTTGACTTTTATCGATGTATAGTGTCGACCCATCTTCACTTCTGAGGACTGTCTGGTTCTCTTGTAGGCATCTACGGTAAACAGTCTGAAAATAATGCAAATAAAGTGATAAATGGACGTAATATTGTGACAAAGAGAACAAATGTATAAGGGCGATAGAAGACACGCACAAAAAAACCATTTTGATATTAGCACGACGACATTTGTGATAGGAAGCGAGCAGTAACCGGTGGTGCTTTCACTCCCATGGAATCAGCAGCAAGCAGAATGGAACTGAATATAAACGAGGACAAGACGAAGTATATGCTTTCATCAACAAAAGAACAATTCCACCACCGACTTGGTCAGAACGTGACCATTGATGGGTATAATTTCGAGGTAGTCAGTAAATTTGTCTACTTAGCTCTGCGAATTGGCGAAGAAGATACAAACAACGTGCTGAACAGCGACATAAGTCTAGCCAAACAAATTCAACGACTAAGATGGCTGGGTCATGTAGAGCGAAAGGACATCAAATCTCCAGCTCGCAAAGTCTTCAACGCCAAGAAGCCAACGAAGACCTCCATAAACAATGGAGCTACCAGTTACAGGAAGATCTCAGAATACTTGTAGTGCGAGTTTGGAGACGGCAGGCTAGAGATCAAGCCGGCTGGAGGGACATATTAAGCAAGGCCTAGGAGGACCACGCTCTAGTTGAGCTAACATAAGTAAGTAAGATATTAACACTAGCCTGTTCAGCAAGTGCATGCAAAAGAACAGTGTTCAATACCAAGGTACTATCAAATTCCTTACAAAAATAATGTAACTCATAGTTTAATCAATCAAAAAAGTACATCTGGCTAGTATGGACGATTTATTTCAAAGTTGCAAGTGATCTTAACGATTTATTTCGCTATTTCGGTACGGTCTGAAATGGAACCATATAGGCTTCCACCCTATTCCAATGTCGTTAAAAAGTTGTGACCATTCTCTTGCCCAGTATATCTGTCCTCTTACAACTATATCTGATAGTTTTCGAGGAAATCTGCTTTTGGGAAGTATAACAGTACGCTGAATATACCTGAAGTGAAGCCCAAGTGTAGTGATGGAAGCTTAAGGAAGTCCTGTTTCTATACTGAGCACATAGTTCGGAGTGTTGCTGAAGCGCTGAAGCATTTCGACCTCTGTATATTCAGCATACCCGCAAACTTGGGCAATAGTTCATAACTGATTTCGAACAAGATTCGTAAATTTTATGTTTAGATGAATGTTTGATTTCTTTGTTTTTCAAAACTAAGCCATGTTGCGTTTATCGAATTCTTTGAAATTTCCAATCTTTGTTTAAGATGATCTTTCCAAGACATTTGTTTATGATGTTGATTTCCTCATTGTTCATGAACCACCTTTCGCCAACCGCTCGACGTCCGCCGTTTCTGAAAATTACTATCTGATTTGTTCATATTCCGACTCCATTTTCGACAGTAGTTCGCAAAACCGTTTATCATCTCCTGTAGGGTAGCCGCAGTGTCTGAGAGTATAACGATGTCGTCCGCGTGAAGCAAAACTTTAATTGATAGGTTTTCAACATTAATCCTACCTGATAGTTCTGAATCGAAGTCGTTTAAGAACATACTAAAGAGTAGTGCGCTTAGAACACATCCTTGTTTCACACCCTGATTGATTGGGAAAAAGGCGCTGGTGGCAGTTCCAGTCCAGATAGTTGCATTATTGTTGTGGTACAGTGCTCTAAGGATCAACATCATTTTCGATGATATGCCCGCCATCCTTAACTTGTAAAACAGAGCGCCTCTGTTTATATTATCAAATGCTGATTTTAAATCTGTAAAGAAGGCGAATAATTTCTTTTTTTGGCATAGCTGGAATTGAATTATGCATTAAAGGTTATAGATTTGGACAACAGTAGAGTAGTTTTCCCTGTATGCTGCTTGAAACTCGGATAATATGTCGTTGTCTTCTATCCATTGTGCGTGTCCATAAAAGATAAACCTCGATAATTGGCTAAAACACTGGGGTCGCCCTTCTTCAAGTGGAAACATTATTGGCTTTCTGAATGAACTTGGGATCGTTCCTGTTTTAAAAATGTCACTTAAAATACGGTTAATTTCATTAATTAGATCTTGTGAAGCCTTCTTGTAGAATTCAAACGGTATACCATCGATACCGGAAGTTTTGTTGTCGTTTGAACTTAAAATGGCCAGTTGAACTTCCTGCAGCTCTATTTCCTTATCCAGCGTAGGAATGTAATTTACAGGGATTGTAAGATCTTCATATGTTAAACGAAGTTGAGTCGATAAAAGCTTTGAAAGTATGAACTAAATTCAGAAACTGACACATTTGTATTTGTTCTTAAATGTTTGCCAATTTTTTTTTTTTTTTGCAAGGTTCCACCAATCACTGATTGTTGTGACTAAAGCTAGTTGTCTTGTTATATCTGAATAGTAGTCTCGTGGTTTGGATTAACATAAGGCTTTATATCTTTTGTTTGATTCTTGGTATGATTTTCTGAATGTATCGATATTGTGTTTCCTATACATTTTCAGATTCTGCAGTACTTCCTTTCTAGCATAGAAACACCTTATATCAAAATATGGCTTCTTGGGATTAAAATTTGTGCAGGTTCGATTTGCTTGTCCATTAGCAGTAGCAGTATATATACATTCCTTAATAGCAAGACTTCAATCTTTTACGGTTGAATTATTGTCAAACTTAAGTGGTATAATCTCGTCTAGTCTACGGACATATATTGTAATTCTATCTTCACTCCACTTAAGTCTTGGTAAGAGTTTCATATTATCGTTATTTCTACTTGCTTCTGTTGTGAATGTTTCTATTACTGACCCTAAAGTTAACTGTCATTACGATAGACAAACATAAATTAAAAACCAACAACGAACGACTATTCTATAATAATCAAAGATTAATCTTGAATATCCTTCCTTCTTCTTCTCTGAAAGCTCTTTGTGAATCAAAATCCACAGTATCCAATATGAAATGCTTCCAGGAAATACGCAGAAACATGATGCTTTGACGCAATACCTACTTGTGACACATCATTTTTTTTTTTACTATAATAAAAATAAGATAACCTGACAAGGGTCAACAATGAAAGATAAGTTTAATTTTATCGACGCAAACATCGGAAGAAAGATCGATCATTTAGAAAACAAACAAAAAACTAGGTAGAAGTTTCAATGGTCGCCCCTCTTCTATTACAACTTAAAGACTCATTACTCTTGAACTCAACAAGGGAGCAACTGATTACAAACAATTCGCAGTCCGCAATCTAAAAAAAAAAAATATTCATATAGATATCATCTTACCGAAGTAACATCCAATGGAATTGTGAAGACTATTAGAAATGAGAAGCACCAGGCTGTAAGTACTGACAGTGTGACGAGTAAGTGTTGTCTCTGGATATTGCCATAGCGATACAAAGATATTCCAGCCAGGAATAATGCCAGAATAATTGCACTTGCTAAAAGATATGCCATTTTAAATGCTTCCCTTGAGAGGTCCTCCCCCTTTTGAAACACAATATTCGATTGAATTGGGTTTCTTTGATGTTGTTTTGAATTTATTTATCGGAAACAATTGCAGTTTTAAGACGATTCTCCTGTAGCTGCTGCTGAGCTTTCTTTTGCATATTCTCCAAGCGTTCCAGAGTCAGAGATTTCAATGGCATCAAATGCGGCTTGCAGAAGACCAAATCCGATTTCGTCTCAAAGAATAGTTTGCCAGTCGTAGGTTCAATTAAATCGATTTTCTCTGGCAATTGATTTTCTTCTGAAGACATAACGTCTATTAATAAGTTATGATATATTCTTTTTTTTAGTATTTTGTTGATGTTATAGGCTTGCTTCCTTGGTCAAAATCAATTCTTATTCATTTGTTATTTTGTTTTTCTTTTTATGTTAAATGAAACAATAGAAAACATATTGAAGGAGGTGAACACGTAGTATTTTTTTTTTAAGTCAGTTTTAAACGTTTATATTGAAAGCAAATAATGGAACATTTAATTGGAATGTTTATTGTTTATTTTATTTATACATTAACTTTTTTACGGAATTTTTTGAGTTGTTTTATCAAAAATATAACAAAATATAAAGATCGTAGACACGGTCGAAACTCGAAATACAACTTTTTTAATACAAGAAAAAGACGACATCAAAAGAATTCTGTTTGATTTTTTATTTTTTTATATTTTTTGGGATGTGTTCAAAAGGTATGGCTTTAATTTAATTTAAAGTTGTAAACCATCGAGCTTAATTTTGACAGTTCTGGTTGTATCTGAATCGGGGAATCGTTGGAGTTCAATCTCTTCCACAAATAAGAAAGTAACTAATAAGGGATTTAAACGTTATTTGGAGCAGATACACAAATATATGTATACAATAAAGGCAAGACCACTCTAGGCGGAACTGTAGAAAAGTATACTTATTAATTCGGAGCACAAGAAATAAAAGGAACGACTTGGTTGAAAGTATGAAAAGTAATGAAAGTTTATTTGACACATAAAATACAAGATAATGTAGTAGGATAGGAGTTGCCAGCATTCTAATAGAGAAGAATAATAATTAAGTTTAAACTATTACAATGTACAATAGGAACTGAACTAAAATTGAACTGCACAAAGATGTAGCTGGTATGTGTGGCGTCAGGGTAAGGAAAAGGTAATCGAACGATCTCATAGCTCATTTCCTGGAAGATATCCTTCGGTAGAATGACAGTGACTACAGAAATTTTTGTAGAATGTCAATAGACACAAACAATTATTAAAAAAAATTAATGCAAAAGTAAATCATGGAAATTTCAAAGTTGCATGTGTTGAAAACCAACAAACGAAATTATCGAATGCAGGGGGCGAATTACGGCATCAGTGAGCAAGTGAGTATCATCCATACGTTACTGATTTACGTAATCAACACATCGGGATGATGGCATACGAAGCATCACGTATCGAGCACAGTCTTAATTGTACTAGGGTAAATCTATTACATTTCATTAAAAACGTCATTTGTCACAGCTGTTATTGTATTTTTAGTTTTTTTTTGTAAATAATATTTAATAATAATAAAAAAACATAAGCGAGAGCTACAGTACGTTTGCAACGAACTGTTGGATACCCTATTCCCCATATTTTTGTATGTCATGCGTCTGCCTCCAGTAAACAGCCGATGTTTCAGAAACAAAATTCTTCTTTAGCAGCAAGAAAAAAATTCAATAACATTAATTTTATGCGGTGTGATGTTCAATTAGTGATGGCACAATAAAAAAAGGCGTGAACCACGCCCAAAGTTAAAACGTTTTATTGCCAAGGCAATTGATATGAGCTCAGTGAAATTCAATTTTATTCTTGCAGATCGATTTGAACAAAGCAAGACAAAACTTAAATTTTTAAAAATTAGATTTGGAATGGAAATAGCGATTATGGGTGTTTTTAACAATTATTGGACCACACTCTGCTACGTAACCAAGGAATATAAATCCAAGTGTTCATCTGTTTACTTCAAAACTGCGACCGATAGTTAAAAAACGTTAAAAAAATGAATGCATTATACGACTTTTGACGGAAACGCCCCTTAAAAGTGGGCGTGTCTTAAAAATTTGAAGCACTCACTGCACTTTTTTCAGTATTTAGGCATATGTGTAAGACTACAGCTGAATCGAGTAGTTTTTAAACAATCTTACCTGAACAAAGGTATTTTACCAAAATCACGCCTTTAAAAGTGGGCGTATTGAAAAAAATTACAAAAGAAAATGTAGAGATATATTTCTCAAATAACGAACAGAAGGAAAAAGGTTTAAATTAAACATTGGAAATGCCTTAAATTCTTAAGGCTACGTTTTTCGTTCTTTCATGAAAAGTAGGCGTAAGCCACGCCCAAAATTCAAAAATTTCTTTTCATACACAAACCTTTTCGTTTCTATTAAGAGACGCAAAATTTTGGCATGCGGATTAATTATAAATACCGTTTATTTACAAAAACAATTTTTTTATAGTTTCTAATGAAAAGTGGGCGTCAGCCACGCCCAAAATCAATTTTCTTGATTTCATACACAAGATGTTTATGTGCCAATAAGACCCACAAAATTTAATGTTTTTCGCTTTAATATAACAATTGTTATTTTATAAAAACCATATTGATGATTTTGTATGAAAAATAGGCGTAAGCCACGCCCACACTGAAATATTTTTATTTGATTGGAAGAAAGTTTACCTAAAGCTTACGTGTGCAAAATTTTAGCGTTATGTTTTTGTCGTAACTGTACAAAAAAACATAATTTAATTTTATTAAATTGAGATTGTTCAACGAAAATGGCGATTGTGGGCGTGTTTGTGGGCGGATTTTACCGGTTCAAGAACTTAGCCTTACTCTTGAACCAAAGATTATATATACCATATATATATATATAATTTCAGTTTTCTAGCTCAAAAATTGCGACCTCTAGAGAGTATACATACGGACGGACGGACGGACGGACGGACGGACGGACGGACATGGCTAAATCGACTTGGCTTTTGATTCTGAGTCAGAATATATATACTTTTCTATACCTAACGGTATTATTTCTCTATGTTACAAACTCCACACCAAATACAATATACCCATTCTATGGAATAGGGTATAAAAAGTATTTAGCACATTCACAATAAATGCTATTCATTGTTTTAAAATGTTCCAACTGAAGCTTCCTTATTTGCAATTCAATTGCATTTAACTTAAGAAAAATATTGTGCTTATTCTTTTCAATTTCGAATAGTCGTTCTTGAATTTTAAGTTTTCTTTTTTTGGTCAAGCTCAATGTGTTTCACCAAGGCATTTGTCACTCTTGCCTGGAACAAATTTTCGGATAGTATCTTCTCCTTAAGCAGATCGAGTTTGGTTTCGTCCCTATTTTTGGGTGTATATACAGCCTAACACTTGTTGTCTTCCCTTGAGCAGAGTTCGGGAAAATCTTTCTGGCAAAATCCGGATGCTCTGCCCTCTGCCATAAAATCAGCAAAGATATTTTGTTGTATGGTGTTGATTTTGTTTGAATTCATCCTAAAACATTTCACTTTTGATATTTTCTTTTCATATTATGTGTTAAAAATAAAAAAAACTTACGTTTTATCAGCCATATTCCTATCCGTGACTGGTGACTCCTTTACGATTGCCTCGTATCAATCGAGTGTAAAAACACACGTTCACTGACAAGGGAATGCCAAAAATTGTGTTCGATACTCGATACCTAGCTCGATATCGTAAGCAGTAATGCCAAATGCAAATAATTCAGTGACGTATTGCTCACCTACGGATGCGGTAATAGAGATTTTAAGCAAACGGCAGTATACTTCTTTCCCTCTCGCTCCTATAGTCAAAATCAAGTGTGAAATCCTACTTTGAGGGAAAACAACAACTGGAAACAACAACAACAACAGGAAGAATTTAATTGTTTTCCCTCAAAGTAGTGATTTGACATTTCTGTTTGACGTATTCGCAAACTTCTCTATTCGCCCCCAGGCTATTTTGATAAATAAACAGTTGATCATTGAACACATCCGTTCTTTTACCAATTTCCATTCAAACTGTACAAGAAGAACTCTCCACTGCATTCAACACCGTCTACACTCTCCAACGTCACACATTTCAAAATTGTCAAAATTGTGGTGTGGCAAGATAAGAAACCGTGTACAACTTGAATTTGTGCATTTATTTTCTTTAATTCTTTAGCTTATTCGGTCGTATTAGAGCATATAAGTAAAAAGATTCTCTAAAATGTCCATTAAATTAACTGCAAATGTTAATAATCCTCCCATAAGTAAGTGCATAAATTTTAAATTATTTATTTTTAACTTCAATCACCCGTTTAAGGTTATGTTCTTTTGAGACTTCGTCATCTAATTTTAGATAAAAATTACGCCAAAATAATAAAGTAATTCATCATACATTTACAAATTTACATCATTTTCACAGGTGGACTTGCAACAGCGCATTTAATCAACGATAAGACACCTGTTGAAATCACTTGGGGCAACGAGACTGCTCTACTATTTCCGGACAATCGGCGTCTGGTGTGCCATTCGAATAACGATGTTTTGAGAGCTCTGGCCCGAGCAGCTCCCCAATATAAGCTGTACGGGGAAACAGCCATCGAACGCACTCAAATCGATCACTGGCTCTCGTTCAGTTTGACCTGCGATGATGACATCTCATGGGCTATGTCATTTCTGGAGAAATCCATTGCCCCCGTGACTTTCTTGGTTGCCAATAAGTTGACCATTGCTGACTTTGCCCTTTTCAATGAAATGCACTCTCGTTATGAACTGCTGTCAGCAAAGGGAATACCTACGCATGTTCAGCGCTGGTATGATCTCATCAATGCCCAGCCTTTGATTCAAAAGGTCCTCCAAACGCTGCCCGACGAGGCGCGTGCTAAGTCGAAGAGGGTCAATAAGTCTTCTTCGAAGGAAAGGGACGTGACTAACAAGCCCGGTGAACGCAAACAAGAAGGCAAGTTCGTTGATTTGCCCGGCGCTGAGATGGGCAAAGTCATTGTGCGTTTCCCCCCAGAGGCTTCTGGTTATCTGCACATTGGTCATGCGAAGGCTGCTCTTCTCAATCAATACTATCAGCAGGCATTCAATGGCAAGCTCATCATGCGATTCGATGATACAAATCCCGCTAAAGAAACTGTCGAATTCGAGAATGTCATTTTGGAGGATCTGGAAATGTTGGAAATCAAACCAGATCTCTTCACGCACACGTCTAATTACTTCGATCTGATGTTAGACTACTGCGAAACTTTAATCAAAGAAGGAAGGGCTTACGTCGATGATACAGATCCACTAACAATGAAGCTCGAAAGGGAACAAAGAGTGGAATCGAAGAACAGAAATAATGGTAACTCATTTGGTTTATCTAATTTAATTCAGTTTATTTATTATCTTTTGATTAAATAAAGATGTTGATAAGAACATGGCAATGTGGAAGGAAATGCTGGTTGGGTCCGAAGCTGGACAGAAATGCTGTGTTCGTGCTAAGATTGATATGTCATCGCCAAATGGATGCCTTAGAGATCCAACAATTTATCGTTGCAAAAACGAACCACATCCAAGGACGGGAACAAAGTACAAGTGAGTAGGCACTTTATTTAATAAAATTTTAATGGCTTTTCTACATGCACTTTGAAGTGTGTTTTTTTTAAAGATATGAGGGTTGAGATCATTTTTTTTGGGTAATTGGCGTGAAATTTGTTTATCTTTTCAAATGGTTAAGGTTTATATTTGTTGAGTGACGAGAGGAAGTACAAAGATAATTATCTTAACAATGGCCCACAACGAGCTGATAAGGCAAACAATTGTCTAGCTACCCATAGTGGTAGCCTTATTGAGCTTTTATGGGTTAAAAATTAAAATTAACAGTTAGAATAATGAAGGTAGCACCTTCAAATGCATCGCCAAACTTCGTCCTACATTTCCTTAGAGCGAATATCAGTGAAACAAACGTTTTGTTAGTCACCGAAGAACTTCTAAGTGAATCCGATATTCTGGCAACCCACAGAAAAGTATACCAAGGTTTTCGCTGAGTTAAACAATTTGATTCGACTTTTTTGACAAGCCAGATGGACTTGTTTCTTACTTCTCAAGTTAGGTTAGGCTAAGGTGGCTGTTAGGCAACTAATTAATTAAACAATTGGAATTTCAAACAAAGCAATGGATGAATGTCTGTGTGAGTAATATCTCTGGTATCGTTGATGAAGAATTGTCCTAATTGCATATTTCGTCTTTGTGAGAGAGCAGTGCATGAACGCAGGAGGTGAAGTATAGTTACTTCTGCAGAAGTCATTTGAGAAAACGGCACTCAAATATCATGTCTGCTTATAAGTCAGTGCCCAGCCAAAATGAGATCTGCCAAGAGATGGTGCGTTTTAGATTGAGTTTTCACCAAATCTGTTTTGTAGCTAGACAAGTTGTTAAGTTAATCCATTATCGTCTTTGCAGTTTACCGGATATCTCTGTGTACCGACACCCAAAAAAGGTGAATATTAAACAGTTCTGTCATCTCCATGAAAAACGAGCGACAACAGCGGCCAGTTTCTGAGTTTAAGTGCTGCTTGGCTCTCTGAATAGATGCGGATATCCGACGTGGATGTCATATGTTTTCCTTGAAGCAGGATAGAATCTCTTTTATGGCTTGAATTTCAGCCTTGAACATGCTACAATAGTTCGGTAAAAGGTTTGAGAGATTAAAATCTGATCTCACTTTGATAACTACACTTTTAATATATTTTCACTAAAAGAGCCCTTTGGCGTTAGGATGAAGTCTTAAAAATGTCTTCGAAAGCTTTATAGCTACTCACTATGCTTCCTCGTGACAAAGACTCCAGCGGTTATAATAATAAAAACAATAACCCGCACAGAATAAAAAGTTTCGAACCAAAACAGAATTATTGGTTCTACTTGAGCTGTAAAGATAGGGAAATAAGTTTAAGATGTTATAAAGCCATTCCTTCTAAGTAAAAGGTCTGTAATACTCGCATTTCAGAAACCCAATTTTATGAAGAAAATACTACAATGTCAAAAAGATAGTACAAAATGTTGGTAATTTGTAAAAAAACACTACGTGTTAGGCTCAGATGTTCTTTCACAATGTGATATGGCTTCTTATGTACTTGAGAGCGTCAATAGTTTTGTGGGACAAATCTTCTTTCGAATTCGTGCAGTCGCAGTTCCTCGATCTCGATATACAAATCCACTGGCACGTATATTATCAATATATTAATGTTCTGAAGAGATGGGCTTGCACTCTGGCAGGACCACTGCGATTCATATTCCACAAGTCTCTTTCCGAGTGAAACTTGAGTTTGTCCAGCCCGTATTTAAAAATGGAGTATGGTGAATATACTCCATTTTTAAGTACGGGCTGGACAAATTCAACTTCTGAGAAACGTTTTTCAAAAACAAGACATGTCTTGAGGGACGGCAACTTGTGAATGACCGGCGGCACGGTTTCCGTAGCAATAAGTCCATTGGTAATATGATGGTATATCTCATTGAACAGTGATAGCATTGTTTTGGAGAAAGTAAAATTATTGCGCTAGATATTTTAAGCTCTCTCTAATCGTGCTTCCTATGCGCGCATTTGGTGTCGACGAACCCCTTCTTTCGTGGATTAGAAATTACCTTTAGGACCATTCCATTTGGGTAATTTTGGCATCAAGCTCTCTTCTCGAAAATGCGTACATTTGGTATGGACGTTCCCCTACTTCCGTTGGATTAGAAGTAACCTTTCGAAGTTACTCGAGTTGTCTTGGACGGTTTTCAGTCTGCTATTCATAAAATAAATACTGGTGTGCTCCAAGGCTAAGTTCTTCCTCCGACTCTCTTTCTCATCATGTCTTGTCTTAGATTTCATATTCAATTTTGCTGGCCTCAACTTTAAATGTCCAGGTTTAGAATCCTGTTATTCGTATATGTGCAATGACGTAGATTGTATATAAAGTTTTTACATCCCGATTTTGACATCAATCTTGTGGATTATCAGTTTGCTTAGTCTTCAGTATCAGTAGTTGATTAGTGTTTCAAAAACCTAATATTGTCTTCTGTTGCTAAAGTTAAAGCATAACTAACCACCATATCCTTCCATTTAACACACAAATCAATTAATTTAAAAACTACGTTTGTTTTCAACGTATCAAAATTCATAACCACAAACTACATGAATCAGAAAATAATTGATTGTTCTTAAGGATAGCAATATCTAGTTGCCAACAATTTAAGATAATTTGCTTAGACCGCATTTTGGTGCTACTGCGACGATGCCACAAAGTGTGTTATAAAAACATAATCTTCTGCTAAACGCGTCAAACAGATTTTCTTCGGTCATTAGTCCGCTTTTCACGTTGATGATTTGATTCCAAGTACTGCTTCGCTATGTGGTCGTTGGGCTTCTCAGTATACGTCCAATCATACGCGAACGTTTTTTTTTTTTGACAACATCCACTTTTGTTTGTCCTGTTCTAATCCATATATCAATGTTTGTTTGTGGCCACCGAATCTTTAGGATGTAACGCAAAAAATGTTTAAAGAAAAGTGTGCAACCTACTTTAGAGGTTTTTTTCATCAAAGATTTCATGCTGGATTCAAAAAGTTTTAACTTAATACAAAAGTAAAGTTGAATGCTTTAAAAATAGGTGTACATGGGTATCTACCTCATCGTCATCATTAAACCTTTAATTTTTTTAAACACCTCGTAAATAATATCAAAAAATACTCAAAAGTGCTAATAAAACTCAAACCCAAAAAAGATCAATTTTTTATTTGAAATATTAAAAAAAAAAAAATAACACCAATTTTAAAATATCTTTCAGGGTCTACCCGACATACGATTTCGCTTGTCCAATTGTCGATGCTATCGAAAATGTCACCCACACTCTTCGTACCATGGAATACCATGATCGAGATGATCAGTTCTACTGGTTCATTGACGCCTTAAAACTTCGCAAGCCTTACATTTGGGAATACAGCCGTTTAAACATGACCAATACTGTTCTCTCGAAGCGAAAACTAACTTGGTTTGTCGAGCAAGGACTCGTCGATGGATGGTAAGTTGGATGATTTTTGACATCAACATATTGTTAAAGATGCTTTTGTCTATTTCAGGGATGATCCTCGTTTCCCTACTGTGCGTGGTATCCTTCGGCGTGGTATGACCGTTGAGGGTTTGAAAGAATTCATTATAGCCCAGGGTTCAAGTAAATCAGTTGTCTTCATGAATTGGGACAAAATTTGGGCTTTCAACAAGAAAGTCATCGATCCCATCGCTCCGCGATACACTGCTTTGGAGGCTGACAACCATGTAGTGGTTAATGTAGCTGGTGCCAAAGAAGAAATAATTGAAGTACCAGCTCATCCCAAAAACGAATCAATTGGCAACAAAAAGGTAGCACTTAGCAATCGAATTCTGATCGACTATGCTGATGCTGAATTGCTGAAGGAAGGCGAGAACGCCACCTTCATCAATTGGGGTAATCTAATGATAAAGAAAATCAACAAATCCAATGATAAAATAACCTCAATTGATGCCCAATTGAATTTGGACAATAAGGACTTCAAAAAGACAACAAAACTTACTTGGCTAGCTAAGTTGAAGGAAAAGGAATACCCACCAACGGTGTGTGTGTACTTTGATAACATTATTAGCAAACCTGTGCTTGGAAAGGATGAAGATTTCAAACAATATATTGGCCATCAAACTAGGGTAAGTTATTGATTATTTTTTGATGAGACAAAATGTATGCTCACACATCATATTTGTATGTCTTGCAGCATGAAGTTAAAATGCTTGGTGACCCTGAACTTAAGAAATTGAAGAAAGGCGATATTATTCAGTTGCAGAGACGTGGTTACTTCAAAGTTGACGTTTCCTATGCAACGAATACAAGCCCAGTTATTCTGTTCTCGATCCCCGATGGTCATACAAAAGATATGCCATCTTCTGGATTGAAACTGAATGCTTCTCAAGACACTGCTAAGAATGTAAGTTGAAAATTTTGATTTGTAATTATTGTTTGATAATCAAAAATTATCGCATCGAACAGTGGGACAATACAATCTGAGACTGATCCTTTTTCTAATCAGATGACGTCCAATTGTTTATAGATTCCAACACATCTGTTACCCAGAGGGTCTATTCGAAAAATTATTTATCTATGTTGTTGTTAGGTTAAGATGATGTCGAGTCTACATCCAATTGTGTCTGGTCTGTCCTATTTAAAAATAATGGTACAATATGGTTTGTGGTCAACGGATCTTCAGAAACTGCCGCTGACAAATTACTCCGATGGATACCGTGTTTTTTATTTGCCGAACTGTAGAGTCATCCCATCACATTCTGCAAAAACATAAGTGGCGCCAAAACACCTTGTTTTAAAGCTGTTCATTATAGGCGTTTTTCTTTTTTCATTCAGGAATGAGCTCTGAACAAAGTTCGAGTATATCGAGCTCGCCCTGAACGCCCCCTGAACTTTTATTGAAACGAATTTGATATCCCATTAATTTCTTTTTCTCATGCCATTTGATAAACCTGAAAATAAGTTTTTTTTTAATATTTAAAATACCTTCGGCGACCATTTCAATTGTTTTTATTTCCAGCCACCGCTAAAAACTTCTATTTATCATATGAAGCGTATCACTTTTAACGTTAATATTTTTGTCCAGCTTTTAGCTCAGTCTGAAGGAGAAAAGAAATACGAAATCTATGCTCTGAAGTCTCTGAATCAAAAAAGAAACACTTTTTTTTTTTACAACTCCGGCTCGAAGGACCGAAATGTTTGCTACTAAATTACTCTCAAAAATCTCAAATTATAAAACTCCAAAAATAAACACATCCAAATACTTTCTGTCTAAAACTTCCAGTGACATTATATTGCTGTCCTTCATATAACCTTCATAGTATGTATTTACAAAGTTTCGTTCAATTAGCATAAATATGAGTTTGTGGATGTGGCTCCTTGTATCGGAGCTACCGTTTGAAAAGAAGTAACTAAAAAACTGCACTGCCATCTAATAAAAACCTTCAAAGAGCTATACCAAACAAAGTTTGAGTAAAATCTATTAAGCCGTTGCCAACTTATGGTTATTTTCCGATTTAAAAAGAAAAACGTTAAAAACTGATTTTCGTAATGGCAAAATTATTACTTGCAAAGTACATACCAGTTTTATCCAGAATTTAACAAATAAAAAAAATGTCGACGATTGTTTTTCTTTAAACTGCTTTACTGGATGCATTTTAAAGAAATCCCGCCAAGCCGTTTAGGCTTAAGCATAACGTGAAAAACGCACATCCGCACATACAGGACGACGCGACGGCAAAAACATTTTTGGGATTCTCTATCATCGTAATGTTATGTTATGTTTGATTGAAATATCGATTCTTTTTCCTGCACCAAACCAATACAGACTTGCTCAAATAAATAAAAAAATATATACAGCTTAATAAGAATAAATGCACTTATGATTTAAATTAAGTGAAATATAAAATAGCTGTTAGAAAAAAATCATCTCAGGCTTGTTGATTTCAAATGAAAAAAATCCCATTTGCTTATCTAAACTCCCTTAGATACATTTTTGTCTACAAACTCCAGTAAAATATTTTGTGAAAAAGCTAAAATATCATTACAGCTCCTCAGTTTGTATATTGGCAGTAACCGAGTCTAATGCTTTGAACGTCTCATATTCCCAAGCTTCAAAAATTACAACACTTTAATTTGCCATGTTCTATGTAAAATGAATTACTTGTAATACAAATTTTATTTGTTAAAAACCAATCTAGAATCTACAGCTTTCGAAAACACATTCACTCATGAATCAAATTGAGTGAAATATCAAATAGCTGTTAGAAAAAAATATCTAAGGCTTGTTGATTTCAAATGAAAAAAATCCCATTTGCTTATCTAAACTCCTTTAGAGACATGACAACGCCTCAACATTAAAACACAAAAAATCTGACGCATTCCTTCAACCTTCGTCAATGTAATAAGAACGGCAAGAAAGAACGACGTTCCTATAGAATGCCTGAAGCAACACAAACAAGGTTTCCCGCCGTGGAAAATAACCAACATCAATTCTAGAAAAAAAAAGACAGAAAAACAACACAAACTGCGTAGTATTCTGCAAGACTTCTAGAAATTATAACAAACCTTAAATCTCAGGGATGGAATACTATTTTCAAAGGTGGTTCAAAATCTGAAACCAATACCTCCTTCGCAGTTTGCAAAGTCTATCCAAAGTCAACTTAATACTCCGAACAGCACCTTCCCTCGTCTGCGTTTTGGACACCACACCGTTAATACCCATCAACACCTACTTAAACGGGAAAACCCAACAGTTTGCACACCATGTAAATTGAACATATCACACCTACTTGACCAAACACCATGCAATATCTTCTCACAATTGAATAAAAACTTATACAGCAATCGAACACTCTACGATATCCCCAACACATTCAATCGTGACACCATATCAAAAATCCACAACTATTTCACCAAAGCCAACCATTCCATATAATTGTCCTATAATAAAGAATAAGGCTCTATTAAGACAGGGCTGAAAGCCTTAGTTTGCTATTTCCATTTCCATTTGGCATATTCATATTTTTTGCTATAAAAATTCTATGTGTTGTGTTAAAAAAATACAGCTTTCGAAAACATATTCGCTCATGACTCAAATTGAGTGAAATATCATATAGCTGTTAGAAAAAAATCATCTCAGGCTTGTTGATTTCAAATGAAAACAAATCCTCATTTGCTAATCTAAACTCCCTTAGAGACATTTTTTTTTTACAAACTCCTAATCTAAACTCCCTTAGAGACATTTTTTTTACAAACTCCAATCTTCAAAAATAACCTACATCACTTTTAATATTTCCATATTCCATCTACGTATTTGCACTTTTATTAATATTTTGGAAAACGGGTATGTTTGAAAACTTCTATAATTTAGGTTTCTCTTGTACAAAGTAGTCAACAGGGTGTCGGCGTAAAATAAAACTTACAGCTTTCGAAAACATATTCACTCATGACTCAAATTGAGTGAAATATGAAACAGCTGTTAGAAAAATCATCTCAGGCTTGTTGATTTCAAATGAAAAAAAATCCCCATTTGCTAATCTAAACTCCCTTAGAGACATTTTTGTCAAAAAGTTAGTAAAAAAGTTTATGCACAGATTTAATTCACGTTTGAAAAAGCGTTCCAAAAAATTTTCAAAATTTAAATCGCTGCAAGAGACAGAACATTTGTAAGGTGTTCATTCTTCTAAGTAAATTTCCTGAGACTCAAAAACTTCATTATATCAACTCATTGTCGTCGAAAGACGTATATTCCATTAATTGTCATCGAATTCATGAACTGTAGTTGGAATTTCTTTTACATTTGAACTATTATCAATTTTGAAAACCATTTTAACATTTATTTTATAGAAAATAGTCAAATCAAATAATTTCTTCGCTGGTGTGTGTTTTATATGAAATACTTTATTTATTAAGTACATAGTTGGAATTCCAAGAGTGCACTGTATGGATTCATTTAATTTCTATATATTTAGAAGTTGGTTGCAATAGCTTTTAGTATTCTGCTACCAACTTACTTTGTTTTTTCCCGGTATCTCTGATTCCAACCACGTCCACGCCCCCACGGAGGAAAAAGATGACACGACCAAAGAAGAATTCTACGATCTTCTCGAGAAGACGTATGATGAATGCCCGAAGTACGACACTAAGTTTATTCTTGGTGACTTCAACGCCAAAATCGGAAAGGAGGGTAACTTTGGCTCGACGGTCGGAAAGCATAGCCTGCACGACAACACTTCCGGTAACGGACACAGGCTAATCGACTTTGCTGCGGGGCGAAGTGTCATCTTAGCTAGCACATACTTCCCACACCTCAATATACACAAGGGGACCTGGCGGTCTCCTGATCAAAATACCGTCAACCAAATTGATCACATTGCGATTGATAGCAGACATGCCTCCAATGTCATGGATGTCCGCACTTTCCGAGGGGCCAACATAGACTCGGACCACTACCTTGTTGTAGCTAAAGTGCGAATGCGGATCTCCACCAGACCGCAGAATCGAACATCCACTGTGAGAAAGTTTGATGTTGCGAAGTTACAATCGCAAGAGACCGCCACAACCTTTGCCAATCATGTCTCCTCTTATCTCTTGACAAGCCCGGCGCCTGCACCAAACCCAGAGGCCCAGTGGCAACATTGCAAAATGGCCATCAAAACCGCTGCCACGGATGTTTTGGGTTTCATTAGGCGACCACAACGAAACACCTGGTTCGATGATGAGTGCAGGCTCGCACACCTGGCCAAAGACGAAGCCTATCATGCAGTTCTGAATGCCAGAACTAGAGCTGCCAAGAGCGCTTTCCGTGCGGTATACCAGCAAAAGAGGAAAGAGGAACATCGGCTTTTCAGAAGAAAAAAAAGAGAACTGGAAAAACGAATGGTTGAATCTATTGAGGGGTGCTACGGCAGAAGCAATGTTCGAAAGTTCTACCAAAGGGTAAAGCATTCGTCCAAGGGTTACAAAGCCCGAGCGGAAGCATGTAGAGACGAGGGTGGGAACGTCGTTGTAGATACACAGTCGGTGCTGAGAATTTGGAAAGAACACTTCTGCAGACTGTTAAACGGCGAAGACAACCAACTAATCGCTGTCAGGCAGAATGATCCATTCGATTTGGATGATGATGAACAAAATTTCCGTCCTCCCGACCAAGAAGAAGTTCGGATAGCAATATCTAAACTAAAGTCCAACAAGGCTGCTGGAGCTGATGGCCTTACGGCTGAACTCTTCAAAGCAGCGGGAGATGACTTGGTGAGGAGCATACACCAACTCATCTGTACAATCTGGTCGGATGAAAGTATGCCTGACGAATGGAACCTCAGCATTGTGTGCCCTATCCACAAGAAAGGAGATACTCTAAACTGCGCCAACTACAGAGGTATAAGTCTCCTAAATGTCGCCTATAAAATCTTGTCGGCCATTCTGTGTGAACGTCTGAACCCTTTCGCACGTGAACTGATTGGCCCCTATCAGTGTGGTTTCAGGCCCGGTAAGTCAACCGTCGACCAAATTTTCACACTTCGGCAGATTTTGGAAAAGACCCAAGAATTCCAAATCGATACTCACCACCTCTTTATCGATTTTAAAGTCGCCTATGACAGCGTAAACAGGAACGAGCTGTACAGAGCCATGTCGCTTCTTGGCATCCCTGCTAAACTCGTTCGATTGTGCAGGATGACTATGGAGAACTCGCGCTGCTCCGTCAAGGTTGGTAAGAACACCACCGACTCATTTAATGTCGAGAAAGGCTTACGACAGGGTGACGCGCTTTCATGTAACCTCTTCAACATCATTCTTGAGGCAATCGTACGCAACTCGCATGTCAACACCAGCGGTACGATTTTTTTTAGATCCGTTCAATTACTTGGCTATGCTGATGATATTGACATTATTGGAAGAACGAAGCGCGCTGTCAGTGGAGCATTCGCAAGTATTGAAGTGGAAGCGGCTCGAATGGGTCTGGCTGTAAATGAAGATAAAACAAAGTATATGCTGTCCTCGGGTGAAGTAGATCATCACCGTAGGCTCGGACAAAACGTCACAATGGACAGATATAACTTTGAGGTTGTCAAGGACTTTGTCTATTTGGGTTCCACTATAACCTCTCAGAACAACATCAGTGAAGAGATCAGTCGAAGAATCACTCTTGCCAATCGCTGTTTCTTCGGGCTAAGAAGGCATCTTAGTAGTAAAGCCCTCTCTCAAAGGACCAAGGAGACACTATACAAGACCCTTATCATCCCAGTCCTGCTGTATGGGGCAGAAGCGTGGACACTGACACAATCGGATGAATACAGGCTGGGGTGCTTTGAGAGAAAGATTCTTCGGGTGATATTCGGTCCTGTATGTATCAATGGAGTATGGAGGAGAAGATTCAATGACGAACTGTACGGGCTATACAGCGACATTGACTTGGTTAAGAAGCTTAAAATTCAGCGGCTTAGATGGCTGGGTCATGTGGAGCGTATGGACGAAAACGCTCCTGCCCGACGAGTCTTCAATTCCAACCCGGAGGGCCGACGCAGTTCTGGAAGACCCCATCTAAGGTGGCGCGATCAAGTGGTAAACGACCTCAACCAACTTGGTGTGCGCAACTGGAGGCCACTGGCTAGGGACCGGCCTAGCTGGCGAGGAATGTTGGTTGAGGCCGTGGTCCACAATGGACTGTCTGCGCCACCTTAAGTAAGTAAGTAAGTATCTCTGATTCCAACCAGCGTAAGGTTAGCACGTACTTATTATAATTTATTGTTAATAATAAAGAATATTAGGAATTGAATTCAAACTCTTTTATTTAAAATAATATTGGAATTCCAACTACTTACTAAATAAAGTATTTCATATGCGGATGTGGGCTTGTTGGCATATTCAGACAATTGTTAAAAAAAATTAATTTAAATACAGCAATACAGCTCTATAAAAAATTTATTCATTCATGACTCAAATTGAGTGAAATATCAAATAGCTGTTAAAAAAATCATCTTAGACTTGTTGATTTTGCTAATCTAAACTCCCTTAGAGACATTTTTTTTTACAAACTCCCAAACTTCAAAAATTACCTACAACACTTTAAATATTTCCATATTTCATCTATTTGCACTTTTATAAATTTTGGAAAACAGGGGTATGCCTGAAAACTACTATAATTTGGGTTTGTCTTGCAGAAAATATTCAGCAGGGTGTCGGCTAAAAATATACATATTTTACCGAAATGGCCCCGTGAAATAACTCCCCAAGATATAACCCAAAAATTAATATAAAAGTAAAATAGAATATCATAGATTGAGTTCTTTTTAAGTATCTTTTGAACATTGGGTGTTAGTTTTCTAAAATATGGTTTAAGCTTAAATTTGCGAAGATGCGGATGTGTGGTAGAGGTGTGTCCGAGTCGTAGACGAACAAAATTCCAAATTTTTTGTTTGGAAATATCTGTAGTATATACTGGATGGAATTTCTCGGGGTAACATTTCTTGTAGTGGTAGTGGTAAAGGCTCCAGTCGTTTTTGTGTTACTCTGGTCAGATCTAATTTAGAGAATACTTCGAACATATAAACTGTCGAGTTTTTCGCCGAGGTGGCTGCAATGTCAGCCTTTTTGTTTCCCTGGATTGCAACGTGTCCAGGAGTCTACATTAGTTTCATATTTTGTGATGATTTGATGAGTTGTTGTCTGATGTCTGTTATAAGATCGGTTATTGTTTTTAGCGTTTTTGATTGCTTCAAGAACAGATATACAATACTATCAGAACAAAATATAAATTTGAAAATGCTTCTTTTTCCACTTTCATTTGGCATGTTTATATATTGTGTAAAATTAATTTTTTATAATACAAATTCTATGTTTAAAAAAAAAATTTACAGCTTTCTAAAACATATTTACTCATGACTCAAATTAAGTGCAATATCAAACAGCTGTTAGAAAAGAATCATCTCAGGCTTGTTGATTTCGAATGAAAAAAATCCTCATTCGCTAATCTAAACTCCCTTAGAGACATTTTTGTTAACCCAGGTAGGTCATTGCGTGATCCCAACAGATATGTTAACTAAATAAATAAATGAACAATAAATAAATGGTCTTTGTAAAATGTGACCACGACTTTAACAATTTAATCATAAAAGAAAAATATTTGTTTAAAATTATACAGCTTTAAAAAATATTCACTCATGATTTAAATTGGGTTAAATATAAAAAAGCTGTTACATTAAATCAGTATTAGGCTTGTAGATTTCAAATGAAAACAATAAATCCCCATTTAAAAATCTAAACTCCCTAATACACATTTTTATTTTAGAAGATTAGTTTTCCGAGTCCTTAATAAACGAAAACAATAGCAGAAAAATAACACTTCTTCACCAACTTTTTTAAAAACTTCTCATCGCTATCAAACTATGATGAACACAATAGTGGTTAGCATTGTAAGCAAGTATTTCTGAGTCATTTACAATTGTTTCACCGCAGAACCCATTAACGAAATAGTTTGAGCATAGGCTTAACCTATAGAGATAGCTCAAACCGTCGTCAGCCTCATAAGCAGACCTCGTAACTCTCAAACAGTTGCTTACCACGGATAAGAGGTTTACAAGATGTGTTTTTGTTGAAGTTACGAGGTCTGCCATACAACAGAGTAGTCTGTGCTACGAAAAATTTGAATTTGAGTTTATTTAGAGTACAAATTTTTTGGTGTGCTGCGCTCTTATATTGTCTATAAAATGGCATTCAAAGGTCATTTTCGCTAAAAAGTGGAGTTACGAGGTTTGCTTATGAGGCCGAAGTATGTACTTTCTTGTTCGTAATAAAAAAAACTAATCACTAAAAATCAGTTTTTCAAATAATTACGTATTACAGTTTCAAAAAACTTCAAAAACTTTACTCATGTTTCAAATTCAGTGAAGTATCAAGAAGCTGTTAGATAAATCAGTATTAGGCTTGTTGATTTCAAATGAAAAAATCCCCATTTGCTAATCTAAACTCCCTTATACACATTTTTATTTAAAGAGGTCAGTTTTTGGAGATCTGCATAATAATAATATTAATTTAACTATATATGCCTGTAAGACCCAAGGTCGTTTTGAATGCAAACAGCACGGCATTAGTTGGAAGGAATAGAAAGATAGGATAGTAATGAAAGAAAAACTAACAAGAGTTTTTTGAAACTTCTCAAAGCTCTCAAGCAGTGTGCTATAATTAAATCTAGATGATACATGGTAAAAAGTAAAGCTATCCCAGTCGAATTAATAACGACAATTAATCGCTACCATTTTGTAGACGATTGCTTCAAAAATCGAGGCAAAAACACCCTTAAATAAATAGTTTGGGCAAATATGCTTAGCCCCCCGCTAGGAATAACTAAATCCTATAATGTGTGAAATTGGTTTTAAACAATCGACACAATAATCACAAAAAAATTGTTTGGTAAACAATTATACAGCTTAAAAAAAAAAAAAAAACTTTACTCATGTTTCAAATTGAGTGAAATATAAAAAAGCTGTAAAATTAAAACGTCATTAGGCTTGTTGATTTCAAATGAAAAAAATCCCCATTTGCTAATCTAAACTCCCTAATGCACAGGTTTCTCCAAAAACACTTAGGAAATCATCTTAATCGATTAGGCTTCCAGGTATCGATTCGAACAGAAAGAATTATGGTATCCACTATTTTTGTGGAACAAAGTGTATTAGTTTCAGCTAAGAATAGCTGCTAGATCTTAAAAATTAAATGTTTCGAGGAGGGTAAATACATTTAACTTCCAAACATGTCATCACTATGATTGGGAAGTCGAACAAAATTGGGTCAGATAATTCTGTCCGTCTGTCTGTATCAGCAAGTACAGCCTAAACAGCTAATAAAGGGTGTTTTTTAGACGTGTGGTTAACACAGTTCGAGCGCGGCGCGGCTACCACTTGCCCGAAATCATTTTTAAAACATAATGGCAAACACTTATTTTTGTAATAACAATAACTGAATTCTTGGCCATAACATTAAATTATATGCGTTTCCATAATCTCAAACCCCAAGACCACTGTCAAACATAAGAGCAAGTTCGTGCAACCCAATCGTGCACTTTATAAAAATCTCCATCAATCAGTTGATTCACACAATTGTTTCCTAAGTCTTCTTCAAAATCGATTAAGCCGAGCCCCCTTTTTCACACAACTCCGAATCTCCAAACCATAATATGTACTTCCACGAATTATAACTTTCAGGTGAAAGTGAGTGTTATTTTTCTTTTCTTTTCTTCACCAACATCAGTCAGCTAGGCAAGCACAAATTCGGTATAGATACAGATACTAGATCCAGATACCATTTGTTTAAACATTTATCTAGCTTAGCCACGCTATACGCTACTCCAAAAAATTAACTTTTGTTTCAGTCAGTTTTGGTGATTCGTCAGTTGTGGAATACCCTCCTTACTTAATTCATTATTCATTCAGGTGTGGTTAAATAATTTCATTTTATTGGCATAAATGATTTTTGTTGTTGTTGTAAAATGTATGGTGACTACTGCACTTGACCTGCCTTACTTCTGATAAACGTTATTAAATTATTACGTGGCTAAGCACGATTTCACACTGAAATACAAATTAATTGAGATACACTCGTCATTTGTTTATCAAAAGTGCCAAGAGTTACATTTTTATTTGTTTACACAATCAATATAAATTTCGTTGGATATTGACACTTTGCACTTTACGCTTAAAAACGTGTTTTTTTTTTAAATAAGCACTATTCGAATCTTTTTAAGCGTAAATAATCAAGCCTTGGAAATGATAAATGGATTTAAAGAACAAAATTTGAGTATATTTTAAAATGTTGGGGAACATTTGTGTAAACAAATTTTAACGGTGGAGTGCGGAAATAATTTTGTTGTTTAAATAAGTTTTGATGCCAAATTATTAAGCGGCTATCAATAACCTTAACAAGAATTAACACAGTTCGAGCGTTTAAGAAAAAATGAATAGAAAGATAGCAAAGAATTTTTGGTGGTACAGTGGATTGAGATTTGGGTGATATTTTTCTCAGGAGATTCCTACGGGTAGTATAGAGTTTAAAATTGGGCAAATATGGTCTCGAACGCACAACTTTAAGTTAGGTTCATCCACTGTACTCTTGCCACTCACAAGTCGCTACGTATGTTCTGAAATTTGGTAACACCATACCAGTGTGAATATCTCAAATTGACATTAGCTTTATTTGTTGAGCCCTGAAGTCACCCTGGGGTCGCCACAACTCGTTTGTTTAAAAAACCTCAATTGGCCTTAACGAGAACATTAACTGATTTTTGAAATCTGGGTTCGCTCTGAAGTCACTCTGAAGTCGATCTTGGTATTTTGCTGGGGCATGTTAAGGAAACGATTCAGCTGTTGAAGTGACGTTTGCTGTCAAGCATTTCTTGTGCATTTTCTTCTGTATTCGATTTTTTTTAAATTATTATTTCGAAATAAACTAAAAAAATGCATATGAATGAATTTAATTTAATAAAAGAAAATCAGAATCAAACAAATAAAGAAAAATGGAAACTTTCGAATGTGTGCATTGTGACAAATATACAATCAACAGGGCTTACATATGTGTTTTTGACGTGATAACGTCTAATAAATCGGTTCGGAATATATGGGCAGCACGCACGAAAAAATGTCACAGTCACAGTCACGTTATATAGCTACTTTGATAGCATAGAAAGTCGATAAAGTGGGAGGGAAGGGTGTTGGGTGGTTGGTTGGTGGTGGTGGGAGTGTTTGTGGGGCGGGCGGGGGGTAGTGTCGGGAAGAGGAAAAAATGTCAAAAATGGTGGGTGGTTGTAGCTACTTTGGGTGGTGAGACAAAAATTGTCAAAACTAATGGGTTGTTGGTTGGCGGTTGTAGGTGGGTTGATTGGCTGGCAGTTTTGGTGGTGGAGATGGTTGATTTGATGGGGTGCGATGAAAAAGTTGTCAAAAATGGTGCGTGAGTGGAAGATGGTGGCAGGTGGGGTAGGTGGTTGGATTTGGTGTTGGGAGGGGGTGAGGAAAAAATTGTCAAAAATGGTTGGTGGTTGGTTGGTGGCTGTAGGTTTGATGGCAGGTTGGCGGTGTTGGGTGAGTGGCAAGTTGTTGTAGGTGTAATGGGTGGTTGGATTTGAGGGAAGGGGGGGGGGGTGTAGTGGAGGGAATAGTCGAAAATAGTTGTACGGGGGGGGAGGAAAAAGTTGTCAAAAATGGTGGGTGAGTACCATTTGGTTGTAGGTGGAGTAGGTGGTTGAATTTGGTGCATGAGGGGAATTGTCAAAAATAGTGGGGGTGGGTGATTGGTGCTAGTTATGAAGAGCTGGCTTTATTGTGTGTGGGAGGAAAAAAAAAATATTCAAAAATGGTGGGCTGTTGGTTGGTGGTTGTATTTGGGGTGGGTGGTAAGGCAAAAATTGTAAAAAATAATTTGTGGTTGGCTGGTTGATTTGATGAGGGGCGATGAAGAAATTGTCATATAATATAATTCTCAAAAATATTGGGTGGGTAGCAGGTGGTTGTAGGTGGAAAGGGTGGTTGAATTTGGTGTAGGGGCGGGGGGGGGGGGGGGAATTATCAAAAATATTGGGTGGTTGGTAGTGGTAAGGAAGGGGGGATTTATTGTGTGGGGGAGGAGGAAACAATTTTTAAAAACGGTGGGCTGTTGGTTGGTGGTTGTATGTGGGGGTGGTTGGTTGATGTTTGGGTTAAGGGGTAAACAAAAAAAATGGTGGGTGGCTGTAGGTGGGTTGGGTGGCTGAAGGTGGGTTGGGTGGTTGTTGGTTGGAGAGATACCTACACATGAACTGTTTTGTGAACTGGTTATCACGTACAATTATCGTCCGTAAACCTACTTTACAGACAACCATGTTTTTTTTTTTGAGAACTGAAAACACAGGGTTTTTTGACAACTCTTGGAGTTATACGTTTATTTTATTTTCAAAACTCAAAAGGCATCTCGACTGACCAAGAAGTTGACTTTAAGCATTTTTAATGAACTTTGGCGAACAAATCTCTTTATTCATAGCTCTTGAATAGCTTGATTTCCAGATTTCCATCAGCATCTTAGGAAGATAGAAATTCCTTCCAGCTCCCTACGCAGACTTTCCTTACTCTTGTCTTGAAGTTTGCACTTCTTCTTCGCTTCTTTCTGGAAGCTTCTGTACTTTACTTCGGAGGTGCCTTTTCATCTGCATGATCTGAGTTTCACTTTGACCTAGCTTTGTACACCATATGTACTTTCTTAGTTTTCTTTGACTTTGTTGGTAGAATACTTTTGAAATCCCTAGCAGTGATTCGTCATCTCCAAGCAAGCTCGCTGTAGGCAATTCCACATACATTGCCTTTTCACTTCAATCAGGTGGTCGATGCGATGGTGTGACACATATAATTTCAAGTTTTCCTTTGTCCAGATTCAACCACTTGATTCTCCTAGAAAATGTCCATTAAAAAATTCAGTCAGCAGAAGACATTTTTGTTGGGCGATATTTAGAAAAAAATGTTCCACATACGCCCGAGTGTACATATACACATTTATCCCCATCCGAGTCTTAATTTTATTACTGAATGCTATCAGAATTTTCAGATCACCTTTTTTCATTGGAACACGTTATCGAATCACTCAAAGGATTGTCAAGCAAAATGGCTCAATTTTAGGTATACAAATGTGCAAAAAAAAAAACATTCCCTAGCTTTTGTTGGCCTGCCAGTCATGCATCGGAACCAGAGGGTTTATCATTTTAGCTGTTGCCTACTTGTCTCAATTCTTAAGATACGCAACCAAATGATGGTATATGTCTAAGCTAAAAAAAACTCCTTATAGAACCCATCTTAACATAAAAATGCTCAAGAATTTCGCCAGAATTAAAGCTGTGGTAAAGGCCCTAATTACCAGAGATTCAGTGTAAGACATCTACCTCTGAGAATGTAGTCTCGACAGACATCCACACCGACAATAAGGCTTAGTCATTTGTAGACGGCCCACAACCACTGCCTATTTGAAAGTAAGTATGGTTCTGGTTGTGCCTCTTACATTGCTGGAGCTTGGGCTTCATTTTTTGCCTTTTTGGACGACTTTTCTATTTATTTATTTTGAGAGACTGTTTTTAGTGGCTGAAATCTTGTTGCAATAGATGGGGCAACAACAGCTGGATTTTTTCAAAAGATATCCCTAAAATAAAAAGCCATGTAATAACCAGAGTTTCAATTACTTTGTATACTCACACCCAAAATTAATATTTCTCTATTACAGACTTCTCCTCCACCTAATGTCGACGCTGATGCAATAAGCCAAGCGATAACCAGCCAAGGTATTGTCGTTCGTGATCTTAAAGCTAAAAAAGCCGACAAAGTACAAATTGACGGTGAGGTTAAGAAACTGCTCTCACTAAAAGCAAACTACAAAACTGTCACAGGCAACGATTGGAAACCAAATTCTGCATCTGTAGCTGCTTCAACACCTGCTCCAACTGTTTCGACCAGTGGTGATGCCAGTTCGATAGACAAACGTATTGCAGAACAAGGTGTTATCGTCAGAGATCTTAAAGCAACAAAAGCTCCCAAAGCTGACATAGATACCCAAGTAAAAGTACTGTTATCCCTTAAAGGTCAGTACAAGGAACTCACTGGAAAAGATTGGAAACCAGAAGCTGCCACACCAGCAACTGCAACATCACAAAGTGCCCAACCAGCATCCGAAACGGAAGCTCTTCTTAACAAAATTACAGACCAAGGTGCCAAGGTGCGTCAACTTAAATCAGACAAAGCTGCCAAACCGGCAGTAGATGCTGAAATTAAAGTCCTGCTTGAACTTAAGGCCGAATACAAGAAATTAACAGGTTCAGATTGGACACCAGCTGCTGCAGCTGCTCTTGTCGTTCCAAAGAAAGAATCATCTCCCATTGGCGATAACAGCGTAGCATTAACTATAATACTCGATAAAATTGCAAAACAAGGTGAGAAAGTGCGCGATTTGAAGTCCCAAAAAGCCGCAAAGCCAGCAGTTGATGCTGAAGTTCAATTGCTATTAGCTCTGAAAGCCGACTACAAGAGTCTTACAGGGTCGGATTGGAAACCTGGTACAACAGCGCCTGCATCAACATCTGCGGCGGCAGCAAAAGAAGCTTCACCTGTCAAAACTGACCTTTCAATCATAAATGACAAAATCAAAGAACAAGGAGATAAAATTCGAAAGCTAAAATCTGAAAAGGCACCGAAAGCTTCAATCGACCCAGAAGTGAAGGCATTATTAGCTCTCAAGGCTGAATACAAGAGTGCTACAGGCAAAGACTGGACTCCTGACGCTCAAGTTGAACCGCCAAAGCAAGCTGCTGTAGTTATGACAGACGAGAAAGAACAGCTTACCAAACAAATTAACGAGCAGGGTGACAAAGTGAGGGCAGCTAAGGGTAGCCATGCAGCCAAGGAAGTCATCGATGCCGAAGTTAAGCTGCTATTGGAGCTCAAGTCTAAGTACAAGGAAGTTACTGGAACTGATTTTCCCGTAGCAGCTCGTGGAAGCAGCAAAAAATCAGGCGAAAAGAAAGAATCCACTCCAAAGCCAGCCAAGTCATCAAAAAAAGAATCTCCCAAGCCTGAAAGTGCAACAGGAGCTGTAAAGAAACAGACTCGTCTGGGCTTGGAAGCAACGAAAGAAGATAACCTTCCTGATTGGTATTCACAAGTCATTACAAAGGGAGAACTTATTGAGTACTACGATGTGTCAGGGTGTTACATCCTCAGACATTGGTCCTTTGCCATTTGGAAGTTCATTCGAAACTGGTTTGATGCTGAAATCACCAAAATGGGAGTCAAGGAGTGCTACTTCCCCATTTTTGTTTCTAAAGCTGCTTTGGAAAGAGAAAAGGATCATATCGCTGATTTTGCACCCGAAGTTGCCTGGGTTACTAAATCTGGTGAGTCAGATCTTGCCGAACCAATTGCCGTGCGCCCTACCTCCGAAACAGTTATGTACCCTGCCTATGCCAAATGGATTCAATCCTATCGCGACCTTCCAATCCGACTGAATCAATGGAACAATGTTGTGGTAAGTTAACGTAATCTTGTATTGTAAATAGGTCCTCAGTTTTGTTTTGATTTAAATCTTGTAGAGATGGGAATTCAAGCATCCACAGCCGTTCCTCCGAACTCGAGAATTCCTATGGCAAGAAGGCCACACCGCCTTTGCAACCAAGGAGGAAGCGGACAAAGAGGTCCTACAAATCCTCGACCTTTACGCCCATGTATACACAAATCTGCTCGCCATTCCTGTGGTGAAGGGTCGCAAGACCGAAAAGGAGAAGTTCGCTGGTGGAGATTATACCACCACCGTTGAAGCTTTCATTTCGGCAAGTGGGCGTGCTATCCAAGGAGCAACCAGCCATCATTTGGGACAAAACTTCTCCAAAATGTTTGATATTGTCTATGAAGATCCAGAAACACAGAAGAAACAATTTGTGTTCCAGAACTCGTGGGGCATGACAACACGAACGATCGGAGTTATGATCATGGTTCATGCTGACAATCAAGGACTTGTCCTTCCACCTCATGTGGCGTGCATTCAAGCAATAATCGTTCCATGCGGTATCACAGTGAATACAAAAGATGATGAACGTGAACAACTGTTGCAAAGCTGCAAAAGCCTAGAGAAATTGTTGAACTCCAATGGAATTCGATGTGAGGGTGATTATCGGGATAATTATTCACCAGGATGGAAATTCAATCACTGGGAACTCAAAGGTGTGCCAATTCGCATTGAAATTGGTCCAAAAGACATGAAATCCAATCAATTGGTAGCAGTGCGTCGAGACACTGGCGAAAAATTAATCCTCTCTTGTGAAAATGCCGAGCAGAAGATAAACCAACTTTTGGAAACCATTCACGAGAGTATGTTTGCTAAGGCTAAGGCCGATCTCACTCAACATACCAAGGTGACGAAGAATTGGGGTGATTTCTGTAAGTTCCTCGATCAGAAGAACATCCTGCTGACGCCATTCTGTGGTGAGACCAGTTGTGAGGATCAGATTAAGGCTGATAGTGCGAGGTAAGTTTGCTAAAAGGTCTTAATTCCAAGCATACGTATTGATTGTTGTTATTGAAAATTTTTAGGGATGAAGAAGCTGAGCCTGGTGCTCCAGCTATGGGTGCAAAATCTCTTTGTATACCATTCGATCAGCCAGCTGCTATAACTTCCGCAGACAAATGCATCCATCCCAGTTGTAGCAAGAACCCCAAGTACTATTGTTTGTTCGGAAGGAGTTATTAAGAGGATTCTTCATAATTTTGATCGGTTTTTTTATTTGCACTTTTGAGATTAGACTTTGTTTCTTTTTTTTTTCTGTTAACAATAATGATTTGTATTTAGCTCTTTTTTAAATTATTTATACGCAATAATCAATAAATTCGTTGAGTTTTCGACCCTCTTTTAAAGTATGTCCAATTAATTGATTTTTTTTTATTAAAACAAAAATTAAGGTAACAATTGTGAGACCTTTCACTATCAGGTGCTCTTCTCTCTAATGTACAAATGAGTCGTATGCCTTCTATAGAAGTGGGCAAATGCCCACGTTATGAGAGCAAATGTTCAATATGGCCATTGTTTTACGAAAGTACTGTACTATTTATAATCCTTAATTCACTATTAGTGGTCCTACTTCACATTTCAATGTAAGAGGTTCACTGGGCCCACCGTTTGTTGTTTCGAAGTTCCAAGGGGATCGTACCAGAAAGCGAAAAGGCTAAATTAACTCTAATCAACATGGAAGTGACCTACTTCTTATTTTAAATTGTAACTGGATAACAGTCGGATTGATCGTGGATATTTTGGACCACTGGATCGTTAGCTGTTGAAAAGAAATGCCATACAAATTGGGTGAGTAAAGTTTCGGCTATTTAAATTTATTATATGTGTGGCTTTTTAATTGGCGTCAGATTCTCCACAAAAACTGACTGGGAAGGCAGATTTGTAACAAATACATAGTTTCGACGTAAAAACTTTGTTTGCATTTTTCAAGCAGCAGAATTGATGCTAATTAAGAAAGCATTCTAAGTTTTTGTTTAGCAATGTCTGGTCTGGACGCATGGGCTTACCCTAAAAAAAAACTATCATGACTACTGTGTTTGAGTTTACGGGCATAGTTTATGAGTTCGCCCTTCATAGCTGACTTAAGGAAGAAATATCAAAATAATTGCATTATATATAGGTTCACTTATGAGAGAACCTATGCAGTAAAGAGAGAAAAGAAAATAGTTCATCGTTTACTTTGCAATTTCAGAGTCAGATCTAAATTCAAATCGCTTGGTAAAAACTTTTTGTTGTTAGTTCTAATGACCTTTTGCAATTAAAGCGGTTTTAAAAAATAGCGATCGCGTAGGAAATTTGCCTTTGCTTACTTAGAGGCCATGCTTTAATCTTGCCCCTACAACCCCGTGCAGGAATCTAAGCCGTTCTTTGTCTGACCTAGTAATCTGCCTAGTTTGGCATAACTACTTGGGAATGGTCGAAATACGTTTTCGAACATGGGATGTCTAATTTTTTGCCAATTGACGAGTCATCATCACTTCTCGTACCAAATAATGCGGCTGACTTTAACACTACAAATTGGCAGGAAAGAATAAGCGTATTGCACCGTAACGCTGCCATCTTCAACAACGAACTAATGTCTGATGTTAAGTTTATTGTGGGATCTGATGGTGAGTCATAATCACATGCACGAATGCGAATATAAGTTTCTGTAAAGCTCTTAGAGTATTCCAATTTAAATATTTTTGAAACAAAAATATCAAATACTTTGTACATTCTCATTTCTTTTTAGATAATATTCAGACTATTCCTGCACACAAATTCATACTTGCAACAGGAAGTGCAGTATTTCATGCAATGTTTTATGGAGAATTAGCCGAGACTAAAGTGGAGATCAAGGTTATCGATGTCGATCCATCAGCTTTTCTTGCATTGTTGAGGTAAGTCACGTTTAAGCTCATGTTTCACACCAAGCTGAAGAGTTATTTAAATTATTTTGATTATCAGTTTTGGAACTAAAAATTTAACTATTTATTTTAAGTTAGAACATTCCTGCTAACATAGCTTGCACCTGATTTTAAATTATCTAAAAAAGATTGTGATAACTAGTATCAAATGTGAAGGTTGTATCCATCTGATACGCGGATTTTCATTTTACATTTAGAGAACATGTTTAAACCCCTACCGTCACAACTCCTCGCCGCAAAGCCTGGTATGAGTTTTATCTGCGCGTTTCCGACAGGGGTCAAGATTCTACTCTCTTTGACGAGCGTGAGTCCGGTCAAACGTGTCAGCAACGATCCCGCCGACAAGCAAGGAAACCCCAACAATGACCTATTTCCCCGAATGGATTTATGATCTGTACTGCACTCCCATTTTCAGGACTATTTTAAATCATCATATTGACCCTTTCGTCATCAATCAGAAAATAAAAAGAAAACGCTTCTTGTTTTGATTCTGTACGCAGATTGAGATCTGCACTCATTTTTTCTGGACCAGAACACATAATCTGATTTGTTACCTCAACTGGAAGGGGACATCAACTATATTTTGATACACTGATAGAGTTCTGTTATACGAGGTATATATTCTACCAAAGAGCCTCTACACTGTATGAACATCTCGCCAAAAAAAACTCTACACTCTCGCTTTTTGTGGTGTCTACACTTGCCTAGCTAAGTTTGAACTAAAGGCAAGAATAAGGAATTCCAAATCGTACAAATAATCCCCCCTATCAAGGTAACCGATCGGAGAGAAAAATCTTCGGAGTCGGACGAAATGTACGAATTTTGTATCATGGTAACCGTTCCGATAGATCAATCGGACATTATTCCGAAAAAAAAATCACAGCGACGCACATTGAATTCATGCGTTACATCGAGTCTATTTGATTTGTGTTTCTTTCAATTGTCTCCGACAGCAAATCATATGCGGAACTTTGTCCGACGGTAATAAAAAGTACATAATTTAAAAATTACTTTCAATGACATTTTTCTGGAAAACACATTCTAATTGCTAAGCTTTTGCTTCCTTAATTTTAATTTTTGAATTCCTATCGACTAAAAGCTCTTTTTAAAAAATTCTTTAAGCTCAAACTTCAATGAGCTTTTTTTGAGTGGTTAATTTTATTTTTTTTAGATATTTGTATTGTGATGAAATTCGATTGGAAATTGAAAACACTCTATCAACGCTATATGCTGCCAAGAAATACATTGTGCCGCATTTAGCAGAGGCGTGCCGTTTTTATTTGCAAAAAAATTTTGACCACACAAAATGTCTGTCCTATTCTCATTCAATCTAGCCTACTTGAAGAGCAGAAGCTAGTACAGAGTTGCTGGGAAATTATTGATGCACAGGTAAACTCAAAGAAACGCAATAAGTAAGTGTCTTATTAAAACTAATCTCCTACTCCTTAGACTAATATCGTTATAAAATCTGAAGCCTTCCTAGACATCGATTTAGGCACTGTGAAATCGATTCTATCACGAGAAACGCTGAGCTGTGATGAGATTCATCTTCTTGAAGGTGTGTTGAATTGGGCCGAAAATGCATGCAATAAGATACAAACGGATGCTACACTTCAAAACAAAATATCTGTTGTAGGTTCGGCTTTGTATTTAATTCGCATTCCAACAATGACACTGCAGGTATTTACCGATGCTGTTGTTCAGGCGGGTATACTAACTCTTTCAGAAGCAAACGATATATATTCTCACTTTGCGTCTAAAGTTGAACCAATTTGGAATTTTTTAACAGCGAAACGTGCTGGTCCAACAGCCCAAATATGCAAAAGTGTCCTTTGGTCTCATTCTCACTTAAACAAATGGTTCTGCCGTGGGTATAATTGTTACTCAGTTCAATTCAGTGTAGACAAAAGGATTTTTATCATTGGATTTGGCATATTGGGAATATTCATTGAAGACGGCAACTACAATGTGAAAATTGCACTGAAGCGGCAGGATAGGATCATCGCTGAACGGAGTGCTATTCTTGTCTCGAATGCTCTGAGCAAAAACTTTAATGTTTCCTTCCAAAATGCAGTTCGTATTGATCCTGAAATTAAGTACACAGCGTCCTTGTTTGTCAATAGTAATAAGGTGAGCTTTTTCGGTATGAATAATTGTCCAAAGCTGGACTTGGGAAATGTAACATTTCAGTTCTTTCCCCCGGATGTAAGTGCGAAAACGGGTTATCTTCAAGATACACATATGCATATACCTGAATTGATATTCTATGGTCCACCCAGCAGCCATTCACTATTGAAAGGTGTGATTACCCTAAAGAAATAAAGAAGACCATGTTGTGAACTTTAATATCATATTCCAAAGAAGACGTTATTCCTATGAGTGGTTACAATTTAAATATAAAGACTTTATTTTAACAATGTTCATTCCATTATTATACATTAAATCATGAAATATAAAAATAAATGGAACAATATGAATTTTAATACATTTTGTATTTAGTTGTGTCCACCGTTTCAGACTGGGTTAAGAGCTTAAACCTAAAGCTCCTGCTTTATAGTTTCCAAGAAGACTCTGGCTGCTGAAATTGAAATTGTAATGTTTTACGTTAGCAACCTAAAGTTTTAAGTATGGCCCAGACTGAGACGATAGGAAACCGCAATGTCTTCAGAAATTGAATTCTTTGATGTCTTAAAAACAAATATAATTACAAAACCAAGGCAAGTTGGGGTTTTAACATGGTCGGCGGTTTAGTGTGGCTTTGAATCCTTTGAGTGCTGGTCAACAAGATTGCAAGTAAAAGATGAACATTGTTTTGGATTGGTCAATTAATATTCCTATGCAATATCCTCCCATCTCCCGTTCCCTTAACAGAGAATCCCATTTTGTTTGGGGAGTTCTTTAATCTTAAAATATCTTATCATAGAACAGGAAGGGTTTTGCTTAATTGATTTGTGAAGATAATAGTTTTGGCGTTTAAAATCTCATTCATTTGTAACAGAAATTGGACGACTTAATATGAGTCATCTTGGGCAATGTTTGATAAAATTTTATTTTTAAATCTCAACCACACAGCAACGCTCAAAATGAAGCCTTTCTATGAGTTTAAAAGACAAAGACTGAATCTAACGAAAGCTTTTTCGAAGAAGCTTTCTCCTAGCAGATACGCAGAAGGTGCAAAAGCAGTTGTTGTTGTTCCCAATTCGTGAGATATATTCTCTTCTCACTGCAAAAGTTAGGATGTGTGTTCAATTTCCGAACTCGTTGTGGAAAATATAATTCGATTTCGAAAATTCGAACATACGCTTTTAGTTTTTCAAGTTTCTTGTTTGGTTAAGTTAGTCGCATTCGCGATCATTAGATACTACCGTACATGAAATTTTGTTTTCTTAAAACATAGAACGACAAAACTTGAATATAGTTTCTCGTAAAATAATTAAAACAGACTTAACAAAAATGTCTCAACCACCTTTGGCAAAGCGTCGCAAAGTATCATTGGCGGGACAAAAAATGGCGGAACTTTCTCTCCTTTTAAAGTTAACGGAGCAACATCGCTTATCGGTAATGGGACCAGATTCATACCAATACAATCTAAAAGATAACACAGCAGGTGAGATCAATTTTTGTGTTAGTGTTGAGACGCTTTCAAATAATTCATATATGTATGTAAGTTGGAAGTTTGCATAAGTACTACACAATACACATACGTATGTTGTTCGAATTAAAAAAATGGCTCAAAATATAGCACTGGAAGCTTTTAATAGCTTTTCTCAAAAGCTTTTCAGCATCCATCAAACTAAATTGCCTTTCCAAAAGAGTAATGTGGAATGTGGAATCTGCATGCTGAATTGCAGATCTGCTATAGTTTCTTGTACTCTCTCAGTTTTTAGAACTTAATAAAAAACTACTTTGAAGATAGTTTTCGAATTTGTTTTGTAGTGCTCTAATAAGTATCAAGTAGAAATTTCCCTGTCGCACGTACTTGCTTCTATTTGAAAGCCTCTTTGTTAAGCCAACAAAAAAAAAAAATAGGCATTCAGTTTTACTTGAGACATACTTTCTTCGGTGGTTTTTAATTTGGTCGAAAACCGTTCAGTCATTAGAAACAAAAAATCAATGAATGCAACTCAGTTTGTGTGGGAGATATAATAATATTCTTTAAAATGCTAATCATTTGATCGCTTTTATAAAAGTGTACACTCTGCACACTTACTTATCAGATCATTGTGTACAGAATCCGTAGTATTCTCATGATCGCGTTTGATTGTTTTGCTCCCTGGGTGCACCAGAATTTAATGTTAACTGCGTGAGCGCAATGGTGTAGCTGCAGTAGTAATACGTAGCGCTGTCAAAGTTAAATAAACCTCATTCGTATTGCACGGCTGAAGTTGCAGACGCACACACTCCAACTTCACGAACGTGGTTGCACTTCCTCTTAATTTAGGGTAAGTGCATACCATACAGGAAAACTTTTTTGTTTGTTGCTTGAATTATTTGTTGTAAAGGGTAATAAATAAGGAGTATTTTGTCTATTCAAAACAGTTTCGAGATTTCTATAAATTCCAAAGTTACAAACTTTTTCACGTGGCTCCAAGCCCTTAAAAATAAAATTAGTAAAAAAAAAAGTCTCAAGTTCACAGTTACAAGTTGTATTCACTAAAAGGCCTCGGTAGACGTACACTAGCTTAATAAAAAAAAAATAAAAATATTATATAATCGCCATCCAATATGTTTTTTCCACGATATATTATTAATGGGGGCTTTGGACCGTTTGCAATGCATGCCATTTGAACCGTTATGTCCCCCCCCTTCCAGGTCCACTTATTTCCTAGTATAATTCCTCATTTTAGTCTGTAAGAATTAAAATAAATAATACATTAAATCAAAGCTACTCAGATGTAAGAATACTAGGGGTAAGTGCATATTCAAAAATGCACTTACCTATGGCTTCAGTTATGCACTTCCCCCTACACAGTAATTTGATGGGGCAAGTGCATACCGTGGTCAAAAACGTATCTATAAAAGTAAATCACCAAAACTGAATACGTGATCATATTGAACAACATTTACACACAGCTAACTTTTTGCAGGCGACCAAAAACAAACTGATTTTTAAAAGTCAAAAATAAATAAAGAAAAACATGTCAGTTCTGCCAAATGTTTTGTTTTATAAAGATAACATATATAGCGTCCGTGTTCATAAATAAAACTTTTTTTCAATTAAACTGTAGCTTTGTCGGGCCGGGTATGTACTTATTCCGGATATGCACTAACCCCACCTTACCTTATCGTTTTGTCTTCTGTACATGATAAAATCCTTAAGATAGCGCCTTCCAATTTTCATTTTTGATTCGTTCTCCGCATTTACGTCACGAACACACCTGAAGTTTTCGTCTTCACGTTTTCGCCTTCCCGTAACTTTTGTTTCGTTCTACTCTCTATCTATACCATCTACACCACAGACCATACACAGACCGCCAACTCGTACTACCCTTGCCTGAAACACCCTCGAAATATTTTTTCCTGTCTATGAATACGTGTACATCTCTCTCTGTGCATTTTGTAATGGCAACTATACCTGCGTATGCCATTTATTTTTTAGGTGTGTTTGCTGAATGGGTTTTAAAAGCAAGAGAGAGCGTCACACTCTCAAAATAAATGGCATATCAGCTGATTTTTAGCTTGTAGGCAAAAAGAGAGACCATATGGTGAGTTGGCGGTCTGTATCTTCTTGGTCCGTGATCTACACATTGACATATTATAATATACATGTATATAGTATGTCAATGTTGTTATGCGCTCTACGTCACGTCCATACCATGGAGTTGGACGTTTTTCATTGTATCACGCGCAATTCCATATCTTTATTTGTTGTATCATGCCATTAACGAACGAAAAAGTACATTGAGTCCAAATGGCATCAAGATTCCTCAATTGTTTGTATGGGAATCGCTCAATGAATGCAGTTACATTGATTTTTTTTTCATTATAAAGAAATTGTCAGTTATTTTGAATTTTGAATTTAACAGCTGATACCCAAGGGCACAGACTTAATACTCGCTAAGTCAAACTCACGTACTAGACTCCGCATACGGGTCCAAATACGGAGCCGAAAAACGACGTTTGTCGGCTCCATTTAGTACGTAAATTAGAATTCCCACTGACTCACTTGCGAGAGAGAGAGAGAGAGAGAGAGAGAGAGAGAGAGAGAGAGAGCGAGCTCGTCCCACTCAGCGAAAAATATTAACCCAAAAGTTACTTGAAAACAAAAATGTAATGTCTGCATGTCCTTTAATGTTTTCCCCAATTCTTTCGTCATTTTGTCTTGCGCAATTTATTTTGTAATGTTCACTTTTATTCTTATTACATTTTACCTTTTTTCTATCTTTATTTAAAATTTTTGTTTAACTTTTTATAGGCGCGAATTTTTCTTTGTGCTGTCGGTCGTCTCTAATGCAAACCAAAAAGTAAACATATACATAGATAAAAGGCTCCTGCTCTTCCCCTCCCTCTCTCTCTCTCTCTCTCTCTCTCTCTCTCTCTCTCTCTCTCTCTCTCTCTCTCTCTCTCTCTCTCTCTCTCAATCTATTAAAAAAGAAAAAATATTCGATTCTCGAATCTCTTTCTTAATTTTGTAAGTCATGCATGCAATTTTATGAGAGGCCTCGTAAAACGCTGACTCAGGCCGTAAATTATGACTTCAGTGATTTTGCTTGAAGGGTTATTGGTCCGTATTTCACCGAAAAAATCCCCGAAAACTTAGGCTGTGTGTCAATTGCGTTAAAATGCTTCCTAAATTTGATGCCCTAGCTAAATTTTGACGTTTGCAACGAAATGGACACAATTTTAGCTTTTTGTTGTGTGAATTGGATTAAAAGGGGTATTTTTCATCTATTTTTTGCCTTTATTTCCCACTTGAACCTCAAAATTTTCCTACAGAAAACATTGTGTCTTGATGGAGTATATTAGTTTTTTTATACAAAAGACAGCTTAAAAAAAATACTAATATAAAAATTAACTCATATTAGTTATATTTGTACATATATTTTTATTTGATTTTTCACGAACAATTTTATTTTATAAAACAACAATCCCAAATCTCTGCAAAATATTCTTCATCTCAGATAATTTATTTACTAGTAGTCTGTCAAAACTTGTTTTTACAAAAGTGCTTTCAGAAAAATAATAATTTGAAAACATAAACAATCAATTCGGTTTGCAAAATAAACAATAATTAGAGGAATTATTTCATAATCAGTTGTATTTTGTAACACCGCACCATAGTGCGAACAGCGCCTTACTAATGATAAAAAAGTAACGAGTACTAAACCGCAGCCGCCATCAATATTTGGAACAAAAAATAATTTGTGTGGACTGTGTATTCGGTAATTCATCTTAAGTTCCACACGCGATTTCTCCCTCGATTTGTGATTTTATTAATTTAGTGGAAAAAAATCTTCAAAAATTACACGTTTTCTTCAAACAAATACAATAAAAAAGGCTTTAATACTTAACTTAAATAAACAAAGCATAATTATAAATTCGCAATAGTTATGGGAAAGAAAGATAAAAGCTTTAATATTGGAGATTTGGTGTTTGCTAAAGTTAAAGGCTATCCACCATGGCCGGCCAAAATAACAAAAACCAACAATAAAAAATACAGCGTGTACTTCTACGGCACTGGCGAGACGGCCAACATAAAAATTGAAGATCTTTTCAATTATAAGGAAAACAAGAAAAAGTTTGCCACCGATAAAAATCTAAAACGTGGTCATTTTCGCGAGGCCATTGCACAAATAGAAGCCGCCCTCGAAGGTGAGGATTCGGCGCCAATAAATTTAGAAGAATTCGACGCCAGTGCGATACTCCCAGCATCAGACGCTACTGCAAATGATACAACAATTGCAACCGATTTGGATGAGACGAACCAGATGGAAGACACTGTTGCTGAGGAGGCAGATGAGACAGCTGCTACACAGGCCGAGGAGACTATCGATGAAATAGCTGCCGAAGTTGCAGAGGAAGTTCCAGTGGTGCCAGCGGTTGCTGCTGCTGCTGCTGCGGCTGCTGTTGTCGACGTGAAACCACTTGTCGAAGAATCTATAACTTCTTCCACATCCCCCGCAACTGAAGCTGCTAAGAGCACACCAGAAACTGAAATGGTTAGTCGGAGTGGGCGAAAGATTAAGCCCAAGCGCTACATGGACGAGGAGGAGCTGCCACAGAATCCTTCGAAGCGCGTCAAAGCGGAAAGTAAGTACTTGCCTTTTTTCATGTAAGGTTTGTTTAGGGAAAACAAATTAATGGTGCTAGTATCGCATTGACTCGAAGATTGGTCCTGGTCCGGGACTACTCAGTTTCACCATTAAAGTCAGGATACTTAGTCTGTAAGCCTACGTCGATTGCATCCAATGTTACAAAAAAAAATTTATAGAAATTCACACATCTCGGTACTCGGTAAATGTATTTTTTCTATTCTTTATTGCCAAATCCTGCATTCGTGAATGGTAAAAATTAATTGATTTTTCGATTCGCTCCCTAAAGCACCTAACGTTCAAGCCAAGGCTGCTGTCTTTCGTATTCCTTTTAAGAGCCACATTATTTTTGTTTCTCAAAGAGGACTATGAAAGCTATCTCCGCAGATATGCGCCATGAACCCGATTAGTTAAAGTGAAACCGTGAGTCTTGGCGGATTAGAGATGGTTTCATACGATCGGTTATTTTGTCACTGCAGTCATAGGGGCCGGGATGGGTTATGTTAAGCATTAAGTTCGCAGTTTATTCATTCAAAGCTCAGTTTCTGTTGTCAGACTGCCCTCCACTGTGGGAATGTTTTAAGTATTTAAGTTTTCTGCAGCTTTAACTTTCTTTGCAAGGTATCTTGGCCATTTATCACATTGTTTTGAATGTGTCAATGGACGTCATCATAAGCATCATGCGCATAGCTTCAGAATCGATTTATATTTTCTTTGTCTTTTGTTTTAAGCGGCTCGGGGTCGGCAGAGAATTATTTTAGAACCCTTCCTGCAGACTCGACGTATGTATAAACCAATGGTTGAGACTTTAAGTTATTAGGCATTGTCTCCGCTTGGAACCGTAGCAAACAATTTGATTGAGCTGACATTATTTTTTTTTGCGTTTATGTTGGAATGTTGAATGATTTAATTTATTTAGGGATAAGCGCACTGCGACCTTAAAGATCTATTGTGTCCCCTTATAGCGCTTCCTTCAACTTGGTTTCTGTGAGAAAGGTAAGTATTTGAGGTATTTTGTTAAAAAAGGTAACCTGCCCTTCTCTGTCTGATAACTCTCCAGGTGTTTTAGTCTTTTGTGCATTTGTGCACCGCATCTACCTAATATGTAGTCCGGTGTTTCCTCTTCTTTATCGCAGAATCTGCATACTGTGCTGCTTGATAGCCCTAGGATGATTAAGTGTCTTTTTAGTTTGCAGTGCCCTGTGATGATTCGTAGACTGTTTCTATTTAAGTGAATGAAGGCTCTAAATCGTTCTTGGTTGTAGTTTCCCAGTAACATTTTTGCCTATCCTAGCTTGGGGCAGTCTTTCCAATGGTTGGATCTCTTAGTCTCCTCGTTTGTTTTGATTCTCTTTTTGATCACGATCTCTCCAAAACCGCAGTAGGATTCTGGTCCAATAAAGGGCGTTGTTGCTTGGTATCCAGTGAAGGGTGACTGTGTTTTTCTTGCCAAAACTGTTGAATTTTTCTAGGCATAGATACCAGTTTGGAACTGATACTGTATGAGCTAAGGGCTTTAAGTGCTGCTTGACTGTCCGACATTATTGCAATGTTTTACTTGCGATAGTTCCTGTTTAAGTTTATGAAATGTTACAAGAGTCTGTGAATGAACAACGGGGTTTCCAGAATATCCACTTAACAAAATCTGAGTTGAATATTAGCTCGGATTTATCTTAACTCATGTGAGTGTCCTACAATTTAGTAGTCCTAGTAATGCTGGCAAAGTCTAGGGCCAAGAATAAGGTTCAATTATTTTTGTTTCCTATTAGTTAGTAGTTTTATTGGGAGTGTTCTTAATAGTTCATTTTTTAAAAGGCTTCCATAGTTAAGATCGAGCCAAAAAACCGTTCACCGGTAATTATGAAGCTTTAAAAAAGTATAACTTAGAATTGTGTCTTGAAACCATTTGACAACATAAATAAAAAAGAAATAGACCACAAATTTAAAGATCATACAATTGACTTTATTAAAACTTTAAAAGAACAACCCTATTATTTCAATAAATTAATGTATGTGTAATGTAAAGTTCAACGGCTTAAATTTTAGTTTTATTCTACCCTCGTGGACCGTGTGAAGATCATAGTAATTTTCGAAAACCTTCTCGAAACTTGTCGAAAAATAAGAACAAAATGGTTGCGCATTGAACGATGACTTCCGCTAAAGTGTATGTAAAAAATGGTTTCGTTAAACCTGAGTGCAGCCAGGCAAAAAGGTGACAAGTGGTTGTGTTCAATGCACTTAGGTAAATGCATTTAGTGCATCGTATTTATTTTCTGACAAATTGCTCAAAACTGATGCCGAATGTAAAAACTAATCAATTTATAAGAAAAGGCGATACCATATAAAAATCTTTCGTTTAATAAACATGACGATTCAGGGGCCAGCTATAGCCTTCATTAGAATGGTTCGATGAAACACTGATCACTGGTAGGTAGGTAGGTAGGTAATGGTCAGATCAGGAGTACGTGTTATATTTCCAAACGATTGTCTTCGATTTCGTTCAGTGAAATGAAAGTTGGATTCAAGAAATTGAATATTTTTTTCTTCAATAAATTCTCATATTCTTCAATTCATAAGCTTTGTTCTAAAACTGTTGGAAACCAATTCTGTTTGATAGAAAATAAAATAAATACATTTTTGGCACAACGGCTCCAAGCGGGCCGGGGCCTGTGGCTTACATTTTCAACCATTTCTGTGTGTGCGTTGATGTTCTGCAGAAATGGAAGGGACCTAACAGAAAAGCACTTGCCATGACATTTATTACTCTTGGAGAATTTTTCCCTTTCTCGCAAGAGGCAGTACCCCAGAAAAGAACTTTGGTGGAGTCAGGGATCGAACCGAGAATCTTTGGCGTGGCAGTCCGACACACTAACCACTACGCCACGGAGTACTACATTTTGATAGATTGTCTTGAAATGGAAAAACATAATTTTTAAAGATAGCTTTGACTGTAATCAACAAGATCCCGCAGGCATATGAGAAACCAGACATTGAAAACATATCGTAAGCTTTGTTGGTTTAAGATAAGTTTCTGAGACTTAGATTGTTCCTTTGAGTTTATTTTCACAGGACCGGCAGATTGGATTGGTATGCGTCTATTAATAAAATACACTTGACATTTAGCGACGATGACTGTAAAACATGTTCCTTCTGGATCATAGGGCGGTATTCACTGCAAGATACCTAAGCTGTGCCCACGACTTATCTGAGACTTATTTGCTTTCCGTTGAAACTCATTTTTTGTCTTCCTCGCTTTTCACGTTGAGGAATGAGGATTAAATGTTATGTTGTCATCAGACTTAAGCGGTGTATGGCCAATTCAGCGGCACTTACCTCCTTAATGTCAGAATACACTTTTTGTTGCCCAGTTCTTAGCAAAAGAAGATTGTTTGAAACGGTAAAAAAACTTGCAACCTACTCAAGATGTTTGCAGAGCATTTTCACTTTGGATTCAATGAGTTTCAAACTTAGTAGGGAAGAGATGTTTTTCTAGAGTCCTACACTGGAGAAAGAATTCCGAATCGACTACGGGCTTTATTTATTTTTTCGCTAATGTTCAGGTCTGGTTCACCATCGATTGAGAGTTGATAACTTTGAAGACAGTTAAACTGAGTGGCCTTTTGTCTCTTGTTACTTGCTGTTCTTGGTTCCGGCTGGTACGCGTTATTTTTGCCTATTTTTAGTATGTTTTGTGTTGTCATTATGTTTACTAGGAAACACTTTTATTTTTGGTAAACGAAGTACGTCTTCTATTTCCACAAAACTTAATCCTTTGGCAAATGGCTGTGGTTGGCCATACATTACCCAAATGCTTGCTTTATCTGTGCCAAGCCGCGTCGATGTAATGAACTAACCAATGCCACACAGCTAATTTGAAAAAAAAAAAAAAAAAAAAAACTTGAAACCTGAGCACTCTGTAAGTATTTAACCTAAATTTCGAGTTTAAGGAATAGTTTCAAAGTTGTAATAATAATTTAGCTTGGAAAAATACTTTCCGTTTTTCTTTAATCGCATTGTAATGTTTTATTGTTGTCTCGGGTACCATTTCTTTCTATATTACGAATGTAATGTGAAAATTTGAAAGTTAATCTATGTAGGTATTTTACTGGGCGAGTTGATGTGACCAATTATATGTTGAAGGGTTTGATTGATGGTTAGGTAGGTTGTAAAGGGTGGTGATTTCGTAAAACCGCGTCAACTCACTCGAATCTCAACGAATCTATTGTGCTGCTCAAGGTTAGGTAGGGAGGGTTGAGGGCGAATTTAATAGAGTTAAGGGTGTGCCTTAACCAATCGCCAAATTCGTTGAAGAAATATTTTTCGAAGGCTGCCTTTCTAAAAGTAAAGTGAGCTTTTTTCTGCTGTCTTGACAACCTCTGCATAAGTCAGATGTGTAGATGCGAATTCTGCTGATGTGACCCGTTAGGATTGTCAGAATGTACTGTTTTTTTTTTTTTTTTTTTTTTTTTTTGTAGATTTTTGGCCATAGATTCCTCGATACTCGACAAGTGTTGTTTGCTGATTAAATATCTATTTTTCTTTTGTTCAATTGGTAAGAGTATCGAGGAGATTTGTTGGCTTGGTTCGATGAAGAAACAACTTTGGCAATTTTTTCACAACTGGCAAGACGTTCAGCTTTTAAAACGCTGCATAAACCTGGAAGTTTTGTTGAGTTGCTTATTGCTGTGTTGGGTTGGCTGAACAAATATCTCACCCTACCATATCGTCTGTCTTAGAAAGGCCATGATTTTCATTTATGGCCCCGTTCTAATATCAGCTTTCCCTTGTTGAAAAATCCGTCAGGACTCCTGGGTTGAAGTCTATGTTTGTTTGTCTCTGTCACTGATTCTATTCGCAGAGAAGCCTCTTTTCCAAATATTAAATTGTGTTTAAGTCTAAGGCACTTTCGCAGCCATCATTTTCGTAAACAGAGGTCAAGTGGGACAATTGAAAATAATGTTTCTAAGGATTCGATTCGAAACTAGAAAAATTGAAACCAAACAAATATGGCAAAATGAAAACTTTTGATGTTGTCGGTTGTGACAAAAACACAATTTGAGAACCGAAAACACGGGTTTTCAAAAAAACCATCGTCGACCCTGTGCAAAGTTCAAAGAACTGAGGTGATGTCAGCTATGAAATGTATTTTTGTTTGAGATTAGCACATACAAAATGGTGAAAATGGGATGTTTGCATGCATTTTCGTTACTTTTCAATGAATTCGAGTGTTTTTTTTTTTTTTTTGATAAATTAGAGACATTTTTTTACAGACAATAATTTTCGATTTGAAAAGAAATTCGTAACAGCTTTGTAGTTTTTAGATATCAGGGTTCTGCATTTTTGCATACTGGGCTGGGATAGGAGACCTCAAACAACGATTGATTGTGAGATAATTGCGTAACAAAAATTAAAATTAAAAATGAGGTGTTCATTGAAATAGTTCTAACTTAAATGCTAAAATTCAAGCATTTTATACACCAAATTGTGCATGATACAGTGCCGAATATCGCCCGAAGAATATTTAACTTAAAACACTCCAGCCGCTTTTCATCCGATTGTGTCAGTGTCCATGCTTCTACCCAATACAGTAGGACTGGGATGACTAGGGTCTTGAACATTTTTTCCTTGGTTCTTTGAGAGAGATACTTGCTATTAAGATGCCTTCTAAGCCCGATGGTATCACAAAGTCCTAGACTTCTTCAAAGTTATATCTGTCCATACTTTGTCTTATTCTATTTAACAGCGCCCTCCACTTCCAGCGAGTGCTCCACTGATAGCGTGCATCGTTCGTAATTGAACCGTACCGCTGGCTGGTGTTAACATACGAGTTATGTTCGATTGTCTTTAGACGGATGTTGAAGAGGTTACACGATAGCGCGTCACGTTTTATTAAGGCTTTTTCTCGACATCAAATGAGTCCGCCGTGTTTTTACCAACCTTACGAGCTTCTGTAATATCATAGTCGTATTTTTCAGCCAAATAACGAGCGCGGACCTCGAAATTATCCTTTGAGCTGACATCTCCACTATCAATATCTTCTGGGAGACCATCAGGCATGGGATCTGCTCTCATTAGCAGACGGTTGTGTTTGTTTGGAGACTTCGAGCACAGTCGAGCGATTGCTTAGCTCGTCCACATACACGCTTTCAAAATAAACTTTAAAATTAAAAAGATTTCTTCTGCGTTTGTACCCCGCTTTACACTGTGGTAGAACTTTGAACACTGCTTCTGCCGTAATACCCCCAATAAATTCAACCGCTAGCTTTTCAAGTTCTCTTTTTTTTTTTTTTTTGTTGAGAAATCCATGTTTCTCCTTCTCGTTTTTGTAGATCGCACCGGTAGCACTCTTCATAGCTCGGGTTCTGGCTATGCTGCATTGCCTGATTGGCTTCGTTCTTAGCTGTTTGTTGTAACCTGCAATTATTATCGAACCAGGTGTTTCGTTGTGTCGCCTAAAGAAACCTAAAACAGCAGATGCGGCATTTTTCATGGTCAGTTTTTGACAATGGTGTCGGCGCAGGTGTCGGCGCAAGGGCCCATCTTGCCAAAAGGAAATATGATACATGGTTGGCAAAAGCTCTGGCGGCCTCTTGCAATCGCAGCTTCGTGACATCAAATTTTCTCACGCCTAGTGGATATCCGCATTAGCACTTTAGCTACTAGAAGGTAGTGGTATGAGTCTTTGGTGACCTATGGGAAAGTGCGGATATCCAATCCAATCTTGGAAATTCTGCTTTGCAAATCGTTTAGAATTTTAAAATAAAAATAAATGTTCATTGATGACGAGGTTCAGTGTTATTCGATAAAATGAAGGAAACCTGTAATTGGTTCACAGTTTTCATGTGGGTGTTGTATTTCGTAGTTCCTGCCATGCTAAGTCACCTGTTCAAGCTCAGCTCTGTCAAAGAGTTCTTCTAAAATTCAATTGAACATAAGCAATTGAGTACCACTAAAGGAGTCTGATGATAGGGTTAGTCTCCGTGAAATAGCTATAATTCCAGCCTATGAAGTTGATGGTAGCACACACAAGTTGTTGTTGGGTGCTTCATTCAAAACATTCAGAAATACTTTAATTTTCGAAAAAATAAAAACATGTATTGTGTGTTGACCTCGTTTGTGACGTAGACATACCTAAACCCAATTTAGAAAGCAGTACCTTTTATGACTCAAATTCTTGTTTTGTCCTCACAAATGTAATCTTAAAATCTACCCCACGAGGTTAGATCATAAAAAGAGCCATAAAAAGGCAACCGTTCTCAAAGGCACCAAATATACAACGATCTTTATCTGTTCTCATTTTTGGGCTTTCATGTTTGTGTATCCCAATGTATCTACACACACATGTTTACCATCTGTTATTAGGACGCACATTTGGAAAGTCCCAGTTAAACAAAAATTGCAATGAAATAATGTTTCATATCTCCTCTAAGTAATGTTTCCTTTTTTTTTTACTTGTTTATGCTTAAAATAAATTTTCGCAATAATGACTTCATGATGTACAAATTGAAATAACTCAAAAAATGAAAAGGATGTGTGACTTTCTGCGCTGCCAAGCTACCTGAAACAAATATTTTTTTTATTTGTTTCAGCCGACGACGATGATCATTGGCAAAATGTGATAAACAACCAGAAAACCAAAGACAAACATTCCGAAAGAACAAACCAAAATGATGACAACCAAAGTGAGAAACGACGCAACACAAGCAGCAACATTGAGCGCAACGGAAATGATGATGTTGTTGTTATTGCCAACAATAATATTATAAATCTCGAAGACGACGAAGATGTGGTAGTTTTAAGACCCCCTTCTGAACGTTTAATTGCCAACAAAACAGCACAAAATAGTGAATTATTGAACGGAGCGCCATCAAGAAAGTCCACGTTAACGCTAACCCCAAAACTAAATCGACGCAAATCCCAACTACAAGACGACGATGCCTATATTGCCATCATGAGGGAAAAAACAAAGGTTTTGAAAGAACTGGCTAGCACTTCGACTGTATTGAATGCCGCCTATAGCATAGAATCTCCTGAAAAGAGTATAACGCAACAATATTTCGATGTTTATTCAGCTGAAATTGAATTACTTCCGAGTGATTTGCGATTGAAGTGTCAGCGGGAAGTGCACCAAGCTGTCACAGAGATAATACACAAATTCCAAGATCAGGCTGAAGAGAACAGAAAGTCAAGTTCTTGTCGAAAGCTTTTATGAAGAGCATTGTTTTTGTTTTGTCTTTTTTTTTTTTTATTGAATTAAATTCTGAACGAAATGTTAACTTAACGTACATAATAATATATTTTTAAAATGTTTGCTATGTCTAATCATATTCTACTTTGAATTAAAAATAAATCTCCAGTTGATTTCAAAATGTTTGAAACTATTTTAAATTACAAAATGTTTTTTCTGACCGTTGTTGTTACACTTGGAGACAAAAATGTTGCTGAAAATAATTTTTTAAACGTAAGAAAATGCAGAATATTCTGTTGTTTGGTGTCTTGCAAGACAGTTTCAGTCTCCTCACATCCAGCATGTGGTTAAAAAACAGGACAAACATAGAAAACCTTGAACAATATAGTCTTTTTTTTTTTTTAAGAAAGGAGTCAGTTTGTTTTTACTTACTTACAAAGCGTTGTGTTTCCAACTATGCCTTACTAAAAAAATACTACAATGTCCCAAGGTAGTAAAATTTGTTGGTCATTTGTAAAAAACGTATGGAATCCACTTCGTTCTCGGTTCCGACGCTTGTCGACAATGACACTCACGTGGTAAGCTCTTAAGCGAAAGCAGACTTATTCGCAGCCCAGTTTTCTGCCAATTCGACACTACCACAGAGTGACATGACTCCTTTTGTTCTTGAGAGCGTACATAGTGTTATGGGACAAATCTCCTTTCGCACTCGTTCAGTTGCAAGAATTCTTAATGATCTCGATATACACAAATCCGATGGCCCTGATAGTATCCCCCCCATAGTTCTGAAGTTCTGAAAACCACTGCGTAAGCTTTTCCATATATCCTATTCTACAGTTCTCTTTCCTAGTGGATGGAAAACAGCATTTATCTAGCCCGTTCCAAAAAAAAAGGCGTATCTTCATCCCCCTCAAACTACCGACCAATTGCTTTAACGTCCCTTCTTTCAGATCAAGAAATATCTTGAAAAACAAAAACTTCTTAATGAACGGCAGTACGGTTTTCGTAGCAATAGGTCCACTGGAGATATGATGGTATCTCTCACCGATCAGTGGAACCAATCTTTACATGCTTTTGGAGAAAGTAAGATTATTGCGCTCGATATTTCAAAAGCATTTGATAGTGGGGCATCAGGCTTGGCATCGATGAACCCCTTCTTCGATGGATTAGAAATTATCTTTCGGACCGTTCAATTCGCGTTGTTTTGGACGGTTTTCAGTCTGCTACCTATATAATAAGGGTTGGTAACGTTTGCCCCAAAACACAAGCCCCAAACGGAAATCCCCAAACGCAAAATCCCCACAGTAAAACTCCCATCCCCGAAATTCCCAAAGAGAAAATCTACAAGCTGAAAATCCCCAAACCAATATTCCCAAAACAAATATGTTCAAGTAGTGAATCATGCGATCAAATCGCGCGAGACAAATTATCGGGTAAAAGAGAAAACAAAATAAATTTAACTTTGATTACCAAGAGTAAACAAAAGTTGGAGTTTTATTTTGAAAGGTAACTTAAAGACTAAAAATAACATTGAAAGCAAACAACTTCGAATCAATGTGTATTATGCTGAATTGCCAAAAAGCAATTCAGGTTAAAGAAAAAGTGTTACTTGTTATTACTCAACAATTAAATGTAGGTGGTTGAGTAATGTAAGTTATTATTTAGTAAACAAAGATATTGGAACACTGGATTGCATTCAATCAAACCAGGTCAATAAAGAATTAATTAAAAGAGAACAAGAAAATGGGAACGTGAACTTCACATATATGACGTAAACGTTGTTGGGTATGTGACCCGCACGCGATTTGATCGCATGATTTACTACTTGAACATATTTGTTTTGGTGATATTTGGTTGTGTTGTCTAGAGCCGAAGGCCTCAGTTGCCAGTGCTTGTAAGTGTTTCTACGCCGATTGATTCATCGACGGAGTAGATTGTAATGTAATGTAATGTAAATATTCATAAAGTCTTAAATGAAACGTAAAGAAAAACTTAATCGTTATCACTCATTAGTTAGATTCACAATAAAATAATTTCATGAGATTTTTCTGAAAACTAAATGCACATAATTTAAATGTACACGGACACTGAGGATATTTATTTCTTGGGGATTTTGGCAAAGAATATTGTTTGGGTGTGGATTTCATTCATGTGCATTATGTCTTTGGGGATATTAGCTAGTTGGATTATAATTTTTGGGGGAATTCTGTAGGACACCCATAAAATAACGCGTGGAATTTAATACTTCAAAAACTCAATGCTGTCTTCTGTCGTTAAAGCATAACATACCCATTGTGCCATTATCCATGAGTGGCACTTGCATTGAGGAAACCGAACAGCTTTGCGTTCTAGGTATGTGTATTACAAACCACCTTTTGTGGAATGATCACATACATATTTGACTTCGCCAAAAATGCCGCAAAATGTTTAGGTTTCCTAAATCGATGTAAGAAATATTTTTCTCCTCCTGATCTGGCTACAATCTACAAGGCATACATTCGACCGAAGCTTGAGTATAATTCTCATATCTGGGCTGGTGCTCCCGGCAGTCACTTACACCTCCTGGATAGGATTCCATTACCAAAACATTTGTTTCACTTGAACATCTCCGTTATGTTTCTTGTCTAACCTTGTTTTATCGCTACTTCCATAAACACTGCTCCAGCGAAATAGTCCACGACGCTAGGAATGCCCATCAATTCACCCTCGAGCCAAACTTCGGACGTACTCGTAAGTATAGAGACTCTTTTTTTTTAGCCGCACTACAAGAATGTAGAACGCTTTACCCGGCTCGATTTTTCCCTCCCATTATGATTTACAGACATTCAAAACCAATGTGCATCGGTATCGCCTTTTATCTCCTATCCAACTTTCCTAAACGCTCGCCCTGTTTTAATTCATGTTAAGGGTATTAATAACCCCTTGAGTGCGCGCAAATTATGTATATAAAAAAAAAACTTAATATGCTCCTCCAGCATGCTTACATATTTTTGAAACGAACTGTATCTTTAAAATAAAATTTTTAGTGTTTTTTTTAGTTTTTAGTGGCTTATCAACAACAGGCAAAACCATGCTTGAATACTTTATGTAAACAAAACGATAAAACAAATAAATAATTCCCCTTCAAATTCACATCTTGTTCTATAATGGGCGCTTCTTTAGAATTATGGGAAAATACAATTTAAACTAAACAAAGACGATCATTGTTTAAATTATTTGATGAGTCATGATTATATGATATTCTTTTGGTATCTTTAATTATTATTGATCCTAAGGTTTGATAAACGTTAAACACATGAATCTTCTTTTTTTTTTTTTTTTTTTTTGTTAAGTGTATTGCCTCTTGCGTGATAAAGTGACAAATTCTAATCTTTCCAAGCAGTTTGCATTCAGTGAGAAGTTGTAGGTTCCTTTCATTCATAGTAGACGTAGAGGAAAGACCTCAAGAATACATTACTCAGCTACTGCTGAGGTGCATTCTGGAAACCAACCTTGCTTCATTGAGCCATTGGGTAACATAAATGTCACACGGAAATGCTGTATGCTGACGGTTTGCATGAGTCAATGGTGCATTTTGGTTTGTTTTTATTTTCTATTACTTTACTAGCTGACCCGGCGAACTTCGCAGTTGCGCACACCAAGTTGGTTGAGGTCGTTCTCCACTTGACCGTGCTACTTTAGATGGGGTAGATGGTCTTCCAGTACAGCGTCAGCCCCTTAGGGTTGGAATTGAAAACTTGGCGGGCTGGTGTGTATTCATCCATGTGCCCAGCCATCTAAGCCACTGTATTTTTAGGGTTTTTAAGCAGGTCAATGTCGCTGTATAGCCCGTACAGTTCCTCATTGAATCTTCACCTCCATACTCCATTGATGAATACATGACCGAATATCACCCGAAGCATCTTTCTCGCAAAGCACACTAGTCTATAGCCTATAGAACAGGACTGAGATGATGGGGGTCTTGTATAGTGTTTCCTTGGTCCTTTGAGAGAGGGCTTTGCTACTAAGATGTCTTCTAAACCGAAACAGCGATTGGCAAGAGTGGTTCTTCGACTGATATCTTTACTGATTTTGTAATGAGAGTTTATAGTGGAACCCAAATAGACAAAGTCCTTGACAACCTCAAAGTTATATCTGTGCATTGTAACGTTTTGTCCGAGCCTACGGTGATGATGTTCTGCACCCAAGGGCTGTTTTATCTTCATATACAGCCAGACCCATTTTTGTCGCCTCCACTTCAATACTTGCGAATGCTCCACTGACAGCGCGCTTCGTTCTTCCAATAATGTCAATATCATCAGCATAGCCAAGTAATTGAACGGATCTAAAAAAAAAATCGTACCGCTGGTGTTGACATGCGAGTTGCGCACGATTGCCTCAAGAATGATGGTGAAGAGGTTACATGACAGCGCGTCACCCTGTATGTCGTAAGCCTTTCTCGACATTAAAAGAGTCGGTGGTGTTATTACCAACCTTGACGGAGCAGCGCGAGTTCTCCATAGTCATCCTGCACAATCGAACAAGTTTAGCAGGGATGCCGAGAAGTGACATGGCTCTGTATAGCTCGTTCCTATTCACGCTGTCATAGGCGACTTTAAAATCGATAAAGAGGTGGTGAGTATCGATCTGGAATTGTTGGGTCTTTTCTAAAATCTGTCGAAGTGTGAAAATTTGGTCGAAGGTTGATTTACCAGCCATGAAACCACACTGAAAGGGGCCAATCAGTTCACGTCCAAAAGGGTTCAGGCGTTCACACAGCATGGCCCACCAGATTTTATAGGCGACATTTAGAAGTAATTGGCGCAATTTAGAGTATCTCCTTTCTTGTGGATAGGGCACATAATGCTGAGGTTCCGTTCGGCAGGCATACTTTCATCCGCCCAGAGTTTACAGATGAGTTGGTGTATGCTCCTCACCAATCCATCTCCCGCTGCTTTGAAGAATTCAGCCGGATAGCCATTCACTGCAGCAGCGGTGTTGGATTTTAAGCCTTAAGTTGAAGAACAATACCTGATGGTTACTACTCACAACATTGGTCATCGCCAGGTTGAAAACAATCACAGCCTACTCTATTCAAACAGCACCCAACCATCCAATAGTTAACTATTATTTGTTGTAAAAGTACATAAATCAGGTATTTTAATGGCATGTAGCTTATTATTTATGAGCAAGGCACACAGCATGTTTTTTCTTGTTATCAAGCGCAAGAACAGATAAAGCGTATTGTTTGCGACAAGTGAACATGCCACTTACCATGGATTATACAAAAAATAGCATTTTCTGAATTCGGACAACAAACACTCATATATTGGCCTTCTGACTTGTTTATCGTCGGCGAATTTGAAATTGAATTCTTTTAAACTCAATTGGCATATCGGTTGGGATCATTGGAATCTTGGAAATTCTTCTCCTTTCAATTTTACTTTGAGTATCGTCGCGTTAATCACATTGCATTTCATTTTTCTTATCACCAAACACTACAAAGCTTCAGTTGTCAGTTATGCGGTGGTAGGCCAGCCAAATTTAAGAAGTTTAAAAATTCGGTTGTATCTGGTGGCTTCTTCATCGTTTGTAACACAATCATTAGATTTATATATGTCTGCAGAGTAGGTTTCAACGATATGGTTTTAAGTTTAAGTCATCCACATCTTTAGGCTTAGCCACCAAAATTGCTCGCTTACTCAGCCATTTGTTATGTTTGTGGTTAACAATGATGTTCGGAAATACTTTATTGATAAGCTCAACTTTCGATGAGACATACCGAACATTTGAAAGGAATTAAATCAATCAATGGCCCTGCATTCTCAAAAGTCAGTAATACAAATGTTTGGAGAAATCTTCAGCAGATGGATCGTTCAGCAATACTCTCAAGTTTCTTGGCAACTGAAGTTTCTTCAAATAAGGCCACAGATTTCATCGACAGCAGTCGATCCTGGAATGTCTGGCATTGTTGGGTGAAAATCACTGCAAACAACTCGAGTCATTGCAGAGATCTTTCCATGTTAGGTCAATGACTTCCAATACGCACTTGTGCGCCATTTCTTATTTGACCCAGATAATTATTTATGATGTTACTAAAACTTTTTCCATTGCTGAGTGTTTCGCAATGATACAATGTTGGATGTTTGTAGTTTGAAGGTTTAACTGCCGCTATAGCGGATTTCACACAGGCAGTGGTAAAAATCAATGATCTGAAGAATGTCTAAAAACTACGATTTCCATCATCAGTTAACTTCATTAATGAATTCCTTCTGTTGGAGGTACATTCGTTTGAACTGATTGGTCTAATGATTAGACTCTTATTCATGTCTGATGATATTCACGTTCATGCTTCCATTTTCAATTAAATGTGTGATTAATTTCGAGATCTAGCGCTGTCATTCCTAACCTGAATAAAAAACTACCACACATGAGGTGACAAATGTCTTCGATCAAGAGCAAAGCCTAGTTATGCATCTCTCCATTCACCCAAAAATCGGGATTTCTCAAACTGACATAAATTCGTTGTAAAATGTCTTGAACGGACGCAAAGCGTTCCAAGCAATGTTAGTGCAAGCAAATCGTTATGGCTAATCACAAATAATGTGGGACTGTGATGCGAGAAAGGTTGATCTAAGCTGGACGATTTCTTGTTGCCAACACTAGCACAAAACAAACAAATCGGATATGCATAACATAATGGGAGGGGTTTTTAAGCCGGTTAAAGCATTCCATATTCGTGGTGAGCGAATAAAAATGGAGTCTATAATAAGCTGTACATCTCAAGTGAGGCTGAATGTTCAACTAACTTGCAATCATAAGAATGAGATTATTCTGAACGATTCGATAATCTTCGAGCTTTACATAGAACTCATTTTCCTGCAGTGTTCTCAGGACATAAGTAGTAAACATTTTTCAACTACTCAAATGTCCCGGAAGGCAGTCACCTTGGTCCACTTCTATTTTTGTTATTCAATAACGATATGCCTCATCACATTTCCCATTCAACTTGTTAAATCCTTGCGGATGATTTTTAAATTTGTAAATCAATCAATTCAATTTTAAACTTGCTTAAGAATACACGTTGATTACGTTATCTTCAAAGAGAACCATATGCTTGGATGTAAGGACTTTAAATGTCCTCTCACGTTGAAGTATCTTTTCGTTCATTTTCTTAGACCGGTCTTAGAATACTGCAGTGTTGTTTGGATATCTCGATATTATAAAAACGCGTAAAATAGAATAGAAAAAATCAAAAAGCGATGCTTTTATAATTAATAAATTGATTTTTTGTTTATTTCAGCTAAAGACTCACCAACCAACAACGACTCCAAGCCAAAATTGCCGCACAAGAAATCAAACAAAGCAGCCCCCAAATCTGACATCCAAAACAATTTGCTTTTGGCCTATACCCAAGCCGGCAAATGTGTTGGCATCAAGCTCGACTTCTTAAAACCTGAAGTATTTGAAGATGACGCTGCCAAAAAACAATGGGAAGAGACCATGCGAAAGGAGTGCTATATTCTGAAGGAGAAAATCGAGCTTGGCCTAGTCAAGATTGACTCAATAAAAGACCGGCTCGTTTTGAATCCTCATCGTTCACGAGTCCACAGAGACGAAGCCGAACGTTTTACTGCCGAAATGATTGACCAAGAAGACGCTCTATTCATGGAACGCGATTTCATCAGGCTTTCACAAGAGTTGCGTGAGAGTCTTGGCCTCAAGAGGGCCAACATTGATCGATGTTTATCGGTGTTAGATCAATACAAGGACCTAGACCTAAATCAATTGATGTTGAAACGGAATGCCGATTGTGTCGACACAATTCGAAGGCTTCGCAAATATGTTGGAAACCTCAAACAATGGAATCTTTCAACTGACGAAGAGAAAGATTTTAATAAAAAAGCCGAAATAATTCGCGAGAGAGCTGCCAAAATCTATCAGAACTTCAAGAAAATGTTCATCTTCAAGCAGGATCAGCATTTCTGGGAGCAATTCTGTGAAATGGTGGATGAATTCCGTCAGGTGACAAAGCACATTTCCGAATCGAATCGATTTTTGATAACTGAAAAGTCTTATCAGAACATTCTCACCGATAAAGAGGCCAATTTAAAGGATGTCGATGACAAGAAACCAACTAGCTTGAAGGATTGTAAAACAAAAAAGGGAAGCGAAGATCAAAGCATGGAAGGTGGTGGTGATGTCAAGACCTCAGATGAGTTGAAAGAAACTGCATCGGCGGGTATTGCAATAGAAACAGCTTAAGTAATTTTTTTTTTTTTTTTTTTTAATAATTATTTACACAAGATTCTGTAAATTAAAATGAATTGAAAAGAGTACTATCATCGCGTTTTTGTTTCTCTTTTAATTTTTAAGCACGCGAAGATTCTTTTTCGAGCATTCGAGCAGCAATTGATTATTAACAAATAAATTCTTTTCCAATTTTTATATATTAAATTAATTAAACATTATCAAAACGCCTAGAAGACGTTGTATATCTGTTTTGATTCAATTTTAATGTGTTAGCTTCAAAATTAATTATTCATTTAAAATAATATTTAAAAATATACATTTAATTATTTTAATTTGGTTGTTCAATATCTGAATGGTGGATAAACATAGTATAACACATGCACACACAAACACATACATATATATATATTAAACCTTCTGGTGAAAAGTATTTATATGCAAGTACACATAAACATATATAATAATGTATATTTGGTCTTGAAAAAAAAAATCAATAAAATATTAAACATTAAATTTAATTTAAGAAGACTTTGAAACAAAAAACTATTTTTTAAAGTGGCATCAATATTATTGGATATCAATAAATTACAACAACTCCATTTACGAAGGGTTTTTTGTCTTCAAAAGTTGTGCTGACTCCTGACAACTCCATTTACGAGGGGTTTTTATCTTCAAATTCTGTACTGACTCCTGACAAAGAATTGTTTCTCATTATCCTCACACTGAAATCGTTATTATTCTGCTCAGACTACAACCATAGGGAGATATCCCGATTTTAACAACTTGAACCTTCAACAACCTTTCATTACAGGTCTTCCCGCATGCACCCCCACTTATTTCTTGTCATGCTGCCCGATAAGTAAATCAGTAATGTATTTTCGCTATTTCATTATTATGGAGAGAAGTAAAAGTTGTGTTCAAAGCGGGAAAATGTTCCCAAAGTGTATCCAAAAGATCTCAGACCACTAAGTCTATCATCATTCCTTCTCAAAACACTAGAACATTTGATTGATATCCATTTGCGTAATGTAATAAACTCAACTCTGGTTACTACAACACAACACGCTTACTGCAAAGGAAAATCGGTAGAAACTGCCTTACAAACATTAGTAAGCACTGGCTTTGGATATTCTCAAAGTGGACAGCTCCATGGGTGAGCTGATAAATCTTTTAGGGGGAGTCTCCGCAAGAAGATCCGTCAGCAGAGGTGGAGTAATATCACTTCTTCTATGGAACTAAGCTGTCAAAGAACTTCTAGTTGACCTGGAACGACTTCACTATAGCGGTATAGGGTAAACATGCTCAAACTCTTATCGAGCTAATGCAAACAGCTCTCAACAAACTGCTTAAATGGACAGGAAAATGCGGGTCGGGGTTAAACCCTCACACAACGGAACTGGTCCTCTTCACAAGGAAATATAAGATTCCACAACTGATTGCTCCATTCATCAACGGTACTCCTCTAATTTTATCAAGCGATCTAAATATCTAGGCCTCATTCTAGATAAAAAAAACTTATATGGAAATGCAATATTTAGGAAAGAGTAAAAAAGCCGACAGTGGCCTCTTTAGGGAAACATGGGACCTATCCCCACATATAACCCACTGTAACAGTATGGTGGACTCACTTACTTACAGATGACGGCGCCACTAGAGCGTGGTGCTCCTGGGCCCTGCTTAGAATGCCACTCCAGCCGGCTCGATCTCTAGCCTGCTGTCTCCAATTTCGCACTCCAAGTTGACGGAGATCTCCCTCTACCTGGTCACTCCATCGAAGATTATGTCTACCTTGGCCTCTCACTCCCTCGGGTTTGGGGTTGAAGACTTAACGAGCTAGAAATCGATGTCCATTCGCTCTACATGGCCCAGCCATCTTAGTCGTTGGATTCGAATTTTCCTGGCTAGGCTTATGTTTGTACAGTTTGTATAGTTCGTTGTTGTATCTTCTACAAATTTTGTTTTCGCGATTTACGCAGACAGGACCATAAATCGTACGCAGAACTTTTCTCTCGAAGACTCCAAGTGACTTTTCATCCGATTGGGAGAGGGTCCATGCTTCCGCACCATATAGCAAGACCGGGATGATGAGTGTTCTATACAGTGTCACCATAGTATGGTGGACTGCTTTAGATAAAGTTACCGACAATCTAAACAAAGTCCAAAGATCAGCGTGTCTATGAGTAACTCGAGCACTCCGCACGACACCTTCAGCTATACCTTAGACATTTTTCTTAATCTTACACCTCTCGACATTTTTAGTAAACAAACGGCCGCGAGTACGGCAATACGTCTCAGAGCCATCTCTCAATGGACCAACAACCCAATTGGACATACTTTTATTCTAGTTTCATTCAGATTAATTCCAAGTCACTCCTACTACACCATACCCCAACTGGCTTTTGAAACCAATTTCCGAGATTCCATTCCATCAAGATCTGATTCGGACGGGGGAAATTCTCGAGCGATGATTCGATTTGCTAATGAACATTACTATCAGCATGTCATACTCATTTCCAGATTTAGAACCCTGCACTTCGGATGGGAATCTGCACCACTGCAACACAATGATAAGCTTATTACATTCCTATTTTGACAGCATTCTCAAATGGAAAATTAAAAACAGTGTCTTCTTGCGTTAAAGCGAAAAGACTTGCATTCTAGGTGTGGGTGTTGCAAACCACCTTCTGTGGAACGAACGCATATTATTTAACTTCGCCAAAAATTCCTCGGTTTCTTTTAGTTTCTTTGGACGATGTAAGAAATATGTTCCTTATCTGATCTGGCTTTAATCTAGAAGGAATATATTCGCCCAAAGCTTGAGTACAGTTTTCATGTATGGGTCTCTTATTACACTTTTCCGTCTTTTCTTGAAATTTATTTCAGAAAAGAGCCTTGAAACTGTTAGATGATAAAACCGTCGTATTGTTTCACCTTAGTGTCCACCAATTAACTTTTGAATGGAATGTTTTTTCCTGTTCAATTTAGCTTCCCATTATGATACAGGCATTGTCATAACTCATAAGATCCCAGCTAGTCCAGGAGACTGTCTTAATACTCACTGAACTTGCAAAGAACAACTTTGTAATCCTCCATTGGATCCCGGCACATAAGGGTTACGATGTTGGCAATGAAAGGGCCGACACCCTCGCCAAAGAGGGCGCCTAATTGGCATTTGTCGGATCTGAACCTTATTACGGAGTAAATAAAAACTACTTCAAAAACTCTGCCAAGAACATCCTACTTGTAAATTCAAATGCAGCTTGACAAAAACTCCTGGTCAAATCTGCTCCACACAATTCGTACCAGAATATTCAAATAAAACCACAAATTTCCTACTCAACCTAGATAGGAAAACTCTCAAAATAGTGACTGGACACTGTTCTCTGAAAAAACACCTTCACAACATGCGACTGGCAACAGACCCCGTTTGCCGACTCTGCCTCGAAAGTGAAGAATCATCTGCACATCCTCACGGAATGCCCAGCACTTCTCCGCCTGAGAAAGCGAACATTTGGTGATAAGATCGTCCCCTTGGAAAAACTTAAAACCCTCAACCACAGAATATTTTAAAGTTCTGGTCTCAATCTGGATTAACAGAGCTGCCCTAGAATCTCACATGGGTTGGCACAATAGGCATCATCGAAATACCGCAGTGCCTAAGCTGTATAAGCTTTCTCTATCAATAAATCTAAAAACTAATGATACAGGCATTGAAAAGCCATTTGCATCGGGATATCCTTTTGTTTCCTCTCCAACTTTCCTAAACCCTTGTATTATCAATTCATTATAAGGTAATGGAAAAACCATTGAATGCGAGATATAATTATGATTTTTTTTGTGCAAAAAAATGCAAACTTCCAAATAAAAAGTTAGGCCAGTGCAATGCACTTTGCAAATCATTTTTGAACTTGCTATCCCTTCCCATGATGTTGGATAAAAGCTTTGTTTGTTGAACTTTACCCAGGGTCGCCCTGGGTTTTCTTGACAACTCCAAGAGTTGTCAAAAAAACCTGGGTTTTTCGGTTCTCAAAAAACGCATGACGGCTGCTGATTGTATATTTTCACAACGTACAAAATCTAAAGTTTCCATTTTGCTTTATTTGTTCGATTTGTATTTATTTTCATCAAAATAAATGCATTCACTTGCATTTCATTTAGTTTTATCGAAAAAAAGACATGGAAAATCAAATACAGAAGAAAAATACACAAGAAATGCTTGACAGCAAAAGTCAATTCAACAGCTGATTCGTTACCTCAACTCGCCCCAGCTAAATAGCAAGATCGAGTTCAGGGTGACTTCAGGGCGACTCCAGGTTTCAAAAAACAGAGAATTTTGTATTGAGGGCGAGTTGAGGTAATTCAAAAAACGCGCTGTGGCGACCCCAGGGTGACTTCAGGGCTCAACAAACAAAGCTAAAGATTCGTATTACAAACAGAAAGTATATTTTATTTGAGCATGTCTAACCGTTAGGCCGGCGGCGTTCGGATTTTTACTTTGAGTCCTCTTCCAGAACATCCTTAACTATGGCGCCCGAGTAGAGACCGGCATACATTTCAGATTATTTTGTCCGTGCGAGTCGTTGTCCTTTCATATAGGACAGAAGATCAATATCCATACGCAATCAAGTGAGTTGTTACAACTGTGCGCATGGGAACACAGTAAACCATATTGGCTCTACAACAAAAAACACTTTATACCCATGATAACAGGGAAGTTCCGCGAGTAGAATGCTTGCATTTACAAGGTGGTTCTTCTGAAAACAAACCTAGAACATTTTGTTATATTTTTTTATCCGTGCCGTTTATTTGCGAAGCACTTGCTCAAAGATGGGAGTTATACTCAAGTTTGGGGCGTATAAACCGGAACCCTCAGCTTTTCATATACATTTGATGATTCACGGCCTTCGCCTTTATTTATTTATTTATTTCAACTACAGACTGATGTCTAAGTTGGACGGACGTGTTATTACAACGACATTGTATGATAAGCTCATTAAACTCCGATTTAAACAGCATTGTGAATTGGGGTATCAGAAATCGTGTGGAGTTTAATGCGTCGAAAACTCAATGCTGTCTTTTGCCGTTAAAGCTAAACATACCCCATTATCATGCCAATACCCATGAATGGTACTTGCATCGAGGAGACGGTGTATCAGTGACAACCTTCGTTGGAATGATCATAATACTTAAGATTGCCAAGAATGCTCCAAGATGCTTAGGCTTTCTTAACAGATGCAAGAAGTTTTTCACCCCTTCTGATCTGGGTACAATTTACAAAGCGTTTATACGCCATAAACTCGAGTATAACTCCCATCTCTGGGCAGGCGCTTCTCAAAATTTTTTACAGCTCCTCGACAGAGTTCAGAAAAAAGCGCTAACATTGATAGGAGAGAGAAGCATTATGGAAACATTTCCGTCCCTTGAACATCGTCGAAATGTTTCATGTCTTTCCTTATTTTACCGGTACAACAAGAATGTGGAATGAATTGTCTGGCACAATTTTCCCTTGCCATTTTGATCTTCAAACATTCAAGACCAATGTTCATCGACACCTTCTTTCCCTTCCTCCCTAATTTCCTATCGCTCGCGCTGTGACTAACCATTAAAAGAGCTATAAAAATTTATATTTTGAGTCCTCTTCCAGGACATCCTTAACTGGCGCCCGAGCAGGAACCGACATACATTTGACATTATTTTGCGCAAGTCGTTGTCCTTTTATATAGGACAGAAGGCCAATATGCTATCAAGCGAGTTGTTACAACTGTACGTATGGGAACATTTTGATTTTTTTGTCCACCGAAACTGCAGAAAACGGAATAAAACCTCTCACTGTTGTGTGAATTAACCTCTATATTTGGTTTAACCTTGCTTAATATAATACCTCGAGGATAGTGGTACGCCAAAATGTCTTGTATTACAACTTGATGGTCAACTTAACTTAACACGAACAAGAGGATCTAACGCATTCTTCGGTTCAGTTTTTGGCAGAAAATGGATACAAAGCACCAAGACCATTGATTACATGTACAGCTCAATAAAAAGGCCGATTCAGATGTACTCGTGTTAGGTCCGATGACGAGTCCTAGAGAAGAGAAGATTAATTTTAAGTCTATGACAAAACTGCAATAAGAACAACAACAAACGCTGTCAAGTGGTTATGTTTCCAGATTTTCATAGTGTCTTCCAAGTTGTGTTTGCTGTTTATGAGGCTACAAGCATCTTACCACATGTGAATTATTCGATAACGACCGAAACACTGTTTTAACACGCCTTAACGAAATGGCTGTTTAACTGATAAAATATCAACTTACTTAAGGAGCATCATAATGCTCTATAGGAGCCGGTAAGCCATCGAGCAGCAATCTTAAAATCATCATGACCTCGGGATTATTCAGAGAGGTACCATAAATACTTTTTCAATTCCTTCATTTTGTCTAAGGTTACATGGTTTCGAACACAATGGACCCCAGAGACCGTCTTTCGATCCCTCCAAACCGCTTTTAATACAGGTCTTCGAACATTTCTCGGCCATATCTCATCTAATGAAAATACTTGGTTTTTAAAATATGTACTACCAGGGTTGGTGACGTTTGCCCCAAAACATAAGCCCCAAACGAAAATCCCCAAACGCAAAATCCCCAAAGTAAAATCCCCATCCCCGAAATCCCCAAAGAGAAAATCTACAAGCCGAAAATCCCCAAACCAAAATCCCCAAAACAAATATGTTCAAGCAGTGCATCATGCGATCAAATCGCGCGCGCGATTTGATCGCATGATGCACTGCTTGAACATATTTGTTTTAGTGATATTTGGTTTAATTCATATTGCAGGAAATGTAATCCAAAGAGTGAATATAAAATTCTTTTTAGTGCTTGTAATGTTTATTAAAATAAAAATACATTTTTAAAATTAGTAAGTAAATAAATATTCATAAAGTCTTAAATGAAACGAAAAGAAAAACTTAATCATTATCACTTATTAGTTAGATTCACAATAAAAATAATTTCATGAGATATTTCTGAAAACTAAATGCACATAATTTAGATGTACACGGACACTGGGGATTTGGGGATTTCTTGGGGATTTTGGCAAAAAAGATTGTTTAGGTGTGGATTTCATCCATGTGCATTATGAATGTGGGGATATTAGCTAGTTGGATTATAACTTTTGGGGATTTTAAGCCATGGGGATTTTTTTTTTTGGGGATTCTGTAGTACACCCGTACTACCAAAACGACAGTTTTGGAAGTTCGTTTTTTATGCTGTTTTCATTGGCATTCCAAAATTGTGAATCAACAGTCTCCAATAATTTTTAAAACAAATTTTGCTTTCCTACTTAAAATAAATTTTTTTATTTTGTAAACTTTTTTCTCTTGTAACAAAAACAATCAACTAAATTCTACGGGAAACACTTAGTTTTCCTTCTTTTCAACTTCATTGGATTGTGCAGGATTCTCAGAAGGTTGTTCACCCATTCCTTCCATGCCACCCAAATCCAAATCATTGTCATCGGCATCATCAGCACCGCCACTCTTGTTGTAAACTGCAGGGTATTGCGTGAAACAGTCCTGCATTGTCTTAAATGCATCGTAACAGTCTGAGCCTTTAGGATCTGCCTCACTAAAAAGTTAACAAAAAAGCCATTAGCTACTTTCATGGTCGTTTAAAAACAAAAAGAAGCAGTATAGAAGAATGTATGTATACCTGTAATGGAAGCAAGAGAATGCTTCACGGAACTCAACACCACATGGTCCTGTTGCCATACCCCCTAGGCACGGACAGCCCCAATTGATTTCCCCACCAGATGTGATCAAGCCTTGCTGGGGTTGAGGAGGCGGCAACTCAACGGTGCTAGGAATTGCATGATCTTCTTTGGTTGCGAAGATTACTTTGTCCTTGCCAAATGATTTACACAGAGACATGTTGGCTTTTGTTTTAGAATTCTATGTTGGACGTCAGAAGCTGCAGTAAAATGGGAGATGCCTTCTTCACTTGGAAATGACAACGAACGTCTTGGAATTTTGAGATCAATGTGATTGCCGCACGGGCTTTGACGTAGTAATCTTCTGGGACACGAACAATAGCTCGACGAGACTCTGAATCGAATTTAAAGATGTCCACTTCAGTTAAGCCACCGATTTCACCGAAGACACTGCGCAAGGAATGATCAATGCTTCCTTTGAAATAGGCTGGGGTGAGAACTAAATCGTCGTTGTCGTCCTGGAATTTTCTTTAAAAGCAAAAAAGGTCATGAGTCCAGAGAAGAAAACATTTCACATAAACTTGTGTTTTTTATTGATTACCTACAATGCAATGTCTAAATAATAATAACCGGACATAATATAATTAAGTTCAAGCTATTAAATAATTTTGTTTGTGTGATTTTTATTCAACTTTAGCGATAAACTAAATAATAAATACAATGTGAAATTTTACACAATTTTATGTAATATTTTTTAGGGTTATCAGTTTTGACAGATGTCATTTAAAAAAAAACATGCCGAATGACAGCACGAATAAGCACGAAACAGTTTAAAGTCAGTGATGCCAAAACATGTAGACCATTGTAATGTATTTCGAAACTTATAGAATTTTCCTTTGGTAGTAGTTTTCACTTTTGTTTTATTTAAGAGCATAATTTTAATTTTGTTTGATCAATAATATAATCCTATTTTATCTCAAAGCAATATCCAACTAAACTAACTCCACCCTTTACTGGCTGAGCACAATAGTGTAGCTGCAGCAATAGTACGTAGCAATGTCAAAAAAGTATCACACCAAGCAGCATGCACGAATACAATGGGGCATATTCATAGATGATGTTTAAGATGTTGCTAAGCTAAACTGGAGTTTAGCTTATGGAAACTTCACCAGGTAAACTCCAGTTTTTCTTAGCAACAGCTTAAACATCATCTATGAATATGCCCGAATGTGTAGCACTGAACTCAAACAAATATTGTGCCTGCCAATTCGTTTGTTGTTGTTTTACAGCACACGTTCGTGAAGTTGGAGTCGAGTTGACTTGTACTTCAGCTACTCTCTGTGCTGCAGTTGCTTCTTGACATTGTAGCCGTGCAATATGATTTACGTACATTTAACTTTAACTGCTCATCCAGTTAAGGTGGCACTGCTCTTCAGCGTAATTTTACTGCAACTGAATGGTCCGTTTTCTTTGTAGGAAATTGTATGAGGTAAATCGCAATACACTAAAGTGGAACTGAACTTAAGCGACAGTAAATGGCTAGTTGGTAGTCTGCCAAACTAGTGTTTCAAATACTGCGTTGTTGTGTTTCGCTTAAGTTCGTCCGTAGTGCAGTGCAATTTAACTCATATAAACAATATAGAAGAAGAACATAGCAAAGGATTTGACATTTCCATTTCAATGCTTAAATCAAATTAATGATCACACAGGGTTTCGAGCGATAAAATCTCAAAGCTCACATTTTAGCTTGAATCCAGGATTTCACTTCAGTGAATTGAGCAATCAAAATCATTTTATTTTATAAATACTCTATAACTGTTGTCACGGTAGCACAACACATTTTTGGCTAAAAAACAAGAGCACAACATTAAAAATAACAAATTGGCAGCACTTTTCGAAGTTCGAAAATAACACAGATGCCGCGAAGAAGAAAAATGACGTCTCTAATTTGAAAGTGTTTTTCAAAAAATAGTTCTTTTGTATTTTCTTTACCAATAATAACATTTGTTTATCGTTTATAATAAGTTTAAAACGCCCAATAACTTTCTTATAATGGAGCGCTCGTTAGCAACAATAACAACAGCTGATAATAACGAAGTTGAGGAAGAATTTGGACCACAATTGATCAAAGTTCTAGAAGTACGTGCATAGAGACGGATAGTCTTTATTTTTTTTGTGAAAATTTTATTTAATTTGCTTATTTCTTTTCAAGGGCAATGGAATCACCAGCAGCGATATAAAGAAACTCGAAGAAGCTGGGTATTACACAGTCGAATCGATAGCATTTGCCCCAAAGAAGGCCCTCATCTGCATCAAAGGTGTTTCAGAAGCTAAAGCTGACAAATTACTAGCAGAAGCCTCGAAGCTTGTGCCCATGGGCTTCACCACAGCCACCGTGTACTTTCAAAAACGATCAGAGATTATTATGTTGACAACTGGGTCAAAAGAATTGGACAAGCTACTAGGAGGAGGCATCGAGACGGGTTCGATCACAGAAATGTTTGGTGAGTTCCGTTCAGGAAAGACTCAACTGTGTCACACATTAGCGGTGACTTGTCAGCTTCCTGTGAGTCAAGGTGGTGGCGAGGGTAAGTGCTTGTATATCGACACGGAGGGAACCTTTAGGCCGGAACGTTTAGCTTCGGTCGCTGAACGTTATAAACTGGTTAGGGATGAAGTTCTGGACAATGTTGCTTGTGCTCGAGCATACAATACAGATCATCAAACCAGTCTACTATACATAGCTGCAGCCATGATGTCGGAGTCAAGGTATGCTTTATTGATTGTTGATAGTGCAACAGCCTTGTACAGGACTGACTATGCTGGCCGAGGAGAGTTGGCTGCAAGGCAAATGCATTTGGGAAGATTTCTTCGTCTGTTGCTGCGTCTTGCCGATGAAGTAAGAGTTATTGAGTTATAAATCCATTTCGGGGTATTTAAATCTTTCTATTGTCTAGTTCGGAGTAGCAGTGCTAATAACCAATCAAGTTGTTGCCCAGGTTGATGGTGGTACTTCGATGTTTTCTGTCGATCCAAAGAAACCCATCGGAGGGAATATAATTGCGCATGCCTCTACAACACGTTTGTATCTGCGCAAGGGACGAAATGATACAAGAATATGTAAAATTTACGATTCGCCATGTCTTCCGGAGTCTGAAGCGATGTTCGCGATTCTAGGCGATGGCATTGGAGATGTCCAAGAATGAGATATAGTCGCAGATAGTTTTAAGATATGGGATCTATTGTTTTTAATATTCACATCATTTATTTGTCTATCAATAAGATATTTTATTTAATATTTTCTTTACTTGCAAGTAAAACAATGTCAATTATGCCAGCTAAAATATTTAAATGAAGATCGCACTAGGTGGAAGTGCACTGCACTAGTTGTGGGCAGACTAACAAATTTGGCGTTTACTGTTGCTGAAGTGCAGTTCCGCTGCAACGTAGTGAGATTTACTGCCTTGGCAAAATAGTGTATCAAAGTTATAAGTTCGTTATTCGCATAGCACGGCTACAATTGAAGTTGTCGCTGTAGTACGCAAGGTAATTGAAGTTAGAGTAAACCCAACTACAGCTACACCATTGTGCCAAGGCAGTTAATTCATACAAAGGATACGTGCAGTTCAACTGCAGTTCAGTTCCGCCTTGTGCGGCCTTGCCTTTAGACTTCGCTGCTTTGGTTTTTTAAATACTAGAATCGCCCAGTGGCCAAAATTCGGCCATTTAAATGCCCAAAATTTTGGGAAACAAATTTCACAACGAATTTATACGAACAAAATGGTAAAAAAAAACACACCAAGACATTTTCACCTGTATTTTCCAACAAAAAAAAATTTCAAAACAAAATATTCCCAGCACACCTAATCAGTAATACCTTTCCAACGATACATTATATTATCTCAATCAGTTGGGTAACCACCTCGCAATTGGTACCACAAAGAAACTGCTTGCCTATTTATATATAGATTTGGAACACGATTTAGTTCACAGCAAAGCTGTCGCTTAAAACTGGGAATTCGAAATAAACAAACTTTTGCGAGACAACAGTTGCAATGTCGGCTCTAAAAATGTTAATCGGCTTTTTAATTTTTCTATTTAATTAAACATAAAATTTGATCACATAGGGGTGTAGTTTAGAAGGGACACACCTCCCCAAATCTTATTCTTTTTTTTTGTAAAAAACGGTACTTCAAACCGTGTTCCGTATTGTATTCAAAACTAATAAAACAATAAGACGGTATAAATATAATAGTTGTGTTCGTTTACTTTTGTGGGCTTAAATGGGCAGGCTGTCAAATTTGGAGAGTGGGGATGTCTTTAAGACAGATAGACTGCGAACAAGAGTAAACTTTGAGCAACAACATTTATACACAACTCAAACGTGAAAGCTTAAAAACGGGGAAAAAATAATGTTCGATGTTTCTTTTCTTGAAGTCGTTTATGGTTTTCTTTATTTTGAACGAATATACTTAAGTGCGCGAGAATTGAAGTTTCGTAATGTAAGATGAAGATCTTATTTATTATCGACTGCATTGTATATAAAATCTACAGTCCTCAGAGATAACGTTTGACTGTGTCACTATCTAGTCCCTCAACGCTTCGTTTCTAACCCGGATGCCAAACATATTCCAGCTACTGGTAAGACAGTTGCAATACACTCACATTTTCCACTCACACAGATAAACTTTAAAGCTAACTGGAACACAGATAGGCATCTGACAATTAAAACATGTAGTAACTTGCTTGCCAGTAGCTGTCATATGTGTGCCCGCAAGATAATCCTACTAATATTATAAAGTGAAAGTTTAGATGTTTGTTGCTCAATAACCCCAGAACGGCTGAACGGATCAGGATAAAATTTGGCAGAGAGATAGATTATAGTGCGGAATAGCATATAGGCTTTTAATCCCGGTAAAATGTATGGAATAATAAAGCTCGGGCTATAAAAGTAGTTAGATTGCGAGAGACGACCCCTCAGGCTACAGGCTACTTCTAGATTAGCTGAAACGAGAGCGAAGCCGCATGTAAAGGCTAGTAGCTTTATATAATACAGTCTGATGATAGCAGCGGCACCTAGTGTCCTAGTTACCAACTAACAAGAAATTAAACAGGTTAACAGGTTCTTTGCAAAAATGTTTAAGGCCATGTTTGTTTTAAAAAATAAAACTATTATTTGGCGATGCATGAAATAGTACATACGCACGTGATAGTACGCTCATTACTGATCCGATATTCCGATCTTTTACTTGCGTAGATGCGTCAAAATATAATAGTTTGAGTTGAGTTCGTCGTAGTTTCGTACTCTTGTTTGAAAGTTAAAACATTCACTGAAATCTGACATTCGTTGAATTTGGATAGCTACGAACAAACTTTAAAGTTACTTCACTACTTGTTATGTCAGATTGAATAGTAGTGATCTTAAATGAATTTATTTACAACTAGCTGACCCGCGAACTTCGTTGCGCCAAAAATTCATCAATATATTGAAAATAATAATTCTTTCATATGCATTTAGTAAATAGCTGATATTTTATACTTTTTATTTATGTGTATAGATACATGTGTAATTTTAAGTTAATTCGGCTTATCAGTTATCTGCCGGTGAAAACAGTGTCAAAATCGGTTAAGCCGTTTCCGAGATTAGTCAGAACAATAAGACAGACAGACAGACAAAAATGTTAAAAATTGTGTTTTTGTTATAAGTACCGTATGTACTTTCATACGCATTTAGTAAAAAACTGATATTTTGAAATTACAAACAGACACTTCATTTTTATTTATGTGTATAGATGTATAGATAATTATGAAGTATTTTTGAATGAAAAACCGTATTAACTAATGTCACTTATCAATGGTTTCGTAGGCTTAGTTTTATTACTATATTTTATTTACTGAAGTGAATACCCCTTTTCTGATATAAACTTCTTTTTTGAGGATATTTCAAAATACTATGATGAATTTTTTATTTCAAACCGCCTACCCTCCAAAGAAAAAAAAAATCCCAAAAAAAGTTACCACACACCATTTAACACTAAACCTTAATTGACAACAAAACATTCACAACGAGAACAAAAAAGACATAAAGAAAACAAATCACAATAACCATCTCACTCAACATTTTCCGCCATGATGAGTGTGAGCTAAATTTTACCATTTCCAAAAATTAATCCAACATACCCTCTATCTCATTCTATTTTTCCAACACAAGCTTGATGAAAAAGCGAGCAAACTACATTCAAAAAATCATCTGTCTGTAAAAAATAAATCATAATATTATCAAATAAGAGCGAGACCGCCAATATACACACCGTGTCTTCGTCAAGAACGTCAAGTTGCTGGAATGAGACTGCAGCGTGCTACTGCTTCTGCTAGTAATATGTAATCTTCCCGTGTCTTTCGTAGCCGAGTCGTAAAAAAATATAATATTCCTCTCAAAACTCAATTATTTTGTAGTGAAGACAAAATTTCAAATTTTAAAGAATCTCGTGTAAAATTTTCCAACAAAAAATTAATTTTAATCAAACGTCGCAAATCGGTTTGGATATTTTTATGCATTCTGCAAAAATGCATTCAAAATATAGCTTAGATCCGTGTATGATAATAAAAACTCGGTTCGCGATAACTTAGAAAAAGGAAAGTTTCCGAGACTTGGAGGTTTCGAAAAAATAAATAAATGAAAAGATAGAAGCAAAGTGTGTTGTTATTTTTTTGTTTTGAAGTTTTCATTATAAATAATAATTTATTCACCCTTCTCCCTGAATGTTTGTTTAAAAAAAAAGGAAACCATAAACCACGATATACGTCATCAAAAAATAAAAAAAAAATCCCAAATAATACTACAAAATTTTATACCACCTGGAAATTGGTTAAAAAAAAATTTAAGAAAAAAATACCTAAGCATATTATTGTGAATTATCGTATGTGTGTCAAATCACAATTTAGTGCATGTGTCAAAAAAAAAAAAAATTATAATATATCGAGTGAAGTGAAGTGATAGAAAAAAAAAACAAGTGAAAAGTAAATAAATAAGAAAAGATTTATTAGGAAAAGTTATTCGATTTGGATTAAACAACATTTCGTCATCTAAATCAAATCAAAATGACCACGGATAAGAACGCTGACAACGTTGGTGTGACAAAAACAAAAACACCAACCCAACAAACGAATGGGAAACCAAAGGAAAAAAGAAGGTTGGTTTTAAGATTTGTGTGTTGTTTTTGTTGTTAAATCACAATTGTTTTAATTAAATTAATTATTTTTTGTTTAATTAATGATCTTAAATTTGGGTTAGGTATTTATTTACCGATTGAAGAAATATTAATTCAACAAGTTTTATTTCTAATCTCGAAATAGATAGTTTAAAGAAGTTTCTGGCTGGTTTTTGGGTAGACACCCCACTATCAGCTTTCACTTCCATATTTTGTGGCTAATTTGCATATTTTTACATTTAAAATGGTTGATTGGATAGTGCGGGCCCAGGGCTTTGTCAAATTATCTATTTGAATACAGTTTTCCTACGTGGCAAAGTTAGATATTTGGCTGGATAGTTTTTCTAGAATAAATCTCGTTGGTTTTATATGAGTTATTGATGTAGACATGACCAAGCGACTATGAACATAAGGTAGGCAGTTGCATCAAACTATAGATGAGGAATCCCGCTTCCTTCTCTTTCGGCTAGGAAAGATAAGAATGAACCTGGAAATCATATTCTTCCATGATTGGTGACTAAAATCGCGTAGAATCTTAAGTTAGCATTAGACGGTAAATGGTCCTTGCAATGTCACTCTGTCGACACCGAAAATATGTCCTTGTGCTGTCAGCGCATGGTCAATGTTCACCGTGTCATTGCTAGCTAAAATGACCATTACACGAATGAACCAAATCTCTCATTGTTGTCCCAAAAAACAATATCCAGCAAGTTGGTCATTGTAAGGTACTTTTGCATTTCGGTGTCCTTCCAATGACAATCATAACAATGTCCATTACACGACATGACCACTTTGACAGTTGGTGGTGAATGAAACCGCGCTGACAAAGGTAATTTTTTGCCGTGACCATCACACGACATTTATAAATTGCTCATTGTTAAAAGTAAATTTGACATTTCAGTGATGTTCCCATACATAAATCACACGACACAGAAAAAATAAATAATTTTCTTCGTTCTTCTCTGCTCTTTTTGTTTGTTCTTTGTTTCTTTACTGATGTTAGAGGAAGTAGCGTCTCAGAAAAAGTTTACAGTGGGAACAGAGCTAAACGCACACCAGGTTGTCAAAATCTAATCTGTCACTTTGGCAGCTCATTGGAATTGAACAACAACAAAACCACCACGAAAAGCGGTCTACCAAGCAACAATGTTCCCGAAGAAATTCCTGACATGGCATTGTTGGGACATGGTCTTTGCAAAGACCACTTGTCAAACAAATTGGTCATTTCGTCCCATCAACAATGGCAGGGCCATTACACGGTCATTGTAATGGGTCTTTTGCAAGAACCCAAAAATTCGTGACATTGTGCTGGCCATTGTGTGGGTCTTTGCAATGACCGCATTTCACAATGACCATTATATACAAAATGACGACTTTAGGATAAATAAATACGTCATAATGACGTCAGACGGACATTGGAAAGACCATTACAAGGACCGTCTAATGCTAGCCTTAGGCCTCGCAGCCTAAATCAAAGTTTTCTTCTAGACGGCAGTGATACTTTTCATGTTTCCTACCGGTTGGTATATATCTAGCTTCCTAGGTAGCGGGAGGTATGGAGGCCTTTTTTTATACCCTATTATATTGTATTTGGTATGGAGTTTGTAACGGCGCAGGGTCAAAAGTCCACAGGCCAAAAGTCCACAATGGACTTTTGACCCACTTGGGTGGGTCAAAAGTGCACAAATATATTATGGACTTTTGGCCCACCCTAGTGAGCCAAAAGTACACAAGGAACTAGGCCACAAGTTCATACAATTTAGAGGAAAGTGGGTCACAAGTCCATATTGAAGAACAAAAATTAAGAATTATTCTTTTTATTTTTAAAGAAAATAACAACACATGAAAAAAAAAAACAAAATAAAAGACAATTCAATATAATCAAATAAAAAATCGCTCGATTTTTTATTTGATTATATTGATATTTACTTCAATAATCAATTAAAAAATCGCAGTGACTTAAATTAAAGCTTTTTACTTCTGTAAATGACAGACAACTTGGACAACTCGTTTGCATTGATTTTTTTCAAAGCATTTACCGATATAATCTTTAAATGAGAATATTAACACCATTGCTCTTCACAGCTGGTTACAGGGTGTACCGATATTTTTATGAATCACCTTAGTTTTATTTTTTAAATAAACTAGGAGATGAAATTATTATGGATACCTAGTGAATGAATTTTACAAAAAAAAAAAAAACAAATTGCGTACGCTAAAGAAGCGTTTTTCAATATCCTAAGATTATAACTTAATTTTTTGAGTTTGGTCCAGGCATTATGATAACCCTTTGTAGACTACAATACAGAACTGTGACTTATTTTAGTCACAAAAAGTAAAAGATTGAGAGCTGTACACCATTATGGACTATTGGCTTACCTGAGTGGGTCAAAAGTCCATAATCGATGTGCCAAAAGTCCACAGAGATTTCTTGTGTACTCACTCACTATGGTGGGCCAAAAGTCCATAATATATTTGTGCACTTCTGACCCACCCAAGTGGGTCAAAAGTCCATTGTGGACTTTTGGGCTGTGGACTTTTGACCCTGCGCCGTTTGTAACATAGAGAAATAATACCTACCGTTAGGTATGGAAAAGTATATATTCTGACTCAGAATCAAAAGCCTAGTCGATTTAGCCATGTCCGTCCGTCCGTCCGTCCGTCCGTCCGTATGTATACTCTGTAGAGGTCGCAATTTTTGAGCTAGAAAGCTGAAATTTGGTATATATAATCTTTGGTTCAAGAGTAAGGCTAAGTTCTTGAACCAGTATAATCCGCCCACAATCGCCATTTTTGTTGAACAACCTCAATTTGGTAAAATTAAATTATGTTTTTTGTACAGTTACGATATAAGCATAACGCTAAAATTTTGCTCACGCAAGCTTTAGGTAAACCTTCTTCCAATTAAATAAAAATATTTCAGTTTGGGCGTGGCTGACGCCCATTTTTTACAAACCCATCATTATTGTTATTATAAAATAAAAATTGTTATACATATTAAAGCGAAAAACATTACATTTTGTGGGTATAACTTGCACAAAAATATCTTGTGTATGAAATCAAAAAATTTGATTTTGGGCGGGGCACACTTTTCATTAGAAACTATAAAAAAAATGTTTTTGTAAATAAACGGTATTTATAATGAATCCGCAAGCCAAAATTTTGCGTCTCTTAATAGAAACTAAAAGGTTTGTGTATGAAAAGAAATTTTTGAATTTTGGGCGTGGCTTACGCCCACCTTTCATGAAAGAACGAAAAACATAGTCTCAAAAATTTAAGGCACTTCCAATATTTAATTTAAACCTTTTTCCTTCCGTTCGTTATCTGAGAAATATATCTCTACATTTTCTTGTGTAAATTTTTTTCAATACGCCCACTTTTAAAGGTGTGATTTTGATAAAACACCTTTGTTCAGGTAAAATTGTTTAAAAACTACTCGATTCAGCTGTAGTTTTACACATATGCCTAAATACTGATCAAAGCTCAGTTGGTGCTTCAAATTTTTAAGACACGCCCACTTTTAAGGGGCGTTTCTGTCAAAAGTTGTATAATTCATTAATTTTTTAGCGTTTTTTAACTTTCGGTCGCAGTTTTGAAGTAAACAGGTAAACACTTCGATTTATATTCCTTGGTTACCTAGCAGAGTGTGGTCCAAGAATTGTTAAAAACACCCATAATCGCTATTTCCATTCCAAATCTTATTTTTAAAAATTTAAGTTTTGTCTTGTTTTGTTCAAATCGATCTGCAAGAATAAAATTGAATGTCACTGAGCTCATAACAATTGCCTTAGCAATAAAACTTTTTAACTTTGGGGGTGGCGCACGTCTTTTTTTTATTGCGCCAGCACTAATTGAACATCACACCGCACAAAATTACTGTTATTGAATTTTTTTCTGTCTGCTAAAGAAGAATTTTGTTTCTGAAACATCGGCTGTTTGCGAGAGGCAGACGCATACACATTACACATACAAAAATATGGGGAATAGGGTATCCAACAGTTCGTTGAAAACGTACTGTAGCTCTCGCTTATGTTTTATTTATGTATGGAGGCTTTTGACTAAAGACCCAAACGTTGTTAATTTTATTTACTGTTTTTGACTGTCATACTGGCGACAGGATCACGTTAATTTCATCAGGCATTATTGCTAGATAGGTACCTACTTAAGTTTTGGGATAAAAACAATTTTGAAATGCGTTCCAACCAATTTTCGAATGAATTTTTCAACTCCGTTGAGGTACATCATGTATATACATTATGTATATCAAATGCGGGAAAAAAAAATCCTTGGGGCTTTAAATCAGAACTACACGCCGCAGGGCTCAATTTTGGGACCTCTCCTTTTCATAATGTACATAAATGAACTCCCCTCATGTCTATTACACTGCTCTATTGATATGTACGCTGATGACGTCCAACTGCGGAAAAGTTGCCCTTTAGGCCTTGTAGAGAATGGGGTAAGCGAAATGAATGATGATCTTAATCGAATTCTCGACTGGTCAAAGTTCAATAGGCTTTGTTTAAACCCAAAAAAATCAAAATGTCTAGTTATATCTCGAAGACCCATTGATACTTCATACCTCCCTCAAATTGCTCTGAATGATAATCCCATTGAACTAGTCGACTCAGCAACAAACCTTGGGATTACTTTTAACAGGCAGCTTACCTGGAATAACCACATAAAATCAATTCTTGGTAGAACATACGGAGGTCTTCGAATGCTTTATGCTACACAAAAGATAACACCTGTTAAAACTAGGATGATTCTCGCAAAAACGCTGCTAATTCGAACACTGCTTTTTGGCTGTGAACTTTTCTCTAACTGCGATTACGAACACAAAAGAAAACTCAATGTTGCTTACAACTGCATAGCACGATATATCTTTGGTCTGAAAAGAAGAGAGCATGTATCTTATTTCGCCAAATCAATACACGGCCTAACTTTGGAAAATCTTTTTAAGCTAAGGACTCTAACATTGCTTCAGAATATTATTCAAACTCATCAGCCCTCCTACCTATATAACAGAATCCATTTTCCGCGTTCTACCAGATCCTTGGATCTAATACCCGAACGATATCGTTTTCTCGTATCAGAACGTCATTTCTTCATAAATGCCATCCGACATTGGAATTCCCTGCCCCGACCTTTAAGATTGATAAGCTGCTCAGCCCTATTTAAAGTTAAACTAAGAGAATACTTAGGGACACTTAATTGAGATTGTTGTATTGTCCTACAGATTTTAAATATATACTATCACATTATTGTATTTTAACCTTTTATCCTAAATATAAACTTTTTTTTTTCTCTCTTCTTTTTAATTTAATTGATCACGTTTCGGTCTTTAAAATATTAAAATGTTGTTAATTCATGTGTATTTACGAATATTACCTATGTATTTAATTTTGCTTAAATCACTCCGTAAAGTAGCACTAAAAATGTATTCATATAAAGCTTGCGCTACAAAAAAGATATTGTATCTTACTGTGTAAGTCTATTCCTTAATAATAAAGAACATGTTTCGAATGCTCAAAAAAGCACATGAATCAGTCGTGGTTGCATTGATTGCAGTGGTAGAGAATAATTCGTCTTCGACAAAATTTTTGATGTGATAACTTTTTATAGGAGGGTAAACCGCTATGTTACGTAACGCGTTACGGTGCCACTCTGTCTGGCATCCCTTTCTCTCACTCCTACGGCAGCCGTAGGAAAGCTCCGCCTCTCTCACTTTAACCCACAGTACATAACAGTAAATAACCTTGTTTTACCTTTAACTTATGAGATTTGGCTCATCCTAAAAGACCCATACAGTCGATTGTTCGTTAGTGTTGGGTTCATATGCATAGATCCATGATTCGTCGTCAGTCACAATGTTATAGCGTCTTCTGAAGCCCTGCGAGGGTTGGGGTCGGAATTCTGGGTGCATAAAAATTCTGTTTTCAAAATTCTGCTTTACAAAATTCTGCTTCCAAAATTCTGATTTTCATAATTCTGTTTAAAGAAATGCTGCAAATAATAAAATAATCATCAAAACTTCTTGTTGGCAACATCTTCTTGAGATAGGTAATTCGTAATATACCTAGATCTCTCTCTTTTTTAAATAATTCAATCAAAAATTAAAAGTAATAATTATTTGATTAATTATTGTTTTCGTTAGTGTGATCTTGTGTTGTAAACTGTAAACTTGTTGCATTTTGGAGTTCACATTTTTGTGAAGAAGTAGGTTCGGTTATTTTTGAATACCTTGGCAACAAAAATTCATAGAGCCATTCGGTTTTCAGTGTTGGATTTAAAATTTATGGGAGCATTGAATTCTGAGAACAAAAGTAATACTTATTTACGTAAAATTTTGAAAAAAATTAGTTTTAAAATAATTTTTTTTAATTTTTTTTTTCAAAATTATGAGTTTGAAAATTAATATTTTGAAAACGGTGCAATAGAATAACTTCATTTAAAATTACAATAAATAAGTAAGTTTTTGGCTTTACAAAAAAGTATAGCATGGCTTTGTAGGAGTTACCGTTATTTTTTAATAATTTTTTTTTTTAAATTAAGGTCATGTTTTTAGAAAATTGCCCCTCCGGCTAAACGGAAGGGAATAGACCCCCCTACCATACGATTTTTTTCTTGTCTCAACCCATCCTACACGCTCTAGCTTTTTGGCACAACGCTCGTGAATCACCCTGTATAATTATACTCGTAGGACTGAGTTTCCAAAAATAGAACTGAAACACGACAAACAACGATATAGGTTGATAATAGTTGTTGATTTGTTTTCTATTTTTAGCCCAGAACAAGGTCTAATATATCGGTCTAAGCTATAAGACAGATTCGAGTTTTGAATTTTTTTCTTACTAACCTTTTTCTCAAACGGAACTGAGAATTAGAGTTTCTACAATCTCATACTGAATTGACTGATAAATGCGTGTTTTTACAAAAATAAATTTGAGCTTTAAATCAGGGTTAAAGTTGAAACCGAAACTGGCAGAGAGAATACCAATAACAATTTAACTACGGATGCTGCAGTAAGACTTAATGCATTTTAAATGGGACTAGCACGTCGCTAGTTAGAAGGATTAGAAAGAGCAAAAGATTTTTGTTGGTTAAGTGGATTGAGATTTAGGTGGTATTTTTAAAGTTGGAGTACAAACAAAATTGATGCGTAGAGTAAGTAGGTATCTAACCTGCACCTCTAAGTAACCTATAACAATCACAAAACATTAAATTCCAACCTAAGCAGCATTTTAACCTTCCTGCTGTATCAAAAAACGTAAGAATTCAATGCTTCTAAGACCCAAAGCTGTTTTCCGTTAACGAAGCGAAATGTTACCCTCCTCCTACCCCTTTTCCTACTACTTCCGTTGAAAGGACCACATATTAGATATTGGCAAAAATGCAGGGAAATGTTTAGGTTTCCTTAGTTTATGTCAAAACTTTTTCTTCCTTCTTATCTGGCAACAATTTATGAGGTTCAAAGGTACCTACCTACATAGATAAAATCGGACTCGAGTTTTTGTTGTTTTTTTTTTTCTTTTTCTGAGACAATTTACCATAGTATACCTATCTTATGTATATTTTTTTGTACAACATCAGAAAGAAGAGATTTCAAGGAAAAACATAAGCGAGAGCTACAGTACGTTTGCAACGAACTGTTGGATACCCTATCCCCTATATTTTTGTATGTGTACGCGTTCGGCTCCCGCAGCCAGCCGATGTTCCAGTTTCAGAAACAAAATTCTTCTTAAGCAGACAGAAAAAAATTCAATAACATTAATTTTGTGTGGTGTGATGTTCAATCAGTGCTGTGCTGGCGCAATAAAAAAAAAGGCGTGCGCCACGCCCAAAGTTAAAACTTTTTATTGCCAAGGCAATTGGTATGAGCTCAGTGACATTCAATTTTATTCTTGCAGATCGATTTGAACAAAACAAGACAAAACTTAAATTTTTAAAAATTAGATTTGGAATGGAAATAGCGATTATGGGTGTTTTTAACAATTATTGGACCACACTCTGTTACGTAAACAAGGAATATAAATCCAAGTGTTCATCTGTTTACTTCAAAACTGCGACCGATAGTTAAAAAACGTTAAGAAATTAATGCATTATACAACTTTTGACGCAAACGCCCCTTAAAAGTGGGCGTGTCTTAAAAATTTGAAGCACTAACTGAGCTTTGATCAGTATTTAGGCATATGTGTAAAACTACAGCTGAATCGAGTAGTTTTTAAACAATCTTACCTGAACAAAGGTATTTTATCAAAATCACGCCTTCAAAAGTGGGCGTATTGAAAAAATTTACACAAGAAAATGTAGAAATATATTTTTCATAAAACGAACGGAAGGGAAAAAGGTTTAAATTGAATATTGGAAGTACCTTAAATATTTGAGACTACGTTTTTCATTCTTTCATGAAAACTGGGCGTAAGCCACACCCAAAATTCAAAAATTTCTTTTCATACACAAACTATTTAGTTTCTATTAAGAGACGCAAAATTTAGGCTTGCGGAATCATTATAAATACCGTTTATTTACAAAAACATTTTTTTAATAGTTTCTAGTGAAAAGTGGGCGTCAGCCACGCCCAAAATCAATTTTTTTGATTTCATACTTAAGATGTGTATGTGCAAGTAATACCTACAAAATTTAATGTTTTTCGCATTAATATAACAATTGTTATTTTATAAAAACAATATTGATGGTTTTGCATGAAAAATGGGCGTCAGCCACGCCCAAACTGAAATATTTTTATTTAATTGGAAGAAAGTTTACCTAAAGCTTATGTGTGCAAAATTTTAGCGTTATGCTTTTATCGTAACTGTACAAAAAACATAATTTAATTTTACCAAATTGAATTTGTTCAACAAAAATAGCGATTGTGGGCGTGTTGGTGGGCGGATTTTGCCGGTTCAAGAACTTAGCCTTACTCTTGAACCAAAGATTATATATACCAAATTTCAGCTTTCTAGCTCAAAAATTGCGACCTCTAGAGAGTATACCTACATACGAACGGACGCACGGACGGACGGACGGACGGAAGGACATGGCTTAATCGATTAGGCTTTTGATTCTGAGTCAGAATATTATATACTTTTCTATACCTAACGGTATTTATTTCTCTATGTTACAAACTCCACACCAAATACAATATAACCATTCTATGAAATAGGGTATAAAAAGGTCACCGACTATTTTAAAAAAGCAGATATTTTGACGTGAGAATTTTGGATAGGATTTCAAATAAAAAGGAGGATGGGCAAATTGGTCCAACCCACCAACAGAAACAAGATATACGTCGTTGGAAAGGTCTTGTCGAGTACATCAATCTTTAGTATCGGCATCAAGCTCTAAACAATGGGAGAGCTGAGATAATGGTCAAACTATGATGCATTTTTCAAAGTTAGCTATGGTTTGGTATCAATAACTTAAAGCAACAATATGTATGTCGTTGAAAAGGTGTGCACAAAGCGACGATTTTTTGCTATGGGCACTCAGCTCTATGTCAAAAGGCATCTGACATAATGCACTTAATTCATTTCTATCTTCTGAGTAACTTAACATTGTTTTGGCAATGCTAACCAACAGATATAAAATATACGTCGTTGGAAAGGTGTTTTTGGGTACATCAAACTTTAGTATGGGCACCAAGCTCTAAACAATGGGAGAGCTGAGATAATGGACATTGAAATTAGCCTTTTTCTACTGCAACTGCATTTTCTTATTCTACCATCAACAACCAAAAGAAAAATGACATTGGAAAGATCTGTTCAAGTCTAATATTTTTCGATATTGGCATCAAGTTGTAATCCATATCAGACCAGAGATACAAAATATTGTTAATTAGTCTTTTTTGGGTGCATCCTGGTACTGACCTTCCTTCATACCAACAGAAATGAGATGCATATCGTTGGAAAGGTATTCGAGAGTAAATATTTTTTTAATATGGGCACTAAGCTCTTAACCATGGGAGAGCTGAGATACTGTACATAGTTAAATACAATACTCAGTCTCAGCTTAAGTTTGAATACATCCTTCACTTTAAATATTTTTGGCGCATAACCGTCAAGGAATATGTCAAACGCTTACACAAATATACGCGTAGTTCCAGAGCTCAAGTTGGAATAAAGTCTCGTCTGCTTAGTAAGTGTATGTTTAAAAATAGATTTTATATATACACTTACCTTTTCAACAACATAAAGCTAATTTCAATGTCCATTATCTCAGCTCTCCCATTGTTTAGAGCTTGGTGCCCATACTAAAGTTTGATGTACTCGAGAAGACCTTTCTAACGATATGCATCTCATTTCTGTTGGTGTGGAGGAAGGTAAGTACCAGGATGCATCCAAAAAAGAGTGATAAACAATAATTTTTACTTGCGATTATAGGTACTTTAAGGCAAGTTATGGATTCGTGCAGAAAAAATAAAATGCACGACTGGGTCGCACGAACTTGCTCTAATACTAAGCAATATTGCTTAGTGGCTGCATAAAAAAAAAATTAAAAATAATTTCCAAAATTCTTTTATTTTTTCAATTAGTTTAAGAGTTTTCTCGGAAAAACTAAATATGCAATAAAATTTCAAAACTAAATGTCTATCTAGGAAGAAAAAGTATTGGAAATCGTTCGACCAGTTTTTTTTAAATGTTATTTTTGAAAAAACTTTTCCAAAAAATATTTTGAAATTTTTTTGAGTATGGAAATATATGGCAATCTGTTGTTTACATTTGAAAAAATAATGTTAAAAAAAAATCAATATACCCGTTTCCAACATATTTCGAAAACCAAATTTTGTTTTGAAAAAATTATTAAAAATCAAAAAAAATTTTTTTTAATTTTAAAGTGCCATATTAATAAAATTATGAATGACTGTCCAAAATTTTATTGAAATCGGGTAAATAATTTACGAGAAAATTTGATTTGAAAATACTATTTCTAAGAGAGGTACCGTTATAAGACAAATTTTGAAAAAGATTGTCTTAACAAAATAGCATTCTGAAAGTTTTAACAATTCTACGAGTAGACCAAGTGGTAAACCAGTTTTTTTGTTTTATCCCGTCAATATAATGATAAAGTGTCAATACTGTAACAAGTTTCGGTAGTGTGACAATGGTTTGGGTAACTTTCTTTAGGGTGGCGCGGGCGTAAGGAGTTTTGAAGCCCTTTCCGTTTAAGGACAAAATTGTCACAAATGGTGTGTGAGTGGTGGGTGATTTGGTGTAGAGGGGGGGGGGGGGGGGGGGTAGGAACAAATTGTTAAAAATAGTGGGTGGGTGGTTGGTTGGTTGTTGTATGTTGGTGGTGAGTGGTTGGGGTTTGGCGGGGGGGGGGGAAGATTCAAAAATTGTGGGTGGTTGGTTGGTGGTTGTGAGGGAAATAAAACCTAAACGTGAACTGTTTTTGTTATCACGTAAAATTATCGTCCGTAAACCAACTTTACAGACAACTAAGTTTTTTTGGTCTATAGCTACATATACAAACTTAGAGCCCTCCAATTACCAATCTACAATTAAAGCCACCGCATTTTAAGAAGGCGCGTGGCACTCCCAAAATATTTAATTTCAATTTCCAAGATAAGATCGATACTTTTTATGCTCAATGACATTAAATGTAAGGACCGTAGCTCTCAGCTGCAAAAAAGTTAGATTTAGAATGTAAATATTATGATTGTAGGTGTGTCTTTTTACAATTATTATTCTTAAACGCAAAATTTATATACAAAGTTATTAAACATTAGAACAATAATGCAGATCTAGACTTTTAACAAAAACGCCCACGGAAAGGGGGCATATTCTTTAATTTTGCTTAAGACTATCAAGCAATAACTGAGCTTTGCTCATTTTACATTTTTTTAAGGTTATGCTTAAATTATAGCTGAATAGAGTCGTTTTTTTAAATAATTATAACTGAATTAAAATATTTTTTAAAAAGCACGCCCCCAAAAGTGGGCGTATTGGAAATCCTTATATAAAAACATAACCGAGAAATGTTTTCCATATTACTTAGGAAGCAAATTAGTTGGAATTGATTGCGGGTACCTTTGACTTTTAAATTCTGTTCTTTTATAAAAATAAGCCACTCCCGAAATTTAAAAGTTTTCTTTCTTTTTCTTTTCTCACAACACAAGGTATATTTACTTTTCTCTAATAGATACGCAATTTCGAGTTTTTTGCTTTATTATAATAACCGCTAATTTGCAAAAATAAATGTCTATGAAAAGTGGGCGTTGGCCACGGCCAAAATCAAATATTTATATAAAATTTAGAGAAAATTTACCTATAGCTTGTGAGTTCAAATTTTAAGCATTGTTTTTTGACCGTAACTGTAGAAAAAAATATTTTACTTTTGGAAAAAAGGGTTGTTGAATAAAAATGGCGATTGTGGGCGTATTTGTTGGCTGAATTTTTTTTGTTTCACAATCAAATATACCATAACGATGATAGAGAAACCCAAAAAAATGGGTCCGACAATTCTGTTTGTCTGTCTGTATGGGCACCTACAGACTTAACGGCTGGACCAATTTGCTTCAAACTTGGTACATATGTAGTATTATTATGACGTCCTTTAGAGGAAAAGGTATTTGGAATTAGCATTCTTTCTCTTCAACTAAAGGTACCTGCCATACGATTTTTAATTAAAAACTCCTTTTTTCAAAAATGGCTCCTACGATTTTGATAAAACTTTCTGAATGGTGTTTTTGGTATACATTTTTTTTTTTTGACGAAATAAAATAAATTCTGAAATTTTTCAAAAAAAAAGAAGGTTTTTTGACAATTTTTTTTTAAATTAAAATTTTATTTTGAATTTTTGTATTTTTTTCCAACGTCGAATTAATCTATTTTTTTTTTAATTTTATTTTTCTGATAAAAGCTAAAAAGTGCTAGAAGTTGGCAACTCGAAAAATAAAATGCACGACTGGGTCGCACGAACTTGCTCTAATGAGTGACAGTGGTTTATGGGCTTGAGATTTTGATAAAAATAAAATTTTCAAAATTCTTAAATAAATACTTAAAATAATTTGAGCTAAAAAAAAAGTACGCCATTTTATTTCTTGGATAAATTTGAATTTATGAGAATAAATTTAGAAAAATCTGTGGAGCGGTTTTTGAGAAAAAAAGTTTTTTTTGAAAAAAATTTTCAAAATAAATTCAAAAACGCCAGTTCATAGGTATTCAGCAAATACATTTATTTAAAATTTTTAAAAAACAATTTAATAAGCAGTTTTCAAAATATTAATTTTTTAAATTTTTTTTTTAAAAATGCTTTTAAAAATACAAAAAAATATTTTTCAAAAATATTGGTATGCAGTACGAATTGAGCTACTTACAGCTATATGTGTGTGAAATTTCGAAAGAATCGGTTGAGTCGTTTTCGAGATAGTCGAAAGCAAAAAAAACGGTCCTATGGAAAGTACCGTTCTTAGCCATTTTTTAAAACTTTTTTTTCAGCCATATGATTGGTCGTACCTAAAAAGCAACACTGATTTTTTTAATTAAAAATCGTTAGAGCCATTTTTGAGAAAAATAAGCTTTAACGTAACGGTTGTATGGCAGGTACCGTTATTTTTTGAGCTAAAAAAAAAATTTCAATTTCCTTTCTGTACAATACCTAAAAAAGTCTATATACCAAGTTTGAAGCAATTCGGCCCACCCGTTTGGGCTGTAGGTCTACATACAGACAGACAGACAGACAGACAGACAGACAGACAGACAGACATACAGACGGACAGAATTTTTAGACCATCTTTTTTCGTCTTCGCTATCATCGTAATGTCATGTTTGATTGTTATCTCAAAACTTTTTTTTTCGACGAATGCATAACTTGCCTTATAGTACCTATAATCGCAAGTAAAAATTTGAGATAACAATCACACATGACATTACGATGATGGAGAAGTCGAAAAAAGTGGGTCTGGGAATTCCGTCCGTCTGTCTGTCTGTCTGTCTGTCTGTCTGTCTGTTCGCGCCTCTGGAGGCTGAACGGGTGGGCCGATTTGCTTCAAATTTGGTATTTAGGATTTATTTGGCCGTTCCTCGGAACGTATTTTTTATTTTTGCTCTAGGTCCAAAAATAACGGCACCTGCCATACAATCTTGAAGACAAAAATTGTTTTTCTCAAAAACGGCTCTAACGATTTTGATAAAACTTTCAGAATGCTATTTTTGCAAGAAAATCTATCTTTTGGTTGGAAATTTTTTTTCAAAATTTGTCTAATAACGGTACCTCTCATAGAACCAATATTTTCAAATCAAATTTTCTCGTAAACTATACATTCGATTTCAATAAAATTTTGGCCACAGGAAGTCATTCATAATTTTATTAATATGGCATTTAAAAATTTTCAAAAACTTTTTTTTTTGATTTTTTATAATTTTTTCAAAAAAATTTTTAGTTTTCGAAATATGTTGGAAACGGGTACATTGATTTTTTTTTAAATTATTTTTCAAATGTAAACTACAGATTGCCATATATTTGCATACTCAAATAAATTTCAAAATATTTTTTGAAAAAGTTTTTCAAAAATAACCTTTTAAAAAAAAAACTGGTCCAACGATTATCAATATTTTTTTTTCCTAGATTGCCGTATAGGTTTGAAATTTTATTGCATACTTAGTTTTTCCGAGAAAACTCTTAAACTAATTTAAAAAATAAAAGAATTTTCGAAATTATTTAATTTTTTTTAATATCCATATATGCAGCCACTACGCAATTGCTTATCATAAGAGCAAGTTCGTGCGACCCAGTCGTGCATTTTATTTTCTCTGGTCTGATATGGATTACAACCTGATGCCCACATCAAAAAATATTGGACTTGAACAGATCTTCCCAATGATATTTTTGTTTTGGTTGTTGGTGGTAGAATAAGAAAATGCAGTTGCAGTAGAAAAAGGCTAATTTCAATGTCCATTATCTCAGCTCTCCCATTGTTTAGAGCTTGGTGCCCATACCAAAGTTTGATGTACTCGAGAAGACCTTTCTAACGATATACATCTCATTTCTGTTGGTGTGGAGGAAGATAAGTACCAGGATGCACCCAAAAAAGACTGATTAATAATATTTTTTATCTCTGGTCTGATATGGATTACAACTTGATGCCTATATCAACAAATATTGGACTTGAACAGATCTTTCCAATGCTATTTTTCTTTTGGTTGTTGATGGTAGAATAAGAAAATGCAACGGTGCAGTAGAAAAAGGGTAATTTTCAATGTCCGTTATCTCAGCTCTCCCATTGTTTAGAGCTTGGTGCCCATATTAAAAAACCTTCCATTTGCAAAGACCTTTCCAACGACGTATGTCTTGTTCCCATACAAAATTGCCCATCCTCCTTTGGTGAAAATATAAATATCTCAAATCAAAAAATTAAATTGTGTCTGTGACATAGAAAGGTAAGTTTTCAATTTTCGTGAAAAAAATTTAGGTTACTTTTTTCAATAGGACTTGCAGTTTTGCCGGAAATCGAGATAAATCGTTTTTACCCTTGAAACCCCTCAAATCCCCTTCTCCTCTTTTCCACTTTTTGACCTCAGATATCCCGTAATTTATTGTTCCTTTTATTTTTGTTATATTCCCTTCCTTTTCCAATGGGTTTAATCATACATACTATAATTTGTTAATGTCCTTGAAGTTACCAGAACAAAGTCAGCAGAACCAAAACTTTTCATTGCTTAATTATTATAATGCTAACTAAATATCTCAAAAGTACAGTAAATTAAAATTTAAAAATACGAAATTTATCCTCGAATTAAAAATCAATTAAAAGCTCCATAAAAATAAAAAAAAACAAAATAAAATTTTTTTTTTGAATAGGTATAATGTACATACATATGTATGTACCTAATTTTTTTTTAATAAATTTTTTTTTATTTTTCTTTTTTCAAAACCCGCTTCTAGAATTAAGTGCTTATTGAATACGAATTAAATATTGCATTATCTCAAAAAAATTTTGAAAACCTAAATTCAAAAAATGAAATTAAAAAAAAGTCAATTTCCGCGTTCTGCTCCGATTTTCCACGATTTTGGCCACTTTCTTGAACTTTGTTGACCCAAAAATAACGAAAATATTGTGGTTGTTCAAGAATTTAAGTATCTTCGTATTTTGTTAACTCATAACCTTAACTTTACCAAGCATTCAAAGGAGAAAAGTACCTATAATGAGGCTGAACTAGCTTTAAGTCTTATGTGGCCAAAATTTGTATGTCCGTCAAGTTAGCACTACCACTTTCGATTTGTTTTTAACATCAACAATACGATTATTGTTGTAAATTTGTCGTGAAATAAAAAAAAATTTGTCGCCTTTCATTTTTAAGAATTAAAATTAAATGCTTACTTGACTTTCAACACCTACAGCCCAACCGGGTGGGCCGAATTTCTTCAAACTTGGTACCTATATAGTTTTTTTTGGCATTGTACACACGGGAAATTGATATTCTTTTTAGCTCAAAAAAATGACGGTAGGTACCTCCCATATAGGTATAACCGTTACGTTAAAGCTTATTTTTCTCGAAAACGGCTCTAAAGATTTTGTTTTAAAAAAATCAATGTAGCCTTTTAGGCACGACCAATTATATGGCTGAATTTTTTTTTTTAATTTTTTTTTAAAACGGTAGCTACTTTCCATAGGACAGTTTTTTTTTTTTGCTTTCGACTACCCATCTCGAAAACGCCTCAACCGATACCTTCAAAATTTCACACATACATAATGTATAAAGGTGTTCGTACCTCATTTTATACATACTGCATACCAATATTTAAAAAAAATATTTTATTGAATTTTTATAAAAGCATTTAAAAACAATTTTTTTTTTAAATTAATATTTTGAAAACTGTCCATTCATTTTTTTTTTTTCAAAAATTATAAATAAATGTATTTGCTGAATACCTAAGAACTGGCATTTTCAACTTTTTTTCTCAAAAACTGCTCCACAGATTTTTATAAATTTATTCTCATACAAATAAAATGGCGTCCTATTTTCAGCTCAAATTAGTTTTAGTATATATATATGTTTAAGAATTTCGAAAAAATTTATTTTTATCAAAATCTCAAGCCCCAAGACAACTGTCACACATTAGAGCAAGTTCGTGCGACCCAGTCCTGCATTTTATTTTTGTACTCTCAATTTCTTATAATATTGAAATGAAATGTTAACTCAGGAAGACTGCACAGAATTACCATGTCCTCATTCTTAAGAAAATAAATGCAATGGTAATTATTTAATCAAAAATAAAGAATTATTATCTATCTACCTTTCGGTGTGGTTTATGGACTGGAATCAGTGGTTCATATTTCTTCAAAATTGAGGCAAATCAGAATGTTACCGTCAATGGTAACTGTTATTGTGTTAACGGACTATGTGCTTCCTGGAATTCAAACCCATGGACCTGGTGAGCTCTAGTTTCAATAAGTCATACAGCGCGTGAAACAATGGACTTGTTCAGAAATCATTTTGGTGAGCACTTAATTTCACGTTTTGCTAAGTTAAATTGGCAGCCTAGATCATACGATATCACACCTTTAGACTATTTTCTCTGGGGATGTGTAAAGTCTCAGGTCTTCAGGAATAAGCCAGCTACGATTGAGGCTTTGGAAACCAACATTATTCGTGTCATTCATGAGATCCATTCAAAAAGTTAATTCCATCTTTTAACCGATAGTAAACATTTTAAGTTAACTTTTAAATATATGTGTTTTATTTTACATTATAAATCAGACCTCATGTTGAATAACCCGTTACATATTTGTATCTCAATTCATAGTCCGGTCAAAATAGACATTTCGGTTTGCAAAAATTCGCATAAAGCTGAAAATTGGTACAGACGTTGGGAACACCATTTCAAATAAACTAAGCAACATCCCCATCGATCCGACTGGTGCGTTAGAAGTTATTCAAGGTTAAAGGGTCAAATAAACGGTTTTTACAATTTTTCTGGTAAACGGTAGGTTTCATCAGAAAAATACATGAGACAAAGTTGTAGACCATGAAATTATCTACAAAACTTGTTAAAATCATTTTTTTGTAAGAATAACCATTTCGGAGATATCGTGATTTTAAAACTTGAAGGAGTCACGTTCTTCATGATATGCTCATATATGCCACATGCATAAATTTAGTCCAGTCGACAGGTTGGAAAAAGTGAGTGAAAGGTGGAAAAAGGACGGAAGCTAATGAAACTATCAGATATTGTTGAAAGTTATAGTTAATATAGTTAGTAAATATTTTACGAAGTTTTGGATCTCGAGGGCCATATGGAAAAATAGAAGGGGGAGGTTGAAGGGGTAACTGCAAAATTTTTGACCTTGCAATGGTTTTTCCTCAGTAACTTTTTTTCCTTACTTTCTATAGCAAAAGAATTTCCATATTATAGTAGAACGTCAAATTTTCTATAATTGTGTTAGTACCAAAATTGTTGTATGTTTATTCTTTACCGAGATAAAGCTCTTCGAAAAACAGGTAATTTTTCAGAATTTGCTAAAAAAATTCCAAAAAATTCAGCTTATTTCTTCTAATGATGAGATTTTCATACTACGATTTGTGCTGTTTAATAGTTTCTAAGAAATGTCGTATGAAAATCTCGTCAAACAAAAACCTCGCACTAGTTTTCGTCTATTAGAAGAAATAAGCTGAATTTTTTTTTGGCATTTCTTAGCAAATTCTGAAAAATAACCTGTTTTTCGAAGAGCTTTATCTCGGTAAAGAATAAACATACAACAATTTTGGTACTAACACAATTATAGAAAATTTGACGTTCTACTATAATATGGAAATTCTTTTGCTATAGAACGTAAGGGAAAAAAGTTACTGGGGAAAAACCGTTGCAAGGTCGAAAACTTTGCAGTTACCCCTTCCCCCTCCCCCACCTCTTTTTCAATAGGGCTCTCGAGGTCCAAAACTTCGTAAAATATTTATTAACTATCCTTCAACAAAATCTGATAGTTTCATTAGCTTCCGACCTTTTTCCACCTTCCACCTTTTTATGATAAATCCTACCGTTTACCAGAAAAATTGAAAAAACCGTTTAGTTGACCTTTTGACCTCGCATAACTTTTAACGCACCAGTCAGATCGATGGGGATGTTGCTTACTTTATTTGAAATGGTGTTCCCAACGTCTGTACCAATTTTCAGCTTTATGCGAATTTTTGCAAACCTAGCACTATTTTTTTGTCTATTTTGACTGGACTATCATAGCTCTGAAAAAAAATTAAATCATTAAATGCCCACAAAAACACAATACTGCCCAGGCGCCACATCAAATTAACGTTACTCAGAAATGGTCAAATCTTTTGATAGGTAGGGCAACTACCAGACGTCATCGCAGTCTATCTAGATTCGTTTACATCGCAAACATCATTTTTAAGTGCGAAAACAAAACAACAAGTATCCAACCATTTTCCCATCTAAACTGTTATAATCGCACATCGTAACTCGTAAAACTAGGTAAACACCATTTGTTTCAGTGTTTTTTTTTAAAGATATTAACGTTGCCACTTTTACAGACAAAAAGTCGTTCAAGTTTGTGAAATGCAAAAAAAAAAAAAAAAAAAAACGAACGAGCCCCTCTACAGTCCAAAAGATCAGGGTTCTTTTTTTTTGATTTTGCTATCGTAAGTTGGGGTACAAATGCATCTGCGGAGGTGGATCGGAGCGGAGACAAATAAAATCAAGAAAATTGCACACAAAAAGTTACTTACATTTTGAAAGTGGAGAGATTAGATAGTCATTCAATCATTATAACAGTTTTATGAAATCGTTATATTAATTGATGAAATAGCATGTACCACTCAATAGGTAGGTGTAGGTGTTTCCATTAGCAACATTTTGGAGATACAAAGTCCGCCAAAATGAGTCGACTTGCTGGCTCTCAAATTAAATTTCTCTTTTGAAGGTTACTCGTATCTTGTGAAATATCTGAATTTATTGGGCATTTCCGAAAAAATTAAGTTAGGTACTCGTAGGTACTTTTTTTCGATCAGTAAATTTTTTATAATTTTATTTAACGAAAGTTATTTGCTTTGGAATGTACCTACCTATGCGAAACAGCTGAAATGAGTTTGCCGTTTTCAACGCCAATTAGTTGTTAATATATGGGTTGTTGGGGCAGTTTCAGATTGTAAGTAATTGCTATGATTGTGAAATAAGGGGCACGGACGAAATTGCACAGTGAAGTTTTGTATCTTGTCAATTATACTCGTACAAGTGGGCCATGATTAACCTTTTTTATTTAGATACAAAGATACAACAATTTCATAGAAATTATTTTCGCCCGCTATCAAGAGGGCATCGTCCAGGTCCAGACAAGTCCGTCAAAGAAAGTATCAATTAGATCAAAATATAAAAATTTGTTATTAAAAACTAACGGTTATTTGCCTACCTTCAAATGACTTTCAACTTTCAACAACCCATTTGCCTTACGGCCGGCGAGGCGGCAGCCTGTTTTTTTTGTGTGAAATTGATTTCATCAAAATTATTAGTCATAAACGTTTTAAAGCGTTAAAGTTGTTTTATAAAATGAAAGACGGTTAAAGTATGGTCCAAGAGAAAGAAAACTAATTATGTTTGACTATTTTTTTCGATTTTATTAGGGTCACCCTGAGAGAACGCACGTCATAATTTGTGAGGATGCGGCAGCAGGGTAACGAATGTGTTACGAAACTTCTGTTAACAAGTTAGAAGCTATTGAACTTGTGGAACTGGTTTGGGATAGTGATATTAAAATAAAATTGAAAATCAAAAGAATAAAACACAAAGTATTCTTTTTGTTAATGACAGTAAAATAATTTCATGTTATGTGACTTTGAAAAAGTCGTCAACAGGGGTTTGGTATTTTTGGAACGATTTAAAACGGTCATTGACTTGAGTCCTTTAATGGGTTTGGGAAGCTAATTTTTGCCACTTTTTTGTAAATCCACTTGAAACAGACGCGGGGAACCAGGTCTTTCATATGTCTATTCGTAGCTCGATGTCTGAGCTCCATGGTGTAGCGAAGAAAGCAAGATCCATTGCTCCACACTTCTCTTATTAGATTTCGAATGCTGATGTCGGCAGTATAACACTTTAACCTCTCCTGGAATCAAATATTTCCCCATTTGCAGCGCGATACCTCAGCTATGACCATGACTCCGAATTGTGTGACTCAGCTCTCTTCGGAACATTTGACCACCTGGTTTTTGATGGTCTTCCAATCCGCATTTTAACTTGAGGGTTATATTAGAAGCCAATATAGAGTCAACTCTTCTGTTGTCTCCTGGCTCACAATAACCAGCTGTTGATGGCTCCGGCTGGAAGGCATTATGTCCGTCTCTTGTGATAAGTGCTGGAAGGAAAATTTTGTGTCGACTATAGCAACATTCGGGGGATGAGAACAAATGTCTATGCAGCATACGTCGATAACACTGACTTTAATTTCATGTAGTTTAAATTCACCGTCCAAAAACACATCATCCATTCCCGTTTCATTTATAGAAGCCCACATTTCGACATTTATTGTCTCCGTAAAAGAATTATTTTCCATTACCTATCCTCCCACTGAAATTATTGTTACGGGTGATTTCAATGTATACAATTCTACGTGGCTTCGGTATTCTGGAAACAACCAACACCCGAAGGAAGGTATGCCGAGATTTTCGCTCAGATCAACAACTTGACTCAGCTTGTTGATAAACCAACAAGAATCCCTGACATTGCACGTAACTCGCCAAACATATGCTAGACTTGTTTCTCATCCTGATAAACACCATTGATGTATTATCGCCTCTAATTCCGTCGGACCATTGTATTATTTGAGCCGATTTCGGGGCACTTTTTCGGAGAACGAAATTTTTGCATGAACAAAAACTAAGGCAAAAAATAGTACAGTGTCCCAAAGGTACCTAGTAAAAGTTTTTGGTCATTTGTAAAAAACGTACGAAACTCCACGTCTTCGGTTCCGACGCTCGTCGGCAATGACACTCCTGTGGTAAGCTCTCAAGCGAAAGCAGACTTTTTCACAGCACAGTTTGCTGCCAATTCGACACTACCATAAAGTGACATGACTCATTCTGTGCTTGATTGCTCAGATTAAGAAATATCTTGAAAAACGAAAACTTGGTAATGACCGGCAGCACGGTTATAGTTGCAATAGATCCACTGGTGATATGATGGTGTATCTCACCAAAAAGTGGAACCAATCCTAACATTGTTTTGTAGAAAGTAAGATCATTGCGCCGGATATTTCAAAAGCATTTGATAAAGTTTCGCATCAAGCTCTTTTATAAAAAATGTGTGCATTTGGTATGGACGTACCCCAAAACGAAAACAAAACTATGCTAACCTGTCAAAAACCAAATCGAAAAAAAATTTCGGAATGCTAACATTTTGTTAGCATTTTTCGTTCCGACGGATACCTCGATTATACATTGTATAATCTAAACTATAGTACTATCACCTGAGGTGCGCCATCTGTCGACGAAAAACTAAGCTCGAGAATACCATGGGAAGCAACAACAACAATTAAAATGGTGGAAATTGTTGTTGTTGCTTCTCATGGCATTCTCGAGCTTAGTTTTTCGTCGATAGATGGCGCACCTCAAGTGGGAATACTATAGTTTATATATACAATGGATTATACAAACTGCCAGAGACGGTTTTGTTGTCAGTTTCGCTGCTTTCGTTGATTTGACATTTCCTCACAGTTTTGGAGCCTCTTTCAAATAGAAAAACATTGTGACTTCTCATTTTTGTTTCGTTCTGCACATCTACGTCACGGACACACATCAAGTTTTCGCCTTCTCGTTTTCGTTTTCGCCTTCCCGTTTTAATTTTTGTTTTGTTCTACGCTCTATACGATCTACATGTTCGTTGTGGGCTCTACGTCACGGGCACGCAATGGAGATTGACGTTTTTTATTGTATCATGCGCAATGCCATATCTTTAGTATTTCTTTCATGGCAAATGCCCCGTGCGTCAGGTGTAAATGACTGCATTCACGCTACACGTTAACTGTCATCTCAACGAGACTCGACAGCATATTCAACTGTCATTGGGACAGCTATCTTCACACCAGAGGTCACCACAGTCAAATTACAACACGAGAGGTAAACTTAATACACTCACTCGTTCATTATAATGTAATAGAGTACCTATTTTTATAACAGTTATCTCTGCCCACCACCAATTACTGTTATAAAAACCAATTAATGGTTGTAACCTATTCATTCATTGGCATACAAACGACCCAAAAGTGACTGAAATTAATTAATTTTCCATCGGGTCTTATCTTCGATGGACTTTGATAGCTATCTTTTTTTTTTGATTAGAAACAAGTTTTCCAAGCAACAAACTATCAATTAGGTGAGTTGCTCATCAAAGTTCTTTTTTGTTGTCTATTTCAATATAACACATTTAAAATGCACTTACTAACACAAACACACAATTATATTGGCCATGACAAAAAGCGAAACTTATGTACCTATAGTGGCATTATGAAGGCGTTAGCCCCCACTAACCCCTGTCCGCTACCCCATGCCCCTGCGAAACATTAACATTGTCTGCGCGTATCAGCTGATAACAATTACTATTTGTGTAACCAAAACAATGAAAATTCGTATATTTTTTTTTCATGAACAATTAATTTATTTATAACACTGTGTGCAGTCTTAAATAGTATTACTTTTGTTTTAATCTTTTTTTTGTGTGGAACCCAACAAATTCATTTTGATACAACACTGCACCATACAGTAGGGCAAGATATTACTGAAGTTGGCATAAATTAAAACTTTTGAAGGAACGTTGTTTATTATCGTGTCCACTAAGTAATGGGGTTATCAGTTGGCGCGGGAAGCTTTGGCTGCCTGTAGCGGCAAATTCGTTTTGCTGACATCTGTCAAATCTGTTGTTTATTATTCAGTATTTGGTACCAAATTACAATGGCAAGTGACACGATTGAAAAGTACATCCAACAAAATGTTCTTCACAGACTATTTCCCAACGTTTGGGTTACCAACTTTGAGATTACTGGTGGTCCCATTTTGGACTTGTGTGTCAGCTCATACCTTCTAACTTAACCTTACCCATTGCATATATAAACTATAGTATTCCCACTTGAGTTGCGCCATCTATCGACGAAAAACTAAGCTCTAGAATACCATGGGAAGCAACAACAACAATTTCCACCATTTTAATTGTTGTTGCTGCTTCCCATGGTATTCTAGAGCTTGGTTTTTCGTCGATAGATGGCGCACCTGAAGTGGTAGTAGGTACTATAGTTTATATATATACAATGCCTTACCTAACCTAGAATATAAAATGACAACAACACATTCTGGCATCCATTTTTCGTTTTAATATCTAAACTTTGTGTTTGAAACTTTCGTTCTTATGTCAAAATGAAAATTATAGAAGATTTGAGCATGCCGATTATGAAATTCAAAGCTGCCGTCATTTTGTTTTGTGTTTCTTTTGCTCTTTTACGATTTTTCTGGCTAACTATTCTATTTTCGCCGACTTTAAAACCATTCGATCCCACTGTGCTCTCTGGTCCGGTCCTATATGGTTGCATGTAGTTGTGTTTGCCTTCGAATTTTGTTGTTGTGTAGTGCGTGTTGAATCCGTTAAGTAGGTCGACTTATTTAAATGAAATGAAACTGAAAGAAAACAAAAAATTAAATAACTGAGAATAATAAATTTATTGAAGTGGCCATGCATTCAGTCATTTCGGACGAACTCGTATCTTCAGCCTCATCGTTCGGTTCAGATTCAGACACAAAGGAATGATAAAGGCCCAGCACTACCAGACACACATACACAAACACGGATAAAACGGGCTAAAGAAAGAAAACTCGAAGAATTAAATGGAAAACAAGAAAAATGTGGTTTTCCTTTTCTCTTGATGCGGTGGGGTTTGGCCGGTTGGGTCTCTGAATAAAAATTGTATACGCGACGAACACCGAACAAACGGTTGGTCGATTGGTATTCATATGTCAAATCACACGTACTAGAGAAAAGTATAGAGAGATGCGTTGAAGTTTCTTGCTCCCTGTCGTGACAGATACACATTTCACCATGTTTTTTTTTTTTTAACTGCAATCTCATGCATTTCGTTGATCTGGTTGAGGAAATGATAGCGTTAACGGATTTTGAAATCACTTTGGAATAATATAAATAAAATTGATTTATTATAGAAGGAGTGTTTTTTTTTTTTATTTTTTCTAGGTTCCTACTGGATGTTGTATTATTTTGTGTTTTATAAAAACGCAGGGGGACAATTAAATGATTTTTGTAAAATGTATTGCTTCTATTTTATGTCAAATTAACATTTTTAGTGATAGAGTTATCAAATGAAGGAGCAATCTGTGGAGCTTGAAATAAGCCGACGAAGACATTTGAATAATTAAAATTTAGATTTTTTTTATCAGTGTGTTTTTTTTTTAACAACCGCATTTTTGGAGAGGAAGGGTCAACAATTTTGTTTAATTTTTATCGGCAAGTGAAGAAATGAGGCTAATTTCATTTAATAAGTTGTAGTTAGTCGATAACGAACTTCGGTAAGTTTTTGACGGTAAGATTTATTATCAGAACCTAACGAAATTTTCCACTCCGTTCTGCCAAATTAACACGTTCTCCATAATTGACAGAAGTTCATGCGTTATTGCGTTTTAAAAGTCATGATACACAGAAAATACAGATATGCTGACTTGATACATCCTAAACGCCATTTTGGTATTTTGTGACGTGCGTCGCAATCATCTTTTGTTATTATTTTATTTCTTAAGTGAATCTAAATTAAATAAACAGTGTGAAAATTGAATTTCCACCTTCAACACCAATCTTTAATCTACTACAATAAGTATTATTGATAGAAGAGGAAATGTAACAAAGGTAAGAATGAAGAAAATCAAATGAAAAAAGAAATTTAACAAACACCTTTTCTGCAAGAAATGCAAAGTGCGCATACTTTTGGTGCGTTCTTTTACTAACCATAGTCAACTTCAGTTAACTTTAGTCAACAAAAAGGCGTTCCTTTAATCCAAATATGTTACTATTTGTAACTATATGACGTTATAACAGCGTTCCTAAACTCAAGTTGAAGTGTCAAATAGTTACGATTTGTTACTATTTCCAACTCACCTCCATGATATGAGTTGAGATTGTTGATCTGTCAAATTGGACGTTTTGTATTTAAAAATTCAAAGTCTTTATTAAATATCATCCAATACATTAAATAATTTAATTAGTTCCTCAATATACAAACAATTCTTACATGTGTTCGTTTGACAGTTTAACAAGTTCTAACAACGTATCGTTTGTAAAGGCCCAACCATAATACGCGAAAGAAAAAGTAAGCAAGTGTCAAAACCGAACGAAAAGTTTCCTTTCGATTTGTAAAGTAGATACATCAGTTGCCCATAAATGCCTTTAAAAATAAGAAGAAAGAAAGAAGAAGAATACCCTTTAGAAAAAAAAGGAATGTCAGATTTTCGTACGTAATGTACGACTCAAAGCGTACATTACGTACGAAAACGCAAGTGAACGAAACTTGACGAAACTGAACAAAAAGTCAATTCGGGTTGGGTATACAAATCACATGTATTTCTACTGTTTCGTAAGTCAACGTACGTACCATTCTTCAATTATGGTTAGCCCTTAAATGGTTTGTAAAAAACCCAACAAAATCCTAACAATGACACTTTAACAAATTTTTTTTTTGACATAACAACAAATGTTGACTATGGTCGGAAAAAGAACGCACAACTTGCATTTCGTGTGCATGATTCACAGTGCAGTCAAAGAATGGGAGCGCAAAACTTATTGAAAAATTGACAAAATAGACCAATTCGCTATTATAAGCACTAGATATCAAGTTCTTGCTCTCGTTTAATTTTTCCACTATAGTTCTAGCTTAAGAAAAACAATTGTATAAAAAAATCTATTCTACTGAAGGTGCTTCCAAAGACAATATTCTGAACGATGTTTTTTAGACGTAGGTACCTATTTAACTTTAAGTTTCCATTGAAAGCCATTTTGTCATCTTCCATGTTTTGTATCTTTATTTTGATTTGTCATTGCATCATAATCATAAATCGACTGACGCCTGAACAACGCATGCATATTGTGCAGTTTTCTGTTTGTGAAACGCATCGCGCACGACGTTCATTTATGGTCGATACAATCCTCCATTAAAAGTGTATATTAACCCTCAAGCCATTGTTGAGACGCCCGCCGGCCGTTATATCCAGAAAAACAGTTTACTTCTTCCACAACGGTGCCCGAAAGAGGGCTACATTCAATGAAGACAGTTTATGAATTGAATCGGCTTGATGGGCGAGTTGTGGATCGCATAATTTCGCCTTTTGGACCTGTGCTCAAGATTGTGCGATTTAACACCGCTAGACCATTTCTTGTCGCTAGTCTACACCGATAACCCAGAGAAGATTGACGAAGTAGAAAACAAAATTCGCTGCGTTATACCGATATACAAATTACAAATAAAGGTCATGGTAGGGTCAATAGGTAGGTAGAAAGTTTTGGCAAACCAATAGTTTTCTGCTGCCCCATTTTTGAGGTGTTTCAAGGACTCCATGTCAAATTGTCTGAAAACCAAGAAATTGAAAAATGACAATTCATCCCAAACATTGTGCTATGATATATAGTCCGGTCAAAATAGACATTTCGGTTTGCAAAAATTCGCATAAAGCTGAAAATTGGTACAGACGTTGAGAACACCATTTCAAATAAACTAAGCAACATCCCCATCGATCCGACTGGTGCGTTAGAAGTTATTCAAGGTTAAAGGGTCAAATAAACGGTTTTTACAATTTTTCTGGTAAACGGTAGGTTTCATCAGAAAAATACATGAGACAAAGTTGTAGACCATGAAATTATCTACAAAACTTGTTAATATCAATTTTTTGTAAGAATAACCATTTCGGAGATATCGTGATTTTAAAACTTGAAGGAGTCACGTTCTTCATGACATCCTCATATATGCCACATGCATAAATTTAGTCCAGTCGACAGGTTGGAAAAAGTGGATGAAAGGTGGAAAAAGGACGGAAGCTAATGAAACTATCAGATATTGTTGAAGGATAGTTAGTAAAAATTTTACGAAGTTTTGGATCTCGAGCGCCCTATGAAAAAAGAGAAGGGGGAGGTTGAAGGGGTAACTGCAAAATTTTTGACCTTGCAATTGTTTTTTCTCACTAACTTTTTTTTCGTACGTTCTATAGCAAAAGCATTTCCATATTATAGTAGAACGTCAAATTTTCTACAATTGTGTTAGTACCAAAATTCTTGTATGTTTATTCTTTACATAGCTCTTCGAAAAACAGGTAATTTTTCAGAATTTGCTAAAAAAAAAATTCCAAAAAATTCAGCTTATTTCTTCTAATAGACGAAAACTGGTGCGAGGTTTCTGTATGACGAGATTTTTATACTACGATTTGTGCTGTTTAACAGTTTCTAAAAAATGTCGTATGAAAATCTCGTCAAACAAAAACATCGCACTAGTTTTCGTCTATTAGAAAAAATAAGCTGAATTTTTTTGGCATTTTTTAGCAAATTCTGAAAAAATAACCTGTTTTTCGAAGAGCTATATCTCGGTAAAGAATAAATATACAACAACTTTGGTACCATAAGAATTGTAGGAAATTTGACGTTCTACTATAAAATGGAAATGCTTTTGCTATAGAACGTAAGGAAAATAAGTTACTGAGGAAAAACCATTGCAAGGTCGAAAACTTTGCAGTTACCCCTTCCCCCTCCCCCACCTCTTTTTCCATAGGGCCCTCGAGGTCCAAAACTTCTTAAAATATTTATTAACTATCCTTCAACAATATCTGTTAGTTTCATTAGCTTCCGACCTTTTTCCACTTTCCACCAACTTTTTCCAACCTGTCGACTGGACTAAATGTATGCATGTGGCATATATGTGCATATCATATAGAACGTGACTCCTTCAAGTTTTAAAATCACCATATCTCGGAAATGGTTATTCTAACAAAAAAATGATATTTACAAGTTTTGTAGATAATTTCATGGTCTACAACTTTGTCTCATGTATTTTTATGATAAATCCTACCGTTTACCAGAAAAATTGAAAAAACCGTTTAGTTGACCTTTTGACCTTGAATAACTTTTAACGCACCAGTCGGATCGATGGGGATGTTGCTTACTTTATTTGCAATGGTGTTCCCAACGTCTGTACCAAGTTTCAGCTTTATGCGAATTTTTGCAAACCTAGCACTATTTTTTTGTCTATTTTGACCGGACTAATAATTTTATAAAAAAAAATTAAAACAAGAATTATAAATCGAAATCGGGTTAGAATCTACGAACTAGAATGGAATAGCTATATGATCCATCACGTGCTCAACATGTTACAAGCTCTGCAACGTGTGCACTTCTGTCATTATGACGAATCGCCCAAGATTTTATGAGATGTGACATTTTTAAAATTTGGAACTTAGCCTGGCAGGTGGGCACACATTTTGAGGTAAATAACGTTGAGGGATACAAAAAAACCTAAAACCGTCTAAGTGGGAGCACAGATATACAATGCAGACCGCCAACTATCTTTATGGTCTCTCTTTTTGCCCACAAGCTTGTATGCATTTTGTTATGACTTATGAGCATTTTAAAGCTCTCCCGTGAATTTTAAATAGAGACCTATTAAAGGGCTTAAATACATTGCACAGGCAGGAACTTACATAACCTTGTTATGCAAAATATTTTAAAGGTGTTTTAGGCAAGGGGGGGTACGAATTAGCCGTCAGTATTGTATATTCAAAATATTGTAAATACCCTCAAGTATACATTTTTGAAAAGCTGAACGTCAGTTTTTTTATTTTATTTTAAAATTATTAAACATCTTTTGATAATTTTTGATAAAAAAAAACTATTTTGAAAGTTCTTGTTTTTAAGCAAAATAATAATAGAAAGATTTAAATCATGTTCTTTTGACATGTGCGCCTTCCTTTCAAAGGCTATAGGTACGGTAGAGGAATATTTTGTCAGAAATGTAAGCACAACCGGTAGAGCAGATTTCTTTCGGTAGGGAGGCTTCTGCCGTTTTTTCCATTACAGTGTTTACCAAGCTTTGAAGAATTTTCCACAAGAAATATGAGATTTAAGCTAACACCGAACTATGCATCATTGGACGTCAGTTAAACAATGCGATGCTCTCCGACTCACTACGTAGCATTTTCTTAAACCGCACTGACATGACACTTCTAATGTCAGTTGTTTTCATGTTTGGTTAATATTTAAAATTATAATTTTGGGATTTCGTTCAAACGATTTCATACCAATAATATTTTGTTAGACAATATCGTATCATCGAGTGCGGTCTTAGCTTTAAACAACTTGACAGCTGGAGTTTCGTTAAGGTGCTGCCAAGCTTACACAAAAAAAAAGTAAAAAAAAAAAAATCTTCGATAAACTAAAATGTTGACTCGACCTATCTCAATTATTAACCTTTATCTAAAAAAAATTTAAATCTATGTACTTTCGGTTTTTTTTTTTAAAGGAACATACAATGTACAGTCACAGTGTACCTACTATGCCTTTTGCGTTGTGGATGATATACGGATCGAAAAATTGAAACCCGCATAGGATTAAAGGTTCCCTGAAAGATGCGTTCGTTTCGAAAACATTAGCATCTAATCAAATCAATCATTCCCTAAGTAAATACAAATAACAAACAGATTCTCTGAATAATTCTTTTACGTCATTAAATTTCTCAGGTATATGGCTATGAAATAAGATTAAAAATATAACAGCTACGTGGTAAATTATAAAAGACCTTTTTCGGGATTAAAAAGGGTGACTGTGGGACTATAGAGGGTACGAGTGGAAAATATTGAATGCATTCAGTAGCAGAAGTTAATTCATTGTATTGACCCCTGTGAGAATTCTTGCTCTGTGTCATACGTGTTATATGTTTGTATATGTGTCATAGGTTAAAGTAGAGTAGAAACAGTTTGACTTTGAAAAAAAAAAAACGATCTTTAAACAAGATTTTGCCAAAGAAGTTACTTAACATGAATATTTTGTCTGTCAACTAAATCGATTCAAAACACTGTGTTCGTTATCTAAAAAATCCAGGTTCCAGCCATGTTATTCCCTTTTTTACGTTTCAAATATTTTTGTATAGTGTACTGCCAAGGTATTCAAAAATAACCGAACCTATTTCTTCACAAAAACACGAAAAAATTGGCTAAATGGTCACTTGTGCCATCCCGTAAGGCTAGGTTTTCTTGTTTTTGTGAAGAAGTAGGTTCGGTTATTTTTGAATACCTTGGCAACAAAAAGTCGTAGAGCCATACGGTTTTCAGTGTTGGATTAAAGATTAATGGAAGCGTTGAATTCTGAGAACAAAAATTATACTTAATTACGTAAAATTTTGAAAAAAATTACCGTGAACCCGGGTGACTTTGGCCTGGTTGGGTGACTTTGGCTTTTGAATGGATACATTGTTAAAAAATTGTTAAAATATGAAGGAGTTGTTTAATTTTTTCCAAGCTTCTTTGTAAATTTGTATAGTTGAATGAATTAAAAAATGATCATACTAGCGTTATTTAACTAAATTTGGATAATAATATATACTAAAATTTATTTTTCTTGAAAATGTAAATGAAAAAGTCATCTGAAAATGTTGGATGGTTTCAACATGTTCCAGAAATATGATTGCAAAATGACTTTAACTCCGATATATGTATTGTTTTCCAATTTGAATTCTCTTAATTCAACCCTTGTAACTATTTTATAAACAATAAATTTTATTTTGTTTATAATTTACGCCAAATGATAGGGTGACTTTGGCATGCATTTCGGGTGACTTTGGCTGCGTACCCAGTACCTCTTACGAAGAAGTGCTGGGTGCAGCTTGGTAAACCCAGAGAAAAAAGACGTTGCACAAGTAAACAAAAGTGATCTGGAGCAAAAACATCCTGTTCCAACAGTCGATCGCCGAGAGAGACTTTTTTGTCAATATCCTTTCAAGGAAATTAACATAAACGTACTTGAATTTAAAAAAAAATATCAAAAACCAAAAATTCAGAGTTAACTCATAAAAAAATACATACATATAAACAAAAATATCTGGTCTTTCAATTGAGTTGGGTGAGACTGACTTGCTGCTTGTAATTCGCAGAAAAAGGACGAAAACGTACTTCCGGCCAAAGTCACCCGAAATGGGAGGGTGACTTTGGCCACCCATATTTTAACTTCTATATATAGAACTGATCGATATATTTTTTCAAGACTTATCATACCTATAGAGTTAGCGAAGTAGGTAAAATAAAGTCTGTAGTCTGGTCACTTTGCTTTCATCTGGGTGATCGCCCGGCAGATTAAACAATTGCAACCTACCCAATAATAATAATCATTACATGTCTTTCAAAATACCTCGTTAAGTTGTTTACTTATGGCAACAAAATGGCGCACACTAGCGCAAATTGGGCTTTTCTTAGTCGAGCTGCTTCAGCTAAAATGAAAACTGCCATTTCTGCCTACGTACCTATTCCTCGAACTTAAGAACATTCTTTTTTCAAACCTACTCGCAACACGAATACAAAGTGCTTTGCCGGGTGCCACATAATTGTGGTTTTTCGACTTTTTCAAATCCCATCCGATTTGCTTGAACACTCGAAATGTTTTAAAGCATTTTAAGATTAGTCAATCACCAACTTTTTCAAAGTATAAACCAAAAAAAAACAGTTTTTAGTTCCCCTCAAAACATTGAGTGTCGATCAAGTACTCGTCGTGTGCGGTCGCGTTGCTTCTGTGCGCGTGTGTTACCTACCCAAAATAATCAAAAAAAAAAAAAAAAAAAAAAAAAAAAAAACCAAAACCGAATTCATATACCACTTACAATTACAATACATAGTGCAATTAAATTAAAATGAGATATTAAATTCAGCCCTTTCCGTTACCCAAAACTAGAAAAAAAATAGAATAATCCAGTGAAAAATTAAAAGAAGAAAAAAATACACCAAACCTCGCTCATACGCAGCACAGCATCCAACAATACCCATCCTCTCCACCCGCGCCACCCATAACTGTTGCTTTCTATACAATGCAAGCCTCTTGTGAGGCTTATCGCAAGAGGTTTTGCATTGGATGGTGAGCAGCATTTGATGTGTTTTCTTTCGTGTTTTTTGTCTATATTAATTCCCGTTTGCAAATTGTTTTATGGGCATAACACCTAGGACAGTTTGTTTATAATTGGAATTAATATGGGCCTATACTGCACGGCTGAAATTAGTTCGTCAAAGTTGAATCTTTTGTGTTTAGTTTTTCAAAATGGTAAGTGATTTTTGTGTTGTATATTCAAATGTTCGTGGGCTAAGAAAGAATTTCTTTTCTGTGTACGCCCATACTGTGCAATACAGGCCAGCTGTTTTGGCATTAAGTGAAACCCAGGTTGGACAGAATACTGATTTATCAGAATTTTGTTTGTTTGGATATAACATAGTGCCATTACTTTTTTCCCACCATGGTCTTGTCGTTTATGTTAGGAATGATATTGCTTGCCAGAGCCTTCCCCAATATGGGCATTGTTCTAATACGAACTTTAATTTCCTGTGGCTCAAATTCACTGTCCGCAAGCATATCATTCATTACTGTTTTCTTTACAGGAGTCCGAATCTTGACAGCATGTCTACTTGTGATGAGTTAGATGTTTTGTCAGATTCAATTTCCCGAATTGTTTCCCATTGTCCTCACACTGAAGTCGTGATTACGGGCGACTTCAATGTACACAATTCAAGTTGGCTCCGATATTCTGGCCAGACAACACTCGAAGGAAGGTACACCGAGATCTTTGCTGAGTATAACCATCTTACCCAGCTTGTCGATGAGCCTACTCGTATACCGGATGTTGATGGGCATTCCGCCCATACTCTTGACTTGTTCCTTACTTCCCATCCTGATAAATATACTATTAAAGTAACTTCTCCATTTGGCACCTCGGACCATTGTGTCATTTCAGCTAATTTCTCGATCTCCAACCATCCAGTTAAAGAAAAAATTCCCACTAGGACCGTTTGGCAATACGAGAAAGCCAACTGGGACGGTCTGAATAATTTCTTTCGCAACTTTAACTGGTCATTATGCTTCCTCGATAATGACATTGATGCCAGTGCTGAAATGATTACAGAAGTGATTTTTCTTGGAATGAGAACTTTTGTCCCTCACAGAACAAAATGTATCAAACCAAAAGAAAAGTCTTGGTTTTCCGAAGAGTGTAAAGAAGCTATCAGGTTGAAAGAAGTAAGCTTCCGATCCTACAAAGCCAACCCAACTGAGGAAAATCGGAAGAAACACAAACAAGTTAGGAACTCGTGCAACTCCGTTATACACAAAACGAAATTTTTACATGACCAGAAGTTACGGCAAAAAATTCTGCAATGTCCCAAAGGCAGTAAAAACTTCTGGTCATTTGTAAAAAACGTCAAGAACTCAACGTCATCATCAGTTCCAACGCTCATCGTCGACGATAAACCTATTGTCAGCTCTTCAGAGAAGGCCAATATGCTCGCAGCTCATTTTGCTGCAAGTTCTACGTTGCCTGCAAGCAACAATGCCCCTCCTGTACTTGAGAACGTTAATTTTTCTATGGGACAGATATTTTTCCGCACTCGTACAGTAGCAAGAGTACTTCAAGATCTTGATATACACAAATCCGCTGGCCCGGATGGAATACCCCCTATTCTTCTGAAGAAGTGTTCTTCATCGCTGGCAAAACCACTGCGTAAGCTTTTCCACCGCTCCTATCGTTCAGGAATCTTTCCTAGTAGATGGAAAACAGCATTTGTCCAGCCCGTCCCAAAAAAAGGTGACTCCTCCTCCCCCTCCTCTTACCGACCAATTGCACTTACGTCCCTTCTTTCCAAGGTCATGGAAACGCTGATAAATCGTCAGCTCAAGAAATATCTCGAAGATCGGGAGCTTTTAAATGACCGGCAATACGGCTTTCGCAGCAATCGTTCCACTGGTGATCTGATGGCATATCTCACCGAACAGTGGAACAAATCTGTGCATCGCTTTGGCGAAAGCAAGATTATTGCGCTTGATATTTCAAAGGCATTTGATAGAGTTTGGCATGAAGCTCTTTTATCGAAAATGCGTGCATTTGGTATCGATGATACTCTTATTCGTTGGATTAGAAGCTATCTTCTGGACCGTTCAATACAAGTTGTATTAGACGGTTTCAAGTCTGATCTCCACAAAATAAATGCTGGTGTGCCCCAGGGCTCCGTTCTGTCTCCGACTCTCTTTCTCATTTTTATAAATGATCTCTTGTCTGTGACTTCTAATCCATTAAATTGTTTTGCTGACGACTCAACCCTCAGCTTTTCGTATACGTTTGATAATACACGGCCTTCGCCTTCGGACGTGTTATTACAACGAAATCGTATGATAAGCTCGTTAAACTCCGATTTAAACAGCATTGTAAATTGGGGTACTAGAAATCGTGTGGAGTTTAATGCGTCGAAAACTCAATGCTGTCTTTTGTCGATGAAGCTAAACATACCCCCTATGCCATTATCCATGAATGGTACTTGCATCGAGGAGGCCGAAAAGCTATCAGTACTCGGTATGTGTATCAGTGACAATCTTCGTTGGAATGATCATATACTTGAGATTGCCAAGAATGCTGCAAGATGCTTAGGCTTTCTTAATAGATGCAAGAAGTTTTTCACCCCTTCTGATCTGGCTACAATTTACAAAGCGTTTATACGCCCTAAACTCGAGTATAACTCCCATCTCTGGGCAGGTGCTTCTCAAACTTTTCTTCACCTGCTCGACAGAGTTCAGAAAAAAGCGTTAAAATTGATAGGAGAGAGAAGCATTATGGAAACATTTCCATCCCTTGAACATCGTCGAAATGTTTCATGTCTTTCCTTATTTTACAGATTCTTTTACAAAAAATGCTCACTCGAGGTAGCCAGTTGCGTTCCACCCCTTAAACATTTCCCCCGTAATACTCGTCTTGCTAGGAACGCTCATCAGTTTACACTTGAGCCCAATTTCGGACGTACCGTGAAATATAGGGATTCTTTCTTTAGCCGTACAACACGAATGTGGAATGGATTGCCTGGCACAATTTTTCCTTGCCATTTTGATCTTCAAACATTCAAGATCAATGTTCATCGACACCTCCTTTCCCTTCCTTCCTAACTTCCTATCGCTCGCGCTGTGACTTATCATTAAAAGGGCTATAACAAACCCCTTGAGCGCGTGTGCATTATAAAAAAAAAAAAAAAAAAAAAAAAAATTGAAATATTCTAAGACCTACTGTTAACTTGGCAGCACTTTTTATAATTTTTAAACTGACAACTACCTATCTGTCAGATAAGATTATGGAATGTGACAGATGCAATGTCTTAAATTTCTTAAATTGTGAATTGTTCACCATTTTTAATTTCATTTTGAACAGGTCTGGATGACGAGACATTAAATTTCGACAATATGATTTGGAGTATGATTTTGCGAAAAGAATCAACCTATCAGAATTACATTATATACATATGCACTTAATTTTGCTCAGAGATAGACCAAAAGGCTAACTCGAAAGACAACAGAAAGCTAGCTTTCTTGTTCTGGCAACACTGGTTTTGACATTGGTTCGTCATCTGTAGGAAGTAAGCTTCAATGATGGCTGCTATTACTACAGGGTGGGCCAAAAGAAATCACCCTATTGGAAGATGCTCTCATTTTTGCAAATGGTCGCCAATGTCAAATCTGTTTTGACATTTGTGGACTAGACAGATGCAGAATACAAGTGAACAAGCCATGGAGCGATACATGAATCGACATGATATTCTCCTATCTCACTAACTCGCAAGATCGCCCGATTTAACCGTTTCAGACTTTATTTTGTGGGGTTTTTTTGAAGTCTCGTGTTTACGTGAACAAGCCCTAGACTCTGGAAGCCCTCAAGGACAACATTCGACATGAGTGCGAGAATCTGTCTCCCGAAGTTCTTGCTGAAGTGATGAAAAATGCCATAAAACGAGCAATCAATTGTGACGGTATCATCTTCTCGACTTGCCCAATACAATTCTAAAGGTTCAAATAAACATAATCAAAAAACGGAATCGAAATTTTTTATTTAGAAAAAAAAAGAGAGCCAAACAACATCGGATAGATGACTTCTTTTGGCCCACCCTGTATTTCTTGGAAAGGGACTAAAGAGATGATGTTTTTTATTAAGATTTCAAAAATAAAAGTGACCTTAAAAACTGCAAATACGTTCATTTCCATGGTAAAAATGTTCATACAATAATCCATTTTTCCACATTATTTTGTCTTTCGCCAGTAATGTAAAATTATGTGTTTCTTGTGCTTATGTACACGCCTTCACTTACACACGTGTGGTTAGCAAAATACAATTTAGTTCCACTTGACATATTTGACAGATTGTTCAAGGAGATGTCACGTGTCAAATTTGTCGAAGTAGAATGGATTCGTCTGTTCGATTTTATAACAATAACATAAACATATAAAAATACCATTATTTGCATTCGTTCCTCATGTTTTTTTAGATGGTTTTATCATCCCTGGTTCAGACATTTGATTATTTTTTATTTTATAACAGGGATGTTGAGTACATTAATAGACGTCAAATATTTGTTGACGTAGAAAGTTATATCAGTTTGTTTTTTATTTGCTCTTAAGCATCCCTGAAAAAGAAAATTCTGATCAATAATTGCAGTGATATGCGTTTGAAATTACATAGGTATATTGTGTTTTGTAGTTTAAGTGCAAGAAAGTTACAAGTTGACAGATATAAGGTGACGTACACATTTTTGACTTTAATCAATTATTCAAAATTCAACTCTTTGAAGTTAAGATAAGGGGTTCAATATGTATAAAAAAATTAATGTAATAAAGTTCTCGGATCCATCCTAAAAAAGACAAAAGTTTCTTTAAAGTGACAGAACTTGAAATAGATTATGCGCGTCACGGGACATTCGCTGTCGGAAATCTGATATCGCAATCCATTACACTTTTTATCAATCATCCCTCGACATATATAAGCATATACACATGTATGTTAGGTACGATATTTTTAACTGTTATGTACATTATATGAGTTATGCACTGCGAGCCATCTATTCTTTTTTTAAATATAAAGCGTCTGTTGCTGTCATAATTCGTTTTTCTCTGAACATTACCACCGGCATCAACCACACAGCCACGTGAGTTTGTTTATCAAAGAATTTCCGATATTTTTTTTGTTTACCTCTATAGTGAATTTGGTACATTGCGAGGAAATCTCTTCGTTATCTTAACGTTAATATGACGATATTATGATTTCGTAATAAAACAAAAATGGCAAAGAAAACTTAAATGACTATTACCTGCTGGAAATGCGATTTAAAAAAAGAAATTTAAATGTCAAAAGTATGTCTGTAGTTGCATTTTATTACAAAAAACACGTAAGTAGTACCTACCCTACGCTCAGTGAGAAAATTCTCTCAGCAAGAATGCTGATAAATGGATGAAAAAGAAAATTGTTTTTAGAAAATGCCAAGTAAAAAAAAAATATATTAGCGAGGCGCGTGATGTAGATGTCTGCCACATCTTCTTACGTTGCAATACTCACTTGGTCACATGGGATTTTTTGTCTCTTCGTTAAATTTCCGCTCTTACTCAAAACAAAATTAAATCATAATTTTTTTTTGATTTTGCTAGACGCAATGCCATTTGGGTTTATTCCGTTGAATCATGTGATAGCCTGAGGCCGTAACTAACATACATTTATAATAAGTTGAATAAGGTTGAATGTTGTGTTTTAAATATTTTTTGGAAATTCGAAATTTAATTATCAAGGCCAAATTGAATCGAATGAAATCTTATAACGGTATAAAAATATAAATTTGACACCATTTGCCAATAATGCTTGAGAAAAATAATTTCCTTGTCTCAATATTTTTTCCAATTAGCTCTTTTTTTGCTTTCCTTATGCTTTGAAACTTTGTTTCAAGATGGTAAATTTTTTTTTATGAAATCCAAGAAATTTTCTGCGAACACTGAACGCAGCCAACGTCAAATTTCTTTAATTCCGATGAAATTATAAAAGTTTTGCTACTGTACTTTGTTTGTCGCGGCCGTCAGATACATTTGCTGATGGGCTGCTTAAAAGAACGCTCAAATTTAATTGAGCTCTCACGAGGTTCACCTTGACGTGGTGGGGGGCTTACGTTGTGACACTTCATCAATCCCGATGCAGTGACAGAACAACCAAGCAACCTCAAAAAACAAGACAGAGATGTCGTTATATATAAAACTATGGCAAAAGTAAACAAAGAAGAAGAAAATCGAGTGGGGATATACACTCAAAAGTCGGTAGAGGTCACGGCTGCCGGCGATGGCTTTGCTTCGATAGAAGAGAAATCGCCAGTGACTCTTTCAAATACAATTACAAAAAACACAACAAAAAACAAAACTAAAAACGAAACAGCAGATGAACTCATTCCTGCTTGTAGCAGTGGTGCCCGTCTGATCGATGATAGCCTCCACCTCGGTGAGGCACTCATGGATCTCTCTGACTCTGAAGTCGGGACCGTGGGAGCTGACGAAAGTGAGATGTCGTCCGGTGAGGAAAATCGAATCCTCGCAGAAGACGACTATCAATCTTTCGCCAGCTCCGACGGCTCTGAAGCGGATGTCACAGTGGCCGAAAACCCTGCAGCTGCTAACAAAGGCGACATACTGGCCAAAAACCCGGTGGACCCGGGAGCCAAATTAACCTCAACTCCCTGCAAAGGGTCAAAGTCTAGCAAACCTTCCAAAGACTGTGTGGATGCTGCCAATTCCGGAAACCGATGCTCGCATGGGCCAAAACCGAATATGGGCAAAACGGTGAATCCGAAAGAACAGAATAAGGAAGGGGACCTTAACTTTGACAAGAAGTTGCAAAACGCCCTGAGAACCATCAGAAGATATGGTCAGGGTGACACAAAAAGAAAAAAGAGACTGGAAACGCTTGAGCTGGGCTCGCAAACTAGTCGCGAAAATGGAGGCCAACAACAAGCCAAATGCAGAACCAGAGAAAGTCGTAAAAAACCAAGCCACGAAGAATCAAACAGACCTAGGTGCCTCCTCTTCCAAGGCTGCTCAAGTCAGTAATCCAAAAGTGAAACCACCGTTGGATGGTCTAAAACACTTAAGGGTCGTAAAAACTGACGACAGCAGTCATAGAAAGAGGACGAGACATAATGATTCGACAACCCCTCCGATTTGTTTTAAAAAAAGATAAACATAATACTGAAACGCCATGAAACGTCAAATTTGGCGTTGCTTCTTTGCCGCTCAACATAAAAACGTGTTTGATTTAATCAAACTGAACGACGAATTCAATGGTTCGGGGCCTTAAGATTCGAGACTTGGGGTCATGGTCTCTAAACACGGCAGCATTTTTTCCACTGCAAACATGATATCGTTAATAATGATCTCATTTGATTTATTGTTCGGCTGTCAAGAGTTTAGTTCCGATCAATGTTTTTGACATTCAAAATTTGACATTGCAATAATTTCTACTATTTCTCATTGCAGCAGCCTCATTTAAATATTTTTTTGTCAAACAATTGAATGCGATTTTAAAACAACTGTCCCCGACACCATAGCTTGCAATTACTTAATAAAAACCTTTTAGATTGAAGGTTAAACTGTTTTGTTTTATAATTTGTTTTTATTTTTAATGTTTTTAATGTCTGCAGCGAATGTCTCCCTCTCTTGTTTTGATTGAATAGCGGTTCTTCATCCAAATATTATCCCGCCGCTGGCGCTGCTCTAGAACATTGAACCCATTTGTCAATTAACAACCATCAACTGTTATACGAAGAAGAAAGAACATAATTTCCAACGAACGATACTCGAGCTTTAACAATGACAAATTATGGCAATCATATTTTTTTTATAATGTCATTCAAGTTCCATTAAAATTAAAGCTGCGATCATTCAGAATAAATTATGCGTTGTTTTACTGCATTTTACACACAAATATATTAATATAAATGTACATACATGCATATGTAATGTATGTACATATATAATATACAATACGCATTGTATGCATGTACATAAAACCATGCTTCAATTTGTATGATTATCAATGTCATTCTTATTTAAGTGACGTTTCTATTTAAATTATGCACATATGTATGTATGTACATATCAACATACATATCTCATAGTTCAGGGTTGGTTGGTTATTTTTTTTTTTTGTTAAGTTAGGTTAACTGTTATAACCACAATGCATTGAGGAAATAACAGTTTGAAGTTCAAAGAACGCGCCAAACACTTTGAAATGGATATTTCGATAAGAAGCAGGAATCGCATTTAAATACTTGCATTTAATTAATTGATTTTAAGATTGTCTAACATTTTTGTTTGGTATTAATTATGACATTTGAATCAATCAAAAATAAATTTGAATGAATTTGTTGTTTGTTTGGGTCAGCAAGTTCAATTACGTGGATGAAAGATGATATTATAAGCTGCTTGTTTTGTTTATCTGTGTCTCTGTGTAGGTAAGTTGATTGAACATTGAAAATGTCTGACTGTAAAATGTTCGACATTGCAATTTTGCATAGGTTTTTTTTTATACTGGGACTCGTTAATATAAACTAGACTCAGAAATTATTGAATAATCACATAGGTTTCGAATAAATGTAAAGTTATTGGACAGCTAAAACTGATAATCTGACGAGCTAATGACGGAGAGTGACGTACCGTTCCGTTAAGGGATGTGTCTAACATTTTAGTATACCATGTGTCACTTAAAATGCATCAGGTTAATTTTTTTGTAATCTAGCTGGTCCGACAGACAAACAAATTTAAGAATATTCAAGGTAAACTTTGGCGCCTCCTACCGGCAATTACAGAGCAACGTCCGCCGGGCCAGCTAATATTAACATAAAATATAAATGCAGACAATAAAATTTCATAAAATATTCGTTCGTTTATAAAACACCAGCGTTACCCCGTCCGCTTCGCTAGAAGCTTCCTTTATTTGTTTGATAAATTAGAAAACACTCCCTTTTTCTTTCAAATGATGTATTTGACAGATCGACAGATCGGAAAAAAACTGACATTTTGGTAATTTAATTTTGGTGCGCTTCTATCATCTACCATCTACCATCTACCATCTACCATCTACCATCTACCATCTACCATCTACCATCTACCATCTACCATCTACCATCTACCATCTACCATCTACCATCTGCCATCTACCATCTACCATCTACCATCTACCATCTACCATCTACCATCTACCATCTACCATCTACCATCTACCATCTACCATCTACCATCTACCATCTACCATCTACCATCTACCATCTACCATCTACCATCTACCATCTACCATCTACCATCTACCATCTACCATCTACCATCTACCATCTACCATCTACCATTTACCTTCTACCATCTATCATCTACCATTTACCATCTACAGGCCGGGGCCTGTAGCTTACACTCTCAACCATTCCAATGTGTGCCTTGATATTCTGCAGGAACAGAAACGGCTAACAAAGAAACATTTCATGACATGATTTACTCTTGGAGGATTTGTTACTATAGCATATGTGTATCCCATTAAACCATGATACAACTGCTAAAGATATGGCATTGCGCATGATACAATGAAAAACGTCGAACTACATTGCGTGTATGTGACATAGAGCGCACAACTAACATGTAGAACCATTTTGACATACTAATATGTCAACGTGTACACAACGTATAGAACGTAGAAGGAAACAAAAATTAAAACGGGAAGGTGAAAACTTCGCGCGTGTCCGTGACGTAGATGCGCAGAACGAAACAAAAATAAGAATTGGAGAGCGCTATTTTGTTTGGTTGTATCATTCCATTGAACTGTATTTGTATGACATCTAGTTGAACGCGTTCAGTTAAAAAATTGAGAGTGAACATTTCAGCAAAGATAAATGTGTAACATGGACTTACCATTGAGATAGAATACAAGAAACTTAGAATACAAATCAAAATTCTGAATTGTCCTTTAGATTCTTAAAAAGGAGAATATTTTTAAGATTCGAAGGATGGAAGCACGAAAAGTTTTAATGAGCCCCTTCTGAATAGAGGAAGCTTTTGTATTGGGATTTGGGACCCCATGTTTGTTGTGTTGTTTAGTAAAAAAGCGCCACCTTGCTAATCGCGAAAGAAACATAACAGAAACTTGAGCTCAAACAACAGTGGTTATTTCGAGTTTTGAGTGATGGCAGATGCAATGTGTTATATACTATGCGAAATGCAATGCGAAATACGATTTGGGATGGGAGTGCCCACAGTGTAGACTGTAGAGTCCTAGCTAAAGGGTGATTCATCGTCAGGTTTGATTTATAATGTAAAATAAAACACATAAATTTGAAAGTGAGCATACATTTTGTATTGTAGGGTAAAAGAACAATTCATGGCATTTTACTTTTTGAAAATGATATCATGTTAATGTTCCCCACAACGATGTTTCTCACAATAATGATACATTTTTGGATATTTGTATGAAATCTGTACCTACTTTTTGAATTTCAGTGCTGCCAAATATACACTCAAATTTAAAAAAAATTGGTTGCTTCTTTGACTGGTTAGGAATTATTTTCTAAAGCAAGAAATGAGCATTTACCCTAAACACAATCGTTCAAAGCTCAACAAAAAGCTCTACAAAAGCTCACAGCCTAAAGTTTTGTTTGATTTGCTTAGCATTAAATGCATTATTTGAAACATTGTTTGTATACAACAACTGTCATCGTCGGCTGATAAAAAAAAATTCAAATCTTTTTTTTTGTCACTATAACTGTCACTAATTGTTATTATCATAAATATTTCTTAAATGTATTTATTTTGCAAATTAAACACATGTAAGCATTTTTAATTCATATCTTATCATTTGATTTTTGATGTCTTATCTTAATCTTACTACCCTTGCAGACAAGTTTTTTTTTTGTTTGAAATCACACTCATTGTGTTTCACTTGGTATCACACATTTTATAATTGTTCTTCTTTCGAAACAAGTTAGTTAGTGAAGCTGTCAAGGGGTCTTCGTCGTCGGTGTTACTTGAAATACGGAATGAGCTTTATCGTCGACATGTAACAAGATAATACCATTGACGGAGTGGTTTAGTGATTGTTAAAAAAATATAAAACAAAAAATGTGCTACTGTCATATGTACAGAACTACCAATAAAAATAAGTCCCACAGTGTAAAGTCTTTGATTTCGAAAAAAAAATTCAATACCCATTTATATTTATATTTTATATTTCATATCAAGTACGTCGACGACAACTACCGCCGTCTTCACCATAAGCGTCGCCGATACTCGATTACCTGTCAAAAAATAAATTCTATAGACTCTTTAGTTTTGATTTTTGAAGTCGATCGGTTCTGTTTGGTTCGTGTCTCTGTTTTTCTTGGTTAATTTTTTGTTTCTATACAAGTTTTCGGGAATTGTATATTTTATTAAAAAAAAAAAAAATCATGTACAACAATAATAATCCCTGGGAGTCTTGTAGATTTGTTCCCCAAACCCAAGAGCTTCTTTTCTATGAGGATCAAGAACAGTTTTCGCCATTTGATCCGAAAATCGCGATGCTTTCGAATTCGAATCCTTGTGTCAATATGCCGGTGATGGATCAACAAGTTACAAGTCCCCATTTTTTGCCCCCTAACGAGCATTGTGTGAACTTCAATTCAACTTACATGTCACTGCCACAGGCTCCTGTTGCTTATACACCACTCTTACCAGTGCTGCCAACTCCATCTCCAGCACCAGTAGCGCCGCCTGTGCAACAGTTTGGATGTGGCGGAAATATGCCTGTTGCTCGCCAGGTGATAACAGCAGCGCCGTACTACAATATTGATTGCAGGGAAGCTACGTTCGCTCCCTGTCAAAATGCCCAGCCTTGGACTTATGCCTATTGTTATGGATACTATAATCAGCAGCCTTGTCAGTTCACTGAATTTGTTGACATCGAGGATTTTATGTGAGTTAAAAGAAAAAAACACATCTATCAAAACAGCTGGATATTTTAAATGTGTCGGCAGCTGATATTACACAATAGCCCAGCACGTTTGTTTATTCTTGACTTAAAATTAATACCCATCGATGAGTGGTGTCATAAAGTTTAGTTGTTATAATGCAATTAAGACAGAAGGCTTCTGTTTATTGCGCTAAGTCTAGATATGTTATAAAAAAGTGACAGCTCAGCCCTGTCAATTGTCAATCAGTGATGGAATTTTTTCTATATATGTACGTTTAGAATTCTAAAAATTACTTTTATCATCCAAACCGAATAAACGATTAGTCTTTGGCACCTCTCAAAGAGTTTTGTTATATAATTGCTTAAAATTGATGAAAAGATCATGATGTGTGATTGATTGCATTTAAACATACATAATTTGTTTGATTACTTTCATATTAATTTAGTTGCAGATAACCGTTTTATCGTTTACGTGAGTTTTGCGAAAGTGTTTTGACCCGATTTTGGATTTTTATGACCGATTGCTTGGTTGTTCAAAGTTTAGGTATGTCTTTTTTACAATATTATGCAAGACATTGAATGCAAGAACAAGTTGAAAGAAACTTTTTTTTTGTATTAAAGAGAGTTACGGAACGATCCTTCAGAACACTTTCCATTACTAAGTCTCATTCATCATTCTTCTTCACTCAAAATCCTATTACACTTCTTGTGAAATAAAAAATGAATACATTCCACAATTTTTTCCACGTCATGTTTATATGTTTTTGTTACATTTGTCAAGCTGTCAAAGGTGACGATGTGAAATCCACGCCGGTATATTTCTATTTTTTTCAATCTGGTACTAGCTTTCACTACCCTGTTTAAACTAGTAATCGCTATCTGTGAACTGTTATTAAAAGTGGCCCATTCTGACTATCTTCCAACATTCATATCAAATTGTGCAATCAACTTCGCTATTGTCAATTATAAAAATAATATTTTGGTCTCCTATGACGTCCGTGACGTATATTTAAACTGTACCACTTGTTTTGTCCATCGATTTTTTACATGATCTTCAATTTTTGACATTGACAGTATCTGTTATTCTTCTAAATAAAAAGTAGTAGTCTATTTGCACGGCCAGTGTCCATTTTGTGGGACAGGACATCACCTTGTGGCGTGCCTCTATTGACAGATCATCTTGGAGATGTTACCCCAGTTTATCACCCTACTTATCAGCATTTAATATAGATACATTCACCAAGTGAGCCCTCTCAATGTATATATATTTTTATAGTAATTTCATCGAACCTGTTTTTTTAGTTTTGAACTTCGTCAATGGCGGCGCTAGTTGTCTTATCTACTTTACATCAAATTTCTTCTATTGTTGTTTTTGCTTCGCTTGGCAATCTACACAAAAACCACTTCAAACTCTCCAATCAAGTGTTTGTGAAATTCGTCCATAGATGGCGCACCTAACGTTCCGCTTAGTACTATAGTTTATAAATATAATGTCCATGTATACTTGGACGTGAAAGGAAAGCCACCATGGTGAATTCTTTGTGGTGGAGATAGTGCAGAAAATACAAATATTGTTCCCAGTCTGTTCCGTTTCTTGAGATTTAAGTTTTGTGAAACAGTGTTTTACTGTTTTTCTTGAAAGGACCCAGTTCTGTCTTCCACCAATGTGACCTTTTTTCTGGGTTTGATAAGAAGACAAGAGGCTGCTTGAGCATTGTCTAAGGCTAGAGTAAGATCGTCAGTATTTTTTATCTGGCTCAGGGTTGTTACAGGAGGGCCTCAAGCGATTGTGTTCTAAACTTTAGCCTGTTGATTTTCTTAACACTAGCTTCAGATTTTTTTAACTACACAGCATATGCCATCTAGTATTTTCTTTGTAAATTATAGGTTATTTTGACACTGACAGCAGTTTCGCGCTCTAAGTCTTGACAGAAAGTCAGTATTATACCTCCGGAATGAAATGAGTCGCTTTACGCTTGAACAACGTTGGGAAATATTGAAAACTTATTTCCGAAGTGAGTGCTGTCTAGCCCAAACGGTCCGTTTTTGGCCGAAATGATGATAACACCGCGACTTCTTTTCGCAAGTTTGTGCAAAAAGTTCGGGAGACTAGTTTTCTAGTGGACAAGACTCATTGTCCTCGTCGTCGCACGGTGAGCACAGACTAGATTGTCGCCGCTGTAGCCGGGAATGTTAGCAATTGAAGGCGCACAACCATCAGCTTCGTTATCACTTCACATCCTTTAGAGCAGCTTAAATTAGACAATGATTTTGGGTGAAAATTCATCTTTTCTTTTCATCTCAGCGGCTATGCTAAAGAACAAAATTGCCGCATCTGGGTTTTGGAAAACCCGCACAAACAAAGATGATTTTTTTAAATTGACATGAAATTAACTTTATACGAAAGATAATCTTCTGACATTATAATTTAAATAAAATTTCTGGCATATGACCACCACGGCTGGCTCGGACGTAGTCTATTCCGGAGGTCCAATTTTCAATGACTTTTTCCAACATTTGTGGCCGTATTTGGGCTTATCGGTGTAGTCTAGCGACTTGACATATCCCCACAGAAAAAAATCAAGCGGCGTTAAATCACACGATCTCGGAGGCCAATTCACTGGATCCGAAAGCAAAATCATGCGCACACCGAACGTTTCCACAGCTCCTGCACATCATACTTGTTCAATTGATGAACGAAAAAGTCAGTAATCATGGCTCTATAGCGGTCACCATTAAATGTAACGTTCTGGCCAGCATCGTTTTTAAAGAAGTACGGATCAATTATTCCACCAACCCATATATAGCACACCAAACAGTCAGTTTTTTGTGGATGTAACGGTGTCTCAACATACACTTCACTCCAAATACGGCAGTTTTGTTCATAATATCCATTCAACCAAAAGTAAGAACGATTATGTTGATCGTAAAATGGACGTAATGCGAGATACGTATTTCGAACAAAACCATGATTTTCAAAATAAATTTACACAATTTGGAAGCATTGTTCAGACGTCAGTCTATTCATCTTGAAATTAAAAATAAATCACTTGATAGCTGAAAAAATGGCCGCCAGTTAAAATAGTGTTGTCAACTTAAATTTCTATATCTCTAAAAAAAAACACCCGTTACATGAAAAACATTGTATTTTGTTATTTTTATTGCATTTAAAAAAAAAACTTGTACCTATTTGGCCCACCCTTACATCAAGCATTTCAAAGAGTACGCCCACTTGATTCAGTCGCAGCTCCCCAAGAGTTCATTTGTAACGAGCTGTTGATCTGCGGTGGGATCTTTGCTGGCATGCTGGTAGCCACTATAGCTCGTCGGTGGGGTGGTTCCTTGATCCAGGAACTCGTCACAAAAAAACCATATCAGACTGGTCCATCTCTAGATGTTGTGAGATTTGCGAGAATGTTGCCTCTATCCTCCCTTCCATGGTTGCTTGTCTCGCCGAAGCAACTCCTTAACATGGGATCTTCTTCCTCAGATCATCACTCTTTCTTACCTCTCCTATCCTTTATTTTAAATTTATTCACATTCTATTTTAAAAGGGAAGGAAACTATATTCAAAAATAATCAAAAACATAATTCAAAAATATTGTTTATTTAACAATCTTTAAATAATAAATTATCTTATTAGTAATTTTATTCGTATTCAAAAACAATTTCATTAAGAAAACTAAATTTCAAAATATATTCTTTAAAATTAAAGTGACAACTCTCTTCTTCCAACTGTTTACAGTACTAGAGATACAAATAAAAACTACTACTTTTAAGTTGCAACTTGCCATCACCGCATAAATTAGCATAACTCGAAATCAGCGTTGCCAGCTGAGTAATTGTTTTAACTTAACTGTTCAAATACAGATTTCAAAAATAAAAAAATATTATTACAACGAATATGAAGTATCAGTCGGAATAATCTATGCTAATTCTATATTTTGATTCTTAATTACCTAAATTATCTACTCTCATTTCGGCATCAAGATAACCTTGAGGTCTGTCTATACTTTTCTTTTCATTCAATATTTTTTTTGGACCAGAAGACCTTGAACTAAATTATAACATATGTATTCTAATTTTCGATGTAAACAATAACAAATTTAATTTTATTCAATCGGTTTTTTTTCATACATATCTCTGCATATGCATAATTTTGAATTTTTATTCTTGTATCCAACCAAGTTAGGTACCTACCTAGTGTTCGATGATGTTTCAATTTTTGTTTGTTTTCTTGGAATCAACTAAACAATTTGGGCTTTCCTCATCAATCATATCGCGGTTTTGCATTGTTTCTTGCCATGGCATAAATAAAATACCTTTTGACACGATAAGTAGCGGCGAGCAAGTAAGATTCAAACATTCCTTTCCGTGTACGAAATGATGTTTCTGGTGTATTTATTTTTCTTTTTAAAAAGATAAGTGATAAAAAAATGTTTTTTTTTGTTTTTATTTTAAAAGAAAGCTCTGACACTGAGACCATGACAACGAAATTGAAGCTGTCACAATAAAATGGAAATAAATCAAGACATCACTTCAAAAATGATCGTTCAGGGACTGGAATTAGAAAAAAAAACTACGACCGTTTGTAGAACCATCTTTTTTTCACACAAAATACATGAAATTATCTTTTTTTTTAGAAAGAGGGCCAAATCGGTTGATTTATTCAGATTAATCGGATTGGTTTTCTTTGCGAGAATTTTTTGTTTCGTTAAGTTCTTGTTGTGCAACGTTTCTGGTTCGGGTTTTTGTTGTTGTTCATTTTTGGCTGGCATCCACTTGATTATGAGTAAAATTAATGGTATGGATATGTAAAGACTTCATGCGATCGGCCGTTAACCTCGATTTTTGATAAAAATAACTACAAACACACAAAGTTTTTGTTTGTTTGATATCTCATCTGTTACAAACTTTTAGACGTTTGATACATACATTTTATATCTTGTGGAATAGCGCGCTTCGTAACTTGTGTTTTGACAGATAAAATTATAAACTAGGTTGAGAAGGTTATGTTGTTGTTACAAGAACGAATTAATGATTTTTTAATAGCTGACCCTAGTGATTTCTAAGGTCATGTTTTATTAATAGATTCTAGTCCGTATGCATAAATATTGAATATGTTCTAGGTAGTGTTATACTACAAACAACCTAACCAGTTTTAGTTCCTATACAGTATTCATGACTTAAGGCCTATTCAAACAAAGCCCCAAATGACATTTTAATAGTTTTCTTCAAAACAAATACCAAAAGCAACGCGTTTATAATAGACAACTTGATTTGTTTTGGCAAACGACTCTTTTTTGATAAAACAACTTGAAAAAGAGTAGTCTTGTGAAACACAAACTTTTTTAATACTGCTGCTTTCGAACTGTCACTACAAAAAAAAAAAAAAAAAAAAAACAAAATTGAAGAGTTACTGTCAATAGAAGCGTGTTCAGATAACTGAGATCTCCACTCTGTTAACAAGTACGCCATATTGAAACTGTCAAACTTGCTGTCAAGGAAATTAGACAGTAATTTTTTGGATGCGTTTGCCCCCGTTGCGCGTGGTTTGTTTCAGACAAATCACCTGACTAAATGGAAAAAGAAACCAATTTTTAGATTTGCAGTGGTTTCTTCCTGTCTCTGTTGAGAAGACTGGGGGAATGTATTGAAGTTTTCGTTTTCAGACAGTCCTATCAATGCCTATTTCATTGCACTGCACTTGCTGCACATGTTAAGTTCAAACCGGGTTTCGATCCGCAAAACATCAGTAACCCATTTATTCAATAGGATGTCTGATTTTAAAATACACTTGAATGCACATTTACTATATTTTTAACAACTTTTTTTAAGAGCTCTATAAAAATTACCACCTTAACTTTGACAGGTCAAATGTCAACCAGCGGTACAATAATCAATATCTTAATTAAATTTACTACGCATCATCTACGAAGTGACATTAATAGGTACTAACCCGAGGTATTTATATTTATTGTGAATAATGTTCTTGACACAATAAAAATCGTAGTCGTATTAGAACAGATTCATGTACTGCCTGTCAAATATGCAGACCAATATGCAATATGTAGTTTTTAAATAAACTTTGACAGAAAGTACTAAGCTAAGATGACAAGCTAAGAAAATAAATGAATGATTGTATTTGAATGTGGTGGGAATGCTGAATAGGTACGAAAGTACCATAAACCTTCGATGGTACATCGCAACAGCTATAATATTCTGACTCCCTACCACCAAACCTTTGATTTCTAAAACCGGTGTTTCGATTCCGAATCAAAATCCAAATGAAAATATCAACCTCCCCAGCTTAGATTATACTCAAATCAAAAATATCTTCTTAAAAAACAATACCAACCTCTAATTAGACACTTAGTATTCTACTACATCCTAGCCGTAAAACCAAAACAAACAATCCCAGAAAACGTCAATTAGCCATTTTTGGATTCCAACTCAAGCGTCACTCAATTGCAAAGCAAACAAAAAAATAAGTTCTAAAAAAAGTGTAAACGCTTTGGGATTAAACCAAAAGATTTATTTATACATGTTTCGACTATCAATTTAAACACCTGACGAATCAAATTGAATTTATAGCTTTGTTCTGTCGCACAATGTGCAACACAATGCCCCCCAAAAAACAATATCGTAGATATTATAAAATTAAAAAAAAAAGAAGCGGCAAGATGCGCATAATTAAAACTGCAAAAAAATATATCAACATTTTGTGAACAAATTACGTAGCCGTCATGCATCGTTTGTCAATTGTCGTCGTCGTTGGCGTTTAAATCCATAAGTGTGCATGCGTTTCTAAAAGGTTCTCGCACTTCCCAACCTCCGAAACCAACCATGCTGCACGCTTCACCATTATGCGCTTGATGAGCATTTTTTGATGTTTGTTTTGACTCTTTTCAGGTTTTTCCACTTTTGTTTTGCTCAAGACTTGACCAGGTGGGAAGAATGTGAACATTTTTCGACACACAACTCGAAAAGTCAATGCACTAACGTGGCCGCAACACACACTCTCCGCTGTCATTTTTATGATTGTGATCTTGTCAAGTTATGAAAATAATAATTTTTTTTTCCAAACCAATGCACACCCTGTTGATCGGATTGAATAGAAATATAGGTAAGAGTATGTGTCACTTTGGGAAATTCTAGTACTTTTTTGTTTGTTTCTTTGCATCTGAAATGGCCGCAAAATGGAGTTAATGACACTTGTTTGCTTCCGTCTGTAGTTTTAATGGGACGTTTACACTAATTGTAATGCTTCAATTAATATTTTTGTTTGTGTAGGTTCAGATAAGTAGATATTGTAATGGCTACATATAATAATGTACATTAAATCAAATCAAATTAATTACCCATTTATAAATATAAATAGGCAATCTGTGCAAAGACGCCTCTAGGTTTAATGCAAACCGGATTTGTTGTTTACTTCGAAAAAGTGAAAATTTCTAAGTCTATACCCACTCTGGATCATTAACGGTCAATGTTGGAACAAGATCATGAATATGTGGATTGAATTTATTTTAGTTTAACTTGTTTATTTATTTTAAATGAAATAAAATGTTAGTGAAGAAGTACGTGCAAGTAGTTTTAATTAAGTTGATGGTATCAAGGTTCTTTGTGGTCAACTGGTTCCTCATACGACATGAATAAGATAATTTTTTGATTGCTCAAGTTGCTGGAAAATCGGCTAAAGTAAAGACGTTTAAAAGAAAGCCAGTCTTACTTGGCCAGTTTTACGGATCAAAACGTTTGAACTTTAGTTTATTTCTTAAGTTTACTATATTTTTGATAACCTGTAAGCGATTTATGACGCTTGCATTGAATAAAAATGATGTAAAAGTATCAGTTTTTGGTATTTGAAAGCCAAATAATTTTGGATTTGACTTCAGATCACGGGTCATCGCAAAAGCCAGAAAATTACTTCTGGAAAATACTTCCAGGTTTATTGTTTCAACGGACATTCTCGTCATTGTCAATATTTGATTCCAAAGTCCAGGCATATAAATTTTCAAGTTGAATTGTAAATAAAAAAAGAATTTTTCAGCTACCATATCTATTTTGATAAGGTGTCGCATGTGCCTAAAAGCTATTTGTTTAACAACTGCAATCTTCCCATCTGTTGTCAATAAGTACGTTTTGATTCAATTTTAAGTTGTTTGCATTTAATCAAAATGATTTAAATCAGATTCTTAAGCAAACTTCTTTGATTTAGATAAAATAAAAACGATTAAAAGAAATATTATTAATGGATGCATTGTTAGTTAGTCTAGACTCTAGCCAACAAAAACAGTAGAAACTAAAAACTGATAAGTAATTTTCACCTCAATGACAATTCATATAGTGAAGTGACCATGATAAAGATTTTATTAGTGAGTCATAAAAAGACAATGGAAAATAGTTTGCATTCATGAAACCTCAACAGAACAGAACTATGTCTCCTATTTAAGACATGAACATTAAAATAGTAATTCGCTTATAAAAATGAAACTTAGTTTTATTTTTATATTCAGATTATTTGGTCTGCTATACACTCGGAATCACTTGGTTAAGAACATTAAGCTATTTTTTACTTGCTCTATGGGGCAAGTATTAGTTTCGTGCAGAAAAAAAATCGAGGTTTTAATCAAACATGACATTACGATGATAGAGAAGCCCAAAAAAGTGGTTTCGCCATACCGTCCGTCGGTATGTCTGTGCGGGTGTGCGTATGTGCGGATGTGCGCTTTTTCACGTCATTCTACAGCCTAAACGGCTTGACGGATTTTCTTCAAACTTCATATATAGCAGTTTGAAGAAAAACGATTGTCGAGGTTTTTTTATTTCGTTTTAGCCCGGCTCAAACTGTTACCTTTCAAGTAACGGTTTTTTTCAATTCGGATTTTCTCGAAAACGGCTCTAACGATTTTGATTAAACTCAAAATTTAGCTAACTTTAAGCATTTCTAACAAAACTGCGTTTTTCGTTTTTGGCTCCAATGGTCGTAACGAAAATCAGGTTTAAACGGCTTTTTTTTAAATGGCCATAAGTTCGCAACGGCTTAATTGAATTGACTCAAACATCGTTTGGAATAGTTTTTTTTAATGTGTTCTATACGAGAGAATTCCAATTTTTTCAGTAAAGCCTTTCTAAATGGTGGCTCCCATACAACGAGTCGTTCAGTTTTAGCCAACTATTTTTGGTTTTTTTCTAATTTGCTCATAAATGGCTCTAACGATTTTGTTTAAACTTTGTGTGTAATATTCTTTTAGTTTTCTTAAGAGAACTGCGTTTTTAGTTTTTGGCTAAAAATGCAAATAACGGAAATCTGGTCTTGACGTCTTTTTTTTTTTAGTATTTTCTAATTTACTTAAAAAAGGCTCTACCGATTTTTATTAAACTTTGTATTGAATATACATAGAATGTTTTGAAGAAAACTGCATTTAAGTTTTTGGCTCCAAATGATAATAACGGAAATATGTTTTAACACTTTTATTAATTTGGCCATAATCGGACATTTATATCATTTATAGCACCCAAAAGATGACATCTAAATTTTAAAAATTCAAAGGTTTCTTAACGTAAGCTCCCGCTCGGGCTTTCCAGTTTTAACCAAAATTTTGTAGTTTTCCCTAAATTTTTCAAACAGGAGTTCTTCATATTGCTCGAAAACTTTGTTTTCATCGTACTATTGCACCCACAGAGCAAGTACGTGCGACACAGTCGTGCATTTTATTTTTTTAATCTTACGATTTCGATAATTTTTAAAAACTTACTGTTCCACTGAATCACTTAAAGAAACCTACTATGAAAAAATAGAAAATTAATTGTTTGCACGACAGCTCAAAGCGGGTCAAGGTCAAGGACCTGTGATTTAGACTCAACCATTCCTGTTTTTTGTTTCTGCAGCAATGAAAGGGACCAACAACTTACCTCCGAATCCGGACGGCAAGCAGAGAAGCACTTTTCACGACAAGATTTGTAACTTCTTCGCAAGAGGCAGTACCCCGAGAAAAAACTAAGATGAAGTCAGAGATCGAACCCAGAACCTTCGGTGTAGCAGTTCGACAAACTAAACACTACGCCACGGGGTATTACTACTATGAAGAGATTTTTTAAGTTCATCCACGCGTTAACTCGTAACATTTTTGACCGCTGTGATTCAAAAGTGATCGTTAAATAAAAACAAAATACAGACTGTTCGTAATCAAGAGATATGGAGTGTAGGGAGCATATAATTCAATAATGGCTTATCTTTAAATCTGATACTTTGAAGAGTACCTAACCGTAAAAATCTTCGGATATCGTATGTATCGGTAAGAAAGCTTGTATTTTCCCATTATGTGTTGGAATCAATCGTTCAAGGTTGTATGTGACTGTCTCATTTGTTGTCATCCAACTTCGCATTGCCAGCGTATTTTGTACTGACATTTGAAAAAATAACATTCTTGTCGTTATCTTGTGATGATGCTCGTTGCTTGGTCAACACAGGCTTCCTTCGGTTGCTGAACGTTTCCATTTTTTATAATTCTGAACCATCCAGGGTACGTCATCCATCTGTCAATATATTTTCATGCATACTGCTATGTTCATGCATGTTCAATCACAAGTTTAATCACCTTACCGCTGGTGGGGGGATAATTAAATGGTTGATGTTGAACTTTTCAAGCTATGTTTACTTAATGCTCCTTACCACGGGTGGGGGGTAGCACAGAAATAAAAGGCTTGTGAATAATTGAGTTCTTAACAAAAAACTAACTTTAATAAATTTATTTGGTCTCTATTTATACAAATAATTATTCCTAAATAGTGCCTACTAATAATAATTGAAATAAATACAATAAACACGGGCGGCAGCGTAAGCGTCTCATATGTCACTGCAGCCGATGTCGTTGACTCTGACTGCTATGCCGCTCGTGTGCTGGTCAGCAACAAATATTTATTTGTTGCCTATATTGTACATTCTTGTACAATGCATACAGCATGCATACAGCATACTGCTATGCTTTTCTTGAAAATTTGTATGTATGAGTGTATTGCGGTATTATTGTTTTACCTTCCGGTTAATTGCATGAAGACAATGTAGCCCCAGCCTCAGCCCGAGCCTCAGACGCAAGACCTGTCAAAATATAGAACAACACTAAAACTAAAAACTCTAAACCCCATATAGTTGCAATAGGTCCATGTACAATAGAATCTAAAGATAGTAGCGGCGCCTAGTAGCCACTGTTTGCAACAGTAATTACTTCCTATATTCATTATTTTATAGTTGCCATCTTATAAAAATATTGTCAGATCTTGAAAACCCCCCTGAAAAGAAATATGAGTCTAAACATCCTGTCTAGACGTGAATTGAAAACAAATAATTATGAAATGTCGTGTTGATGATATATATGCCTTTCTTATTACGAGACTATCTTGGTTTAATTATGTTTTCATTCTCAAATTTATTAATGAAGTCTTACGAAACGAAATGTGTTGGGAAATTCGATCAGCCCTTAGATTAAGCCATTCATAACTAATTTATCTACTCAAAATATTAATAAATTTAGCTAACCAAAATAAACTATATTACAATAAACGTAATCGAAAAATCTTTACGTAATCGTATCCTCGGCAAAACAAAAAAGGTACTTGAATAATTTTTGATATGCCTTGCACGTCGTGTGATAAAATTTCTGGTTCCAGCCATCTGTCAAAATGTAAAATAAACAACTAAAGAAAGAAAATTATTCTTAACAAAACAAAAAAAAAAAAAAAACATACAATAAACTTATCTGTCAAAGATCTCTTTGCGAATTCATATTCCAATAATGGGCGATTATTTTCGATTATGTTAAATTTATTCTGTCATTGATAACTTGTTTCAATATCGAAATAAAATTCGAATTCGAATATTTGTTGGTATCGCTTTCTAGATGACACAAAGTGTCGGCATTCATTTAAATAATGCTATATGAGTGTTCTGATTTGTTTTTTTTTTTCATCAGGATACATTTTTATAATTTTTTGAAAAAAATCCTATTTTAAGAGCAAACAAATTAAATGGACCAAAAAGACAACTAAATCACCGGTCATATGACAAGATGTATAAAGGTCTTTAAATAGACACCCAACAATATTTTTTTAACGACTAAAATTCAGCAAAATTAATCACAGCACACTGTCAGCCAGCACTGAATGCCCTAGTTTTTTCCAACTAACACGTGGGCTCGGCCATTGACTTCGTGCAACGCTTCGGGTTTGGAGCAGATATACCTACAAAATGTTAGATCAGATGTTCTCTACGTAAGATGCTAATTAAGTTGGAAAGCGCGGTTTGTTGAGCGCAATATAAAAACAGTTGTACACGCATGTGTTGTTACACTATAATTATTTAGAATACAAGTTGTAGTTAATTGCATTTTGAACTAGGTATTTCGCGCGACTTTGTGCACGTAGACCTTGAGTAATTTGATTAATGAAAGGTACGAAGTGATGTTTTGCATGCAAGTTTCTAGGCGTTTTCCATAAACTAAAATTAAAAGAAAACAGGAAACAGCGTGGGTTTTACGATGTCATCTGCATTCTAATAGAGGGACGAAGGGTGTTTGACTTGTCAACATTTTTTAAACTGGCATCATTTGCACTTTTTTGACTGGCGCATTTGCCTTATGCAATACAAAAAGTTTTTCACAAATACTTCATTTAAGGTACAAGATCTTATATCTTATCTTATATCGACAACGGAAGTCTTGCTTTTGTTTACGATTAAATACGATAATATGGAAAAACCAAGTATATGTACTAATATTTTGTCCGGATGTGACAACTCCTTTCAAAACCAAAAGTAGAACATCAGCAACAACACCTTACACTATAACGAATTTCTTAATTATGGATGTCACTTATGACGCACAAATTTTGGTACATAACTAGAAAAGAACGAAATGGCGGATACGGAGCCATTCACAATTGAACACAATACGTTTGATTATTTTTCCTGTAATAATTGATTATTCTGTTTAATAAAGTTTTCGATCTCAAATTTCAATCCGGAACGCATTTTAAAGACGAAGATTTGACAGCTGATTGAAAATGCTCAAAAAAGATGACTGGTGTTGACAGATCTCTCAGTGAACTTCCGTCTAGTATAGATAAGGTGTTCATTTGACACAATGGAAGGGAACATTCCATTCTTTTCTGACAAAAGCTGCTATTTTCTTCCGATTTTTATAGTTGGCCCCGTAGGCAATAATCCCACGAACTGTTATAAATGAGTAATATGAAGGGTCTTTCATTAAGAGCTCCCTTCCTGTAAATTTAAATAAAACAAAGTAAGTGTGAGATGTCATCGAAAATGTTTTTCATTTAAAAAGCCTATCGATGCCATTCCATTATCTGTGGAATATAGGTAACATCGTTTAAATGTCCTTAAATATTGCTTACTGAACCAGTAGACTCAAATTTTTCCACCACACTGCGAATAGTCCTCCCCTAATGACAGCTGCTCCTCCTCTTAAGTGTCAGCCAATTTGACATATCTAGCTTCGACAAGATGGCCGCTATCAACTGTCAAAGTTTCGAAGTCCCTAATGTATCTGTGGCAAAACTTATTTCTATAAATATTTAATGTGGAATTTAATGCCAAATTGCTCTGGAGGTCACGTTTATAACTATTATTTTCTGACTGAATAAGACTGTGGAATACAAATTTTTCAAAAAAATTAACAACACAGATTTTCGATTCAATTCACTTTAGATTTCTGACTAGAATTCTGCAAGTGGTATGTCTCACTTTTCGAATTTTTTTCACCTAACTGAAAAATATGACAAATCAAACCATGGTGTGGACCGTATGTACGCGTTAATTTCTCGACCCTCAGTTTATTACTCACCCCCCATGAAGTTAAAAATAGATACGTTCATTCCACAATAAATTTCATGTTTATTCCACAACATGAGAAGAGCTTGGAAAATTGTGGATTTGTCAAAATTTCGTTTGGTTAAAAAAATAGGATGTGGAAAGTGAAGGTGTAAGATCCACTCTAGCATATCTGTCTAAAAGGTTCATTTTCATTGGATTTGTGTATGTGTCAATTTTGTAGCGATATCAAGGTAAAGATTTTAGCCTAGTAATGACCTATACCTTCTTTAAAATGACAAGTCAATACGTTCCACAATCTTTCCCATGGATTGTTTTCAATTTCGGAATACACAACACAATTAAGAAACCTTAAAGGGCGTGGAAAGTTACATATATTTGCCAAGTAAATCTATCAATAAAAATGAGAAAGATTGTGGAACGTATCAATTTTAAATGTAATATTTTTTGAAAGCCAGTCCCAGTACCCGGGATTACGCGGGGACTTTAAGAAGCCTTGTATCAAGTTTTGAAAGTAATATTTTCAACAAAATGACAACCTTAAACTCTTCTTGCATCCGAATTAAAATATATGCATTTAAATAATAAAATATTAAGTGTGTTCAAAGTTTCGTCTGAGACTGTTTAATATTCTATAACAATTTAAAATAATAAATATTCTATTTAGCCCCAAGCTGGTCGTCTTGTCTGACTGCGAATCCGTAATCATGACAATAAAAATGGCAACACAAAAAACTTTAAAAAAAAAAATTTGCGCGAATTGAATAATTGCTATCAATTGAGGACGTTCACGCAAGGAAGGGATACAATAGTTGGGACATCACAGACGAGCTTTGGTGCACGTACTCCCATTGATTTGCAAAAAATAAAAATATATAACATCTTGATATGGGCGTTTAAAAAAAAAGAACGAAGGCGGAACAATTGGCCATAAATTAAGTTTGAAAGAAAAATCCAAATCAAAAGAAACCGTGCGTGCGAGAGAAAGTTTTTATAATTATTTTTTTTATTTTATTGACACCCATGAATGTTGTCTCATTTTTTAAAGAAAAATAAACGAAATAATAATAAATTTGGGTATCGAAATGCTTAAGGGTTAACATAAAGACAGATCAGAGTGTCCTATAAAATATGAGGTTTAATGATTTCGTTATTCGTAATTTAAATCTTTACGATAAATAAAAAAATTTTACAGCAGATTATTGAAAAATATATTGACAGTTACATACATAGTCAGTTAAGTTTTTTTTTCAAGACTGCCGGAGTTTTCGAATTCGGTACCGAAATGGTAAATAAATAACTGATCTTGTATGCGTTCATTGTATATAAAATCTATAGTGCTTTGGAGATAACGTTTGACTGTGTCGCCCTCTAGTGCCTCAACACTCCGTTTTTAATAGCTTTATACAATGTAAGCTGAAGAGTTGATTGAGTTGAAATAAAGGCTAAAAAAGTATGCTTTTTTTTAAATTTGGAAACAAACTTATCATTTTAAAAGTAAGTTTGTTGTTCCTAAAGTTAATTTGACAAACTGAAAGGATACCATACCCTTGTAATCTTCTACATGGTACTCAATCTTTTCCCCATCTAATGTGATGTCTATTTTTGTGTGATCGGTCATTGATTTTGTTTTTGTTCGGTTTATGTTATGTCCATATGATTAACAGGCAGTAGTTTATTCATTGAGCATCACGTTTGTTGAAATTATACTCTGTTCCACATAAACAGGCAGTACACGTCTTATGGGGAAGCTTTTTTTAAATCAGTTGTGTGCAATATTTTTGCACTATACTAAATTAAAGGAAACTCTCCATAAGAATTGTTGACCCGTCAGTGAATCTCCAATTGCATCTGATCTTACGTCTTATTCAGAGCACATCTAAATGTGCATTGATTGTCTGTGGTTGCTGCTATTTAAAATGCAACCCCTTTTTAATTGATGTGCATTCAGAGTTACCAGTGTTCTTTTGGTAGCTCGTTCAGCTTTCTTTCCTTTGGTTTTGCCAATGAGCTTTTGGCTTTAGAGCTTTCAATTTTTTTAAGATTGCTGCTTATTTGAAATGCTTACTACGGAAACTCTGCAAGAGCTTTTGTATGGAACGCCCTTACGGAAAACAAAAGAGTGCGAATGAGAGACAAACATAACTATATCTTCTCTGTACTGCCTGTTTATGTGGAACAGAGTATAATTTCATCTCAAGCAGTTTAGATATTTTCCCCATATGTTGATTCCATAACGAGTTTTCTGGTTCAAGTTCTTAAATATTTCCTCCCGCACAACACAAAACATTGGTGGGGACATGGGATCTCCTTGTCTAACTCCTCGATATATTTTAAATTCTCGTCCTGTTATTTCGGTTTTTATTTTCGCCCAACTGTTGTCATAAATGTTTTTGTATGTCTGGATTATGATAGGGTTTATGTCTTGATTCATAAGGGCTTCCCAAATAGTGCTATGTTTAATGGAGTCAAACGCTTTACTGAAGTCTAGGTAGATACCTAGGTGGTCTGTTGTTGAGTATCCTTCGCGAAATCCTGCTTGTTCAATTGGTTGGTTCATTTTAAGTTTCTCCTTGATGGTTCGGTATGTTATTTTTGAAAAAAGTTTGTAAGTTTTGTTTGTTGCTAATGGGTCTATAGTTATTTATATCATCTTTGTATACCCTATTCCATATTGAATGGGTATATTGTACTTGGTGTGGAGTTTGTAACAAAGAGAAAAAATACCGTTAGGTATAGAAAAGTTTATATATTCTGACTTAGAATCAAAAGCCTAGTCGATTTAGCCATGTCCGTCCGTCCGTCCGTATATGTGTATTCTCTAGAAGTCGCAATTTTTGAGCTCGAAAGCTGAAATTTGGTGTATATAATTTTTGGTTCAAGAGTAAGGCTAAGTTCTTGAACCAGTAAAATCCGCCCACAAACACTCCCACAATTACCATTTTTATTGACCAACCTCAATTTGGTAAAATTAAATTATGTTTTTTGTACAGTTACGATAAAAGCATAACGCTAAAATTTTGCACATGTAAGCTTTAGGTAAACCTTCTTCCAATTAAATAAAAATATTTCAGTTTGGGCGTGGCTGACGCCCATTTTTCATACAAAACCATCAATATTGTTTTTATAAAATAACAATTGTTATATTAAAGCGAAAAACATTAAGTTTTGTGGGTATTACTTGCACATAAACATCTTGTGTATCAAATCAAAAAAATTTGATTGTTGGCTTAGCTGACTCCAACTTTTCACTAGAAACTATACATAAATTGTTTTTGCAAATAAATGGTATTTATAATGAATCCGCAATCCAAAATTTTGCGTCTCTTAGTCTAAACTTAAAGGTTTGTGTATCAAAAGAAATTTTTCAATTTGGGGCGTGGTTGTCGCCCACTTTTAACGAAAAACGTAGTTTTTATTATTTAAGGTAATTTTAACCGGTTTTTTGTTCTTTTTTTTTTGAAAATATATTTCTTTATTTTTTTGCGTAATTTTTTTCAACACGCCCACTTTAAAAGGCGTGATTTTTATAAAATACCTTTGTTCAGGTAAGATCAATAAAAAACTACTTGACTTAACTGTAGTTTTGAACATATCCCTAAAAATTTATTTACGATCAAAACTCAGTTAATGCTTTAAATGTTTTTTACAAATTTTTAGGACACGCCCACATTTAAGGGGCATTTCCTTCAAAAGTCGTCATATGCATTGATTTTTTTAATGTTTTTTAACTATCGCGCGCAGTTTTGAAGTAAGAAGATGAAAACTTTAGTTTGTATTCCTTGGTTACGTAGCAGAGTGTAGTTCAAGAAAAAATTGTTAAACACATCCATAATCGCTAATCTAATTTTTAAAAATTTAAATTTTGTTGAAACCGATATGCAAGCTTAAAATTGAATGTCCCTGAGCTCATACATTTCCCTGGCAGTACAAAATTCTCAACTTTGGATATGGCAAACGCCTTTTTTTATTGTGCCAGCAACCCACCCATTTTCAACCCGATTGCAACCCAATTTCAACCCAATATCAACCTTATTTCAACCCAATTTCAACCCAATTGATAGCCAATTTCAACCCAATTTCGACCAACTTTCAACCCACTTTCAACCCAATTTCTACAAAAACAAAAAACAAAATTGAAAATAAATTAAAAAAATTCTTTTAACAAAACAAATTTTTTTTAATTAATTTTTTTTAATTTTTTTCCTTTTTTTTTAAACCGACTTCTAAAATAAAGTGCTCATTGAATACGAATTAAATGTTGCATTATCTCAACAAAATTTTAAAAACCTGAATTCAAAAAATGAAATTTTTAAAAATTCAATTTCCGTGTTCTGCTAACTTCATACACGATTTTGGCCACTTTTTTGAACTTTTTTTGGCCAAAATGAGCACTTTATTTAAGAACCCTTTTTTGAAAAAAAATAAGAAAAAAATTTAAAAAAAAAAATAAAATTATTTTGTTAAAAAAAAATATAAATATATTTTCAATTTGGTTTTTTTTTTTTGTAGAGCATTTAATAAGCATTTAATCGAAACCCGTTAGAGCACTAAATTTTTTTCTTTGGCATTTAATTAATATTTAATAAGCGTCTATTTATGCAATCAAAAAATGTTGGTTCTGCTGACTTTGTTCTCCTAACTTCAGGGACATATATATATCTTCACAGAATGGAAATTGGTAATGGTGCAGGTTTCCACTGAGAAACACTCGAACTAGCCGGATCAATCTGGCTCCCGACTACAGCAGCATCTTTCAGGCTAAGGTCCTGGCAGTGACGGCAGCTGCCAAACATGCTTAGCGCGCAGACTTTTCGGTTCCAGGTCAGTAGTATACAAGGAAACGAAAGAGCTGATGAGCTGGCAAGAAAGGGATCGTCCATAGAACTCAAAGCAGACACAACGATCCTATCATATTGTGAATAAAGTACTCTCTGCAGCTAACGAGAGATGGAACTCGCTCGACTCCTGTGTCATAATCAGGAAACTGTGGCCCTACTTTAATAAACAAAGAACCGAAAGGATACTACAGCTCAAAACAAAATTGCTACGATCCCTTGTGAGCAAATGAAGCTTAGCACCTTTGACTTCTGCAGAGGTTGTGCCGACATAGGTACATAGATGTGCAGTAGGTACACTCCGCACTTTCTTTTAAGAAATGGAATTCTAGGAAGTCACTTCTTCCAGCACTAAGCAAACGGGTGCAAACCTGCTTTGCCTTAAATCCAATTCAGCAAAGCCTGCAAATGGTTTAAAAGTGTATCATAATGGATCTACATTGCTCTGAGTGTGATGGACACAACATCATCCATTAGCCCACTAAGCTAACCTTACCTATATCAATTACAGTTCGTGGTCGAATCCTCTCCTCCTTACCGGGTTGCTTTGAGCAAAAGATGCCGTGATTGATTTTTGGTTCCAGTAGGTAAGGATGACCTGCGGCGAAGAAGGATTATTGTTGAACTCTACAATGATCCTTGGGGGATTAGACCCAGCCAGTAAAGTTTTAAACGACTCTGATTTTTGGTGCAGGGCAAATTGATCCGTAAGAATCTTTGAACCAGCCACCCCTGTGGGAGTTCGCAGGGTAGAAAGGAGATACCGTGAACTCGCCAATGTTGTTACTCTTGGTGTTCAGTATATATTCGTACTTGCTTCTTACTTGTCTTGCATTTGACGTTCCTTGTAATGGTCATTGCAATGTCCCCCTGACGTTATTATGGCGTATTTGTCTGTCGTTAAGTCGTCATGTCGTTTAATAGTCATTGTAAAATGCGGTCATTGCAAAGACCCACACAATGTCACCAATTTTTGGGTCCTCGCAAACCCCCATTACAAATGACCGTTTAATTGCCCTGCCATTGTTGATTGGACGTAATGACCAATTTTTGTTTTGTTTTGACAAATGGTCTTTGAAAATACGATGTCCCAACAATGACCAGGCAGGAATTTATGCCGGGCCGTCGTTGATCGAAATGACCACTTTCCATGGTGGTTTTCTTGTTATTCTATTTCGATGAGCTGCCAAAGTGACAGATTAGATTTTGACCTCTGGTCCCACTGTGAACTTTTTCTGAGACGCTACTTCCTTTAACATCAGTAAAGAATCAAAGATCAAACCAAAAGAGCAAAGAAGAACAAAGAAAATTATTTATTTTTCTGTGTCCTGTGGAGACAGTGATTATTTGCAGATATGGGAACTTCCCCGAAACGTCAAATTTACTTTTGACAATGACCAATTTATAAATGTGGTGTGATGGTCACGGCAAAAATGACCTTTGTCAGCGCGGTTTCATTCACCACCAACTGTCAAAGTGGTCATGTCGTGTAATGATCATTGTCACGCTTGTCATTTGCAAGGACACCGAATTGCAAAAGTAACAATGACCAACTTGCTGGATATTATATTTTGGGACAACAATGACGGATTTAGTTCATTCGTGTAATGGTAATTTTAGTTAGCAATGACACGGTGGACAATGACCATGTTCTGACAGCACAAGGACGCATTTTCTGTGAAGTCAGAGTGACATTGCAATGACCATTTACAAGGAATGTCTAATGTTAGCTTTATTCTCCTCTGAGTAACCCAAGAACTTCTAAGCCAGGGCCTCCGATCTTAAAAGGGTTTTCTAAATTATTTAGTTCTCGTTAAATAGAACATTTTTACTTTTTTATACAAAAAAAAAATAAATTTGCTTGAAGGATTTATTAAAATTTTAATTAAAACTATCAAATTAATTGAAATAATTTCAAAAACATTTTTAAATTTATTTTTTAGGAGCAATGAAAAGCGTAAAGAAAAATCCCGTGACGCGGCGCGCTGCAGGCGATCACGCGAAACAGAAATATTCACCCAATTGGCAGAGGTCCTTCCTTTGCCAAAGGACAATGTCGACCAATTGGACAAGGCATCCGTTATGCGTGTGGCAATTGCCTACTTGAAAATACGTGAAATGCTCCACTTATGTAAGTATCTCAAGATAGTCAATCCCAAACACAACAACAACAAAATCCAATTTCAGTTCCAAAAATTAAAGATCTTTCCGAAGAGTTATCGGAAAATTCCGAATTCATCAACATAAGCATCATTAATAGCATCAATAGCAGCAGTGATGCTGAATATTCCCAAACTGGCGATGAAAAAGAACCCAAAACCTTGGATTTGTGGAAAGCTGCTGAAACAAATAAGGTTCTGTCTCAAGCCTTGGATGGTTTTATGATAATCCTATCAAATGACGGAGATGTCACTTACGTTTCGGAGAACATAAACGAATATTTGGGCATTTCAAAGGTATGATTGGAATGAATAGTTGGACATTGAATGTTGTGATGATGTGACACTTTTTTTTTCTTGCAGATTGATATGTTGGGTCAACAAATCTGGGAATATAGCCATCAGTGCGATCATGATGAGCTTAAGGAAGCACTCAATATTAAGAAAAATGGTTTATCTGAGAAAGTAAAGGATGAAAATCTCATTGAGGAGGGAATCACAACAGATCATCGTGATTTGTTTATAAGATTAAAGTGTACACTGACAAGTCGCGGACGCAGTGTCAATATCAAGAGTGCTTCTTATAAGGTGAGAAGTAGGGAAGGTGTCATTCAGAGGGATTGACTTAAGCAGAGTAGTGTTTTGTCTGTACTATCAATCAGGTGTCCTTTCAATCAGGCACAAATTGATTTAACTTTTCCTTATAGGCTTTGAACAAAGTAGAACTATCATCCTTCTTTAACATACTTTTGGATTAGGGCCGGGGCATCTTTGGCCAGTTTGTATATAGATTTGATTCTGTGTTAGGAGTAATTTTTAAGTTGTATGTTTGTGCCGCAGTACACCGTGGTGTAGTGGTCCAATTGTCGGACTGGCATGCCGAATGTCTAGATTCAATCCTCGATTCCTCCCAAGTTTGCCTGCGACAAAATGACAAATTCTGATTTACATACATTAAAAAAAAGGTTGGGAAAGGACGTTACTAAGCTCATGGTATTGCTTGAATTTTCAAGACTTAGTTTATTTTGTATTTGCCTCTTAAACCGGCTGTGTTCATTGATTCTGTCTCCAGTTTCGCATTTTTAGTTTCGTTTCATTTTTTGACTAGACTTCAATTGCTGTACGGCAAATACAGCACATTGTCTATCACGGCCTAAAACAACATACACCGCTAGCCACTACGATCTTAGGGAGGTGCCTCCAGTAAAGCGCGCCAAGTTGGTTGAGATCGTCCTCTACTTAATCGCGACACCTTAGATGAGGTCTTTTATTACTGCGTTGGCCGTCTGGGTTGGAATAAAAGACTCGGTAGGGTGGTGCGTATTTGTCTATACGCCCACATGCCCCAGCCATCTAGGCAGCTTTATTTTCTCTGCTTTTTTACCAGCTTTTCACCCGATTGTTTCAGGGTACCCGCTTCTGCCATAGCACCTCTCAAAAGATTCAACCGCTCGCTTTTCCAGCTCTCGTTTTCTTTCTGAAAAACCGTTGTTCCTCCCTCTTCCTTTGCTGCTATATCGCACCGATAATACTCTTGACATCTCTAGATCTTTGCCTGCAGCATTGCCTAATGAGCTTTGTTCTTTTTCGTTTGTTCCACCCTGCACTCATCATCGAACCAGATGTTTCGCCCGATGAAATCCAATACATCAGTAGTTTCATTTTTGATGGCCACTGTTCCTATTGATTTGGAGCAGGTGCCGGGCTTATCGAGGAATAAGAGGTGACGCGATCGACAAAGGTTTGGGTACAGTTCACTTAGTTCATTGTTTTATTACTGAATCAGTTGTGATTTCATTTGTCAGTACAGACTGGGCCAAAAATCGATGCAGAACTTTTAATACCAATGATTCCATGTCCATGATTCTGCAAAATCTAGCGTGACTGGTATGATAAGTTGTTTTGAACAGTCATCTTGGTAACTTGAAAGAGCTTTATCACTCGATTTTTTACTAGTCTTAAAGAAATGGCGAAAAACCGAAGGCCTTGTGTCGTAGATGTCCAAGCTGATGTTATTTGCCGTACTCACAGTACTCAATAGTGTTCTGGTGTACAAATCCATTGACTCTCTCTATATTGTACCTACCTATCACTGGACAAGTACCGACCATTTCTCTGTTCCATACAAAGTTGGAGTTCTCCATATCATGATGTACTTATAGGGTCTTGGGAATCTTCCTTTCAAGTATCCTTCTCAAGCAACTGCCCTACAGTTCATCACCTTTCCTTAGTCCTCCGGATGTGCCGAAGGTCTGCGGTACATAGCAGATATATCGAAGCATAATTTCAGGATTAAGTTCTTATCCGCTGATTGAATATCTTGTCTGTCATGTAGGTTAACTGGCCCTTTTTTGTATTATTTTTTTATTGTTATTACCATTAAGTTACCGGCTAAATATATTCAACATGGATAGTAAAACACTATAGAGTTTCCTCCACGTTAAATTGTTAAACCTGGTGTTGATTGTTTCAGTGTCCTGGTTTGTAACTGGTCTACCTTCCACTATTGAAATTGATGTTCCTTTTTTTTTAACCATATTTCCCCTCGTCAGCACATTTAGAATCAAAACAAGGGCTTAGTAAGGTTTTTCCAAAGACATCCAAGCAGTGGCTTGCTAAATACTCAACTATTCTTTATTTGCGGTCTTTGTCTCACTGAATGGTCTTCTGTGCATTGTACGAACAGCTTTGGCTATCTCGTTTCATGTTGATCAAAATCAGGAAGCACAACACAAGTTAGGCAATTCTTTTGAGAATCAGTAGCTCCCCTTCGAACATTGCAATGTCATATCAGCCTGTCTTGGTTTTATCTTGTGTGATGTGATACCAACGTTGTGAACATCCTGTGAGTGCTTGAAGGATCTTTTCTGTGCTTGGTCTTAGAATATTTGTGCCAATAGCAAAGTAAAAGTATCTTTTACATCATACTCATAGTCCAGTACTTATCCCTTTGCTAGTAAAGTGTTCACTTATCTCTTGAAAACGAAAATCTTTTGACCACCTACAGCTTAAATATCTCATGTTGTTCTCTACTCCAGCCGAACAGGCTTAGTGTAAGAGATTTTGTCAGCCTACCAGTAAGGTTCAATTATTGAAAAGTCTCTATTAATCCCTTCGCTTAAAAACTGCCCACAAAATGAATGCTAACTTTGAAGATATTTCTCTCAATCTTCACAAGAAGCTGGTCCCCTGTTTCGAAAATTTAGCGAAAGAATCTCCTTAGCGTTTCTCCTTCTTGCTGGTTCTATTATCTTATTTTATCCTAGAAGGAATTGAGTTGTCTCTTAGCTAATTGTATTGGTGTGAAAGTTGTAATTTTTTAAAGGTTTAAACCATTGCTCCAAATTCAACTGTAGCCCCTCAATTTTTCTAAGCTTTAACAGATAGAGTAATGTTTTGGACCTAGTGATCACAAGCTTGGCTGATTACTTTCGATTTGATTATGCATTCGCTGCTGACATGAGATCGAAAAACGTTTTTAGGCTTTAGATCGAGTGAATCTTCGTCTTTCCTCTATGTTTTACTGCATCCGTTATGGAAATCATCTTCACCTGAGGTGTTTCTCATAAATCCTGGAAATTGTTCCATACTATAAAGCCTGTTTGAATGCAGTTAACAGCTATTCTTTCAGGTTGGATAGCATATTTCTATCACAGAAGAAAGCATGTTTCTACCACCACTTCATCGAGTCTAAGCTTCGCTCAACACCTTTATGGTTGATGTGGTTATCATATGTAGGAAGGTGACTTATATAATAGTGCCCAGTTGGGCAGAAGCGGTAAGCACATTCCCCTTATGTCTTACCCATATGGTTCAAAAGTATTCACATTTTAAACCAAAAGCTGCTCCATAGCACTATAAAGCACATGTCAATAGTCAACGTGACACTAAGGTTGATCTTCACTTAAACTTGCCACCTGAGTCCTTATATATTTCTGTTTTGTATCGTTTCTTAGGGGCAAGTCCCATCCTCCACGGGCTGAACTTCGCTGATGAGCCCAACGCTCCATACCTAACGCTTCCTCTAATTGCAACCGTAGAAACTTTCTATGAATGCAATGTAAATGGATTAATCTTTGTATTTTAAGAAGACACATTGGAACCTATACTGACATAGTTCTTAGTTGGTCAAGTTTATATCGGTCTATTTTAAACAATCTGCTTAACAGCAACTGGTGCGCAGTGATCGTTTAACAGTCTCCAAAAATGTTCCTTACAAGCTCTTACCTCCTAATGTGCACGAAAGCAAAGCTCTGAATTTAAATTGAGGGTTCGCTTGCCTCCTTTTATCCTTTCAAAGCCACATTTTATCTTATGTGACTGGTCTTATGTCGATTTATAAGAAAACTAGAAAAACTTTTATCATGAATTTTTGATTACTTATCGCTTACGGGTTAGCAAATGCTTCTGAATCCATGGACTTCCTTGATTTTGTGGCGTTCGTACAGAGGGTAATGTTTTTAATCCCATTTCCACTGCAAATCCTTTTCCGTAAGCATTTTGGTTCTTGGGGAAGATCAGATACTGAGATGTTATATTAAACCTTTTTAATGATTACGAAATTCAAGTTCCTTATCCTCATATAGATATTGTCCGGCTGCAAGTAGGTACTGCAGCGCTTCAACTCCTCCTGGAGCATAAGGCAGCAACAAGATCTTTCCACCTGTCTCGATTCGCTGCAACTGGCCTTGCTGTGCTCATGATTGTGTTCCTTGAGATATAGTTTTTTTTTTTAACCAACGATGATTGTTTTTGGTCTTCATACCGTCTGTTACCCTAAGGTTTCCTTTCAAAAGGTTGCTTCGCTATATTGTCTCAAGTTACCTCTGTGTATGGGCTATCAAAATACTCTTGCATTGCTTTACGTCTGCATCCAATTTTTCTGCCCGTTCCTGTTCCACGGTTCCACGTTCTTCGGATCTTCAAAACGTATGCCAAAAACAACGGTTAACGAAGGCCATGTTTACCACGTTTCAGAATTTCAGCTTGGTTCGTAGCAATACTTTGTTGTAGTTCCAAACAGGAGAAAGGATTCCAAATGCACCCGAACTTTGTTTTTCCTATTGGTTTTGCTAACGAGTGCTTTAAAATTGTCAAGATAACTTAACTGCTTGAACTTTTCTATGACCCCTGCCTTAGAACCACTTGTTGTGTCCTTTAGTCCGCGGTCATTATTTTGGTCTTGTTACCGTTGATCATAAAGCCAGCCGCCCCTCCATTCTGTTGCAGCGACTGACACATCTGATTCAAACCAACCAGCCGTGTTGTTTGCCAAATGGTTTCCATTGGAAACCATGTCATTCATTTGTACTCATCCAGGCAGTTATTACATCGTCAATTGTCAACAAGAACAGAATTGCTGACAAGGCGAATCTCCTTATCTCAATCCTTAACGCACCGTTGTGATTCTGTCTATGTCTCTGCTGAAGCTTATGCAGGCCTTATGTAGTTCCTAGTAGTACCTGCTTAGTAAAATGTTTGCTTGTCCTAGCTTGGGGACTTTTTTCCAGGAGCTGGATCTTTTCTTTCGTCTTCTCGTTTATTTTGATCACGTTCTTTTCAAACCCGCATTAGGGTTCTGTTCTGGTCCATGAAGGGATGCTTTTGGTTTTTTTTTTTCCCCAGACAGTCAGCCTCTTCGTTCGACATCATCATGGCCTAGTATCCAGTGTAGGGTACTTGTACTTGTTTTGCTTGCCCAAGGTGTTGAGATTTGTTCTCACTTCCTCTGTGTCTAACATGGTTGCAATTTGTTGACTTTCTCTTGGAAGATACTCGGACTGTTCCATTGGAACTGATAATTTGGTTCTAGGCAAAAAAGGTCCTGCTCCTGTCCTTTCAGCTGTTTTCGATCCATCAGCGTAGCATTTGATGGCATTTGTTTCTATTTCTCCTACCCACTCTGTAAGATCTTCTTCCTTAAAATTGAAGACTAATCTTTGAATTTATTTTAATGTTTTAATTTAATTTTTTAATTAAACAGGTAATACACATAACTGGACATTTAGTAGTAAATGCCAAAGGCGATCGTGTTCTCATCGCAGTGGGTCGCCCAATTCCACATCCTTCAAACATTGAAATCCCATTGGGGACAACAACATTTTTAACAAAGCATTCGCTGGACATGAAGTTCACCTATGTTGATGACAAGTTAGTAAAAAATTAAATAATTTTGGTGTGTTTAATTTAACAATTTAATTTCTTTTTAAATTTTAGAATGGACGATTTATTTGGCTATAAGCCAGAAGATTTATTAGACACATCATTGTATGAGTGTCATCATGGTGGTGACTCGGACAGTCTCATTGGAACATTCAAATGCGGTAAGTTTAGAATAAAGCTTTTTTTTTAATAGAAAGCAGATACGGTTGAGTTAAGTTTGATTATTCTTCGTCTTCAATTTTTTTAACATTAAAAAAAAAAATAGTATGTGAAATACTTTGAAAAGGAGATTTTATAAAAAGATACAAACCTTGAAAAGCGAGAAGATCAGCCATCCGGTCCCTCTTGTGAACCTGTAAATATTATTGTGTTTCGCGACAACTTTTTCATTCTCTCGAAATAGTATGTACTCCTAGAGTTGTTTTTCTACAGAAGCTAGGGTATAGAGGGTTGAAGGAAGTTATATCCTTATGTTTATCCTCGTCATTGCAGCCTTTGAAGAAAACTTCTTCAGTCAGATGTAAATTTTTGGCGTTGATCTTAACCTACTATGCACATTTTGCACACTTACATTGCAACAGGCCAAGTTCGTCATCTTTTTCATTTCCCTTAATTCCCCTATGACCCAGCATAACGTGACATTCTTCTATGAGGCAAGAACCTTAACATTTTCAACAGTAAAAATCGCCTTTACTTAAGTATGAGTGTGGTGCTTCCGTCCGGTTTGATCTTTAGCTTGCCGTATCCAATTTTGCACTTCAAGTTGTCGGAGGTCTCCCTATACCTGGTCGCTCCATCGGAGATGAGATCTACCTTGGCTTCTGACTCCCTTTCGTTTGGCGTTGAAGAATTTACGAGCTGGACCTTTGATGTCCATTTGCTCTACATGGCCCAGTCATCTTAGTCGTTAAATTCAAATATTATTCAGCCCAAAGAAACAGCGATTAGCAAGAGTTAGTCTACGTTTGATTTCAGCGCCGATATTGTTGCCTGTGTTTACAGCAGTACCCAGATAGACAAATTCACTGAATACCTCGAAGTTATACCTATCAATGGTCACGCTCCGACCAAGTCGGTATTGGGAATGGTTTTTTTGTTGATGAAAGTATATATGTATTCCGTCGTGTCTTCGTTTATTTTTAGTCCCATTCTGCTTTCTGCTGACTCCATGGTAGTGAAGGCACCGGTTACTGCTCGCTTTGTTCTTCCTATCACGTCTATGTCGTCCGCAAACCGAAGTCATTGTGCCCGATGTGCTGGCATGGGTGTTCCATACGAGAATTTCCAGCACAATGTTTAAACAGCTGGATGGCAGTGCGTCGCCTTGTCTTAACCCCCTGGTGGTTTCGAATGTTTCAGTAGAGTTCCTACCAACTTAGATGGAACAGCGAGCATTTATCAACGTCATCGTGATAAGGCGTATCAGTTTAGCATGGATTCTTAAGTTGTACATGGTACGATACAGTTCGACTCCATTAACACTATCGTAGGCTGCTTTGAAATCGACGAACAAAATAGATGTATTCTTGAGTTTTCTCCAGGATCTAGCGTAGATTTTCCAGGTCTGAAGCCGCATTGTTAAAGACCTGTAAGGTCATCATCAAGCGGCTTGAAACATTTACATAAACCGCTGCACAGGATCTTATAAACGATGTTTAAAAGGCCTATGCCTCGAAAGTTGGTGCAGAGTAGGCAGTCTCCTTTGATGTGGATCGGGCAGATGGTGCTGAGATTCTACTCATCGGGCATACTTTCCTCCGACCATATTTTGCAGATGAGTTTTAGTCTGGTGATGGCTACTTTGATTTTATGTTCGTCAGGAGGATGTAGCTCATGGTCGTCATCTAGATTAACTGGTACAAGTTACTCTTGAGCGGGATCTTGGCTGTCATTGCTATTTAACAAATGGCCAAAGTAGTCTCTCCAGATGGCTAACATCGCCTGTGTTTCAACAATGGTGTTTCCATCTCCATCTTTGCAGGGCCCAGTGCGGCTTGTGAAATCTGTGTTTGATTGTTTTACTCTTTTATGGAAGTTTCGCATCTGTGAAGATGGGCTTTGCGGAACATTGTCCTTATTCCTGTCCTACCTGGGAGATACATTCAAAGGGCTTTTCAAAATCAAGTTGGAATTCAATGTTTGTAGTCAGAATTTTCAAATAATTTTTGTAATATTTCCTACTGCCTGGTAAAAAAGGTACTCCATTAAGAACATTGTTGACATTTCTTTCATGTAGAGACCAATGGGTAGCAGTATTGTTTAAAAAACCGCTGTTTGTGTGGTTCTCCATGATAGTTGTTCCAATGCACACAATCACAAGCCTGGGAATTGTTGTCCTTTGCTGCTTTCCACAAAACCAAGTATCCATATATGTTGGTATTGGTTTCACATTTGCAGTGTAAATCCGCAGAATGACCTTGAGACTCGGGCCCCAAAGATTCTGTTGCACGATATGTGATGTAGGCTTTCTTCAACAATTAACTTCCATACCAATTTTCTTTCAAGTATGAGCTCAAGGTATTTGACCATTTTGGATACTTTGAAGGTTCGATAGAAGGTATATTGAATTCTGGAAAGGATCATCCTCACTGCGGGTGTCAGTGGTACAGTGGATGTAGTGCTTGGTTGCTAACTTAGAGTTGTGTGTTCGAGCCCCAGCCTGGGCAGCAATTTTTCAATATTTCCCCAGCTTCAACCGGACGCCACCCGTGGGAATTTATTGAGATAACTAACTAATGCCGTGCAATTTGCATTCAAAAGACCTTGGGTCTTACAGGCATATAGTAAAAATTTTAATTATTTCAAGTAAGTCACTTTTTGGCAGGCTTACAATAACTATTTCAATTTATCAAGCAGATTCATTCATTCATTCTGCCAGTTAGACTGTGTTAACGGACAAGGAATCTGCACCTTCAATATGGCAATCTGCTCTGTCATGCCATCAGGTCCAGGTACTTTTGGGTTTTGAGAAGGTTAATTGCAGTTTTGATTTCTGTTACTGTTGGAAAGTCATTGAAGGGCATTAACTGATTGATAACATTCACCTGGGATTTCATAACCAAGAGATCTACAATTATTGTTTGTATATGGCTAAATTGCCATATATGTCAGTTTTGACCACGGATAAAGCTTGCACAAACTCTTTTACCACAACATTTTTTAAGTCATTGAAGGCTTCCGGAACACCCAAATACTCACCAAGAGTGATTAAAGTTGTCTTTTGGTCTTTCAAAGGTCTTTAAGTTGAATGAAGTTAAGACTATTTAGTATTAAGTCTTGAACATAAAATAATGTAAAGCAAAGGAGTCCCAGATTCAGCTAATGGTTTAAAATGACCTTTAAAGTCTTAGACTATGCGGCATGATGGGTATGCCGTGCATGAGATAAATGTCAACAAAGTATGAAATCAAACATTACAATACGATACAAGGGAAGTCAAAAGAAGTGGGTCCGATAATTATGACTGTATGTTAGTCTGTATGTATGTATGGGTATCTGTATCGGCACTTACAGTCTGAAGGTCTGAGTTGAAGCGCTACAACCTTAATCGCAGTATTTTTGTTCATCCTACAGAAGGGTTTTTCAAATTTGCATTCATTCTAACGGTACCTGCCATACGATTTTGAATGAAAAACTCATTTATCACACGGCTCCTACGATTTTGATAAAACTTTCTGAATGGTGGTTTTTGAGTAAGTTTTATGTTTTAATTGGAATTAATTTTTCAGGAAAAGTCTTAAAACGGTACTTCCCATAGAAACGGTTTTTCATATCAGATTTTCTCGTAAAACACATAAAGGATTTTGATGAAATTTTGAATGTGAAAGCTTTTTTATAAATGAAATATTACTAATTCTTAAATTTTTCAAAAACAAATCTTTTTTGATTTTAAAAAAATCGGTTCTTTCAAAATTTTAAAAATTTGGTTTTTGTTAAGAAATACAATGTTGGCATACTCGAATAGCTTTTCAAAAAACCGTTTTTTAACAAACTGGGCTTCATTTTTTTTGCTTCATTTTTTCCCAAAAAACGTTTTAACTAGTGATTTTTTAAGTGATTCATAAAATTTCATATGATTTTTTCAATGCTTTTTTTCCAAAATGTCAAGCCTCAAGGGTGTTTTATTTTTTCTTGATAAGAACTAAAAAGTTACAGAAATTTGCATTGTCAAAAAAAAACACAAAATGGAATATGTTTGTGAAAATTACCACCGGTCGAAACACAATAAATAACATATTTTTTTTATAATTTCTTGCCGCTTACCCAGAAAAGCGACAAATTAAAAAATTAAAATTTAAAAAAATTTTGAACATCTTTTTCGTGTATTGGTTTACCATTTAAAATGCACATGTGAGCTTAGGAGAGAGCTTAAACATACTCAAAATAAAAAGCACATCAAGCTTGTAGGCAAAGATAGAAACTTTAAAAAGTTGGCGGTCTGTATTGTATGTCTGTGGTCTTTACTAACGCCACCCAACAATTTCTTTGAAGTCTGTCTCTTCACTATTTGCATTCTCTTAATAAAACTTAATGTTGCATTCGCAAAAATAAAATTCACTCACATAAATCGTTTTTAAAGGAATAAACTCCAATAAATTTCAAAAAGATGAATGCCGAAATTTGTACATACATACACGTCGGATTGGACTTTATACAAGGTGGGCCAAAAAAAGTCATCCATCCGATGTTGTTTGGCTCTCTTTTTTTTTCTAAATGAAAAACTTCGATTATTTTTTTTTGATTATGTTTATTTGAACCTTTAGAATTGTATTGGTCAAGTCGAGAAAATGATATCGGCCAAATGGGCGCCTACACAATTGATTGCTCGTTTTATGGCATTTTTCATCACTTCAGCGAGAACTTCGGGCGACAGATTCTCGCACTCGTGTCGAATGTTGTCCTTGAGGGCTTCCAGAGTCTCGGGCTTATTCACGTAAATACAGGACTTCAAAAAACCTCAAAAAAATAAGTCTCAAACGGTTAAATCGGGCGATCTTGCGGGCCAGTGCAAATCGGCAAAACGAGAGATGAGCCGACCCGGGAACGCCGCCTTCAGAATATCGGTTCATGTCGGTTTATGTATCGCTCCATGGCTTATTCACTTGTATTCTGCATCTGTCTAGTCCACAAATGTCAAAACAGATTTGACATTGGCGGCCATTTGCAAAAATGAGAGCATCTTCCAATAGGGTGATTTCTTTTTGCCCACCTTGTACTTCTTGACAATCCTTCTCTACGTACAGACAGCTTTATACTCTGAAATTGTGAATCTCAAATTGAACAAAACTTATGCAACGGCGGACATACAAATTGCTCTAGAGGTTCGATAGAATGACATTGTGTTTCGAGTCTCATCGACATTACTGTTGCATTTTTCACACGCAACGTCAAGTAAAACTTTTATAATAAACTATTAAATTAAATTGCCATTAGAAACAAACAAACTTAAATTAATTTTAAAAACAAATTTCCAAACTCACTCTCTTAGCAGAGTGCACAGTAGCAAACTACATTTCAAAACTTTTGTTAAATTCACGAAAAATGCAATATTCAACTTACCAATCTCCCTCTTCTGTCAACTTTATCTGCTGTCCCCGTGATTTCGCCCTAATCGCACATAATAAGTTCCTTGGTAATTGCATTACCGTATTAATTAGCTTTGAAAGGACACTATGGTGGGAATATAAAAAAAAGAGAAGTAATATAAAAACTTCACCTTCGCTTCGTCTAGAAAAAGGATGTCGTTTTCATTCCTGGGAAGTGAGAGATCCAAATGCCAACTCAGAGTGACAGTGTCCTACCAATAAACGTAATGACAGTAACGCTTTTAACTGGCAAATATTCTGTCCCTATGTTAGTTTGTTGTAAAGAAGATGGCCAAAAGAAAAACGAACTATATTCTAAAAGGGAAATATTATATTAAGTCCGTCGACCATACCAGAAGGACGATGTATACAAATATAAAAACAAGAACAAAAATGTAGTGGCATTTTTCGTAGACAGTTTTATTACACTGGCATTATGCACACACCGCCCTTAAAGTGACAATGGACAGTGCACACAACACGCTTCGAGCTAACACAATTTGGTTAGGTTTTAAGGATCTGATGGGATATTAAGGGACAAAATAGTGTTTTGGTGTAGGTGTTGTTATGCTACCTTCCCGACATGCTAATGCACGAATATACAAAGGATTTTACATTTAACTTGGAGGAAGGAATCAGTTCTTAAGTGAAGCCTCTATATTCCAAGGATTACGGAGTTAATGGTGCGTATTTTTTGTGGCTGCTTAATGGGATTTGGTCTGTTTGTGCTGTGTAATTTATTAAATTATTTTGAGAACCTATTTGAGATGGTGTTTTTAAGTTTTATTAAAAGAGGGCTGAAATATGATTGTTGGCCATCCATTTATAAATGATTTCAAGCCATTTCCACAGATATGCCCTGTTTGGCAAATGTAGAAAAACGCCATGTTCTTCTCGGTGGAGATACTGTCGGGTAGAAAACTCTTAATTTCATACGGAGACATCCATTAGAAAGATTTTAAAGCTTTGATGTGAATTCAGACGAGATTTTCTTGATCCCCACTACCGGTGTGAGTTTTGTTTCCCATACTTAATGGCATTTGACGAGGATCCGTGACCCTTCACTTGCGTTGCGTTTAGATTAATAAATTGCTGGCGTAACAGCTCCGAGTGGTGCCGAAACCTATTGGCTTTTCTTGTGTGTGAGCTAAGGAGCGACGGAAAGTTCCTAAAATTTCCCACTGAATCCGACAAGCTAGCACTTTGTCTTGAAAAGATTAATTCTTGGAGGATTTGTCACTTCCTCACAAGAGGCAGACCCCTGGGAAAAAAAATTAAAGTTAAGTCAGGGACAGAATCCCGAACCTCCGACGTGACAGTCCGAAATACTAGAACGATTGCGCTTCGGAATATTTTCTACGTCAACCTCTTTGGTAGTCCATAAGTTTTAAGTTATGAGGACCGAGTCGATTAACTACCCGTCTCTTAAGCTGCACGAAGTAAACTAATTAGTATATAAAACAAAAACAGTATAGGTGCTAGGATACAGCCTTGAGAGACACCTATTCAACTTCAAATTTACATGAAAAGAGGTACATTTATGGCGATCGATATTGAACTAAAGCTCTGAGATGACCCGCAGTAAAGTTTATACAAGCAAGTCTTCGAAAAGTACTGTTGCTCGCTCCAGGGTGATTTCATGAGTTTGTTACGACATAAAAATCGCTGAATTGATTGGGTTACGGTTTAAACTCCAACATTGTTTACCATGGGGCTCCTTACCTTTAATTGGGCTGGTCTTCTTAAGAAAGCAAACTGTTACAGTTGTAAAATGCTTAGTTATTGTGGAAACGGTCCTGAGCTTAAGGCTGTTGCTCCTGCCACATCGCAAGCTGCAATGCTTGCTTCGGCGGTCCTCGCCATGTTTGTTCTGAAAGCCGAGCATTTCTGTCAATCCATTTCATGTTTAGCTTGTGAAAGACGTTCCAAGCCTCTCGTTTGAACCCACCGTGACAGTTACTACACCATCAATTCGAACTAAGAAAAAAGTGGGTCACAGTTAGTTTCCCTGTACATAACTTCATGTCGACCATCAAGTACATGGAAAAGCTGTCTTCTTTGCAAAGGAAGACTTATCACCTTATCAGGGATGGTCTTCATACAAAGCGATACCAGATAATATTGCTTTTAAAGTGATCAACAGCCTTTTCAATATCGACGAATATGTAGCAGAGCGACGATTCCCACTCCGAAAACGGTTCAAAAATAATTCGCAAGGTGGTTACGTGATCGATCACTCCAGAATCCCCCGTGGTGCTTCTTGAGTATGTACTCGATCTTAGACTTCAGAAATACAGACAAAATGGTGATACCACGCCAGTTATAACAGTTCTTGAGATCACCTTTCTTCGGTAGCTTGACGATAATTCCCTCTTTATATTTCCTGGGAAAGGTTTTATTTTCCAAGCTGTCGGAACAAGTCTCAAAACCATATACTTCCATTTTAAAAACAGCTTCCAAGAACTTGCCAGGTATGTCATTTAGTCCACATGCGTTTCTGTTTAGAATTATGATCGCAGTTTTTCGTGTCAAAAATATGGTGCTTGGTGATTGTATGCAGCTCCTGGCGGTTCCTCTTTTTGCAACTTAAATAGTAAAATCCTGCCCTCCTCCTATCTGGTATTGCACACCTCTGCGCTCTAGAGCTAGCATTAAAAAGTGAGTCAGTCGCAATGTTGATACCCGTTCTTTTTCAAGCGCTCAGAAGACTTACAACGAAGCGATTAACTTCGAAAGAAGTTGCTTAACTTTCGGTGAAAGACCTAAAAGGCTTTATGGAAAGACCTGTGCTCAAAAAAAAAAAAGTTCCACCTAGACTAGACCCTTTATAAATTGTGTCTTTTTTAGGCGTGTAGTTTTCAATCTGGCAATACTTTTTTCGGAGTTGGTCTTTTTGACTTGATTTATGCTCCGTTTAGTTTGCCATTTCATAATGAATAGACTTACTCCTGAACAACGTTTGCAAACCGTGTACATTTATTACCAAAATAATGGTTCGGTTCGCGCCAGGAATTTATTCGAGCCAGCCGCGGCGCCCACTTGAACGAAATCATTCTTAAAACATAATGGCGAAACTTATCTTTATAATAAAGCTAAATTCGTGGCAATAACATTAAATTATATGCATTTTATTTCTTCTTGAAAACCACACATCTAAAAAAAACATCCTTTACCTGAAGCATACCACCACATTTGAGCTACTGGCCTAAGTTGACACTTGTCAGTAATTCCCGGACCAGCCAACATACAGGTCTGCACTTCGGAGTCCATCTTCGGTGATTCTGACAGGACAATTTGCATTTGATTTTGCGAATTTCCAAGATTATCCTAAAGTAGCTTTCCATGATTTCCAACGTCCTTATTACATAGCGACTTTTTCGTCCTTCCGATATAATTGAAACTTGCCTTCTTTGCAATGTCTACTTGGACAAAAAAAGGCCAATAAAACAACAACAATCAATTACACATCCCAAAACGGACAAAAGCTTTTCCAATAGCTATCATCACCTCCTTAACCCTTCCTTACATTAGCCAAACCTTTGCTCCCCCCCCCCCCCCCCCTGCTTCGAACTTTGTTTTCATTTAAGGATTCAATTAAGTAATGTAAATTTTTTCATATTGGCCCTTTCAAATAAAATCATAAAATGTAGTCCTCGAGACAATTGACTCCTTCAACTTTGTTCAGACATTATCCTTTTTTTTTACGTTTTTTCTTTCTGATTTTAAAAAGAGCAATAAAATGCCAAAAATCTGACCTTTTCAAATTAGATTTTGGATGCCCCCCCCCCCCACAAAAAAAAAAACCAACATATGCCGAGCACACAAAAAAAAAGCAATCAAGGAACTGCCTCCAACAACATCTGCCTTAATTATATTCATTTAATCCAACAAAATACAGAAAAGTGCCGTTTGAAATGTCCTCTTTAGATTAAACATTGTTTCTTCGGTCCGTTTAATTAAATTTCTATTGGAAGGGTCAAATTAATGTAATACCAACAGACATTTACAACCATCTTCCTCCCCTTTAACAGGATTAAGTGCTTCAGGCATAAAATGTCTCTCCCCTGGTTTTGCCGAAACAAATAATGTCAAATAATTGCCAGCCCTGTGGTTCGTCTCGACCCACCCTTTGCGGTTGAAAATCAAATGACAGCCCAAAATTGGACTCAATTTTTATGCCATTAATCATTTGACATTAATTTTTGACAGATTGGGGAACCCAAGGCGATGACGGTGACGCCAACGGGCGAAGGGTTGCAACAATGATTCCTTCTTTTATGACATCACTTGACCGTAAAAAAATATTATTTTGAAATCTAATTCTTGGATGATGTAGAATTTTTAACAACTTCTTTGAAATGTGCATTCACATCGTCGTCGCTCTTAAGAAAGGAGATTTTATGTGGTCTACACTCTTGCGGACGGACATTGACTACTCTGTTCAAGTCATAAAGCCATCCTGTGTCCGACTCCATTGCATTGCAAAGTCTTGTTACACGAATTACTGGTGGACCAAAATAACATGGTTCTGACCTCCTCCGTGGGAGAAAAGTTTAATAGCTCGGAGAAAGAAAGCCATTTAAGGAATTTTTATTTCTTATGCCACTGCTGCTGTTGCAGTTCAAGTGATTGCGCCAGCAAAGTTTTTATTGTCGCATCGGGGATATGACGTGGAATATAATATATATATTTTTTATTTTTAGTTTTATTATATCCGAAGAGCTGCTTTGAGCTATTTTAAGTGATGAACAAGGAATTTTGTGAGGTTCCATTTTTTATGACTTTTCTTGTTGTTATAATTTTTTTTTACTTTATGATTAAGGACTTAGCTTTTAGAAATCATATTTTTTTTGTTATTTGATGAATTTTAAATAAACATCCTTTGCATACAAAAAAAAGTTAAGCTTTTTTAAATATTTATTGTTCAATTTTTTTTTTCAACGTAATGGAAAATGAAATCGTAAAAAGACAGGGAAGGCATTTCTTGGTTTTACGACTTTTAATTTATGCTTTTATGAGACATTATCAACATGCTTTTAAGTGACATTAGGGGTGTCTATAGCCAGACACGTTTGAATTTTTCCCTCCCCTCCCCTCAAAAAAATGCCTCTCTCGCTCTGTAAATCCTTGAGTGTCGCTTACAACTTTCTTCATTTCCATCAAAATCATAAACCGAAATTAAAAGAAAGAACGTAGGTATATTTTGACGTTTGCTGTCAGATTTCATTTGGTGTGTTCAGGAAATCGACTTAACAGTAATCTTCAAGACCTCTTTCCCTGTACATATATTTATATAATCTTTAGTATTTTAATAAGCGGAATGTTGGGTGCGTCATCTATGCACGACGGACAAAAACACCAGATTGGACCGGTTTTTGTCTAGATTGCCATGAGAAGCAAAAACAACAATAGGAGACATTTGATGTAAAGTAGATAAGACAACTAGCGCCGCAATTAAAGAGATACACAAACAGAAAAACATTTTCAATGAAAATACTATAAAAATATTATTCAATTGTTCGGTAATGTTGCGTTTCAGGCATGTTAAAAGACTGTAAAGTAATAGAAAGCATTTTAAAATTCCTTGCTGAAGTTCGTACTCCATTCTCTTTCTCCTTCAAAGTGAGACTTCTGTTGTCTGAACACGCTTAAAGCGTGTTTCATTGTTTTTTTCTTTTTAAGAATATGACGTTTAAAATGAATGCATTCAACATACTCGTATATGAAGGTTGTTTGAAATGAAAAGCTCATTGATCAGCACCAGCATGTTTCAAGAGCCAACTGTAAAATATGAACTACTTGTCAAATGTCATTTCCAATGAAAACGCTGATTATATAATTTTATATAAATGTAGCACATCAATTTTGCCGGCATTATTGTGTGTTTCAAAAACATCTAACAGTATGAACTAGAATTCATATAAATATTTTGAATCCACCTCAAACATCACCAGTTTTTATGCAGAAATCCGAAATGTTTGCTTCTTTGCTATAGCAATCAGATGGTTTAGTATTTAAGCTAATAGAAAGTCAGTTTTGAGGCACCAGAGGGCAACATAGTTGCCACAGTACCATTTCTTTTAAATACAATAGTGCTTCTCAAACTGTACCAAATTGATGAATAGAGCTTGAAAACAAAGACATTTATTAAAGAAGACCCTCGTTCACGTGCAAGGCCCCGTGACTGCTTCTACGGAATAAAACTTGAGCAAATAAAAATCTTGTACTATAAGAGACAGTTGTAGTGGTTCATCCTCGGATTAAAATTTAAACATGGTCTAGGTAGGTAGGTAGTAATGGCGGTGATCAATTGAGCTGAAAACTTCTAAGAAGAACCAAATTAGCGTTGGTATGCGCCTTTTTTTTACCGTAACTAAACAACTTAACGAAGGATTGGAAGATTGTGTAGAATTTTTTTTACGGAGAAGAACGGGATAAGCTAGTACTAGCTTGGAGGACGCCTCAATCTGCCAAGCCAAACATATGATGTCCCAATGTAACCGTACTCCAGACTTTATGCCACCGAGGCAGGTTGCTGGTTGGCACGGGTAAAATGGTTCTGTCAAAGAGTTGGTTCAGTAAGCTGTTTCGGCATAGAAAACCTCCAAGAATCATAGCCTGCCACCAAGGTGAGGTGTATGGTTCTCAAAAAAGTTTCTCTGCCAACGCTTTGAATTGCTTGATGGGAGGATTTGAAGGGTGTTTTTGCGGAGAAAGATGGGATTCACTTTGATAAAGACTTAGTCTGCCAAACCAACCCTAAGAGAGTTCCATGTAACCATACTCCAGACTTTATGCCACCTAGGCAGGTTTCTGGTTGGTGGGGGTACAATGGTTCTGTCAAAGAATTGGTTTAGTAAGCGGTCTTAGCCTAGGAACCATCCAAGAATCATACCCCACCACCTAGGTGAGCTCTATGATTTTCAGACGGATCCTCTGTCTACTTCGTTTGGTTTAAGAGTTAACCCACCCATCTTCACGGATTAAGTGGGCCATTTGTACAATAATAGTTTATTGTCGGATCGAAATTTGAGAAAGTTTTTCTTCGGTTTGAGTGAAATAAGAGCTAACTCACCGATTTAAGCGTCAATCCGCAGATCAATTTTTATAACCTGCCTTTAAATAATTTTGATACCTTATTTAGATCTTCAGATTTTAAATTTATTTTTAATTCAATTAAGCTGATGTGACACACCATTAAAATTATTGAGCGACTTTTGGGTAGCCTACTGCGAAATATAACGGCTTTGTGATGACCAGTGCTGGTTTTTCGCGGGGAAGTATTAGGATCATTGTGGAAAAATATCGGGATCTCATAGAGGATTCGGATATTGTGTTTGTAGAAAAACAACAAAAACGAGGTCTGATATGGGTAGCCCTCAGGCAACGAAGACTTGCAGAAATCTATGTGCGGATGATAATGGAAAGGTAAGAGGGAGTAGCGAAACGAGTAAGACGTCCCAGATGGGGTCACCGAAGAATTGCAAATTACAGTAGGGAACCATCTTGAGTCCCCTGCTCTTTATTGCAGTTATTGATTACCTGGTTGATGGGAAAGTGAAGGACCCCAAACTGCATCAGTTATTCTTTTCATTGTAAGCAAACACTTGTTGATAAGTAGACGTTTTGGAAGGAAATGGGTACCGTATAAGTCCATTCTATTCCACTATATGAATAGAACAGTGATGCCCAAGTGTGAAAATTTCAAATATCTTCGTTCTATGATCAATAGTTAAGCAACTTTTGATGACACCAATCATTCGTGGAGTTTACCGAAAAATGTGCCCTAAGCTGAAGGGAAGATTGTAAACCTCATTTCTATGACCGGCAATCACATTATAATTAACAATGTTGAACAATGTACAACACCTGTGAGAGTAAAGCAACTGATATGAAGATGCTTTTCGTGTAGCAGCAAGTCACGAAGCTTTATCAAATAAGGAGTAGGCAGATCTGAGAAAGCCTTCACGCCAAAAATACTATTTTGAAAAAAATTAAGCATAACCAGCTTAGCTGGTATTGTCACTTTCAAAAGAGAGATACTGAAAGCCCCGCCTGAAAACCCCGCAATATTATGCAACGTTCCAATACGACCGCGAAAAAGAAAAAGAAAAAGAAAAAGCAGTATTAAGTTGCCCTCGGAAATTCCAAGCCGGGACACTTGCCGAAGCTCTCTAACCTAACTTCTTCTAAGCCAGGCCACGAGCTAAGACTTCCTTCCTAATGATTAAAATCTTAATCTTGTTGGATATAGTTCACATTAGGATTTTGTCAAAAATACTATGTAAGTTGTACTAGAATAATTTAAAAATTGCGTATTGACAAGGTTTCTTTCACTGTATGTCCAAAGTGAGATTCCTGGATGAAACGCCAATTTTTGTTGGACTAAATATATTATTTTGTTCTTATTCCATTCGGCACGTATTTTCGGGTAGAAAAAAGTCGGAAGTTAATGAAGCTTTCGGTACATTTCGGTACATTTCCTACGATTGTATTACTACAAAAATTGTTGTATGTCAATTGGTTACCAAAAAATGGAAAAAAACAGCAGGAGGGAACTGCAAAACTCAAACTTGCTCCGGTTTTCCCTCTTTTTACTTTTTTCCTTACGTCCTACGTCAAAAACATTACGCATTTTTTTGTAGAGTGGTAAATTTTCTACAATTTTTATAAGACAAAAATTGTTGTAGGTATGTCAATTTATTACCAAGATATGGCGCTTCGAAAAACAAGCCATTTTTTAAATCGATAAAAAATGCAAAAAAAGTTTTGAAAATGACTTGTTTTTCGAAGCGCCATATCTCAGTAACAAATTTCAGGTCATATTTCTTTAAAACAAATTGAACATATACCTTTAACTGAACTGTGACAATACAAATTTAGATTTCTTGAAACAAGTGAATTAATTCATCACTTTACAAATTATTGTAATCATCAAATTAGTTAACACGTTAAGTGTTATACGCTAACTGTTATACGTTTTGTCGTAAAACATCTACATAATGAAATTTACGTAGGAACATCATTAAATGTTTAAATTAAATGTTAACATCATTATGTTTAAATTATTATTAATTCTAATTCTTTAATTTATTATGCTTTTGCTAAGAAATTATTGAGTGTTGTAAATAACACCAAATGCCAATTTGTTGATGTCCCCATTATTGTGCACCTAGTAAAAACAAAAAAAGTGTTTTTCTTAAAAATGATACAAAACATCTGGTATAATTTGTAAACAAAACGTTTTCTTTTTGGTGGACAAATTATCGATTCTGAAATCATCACAAATTTTCTTTTAGTTTAAAAATAAAATTTGAAATAAAAACATCGTTAGGTATAGAAATATTTTTTTTTTTCATTTTTTTTTAAAGGCACTTGTTTTCAAAACATATGACGTTGTTCAACCAAAAAATCTTGCCTTGTGTTCAAAAATTTAGATTTTGATTTTCTCACTTGAAAATCTAGTCGATTTCGTCTTCCCCCAAACTGATGAATACGTTTCCTCCTAAAAATGCTAAAATGCAATCTCATTTGGCGTAAGGATATAAAAACTGAGTATCGGCGTTAATTTGAGTTGCAATAAAAGTTGATACATTGCAAAAAATTTAAACACTCCAGCTAGTTATCTTTTTGACTCCCCAAACACATTGCCTCCTTCTCCAATAATTTAAAGACACACATCCTTCTATACAACATACAAGTCGAGTCTTCCGTTAATCCGATGAAAATGCATAAAGTTGCTATTCCCGGTCTCGTGCCATGAATAAGTAAGGAAAGCATAATATACAAAATACCTCGTTTTGAAGTCTGCAAAAGCAAGCATGGATGAAGGCTGAAGGAGTGGAGGGTGCTAAAACGGGCGACGAAATTATCTTCGTATTATCAACCCTGGCTATATGCGATGACGAAAAATGCCAAATAGTGGCGCACAGTGTAGTAATCAGCCTCACAAGTCGATGCACTCGTCATTGCCGGGTGTAAGCTTCGGCAAATGAGAGTTACGTGGGAAACTCCTGTCTGTCTGCGGGGGGCGGGCATGAAGTTGACTTTATTATGCATAATTTCAATGTTGGGTATATCGCCGCGCCGCATATACACAGACTTAACTGTATACAATGTATAGAATCGGTCGACAAACTCGGCGGATAGGAAAAGGACGACTTAAACACACACACAGTCACAAAAATACCCAACGTGAAGCATTTTCCTAGAAGCATATTACCATTTAGACTCCCTGGGAGCTAAATATTTCTATCTTCGTTTATTTTGACGGCACGGATAGGATCTGCACTTCGTGAAACAGTAAAAAGTCGTCCCTTTCTCCTCTTGGATGGAATTTTCCAAACCACTTTTACAGTAAACTAACGTTGAGTCATTATTTTATGTGAAATGTTGAGTTGGAGAAGACTGTTGTAGCTTGTAGCAGTCGCAACGCCGAGCATATCTTGCATTCTTGTGTGTTTTGTAGAACGTAAAGGAGGGGGTGGGGAAGGTAGGGTAATACATTTTCTCACGATATACCAACACATTGGTATTAAATGAACGAATGCATTTTTGTCTTAAAATTTAAGTGAAGTGAAGTGAAATGTTGAAGGCAATTGACAGGATGAATTTCATTCGTTTTGTGTTAAAAATGGCTGCCTTGGAGCTTTTAGATTAGACTCCTGTTTCACGGTTATAATTTATTGTTATTTAAGTTTTATATATTTTGTCCTTTGGAAGAGGTTAACAGTATTTATTAGTTCAATTTTCATGTCACTCACTAAGGTGGCATTCTAAATTCTCATTTTAAATTCCTTATTTTCATCCCCGTTATCTGGAGTACAATAAGACAATGTTTGCTCGAAGAAAACTTCAAACCTTCGTTTCACGACATGAAACGGGGGAGTACAATATTTTTTTATAAGCCTCAAATTTGTAGTCTTATTTCTATGAAAACAGAAAAACGTTCTTGGTATTCCAATCCGCCGAGCGTCCTTAAGATTCTATTTAAAAGACTGATTTCTACAATTTCCTAAACTTTAAAGAACTCAAAATACTCAAAGTTCTCTAAATAGGGGAGAGTGGCGCAAAAAGTAACCCTATATATTTTTTAAATGTAAAAGCCATGTTTCTAGTGTGAACGAAAACGAGTTTCTTAAATATTTCAAAGATTACAATATAACTTTTATTCCAGCCTTACGCACAAGTGTACATGGGAGAGCGAGTGGAGGCATGCTATGTGGCATAAAAACTAATATCAATAATTTTACCCGATTCAAAAGAATCGAAAATAGACTTACAATCCATATTATAAGTAACAATTTGAACTTTTATATAGTCCCAGTTTACCTTAACTGCAATAACTGGCAGAATGATTTTGACGAGTTGTGCAGTTTTATGACAGCTTCCTCTTTAGAAAATACGTTGATTATAGGCGATCTCAATGCCCGTGTTGGTAATTTTCAGAACCATCCAGTTCATATTTTGCAAGCAGAGTTGAATTTTTGTGCAAACAGAAACTCTAAAGATGAAACACTCAACAGAAATGGTAGAATGTTAGCTGATTTTCTGGAAGATTTTGGTATGTTTTTGTTGAATGGCGTCACGACTGAAGATGAATTCGGTGAGTTCACTTTTATAAGCGGCCAAGGACAGTCAGTTATTGACCTCTGCGCTATATCTGGTGAATGGATCAACGTAGTTAGGAATTTTGAGGTGCTGTTGGCCAATTTCTCAGCTCACATGCCAATAGCTGTGAAAGCCCACTTCATTGAACAAGCTCGGCAGACTGATTTTGATCGTCTACGGAAACTCAAATGGACTGAAAGTAAAGCTCAGTTTCAGGCACTCCTAACATGCAACAGTTACCTACTGCAACACCAGCCTTCAAGTTCTATATCGATACAACAAATGGAGGAAAGCATTTCTAGATTGATTTACGCTTCAGTGCCAAATGCGAATAACAATTACATCACTTATACACCGAAGAACAAATGGTTTGACAAAGACTGTAGCAAACTACGTAAACTATCTTTCAAGTACCTACAACTTTTTAGAGCTACAAACTCTATTGATTTTAAACATTTGTACCTTCGTGTTAACAAGGATTATAAGCAGTTATGCACAGTGAAAAAAATTAACTTCCTCAAAAATATGGCTAGGCAATTGCAGCATTGCAAAAACTCAAAGGAATTCTGGTCAAACGTACGTGAACTGGGTGGATGGTCTCGAGGTATGAAGACTTCTCTCGAAGCTCAGACTTTAGCTGCACATTTTAAAACTCTACTGTCAGCCGAGGAGAATCTTCATACCTTTAGCTATGCATCAGAGGACCTACAAATTTCCGAATTGGACGCTCCAATAACTATTCGAGAATTAGAAACAACACTTCTGCAGATGAAAAATAACAAAGCTCCAGGCAGTGACGGTATACCCGCTGAGTATTTCAAAAACAGCAATAACCCACTCAAAACCTACATACTGAATTTTTTTAACAAAATTTTCGAAAGTGCTTGTGTACCCGAAGGTTTTACGAAAGCCATTATTTTTCCAATTTTCAAAAAAGGAGAAGTGAGTCAACCTGAAAACTATAGGGGAATCTCTGTCCTGAACTCATTGAGAAAGATTTTTGCTGGGATTTCGTATGGAAGACTCTCCTGCTGGACTGAAAGCACAAATCGTCTCAGTATTTTTCAAGCGGGTTTCAGGGCTGGATTCTCTACAGTTGATCAAATTTTTGCCCTGACTTGTATAGCCAGAAAATTCATTGAAAACAAGAAGAAATTGTATGTGTGCTTCGTTGACTTCAAGGCCGCTTTTGATACAGTCAACAGACAGGCCCTGATTTATAAATTGGCCTCGCTTGGAATATCGCGGAGGTTTCTAATGCTATATACCGAATTTCTCGCTACTTCAAGCTCTGCAGTTTGGGATGGTAGGCAGTTGTCAGAGTGGTTTGAAACGTCTGCAGGTGTACCACAGGGATGCATTTTGAGTCCTTTACTATTCGCACTATACATCGATGGTATATCAGATATGCTTCCAGGCGGCGTCACCTTTGCCGGCATTCTGATTAAGGTACTTCTGTACGCGGATGACTTGGTACTAATAGCTGACAATCCCTTCACTCTTCAACTCCAAATCAATAAGTTGGAGGCTTACTGTAGAACATGGGACCTTCGCATTAATGTCCAGAAAACGAAGGCCATGATTTTTGAGAATCGACAAGGGAGAAGACTGCCTGAAGAAGCTTGGCGGCTTAATAATGAGTCTATCGATGTAGTACGTGAATATAAGTATCTCGGAGTGTTGTTGACGGCGAACTTGAACTTTCGAATGGAACCAGCTGGCCTTGTCTCACGACATGTATTTGTCTCTCACAGATCGGAATGTACACGAGTGGCAGGACTTAGTAGTAGCCAAAGTAGATGATAAAATATACGACCAGCACTTAACCAAAGCCTCATCGTCTATATCCAGGGTATACTACAGAAACCTTAACCATCAATTGTTAACTGAAGAAAGTTATTTCAATACCAAGTACTCTTCCGAAGCTATAAGTACCATCTTCAAGGCTAGAGTTGAAATTCTCAGTCTGAACTATGTTCCACATAGAACTGATCTTCAGCAAACTTGCAACTTATGCAATAGAAGGGAGTCTGAAGATACTTTCCACTTCATTGCCATCTGCCCGCTTCTACAAGAAATACGACGGTTATATTTTCAAGAAAATTTTCTGTCCATTAATAGTCTCTATGACATATTAAATGGAGTTCGAGGATGGTCCTGTCTATATAAATACTGCAAACATGCCCTTATGTATAGAAACAGCTTTTGAACATTACCGTAAAATTTAGTTATGTTGTTTCAAAACATTTTATTAAAACTATAAATACCTCAAATTGTTGCTTTTTATGTGGTAAATCATTAAAATTACAAAAAACTCGCTCACCCAATTAAAATCGTTAATTATTTTTATGTTTCAAATCATTTCAAATTGCGAAATATTTATGTTGGAAATCATTTAAATTGTAAAAATCTTATTCTCACTGTTCTCTTTTGTAAAATCGACTATTCGATAATAAACCTATAGAGTTCTATCTTATTCTATCTCCATAAATTTCTATTAAAAATTTGTTATCTACGATATTCTTTTTTATCAAAATTTACTTTGTAAGAAATGTCATATCCGGCAGACGGCATAATTGCCATGTCCGTATTCTATGCTGTATCATTTTGTAATATTATTAAGGAAAAATAAAGAATTTAATAATAATAATAATAATATAATAGTGTGAACAGAAAAGTTAAAACAGCTTGTTCAGGAGATCGTGTTGTTCAACAACCCACATGCCTCGCCAGTCACTCTGGTCCCTAGCTATATTCCAACAGTTACGCAAGCCAAGTTCAAGTACTGCGTTGGACCTCAGGGTTATTGGAATTGAAGGCTCGCGGGCGTGTGCGCTCATTCGTACAAACGGCACCGAATGTCACCCGAAGAACTTTTCACTAAATGCACCCCAGCCGATTGTGTCAGGGTCCACGCCGCTTCTGTTCTGTATGAGCGAGGCCTTTGCTACTAAGCCTTGGCAAACAGTGATTGATAAGAGTGATAGTCATCCTGGACAATCGAACGATATTTGCAGGGATGGCACATAGCGACATAGTTCGTCTCTATTCACGCTGTCATGATGACTTTAAAATTGATAAAAAGGTGTCGAGTATCGGCCTGGAATTCCTGGGTCTTTTCTAAAATCTGTCGAAGTGTGAAAATTTGTTTAGTGATTGACGTGCCGGTACTGAGACCACACGATAGGGGGCGATAGTGTTCAGATGCTCACACAGAATGGCCGACAAGATTTTATAGGCTACATTAAGGAGACTTGTACCTCTGTAGCGCAGTTCGGAGTTGCTACATATAAATGAGTGGGTGTATGCTCGTCATCAAGCCAAATTCCACTGCTTTGAAGAGCCTTGTTGGACTTCTGTTTAGATATCGGTACCCACACTCGGTGCCGAACCTGCCTGTAGGCAAAACAGGCAATTGCCTAGGGCGGCACTCATAGGAGGGCGGCACCTTGACTTAAAATCAGTAAAACCATTTAAAAAGTAAAGAAGAGTAAACGCATACACAGATTCAAGTTTGTACTGTCAACGGTAATGTGGAACGAGTTTTTATGCAAAATAAATATTCTTTCAAAACTACTTCAATCAAAATAGATAAACTCCAGCAGTACTTTCAGATAAACCGTTCAGAGGAAGTTTTTTTTTTAAACATTATACAAGAATGCTTTAAACATTGCTACAAAAATGAACGGATTTTATTGTGTCCAATTCTATGAGCCTGCTTAGCCGTCGTTATCAATCTGAACAATCTCTTCAAGCCATCGATCCAAAATTAAAATTTAAAGCTGATTCCTTCTTTACGTTATCCATGTTATGTTATCTTCTCTCGATGAGCGCTTTGCTCAATATACAATTCTCAGCCAAAATTTCGGATTTCCTTGCGATATTTCAAAGAAGGTCGAGTTGAAAGACTGCGAACTACTTAAAACAATATTAACTACAAAATTTGGCAACGAAGTTCAAAAGGATATTACCTATATCGAAAGATCTCTTGAATGAAATTAATATACTCAACCAAACTTCTACTGCTATTGATTTCAAACCTTCGTCAATTTTAAACTAAATTTAGCTTCTAACTATCTTACTTAACTATATCCAAATTTACTAACGGCATTTAAGCTACTAATAACGTTCCCTGATGTGTTGCTTCAAGCGAAGCTAGCTTCTCGAAACTGAAGCTTATAAAAACCTATCTGCGCTCAACAATGACCCAAGAAAGATTTAACGGTCTTGCAACTATCTGTATTGAAAAAGAAATGCTCTATCGCATTGAAGAAGAAGAATTCGCTACGAGATATGCAAAAATGAAATCGCTCCCAGCAGCCATTGTATATAATATAAACTATAGTACTACGTACGGTGACACGCCTCAATATCCGCGGACAAAATATCCGGGTCAAAATATCCGCGACAAAATATCCGCGGACAAAATATCCTCGGACAAAATATCCGCGTCAAAATATCCGCATACACCCTACCTCGCTTCTACCCCAAGTCCTACAGTGTGCCCAAGCAGGGGGTTGCAGGGTGGCAGCATGCCCCCCCTTACATAGGTCATTGCTTATACACCGTAATATTATGCGTCGCGTCACGGATATTTTGACGCGGATATTTTGTCCGTGGATATTTTGTCGCGGATATTTTGACATGGATATTTTGTCCGCGGATCTTGAGGCGCGCAGCCCTACGTACTACCACTTACAGTGCCCCATCTAGCGACGGAAAACTAAGCTCTTGATTTTAGAAGTTTTTGTCTAGATTACCATGGGAAGCAACAACAACAAATTTTTTTACGTTCCACCATTTTAATTGTTGTTGCTGCTTCCCATGGTTATCTAGACAAAAACCTCTAAAACCAAGAGCTTAATTTTCCGTCCACAGATGGCGCAACTCAAGTGGTAATACTATAGGTTATATATACAATGCAGCAGCATTTTAGGTTCGAAATTGTAAAAAAAAACTTTATTTCGTCGATAGTCCTTAATTATTACTAATAAAGCTCTATGTAAATGTTATTGTTTTTGTATTTTTTTTTCGTTTATTTTTGGGGCGGCAAAATAACAATTTGCCTAGGGCGGCAAAGTTCTCAGGTTCGGCACCGCCCACACTCCCTCTTGGTTGGGTGGACGGACGATGTTTTGTTGATTATCGTCCAAATCAAATGGATTAAAGGTATAATGGAGTATCAGATTAAAATTGCTGATTTTTTGATCTCTGTAACGCTTCTGGATAAGACCTTGCATCCTGCGGAGCGAGTGGTTATCCGGATGGAAACATTTTTTGGTCCCAGTTTTGTGGATGTTGAAGCGATCGATTTGGTTTAAGTTCGATCCAATTTGATCGCCCCTGGAACATTGTTGTATTTTCCTCCGCTACCGCGCCGATGCATCATACCCTAAAAAGCAGCATTGAATAATGATAATTTTCCGGAGCTAAATCTCGCAGTCATAGGTAAGCCTCGCTAGGACATTAGAATTTTGGAAGCTTCTTAAATCAGCATTATACCACACTACGTCTTGAACAATTTCTTCACTATTGTACAACATTGCGGTAAAGCTTGATTTTGCAGTACATTCAGCTCTTACTCTCCTTTGGATTCACTCACTTCCAGAATGCAGACGGTAGACCCTAAAGGAATTCAAGTATTTCCGGTCCACGAGCTCCCAAGGAAAAATCGTTTGAAAGTCAGTTTTGTTGAATCTGTAGGATTTGTTTTAAGTGCCATTATCACCTAAAATTTGACCCCCCCTCTTATCCGATCTGCATAATGAAAGCTTAACGCGAGAATCTACCACTTAAAGCTTAAATCTTTCGGCGAGCTAGCCCGCATAACCGAATCAAAACTAAGCATTGACCACCCATGTCCCTGAAGTAATATTAACCAAGTAATAATTCTATGAACATGTTAAGACATGTCCACATTCCTTGCGAACAGCGAGGAGCCATTTGTTTCCGCATTCGGGACTACAGCCATAACGAAACTCCCACCAGGCGGCCTGCTACATAGATAGTCCGAGGCGGAGAAGCCAAGCGTCGTAAGACGTTAATGTCACTTCCCGATGAACTGTTCAATGCTCTATGATGGCAACCTCAGATATGTATGCCCAGGCCCAACCACTTGCCAAGATAGAAGCAAATGGCCGAAGGCTCACACATATACCTATCTACAAAAAAAGACACAAAAACCCAGAAAAACCATTGTATTTAAAATCTATAGTATTCCCAAAAAGCGGAACGTTTTGTGCGCCATCTATGGACGACGTTCACAAGCTTTGATTGGAGAGTAATTTTAGTGGCTTTTGTCTAAACTGCTATGGGAGCAAAAAAAACAATAAAAGACATTTGATGTAAAGTAGATAAGCCAACTAGCGCCGCCATTGACGACTTTCAGAACTAAAATAAAATGTTAAATGAAATTTCTATAAGAATGTATATACAATGGAAAAACCCAACCAAATCAGATCACCTGACCTAGCTGCTAAACGTCTTCTAACCGCCAAAACTCCTTGTCTTTAGTCACTCTTCCATATCTCCTTAAACTGTCCTCTGCCACCCTTTTTGGGTAAATTAAGTTGCCTAGTTCCGCCGCGGGGCCGCTGAAAGATCAGAACTCCGACCACATGAAGGTAGAACCCTTGGGAGCGAATCCAATGTGCAGTTTACTTCAGCGGGGCTTCTCATTGCGCAATTATTTTTGTTTTCATTTTTCATGTAAAAACATATTTTCTTTCCGCCGCTGTGTAGTGTTTTGATAGACACCATCACCCATCAGCCATTTGGATAATTGAACACAAACACAAAACAAGAACCACAGTCTCCCTCCACAAGTACTGAAAGATCTCCAAGTACTCTTATAGCCGAGTCACACTGCTGGTATTGATACCATTCTATAGATATGTACCATGATATTTGCAATACCATAAAGGGTGACACACACTTGTGCAGTATTCGTTGACATCACTGTTCTGTCAAATCAAATTCATTTGTCAAAGGAAAACAAACAAACCACAACAAATGATTTCAGAGGCTTGCTGTCAAAGCAGCAAATAACTTCAGTTCTAAGAAAAATCACTTAAGAAGAATTTCGCTGGTGTCGTTTAAAAGATTCAAATACTACGAAGAAAACCCACGCATCAATATCATGCTAATACCATGTTTGCTCGCGTGGTATTACCATGGTTTTTCCTGACACATAGATGGTATACTCGAATACCATGGTATCGATACCAGAAGTGTATCAAGTCAAGCGATTGAGTACTTACTGGATTATTTCTGGCTGTGAAGCAAGCCTCAAATAAATGAATGACATAAACAATGAGTGGATTGAAGGACGATTAACCGTTTGTTTGTATACTTTTAGGAGAAAATAAAAGCATGAACTAAGCAGCGTTATGCTTGAAATTCTGTAAATCACTCTGGCTTCCTGCACAAGGATATTACTTAATTTAATTTGTTAGCTATTCCCTTTGCCGGGTTATAAAACCGGAGAAATTAATGTCCATTTGCACTTCTACTCAACCACGCGCTCCAACTATTCCTTCCTTTCAAAGCCAAACTTCTATAAATTCACCTACCGCAATACAAAATCCTTTAAGTTAAGTCTCAAAGACACCAAACAAACAGGATTTCAGTTCGTGCTGCAAATAGTTGAAAGTTGAATGCCTCCGCAGCGCATAGGATGCAACAAATATCTTTTTCTATAATTCTGATTTGCGCTCAAAGGACGAGTAAGGAGCTCCTTCCTTTCGTGCTTCCAAAGAATCCTTATATAAGCCACCACACCACACCAACAGCACAGTTAAGATTGCCAGCTAAAGTTTTTGTTTCTTGTTTTTATTTCGTCCTTTCTATTTCGTGTGAATTTATTGTTCTTTGGTGTACCCCAGAGCAAAGGAGAAGGAGTTCCTGGCTCTGCTTGTAGTAGGTATGAGAAAACTTTTACGATTTGTATTTTGAAAATTGTGTTCCTTTCTCAGGACGACCGACCGACGACGAGTGTTTTATAAAAATGCAGTCAATCGGATGATGGTATCGTGTGGAACAGCCATAATTTATTACATTCAGACTGGAGGAATGGAATAGTTTTGCTGAATCTGCAAAGAAGCAATGCATTTTAATAATGTCCTGAATAACTACTGTTATGGTGCTCCTCCAAGTATTCTATACGAGTCGAATATGGTGGTGCAGTCTTGAATTTTCAACAGCCACAGGCTTAAATATTGTTCTTCTTCTTCTTGGTTTTGATAAACGCATCCTTCTCTTCGCTTGGGTACTTATGGAATGACTTTTGTTTCCATGCATCGCATCGTGGGAAGCTTATTCTTTTTATAAGAACGGTAATAGTCCTGTGATAAATAATATATGTTTTCCTTTTCATGTTAAGCTATCATGAAGTCATTGTGCGAAGCCAATGAAATTGGAATTTATGTCTGTCAACTGGCAAAAGGGTATCGAAGAAGATATTTTTTTGTTTGTTTTTGTTAGGGTTGGTAAGGACATTTCCTTTAATGTTGAAAAGCACACACACATTTTTCAAGGAAGGGATTGAAAAAAAATATAAAATTTTATTTAAAGCTGACATTTATCCATCTTCTCTTTTTTTTGGGGGTTTGATAAGATTACTAAAAAAGTAAGTGTGTTCGGTTAGGAATGCAAATTGGCTTAGTGAATAAATCCTTATCGATATTGAAATCGGCTTAAAAAGGATTGCCAATAAATGTATTGGAAGTCTTGGATATGACTACTAAAGTAAAGATAGTCCGATAAAATGTTTAGCTACGCTTTAAAGATTTAATCAATCTACAGAACAATATTGTATTATGTACTATCAATTACTAACATTTGTTGGCTCAACTAAAGCGTGGTGCGTAGTGTGCCTCCAGCCAGCTCCAGGACAGGCTAGAGCTTGTTGTCTCCTATTTCGAACTCCAGGTATTTGGAGATCTCCTTCTCTTTGGTTGCTCCATCGAAGATGAGGTCTACCTAGCCTCTGACTCCCTCTGGTTTGGCGTTGAAGACTTTACGAGCTGGAGCGTCGATGTCCATTCGCTCTTCATGGCCAGCCATCCTAGTCGTTTTTTTCTGGCTAGGCTTATGTCGCTGTACAGCACGTATAGTTCATCGTTGTATCTTCTTCGCTAAATGTTGTGTTCTCGATTTACGCAGACAAGACCATAAATCGTACGCAGGACGTTTCTCTCAAAAACTTCAAGTGGCTTTTCATCCGATTGGGAGAGGGTCCATGTTCTGCACCATATAGCAGGGCCGGGACGATGAGTGTTCTATACCGTGTTTCCTTGGTTCTTCTCGATAGGGCTTTATTCCTCAATTGCTTACTCAGGCCAAAGAAACAGCGATTAGCAAAAGTTAGTCTGCGTTTAATTTCAGCGCCGATATTGTTGCCTGTCTTTACAGCAGTACCCAGGTAGACAAATTCACTGAATACCTCGAAGTTAAACATATCAATGGTCACGCACTGACCAAGTCGGTATTGAAAATGGACTTCTGTTGATGAAAGAATATATATATGTATTACGTCCTGTCCTCGTTTAATTTCAGTCCCATTCTGCTTGCTGCTGACTCCATGGTAGTGAAGGCACCGGTTACTGCTCGCTTTGTTCTTCCTATCACGTCTATGTCGTCCGCAAACCCATTGTGCCCGATGTGCTGGCATGGGTGTTCCGTATGACATTTTCCAGCGCAATGTTAAAACAGCTGCATGGCAGTGCGTCGCCTTGTCCTAACCCCCTGGTGGTTTCGAATGTTTCTGTAGAGTCATTACCAACTTTGACGGAACTACGAGCATTTTCAACGTCATCCTGAAGGCGTATCAGTTTAGCAGGGATTCTAAAGTTGGGCATGGCACGATACAGTTCAACTCTATTAACGCTGTCTTAGGTTGCTTTAAAATCGACGAACAGGTGGTGGGTGTCGATGTTATACTCATGGGTGAAAATTTGGTCGGTCGTAGATTTTCCATTCATAATGCTGGAGGAGTGTCTTCCATCAATCATAACATGGACGATTTGGTTGCAGGTTCGACCATCTGGGGATCGCCTTGTGCCCTTGTGGATGTCGGGACGTGGGAGTTGTGTGCTGCTCAGCATCATGTTTTCCCCGCTGCACAATGGATGAGCCTGAGTCCGTTGTCGGAGGTGGTGCCGTGCAGGCTGTGTTTTCCGATCGTCATACCTAAGATGTCCTCCCTCTCAATTTTGGCATTATAGTCTCCAGAGAGGATTTTAATGTCATGTTTTGGGCACTGCTCATAGGTCTTGGCGAGGAACTCGTAGAAACTTTCTTTGGTAGCGTCATCTTTCTCTTCTGTAGGGGCATGTGCGCTTGGTGTTGGAATTTGGCCTTAATGCGGATCATTGCCATTCTCTCGCTCACTTCGCGAAAGCTCAAGATGTTTTGCCTTAGTCTTCCTCTGAAAGCGAATCCACACCCAAACAAGCGCGATCTCCCATCAAGGTGGCATTTCTCATAATAAAACTTACCGTTTTCAGTCTTCCTCAGGCCCGGTCCATCCCATCGCATGTCCTGAAGAGCTGTTATATCAGCTATGAAACTGGCGAAGGTATTGGTTAGCTGTTCGGCTTTACGCGGCCTGTTAAGTGTTCGCAAGTTCCATGTGCAAATACGTTAATCGTTGACGTTTTTTCGTTTGCGGGGGGGAGTCGCCAACATTATTGGTTTTGTTATCCGAGGCATTTTTAGCAGTTTTCATCACAACATCTTTTCCCTTTCATGACCGGCTTGTGAGGCCTGTGCATGACATGTAGACTATGGAGCCGATGGTTCCAACGCTCGTCGTTAGTTCGCCTTTCAGCTTTCCAGCGGGCACCGCGTGCGATTTTGCCCACCACCATTTTCAATCACTGGAAAAGTATTTCTTTCAAAACAGCGTGTTTATTAACGAAAGAACAGTATTATCTGCTATGGCGGATGGATATTGATTGCAGCTCAGATGGTAAATATTACCTTTGTGAGATCTACCTTTAACCTTCAAATGGGGATCCATGAACAGCCTTGTACTCGGCACAGAAAGGCTTCTTCCGTTTGCTCGTGCACCCGTAAGTGTTGCTAATAGCATTTCTCCCACATGAAGTACAAGAGGACTGGTGTTGATATTTTCCACCTATCCCACGTCTTCTTCCTGCCTGAGCTGTACTATACTTGCTAAGCAGTTCAACTTTTTTTTAATAATAATAATAATTTTAACTATATGCCTGTAAGACCCAAGGTCTTTTGAATGCAAACTGCACGGCATTAGTTAGAAGGAATAGAAAGATAGGGTAGGAAAGAATGGATTTTGAGAATAAGATGATATTTATCTCAAGATAATCCCACGGGTGGCGTCCAGTTGAAACTGGGGAATAAATAAAAATTGCTGCCCAGACTGGGGCTCGAACCCACAACTCTTAGGTTAGCAACCAAGCACTACATCCACTGTACCATTGCCACCCGCTTTTCCGTTCTTAATTTCTACCTTAAGAATAACGGACCTGTGATACAGAACCCACGACAAGTTTTTCGCTGTACAGCCAATGTTCTTCGCATATAAGTTTGTAGAAACGCACAAGAGGGTTTAACAGTCGTCCGAAATTTTACTTTTTTTTTACTTCGTTTTCTTGTTTCATAAGACTTTGAAAGATATTCGTGTATTAAAATCGCCAAACAACTGGCAGGGAACGATATAAGGTGGTATTTGCTTCTCGGTCAATATGTACAAACTTCCAGTATTCTTAAGGAGAAGAGTGTCTTCTGTTGATTTCAGCATGAAATATTATCTTCATTGTAGAAATTTACCTCTAGGACTAGCCGTCACCAATTTTACGGGAGTATCTTCGAAGCACTTTATCTTCTTCAAAAAGCCACTCCGTTCATCAGAGGTCTTGAGACTTGAAAGGCTTGTGCCTTGCATTCACTGAAGGCTGATTCTTCAGAATAATTATTTGGTTTTGCCTAAAGTCTTACTGCCTGAGCACAATGATGTAGCTGCAGCAGTAATACATAGCACTGTAAAAGTTAAATGTATGTAAATCGTATTGCGCGGCTAAGCAATGTGAAGTAGCAGTTGTAACAGAGAGTAGCTGAAGTACAAGTCGACTCGACTCCAACTTCACGAACGTGCTACGCTGCTAAACAACAACAAACGATATATCAGACATGTTTTTTGTTTGAGTTCAGTGCTATACACATTGTATTTGTGCATACTGCTCAGTGCGCTACTTTTTTTTTTGACATTACACTTTGACAGTGCTACGTATTACTGCTGCAGCTTTACTTTTGTGGTCAGGCAGTTAAAGTCCGGATACAGGACTCGTGGATTCGTATGCTCACCGCTTGTCGTTTGTCCGTTGGACACCACCTACAGCTTAAGAGTTAATTCTATATATTCTAAGAAATAATGCATGTCCATACCCAATAACGCTCTAAATAGCATCCCCACTTTCCCAAAATATTCAATGACAGTGGGTATCGTAAAATCTTACAACGTCCTTACACACTTCAAATAAAAGGCACGTATCTTCCTTTCTATCTTTTTTATTCAGTGCATCTTTAACTAAAGTTAAATATCATAAAAAAAAAAATTAAAGGAATCAACACTTGAAGTTCATTAGATTTTTACGTCTTTGTGTCCCAATTTTTTTTTCTAATACAAAAATGCAATTCCAAATTGACAGACAACAGAATCGTCCTTTTTAACCAATGCAAACACAGCAAAATATTTAAGGACGTATCTTTTCAAAACTCCCGTCGTACTCCCATACTTACTCGCACTCGTTAATTTTTACGATATTTTCAATTGTACACTGTGGACCAATAAGACCCGTTAAGAGTATCTTCTACTGGATTCGACTTGACGACAATGACTATCCGAACCACAAAAAAAAAGGTCAATAGAATGATTGAATTTTATGATTAAGTCAATTTCCTTGCGCGACTTGTGCGAACCGATAAAAGATGCACATCCTGGATATAGTATCTAAGTCGATTGAATGCGTTTATTTTATAGTGTGAGGGTGTTGTGCGGAGCAATTGTGACGACTTGCAAGCAACAACGTGACAAGGATCTCAATCACGTAATCTCTCTCTCTCCATATATAAGGTCCTCCCTCCTCCATATCGGCATACATAAAAATCTCTTTCATCTATTTAAGTATCTTTTAGTGCAATTTTTCGGTGGTTTTCCATAGATACGAGCTAAAGCTGTTTAAACTTTTGGAAGACAACACATATGGCAGGAGCAGGACATGCATATGCATCCACAAGCACATGCGATGAATTTTAAGTTTTTTATTGTATTTCACTTGAAGCTGCTGCGTCTTGAATTGTTGCTAAAAGAGATCGTAAACGTGCAACATATGCAACATATGCAACGACGCACAAGATGTTAAGTAGAAGATTAAATTTTTATTTATTTCATTTTAACAAGTCGTCCTTTTTTTATGGGTGCGCTTTGTGAGTGTGTGGTGTGTGTTGGATAGATACTCGTAAAAACGACCGACCCGATTCCCAAGAAAGATTTATGATTAATATTTTCAAATTTTTCTCTCGCAACCAACAAGTTTTTTTTGTTTGTCCTGTTGCTTCGGAAATGCAACTATTTGCAGAGTTCACAGAACTGCATAAGGAAAATGCTAAAAGCATTTTGCCATTAATTAGGTAGAAATTCTACAAAACATCGCATCGGGCAGGAGTGTAAGTTGTAGGAAACCTTTTCTAATGAAAATATTTTCTTTTCCCTATCGTCGCCGACGCGTCGGTCGTAGTGTTTTCTTGGGGGACCAAAGTCAGGAATTAATTTTTCATATTTTTCCTTATTTCTAAGGTTGCGATGAGTTTTGTGAATTTAAGATAGATAAAGTGGATGTATTGGTTGCGTGGTTACAGTTATATTCATATACGGACGTTGAGAGTACACATTTGTATAACCTCAACACTTTATTGCTAGGTATACACTGGTCAAAATCTTATCAAGCATTTGAGAGTGTGTGCAATACGTCTACTTTGAATGCTTGAAGAAAAATAAAATTTGTTTGATTTTTCATCAATCATGAAGCACACACTCTCACATGCTTGATGAGATTTTGACCAGTGTGTGTCATTTCAAAGAGTCTCGAAACATTCATAAATATAGTTCTGTTTGATTTGAGATTTTCACACGGGATGACATGTAGAGTTGTTGAAACGGCGTCTTACAAAAAACAGCCCGTTTTTAATATGTCAAACATTTGGGTTGAAAATTGAACAAATAAGATTTTAAATATGTCTCACTCTTTTCAACTAAACTAATTTTTGTAATAACTGATAACGTAGAAATTCTTGCAAACAAACTGGGAAAATAATTCAATAATTAGAGTCATTTAAGTTTATCCAGAGTGGTCAAAAAATTTGATGAGTTACCAGTAGATTTTACTTGGTTTGTGCCCTTAGCCTTATATATGGTCATTCATTTCGTGGTTTCAATTTAGTAGCGCTGGCATTTGACACCTGTCAAACTCAGCTGTCATCTGAATTGCCATAATATTAATTAAATGTTTGGTATTTACGATAATGGATCGCTTAACAATCGTACAACGCGTTTCAATTATTAGAACTTAATACAAAAATGGTGATTAAAACGTATTCACTTTTCGCGCATTACGCGATATTTATGGTCGTCATAATCAACCGACTACGCAAGAAATTTGAAGAGAATGGAAGCGTTGCTGATGTCTTAAAGCCTCTGCATCATCGTAATGCACGCACAGCCGAAAATGTTGCTGCTGCAAGTGTTGCTAATGACCCGAATTTATCGATTTCCCGGCGTTCGCAGCATTCGAACGTAGCTGAACATGACATAAACAACTTTTTTTGAACGGCAATTATAGATCATGACTTGGATGATATGTGGTTCCAACAAGACGGGACAACAAGCCAATACGACCAATTATGGCTTTATTGCGTGAGAAGTTTCCTGGTCACGTAGTTTCACGTTTTGGTGATGTTAATTGGCCACCAAGATCAACTTATTTGACACCGTTAAATTTGTTTCTGTAAGGCTACGCAAAAGACGCATTAAAAAACAACATTAACCAAGCTGTTGCCGTAAGATACCGCCCAAAATGTACGAAAAAGTGGGTAAAAATTACCTCAAAAGATTCGAATGCTGCGAACATTCCCGAGGCGGCCATTTGAATTGAAAAAAATCCAAACTTTGAAAAGAAATATAATCAAAAAAAGTATCGCTTTTTATGTTTTATTTAGCCTTACTTTTGAAACCGCAAAATGAATGACCCTATACAAGCCTTATATAAGTCTTAAGGCTGAGCTATAATAGTTGGAAAGGCGTGGACGGCCCCGTCCTCAATTGCGCAAGAACAAGGGCGAATCTCACGCCCGAAATAGCGGATTGCTCCGTTTGGTAAAGTTTTCGATCAGTTTAGTTTACGGACGTAAACTGTGCTCGCTATCGCATTTAACGTGCGAAAATTTGACATCTGACTGTGAATGGATATGAGAGTGAAAGTGAGAAGTATGCTGACTTTGTGTGTGACGTCACATCTTATTTTTCAGAAAAAAATAATGTTTTGCTTCCGCAGTAATCCGTCTATTATGGGTAGCGTGTTCATTTCACAGGTTGGACGGCAACGTTTCGTTAAGTTTTGACACTAGCTTCCGTTTGTTTCCGTCCATCATAGTTCAGCCTTTACGCTGCAATCTTACGGTTTCTTATCTGTGAAAGCAAAGTGGTCACAAATGGCATTTGGTACAAGAGATTCGTTAAGTGTACGGTGTATTTTAACCATAAGTGAGTACGAATGATACGCTCGTACAAAAAAACTTGTGTCATAAGCGAACTTGAGCTAATATAACTCAACTAGGTGTTTGCCTAAGTACACCGTATAGTCATAATGTACTTTTTATGCGCTTTCAGTCATATCTTTTATTGACATTTCAATTTTGCTGTAGAGGCAATGTCTCTTCAGACGCAATTTGTTCGTCAGTGTTACAACAAGATGGTTGGGCCGTTTTTAACCTTTCTTGCAACCAGAGCAGTTGAATTAAGTTCGTAAATCCGCTTAGAATATATCCAGTTGTCTGGAGGGCACTCATATAAAAATTGTTTAATTTTTAAAGCTGTCACCAGTATAGACTGGCCACACATGTGCGTGTGAAAAGGCATACCAAACTTTCGTCTGCGTCGAGCTTATTAGCTTGAAAGCTCTTCAGTGCTGTCGACACAAGAACTATAAAACAGTAGTGCTAGTAGTAAGCCTGGTTTTCATTTATTTCAAACATTGTTAATGTCGAATTCGGACTTCGATAGCTGATTAAAAAAAATGTGTCATTCATTTCAACCAAATACTGTTTTAATGAAAATCGTTGAAGCAGTTTTCGGAAAAATAAGCATTTATTTAACGGTTATATGGCAGGTTCCTTGAGTCTTAGATCTAGAATGCCAGCATTGTATATGAAATCTGTAGTAATATGGATAGAAGGATCGACTGTGGCGACACCGTGAGCCTCCAAACCTATTTTTCAAATTTCTCGTTTTGAAGAGAAAATGTAGATGGAAAGGTTTAAATATGTGATAATTATCAGCGACATCTATGTGTCTCCAAACCCCGTTTTCTCTTACTCGTTCCCCAGACTACTATAGATTTCATATACAATGATGCCAGTTCAAAAATAATGATTTGAACTACTGTCAACTGTCATTATCTGTCAAAACTGCCTTTACTATTGTCATGATAGTATTTTTTTTCTTTCAATGCAATACTTATCCCTTATGACTGAGTATAAATAAATAAAGCCAAAAAAAAATAATACCAACAACTAAACAAGCCCCCCCCCCCTCACCGCCGTCTCCATTTGCACTTTATTAAAATACAAACGCTCATACCTTCTTCAAAACGTGAATGCATTTTTCATTTGACTCCAGAAGATAAGGCATTAGCTCATGCACAGCCCTGTACTATTCACAAAGACGGTAGTAGTTTATAAATTGCAAGGACCAAGTCGTTCCTCATTCATTTTGTTTCATTAATTCAATTCAAGGATATATATGTATGTATACGAGTACGTGTGAACTTGGTGTATAGTCGGGATATTCTCAGTTTGCTGTCATAGAATTACGGTAGCAAATGAAAGATCCTTTCTAAGATGTATTTATTTGTGTGATGTGATCCTAAGAAGTTTATTTTTTTTTTGTAGGTAGAAGATAGTAGATATTACAGCAAATAGCTGTTCTTATTTCTTTTTGTATGACCATCAACCAACCGGGACGGGGTTCGAGGAAGGATAATTTAATCCTTGACAAATGTATATTTCATTTGGCGCATAACATGCGATGACTTATGATGATGAATGAATTATTTTGCGTGATAACGTGAATGGATTATACGAGTATATTGCCCAAGATACTATTTTACTTATAAATAAAGGTAAGGACGATGGCTTCTCTTTGTGTGCTGGAATTGTTGTATTAATGAGGTATCACTTCGAAGTTAAGTTCCTAGCTTGAAGACATTTTGCTTTGTGAAAGACTATACTAACAACCTTCTCATTTAGATTTTTTTGATCTAAACTTCAAATGCTTTGTTAGTTCTTTGACTGGGAATGGGAAACCTTGCATAGAAGAACATACAATTGTGTCAAATCGAATGGAGTTCAGTCCAGCAAACCCACCCTTTCTTAATTTACTCGGGTTCAATTTATTTTATTTTATCTTCTATCTATCCAAGAACAGCGACATACATGTTTATAAACATCTTAGTCTGTGATTTTTTTTGGTGGGTTCGAGTCGGCCTCTTCAGCCATCACTGGAATGGTGTGTGTTTTATATTTTACCTTTGTATTGAAGCGTCGTGACAATGGAAAACATTCCTTAAATAAGTTAACTTTAACCACATTCATCCGACGCGTCGCTGTTCTGTGTTCTCTTTCTATGCTGCCAACACCAACTTTACCCTTCGATGTCATTGATATCCGTTGACAAATTTTTTAGGACTGATAAACTTCACGCTTCTCTCTTAAAATTAAATTCCATCCCCATAAATCCTTCCTAAAGCAGTAAACTCCCAAGAACTAGCGCAATGGTTCACTTATTTGTCCCTTCTTGGCTGGTGTCTTCTCTGCTAAAATATTTCATCCTGCTGTGTTTGCTGCATATCAGCAACATGGAAATGTTTGACTTGGGCAACTTAGGTTCTTTAATCAATTGTCCTGGGAACTGAACATAGATTTGTAGATGTTTATATCAGACGAAGAGCCTGTTAGTTATTGCATCGCAGCTTTTTTAGGTTTCTGTTCTGACCATCCTCTTATCCAAATGATCTGCGAAGATTTTCGTAGTTTCGTTGGATCAAACTAACTGAGCGAGTTTAGGATAGCCGATTGCGAATTATAATACGGCTGTCTTATGACCAGTACGCAATTTTTGGCGGAGAAGTTAACAAATACCTATGCAATCCAAGTTATTAGGATGCATCAAAAAAAAAAAAAAAAAAGAAACATCGGGATCCCTTCAAGAATTAGAAGAAATTATTCCACACTTTTTCTTTGCCTACTAATAAAGACTCTGAAATAGCCGAGATGCTTCCAAAAAGTTCTTCCCCAATGCCTGTGATGCATTTTTGTACTTAGGCTGAAGTTAAAAGCTCGTCGAAATCTATGGTTGTTCCCAAAGAAAGCGAAAACTCAGGGTTGAAGATGTTTTGAACTCCAAAATAACATTATTTTGATTTTCTTCACAGGTTATGATAAACTTAAATTAACAATTCAATTCATATAATATCTTAAATACAAAGTCTGTAGAGTTTCCTCTACGACAATAAAAGATGGTCTGTGGTGAAGCTTACAGATGCAGCAAACCCACGACAATAAACGGTGATATGTAGAGATTCTTAAAGAAACCGCTCCACGACAATGAATGGTCCCTCAAAACTTTTACTAAAAAAACTTGGTGAGGCTTCTGCTGGTATTCCCCGCAGCGTACCTTACTGAGATCTCTATTCCCTTCCCGGTACTCTATTTGTAATAGAATGTTCTTCCAATAATAGGAGGTCGAACCTGATTTCCCATACAAATTGTACTTCTACTTATAGAATATTTCTGCAAAATGAAAATGTGAATTATAACACCAAAAGTTAAAAATACTTGTAAAATGTGTAATTTTTCTTTGATGATGAATGTTTTTGCTTATTTCTCTGGTATAGGTATTTGGAAGTGGATGGCAGTCCAAATCAGTGGTGCGGGGTGGAGGGGTAGTCGGAATTGCCTCAGTGGAATGCAGTGCAGTGGTGAATATTGCGTTACGTGATGGGGATATAGATTATTGTAGAAATTATCGTGACGATCGGCGGCCGGCGGTGGTTATTGCGTCAATTGATGGTGATTCTGTTCGTAGGTTGTTGAAGGAAGGGTTGGAGAAATGTGTAACTTTGTTACAATAATCAATCTTTTGATACGAGGTGTGTCGTGGTAGAACAAATGTAATAGGTTGAAAAATAACCACTGTTTCATCACTTCTTGGACACACAAAATATTCATTCCTCTTCTTGTAATCATTTCGTCCAGCGTTTACCTTCAATTGACTTGACATTAGAACCTGCGATTGTCAAAATACGAGTAATTTCGATCCGATTTGTCACTTAACATCTTTTTGAAAATTCAGAATAACACTGTTCCGAGCATTTCTGCTTCGTCGTGAAACGGTATCTGCTACTTGGCGGAAAAGTGCCTTTCTCCTTTAGAGAGTTCTTCTGTATTACTCGTGTATACTCGTATAAACTTCGACACATTGTGGGAATCACTTTCTGAAATATGCCTAGTTTTTTTGAGGGGGGTTTCAATTTAAATGTTCTTCCTTCACGAAATGAACGGCAGTCATCTCCACAACAGAGTCGCCAAGTTTAGGAAAAAAAATTATAAAAAAAATTCTTCCAAGTTCCAAAAAAGAATGTCTTGTCTTTAACTAAATGTTCCACTCCAAAGTTCGTTGTTTTCTACATTTTTTTATGCATTGGCAAAAATTCAAATGCAAGAAGAAAATTTCTATTCCTCAGTGAAGTGGAAAATTTTCATTAAATTAAAAAAAAATAAGTTTATCAGACGAAATGGAAGGAATTTGTTAAAAAAAAACAGCATCAAGCATGAAAAAAGTATTCCTTGTCTCCTTTTTTTGTGTTGTTTTCATTTCATTTAACTTATCAGACTCGTACCAAAAAAAAAAAAGCACATCCTAAATGAATGCAATTGCAATTTTCCGTCTGAGACCTTAAGCTTTTCCCTGATGTGAGCTGAATTTCCAGCCATGATGGTGTAGAACTATTATATTCCTGATGCACACATTCCTATTCACATTTGAAAATTGTCAATTCAGAGGAAAATGCATGATTTGGTACAGAATCACAGGACATTACAATTCCAATGGAATGAATAGCATGGAAAGATAAGATGTGTGTGAGTGTGTCTTTTGTGGCGAAATGCAAGTTAGCGTGAAATGACGAACGAAAAATTTACATTTTGCTGGTGCAATTTATTTTTCTCGCTATACTAGGTTTGCATAATGTGTTTTATCTTTTTCTTTTATTGAAGTTCAATAGTTTCAGAGACAAAGATATAAAAGTATCTTTCTTTTGCTTGACTAAGTCATCATTTTTTAAGTCAAAAACTTTGAAGAAATGAAAATAATCAGCTGCCTGAAGTAAAGGGTGTTTTTTTTTTTTTTAGCTGCATGAGAAGTTTCGATAGTTGTTGTCTATGGTTTGACAGTAAATTGTGTTGACATTTAAAATTGTGGAAATTTACTTTGAAAAAAATAAATCTGTTCGCGAACTTCATAGAGCACTTCGTCCACTTTACGGTCAACATAATCGACTTAGTGAGCAAGCGATTCAAACAGTGAAAAGTTATTGTTTTTGCACTAATTTTACTCTATTCGATTCAGAACCAGTACGTCCGAAATTAAGGCCGGTATAACTATCTTTTTGGCAAAATTGCTTATAACAGAAACGATAAAATATAGTGAGACATGAAGACGCATGTGTTACAGGAGTACCTGCCCAGATATGAGAATTATACCTAAGCCTTGTAGATTGTATCCAGATCAAACAGGGATAAATATTTCTGCGTCATCCAAGGAAATCTAAAACTTTTCCGTCGGTTTTAGCGACATGTGTGTTCGTTCCACAGAAGGTAGATGATGTTACACAAATAACCTACACAGCAAAGCGGTTTGATTTTGCTAAATACAAGTGCCACTCGTGGATTCTGGTAGAGAAGAGCAAAAATTCACGACCTGTGATATATGAACTGTGAAGAAAAAAATCAACCACGACCTGTGAACGAGTTGCAAATAAAATGCGTATTCCTAAAGCGTGATTAAGATTTGTTCCCTGATTCTTTTCTTCATTTCGCAGTTTAAATCACAACAAACAGAAACCGGTCATGAGTCACGAATCACGACGCCACATTCATTCACATTTTTCATAACATAAAGAATAGAATCAAAGTTCATACAACGTCGAACATCTAGCAAACAAATACAATACGTGCGTGAAGAGTACCTTATGAAGTGTTGTGTATCTGTTTATATTTCGGTCATGTTCATTGTGAACGAATTCTGTGAAAAATCACAATTAACTATCACAGTTTGAAATCCCAGCGAATTGGAAATCACAATCACAGTTATACCTGTGAATGAAAAATAACGACTTAGCTCATCTCTAGATTCTGGCATAAAGGGTAGCTTTAGCCTTCACGTCAAAATCCAGCATTGAGTTTATGAAGCATTTAATACCACATGGTTAACATTTCCCCATTTCGGCAATGCTGTCTAGATCGAGATTTAATGAGCTCATTATCATACTCTGCAGTTGCAGTTCCACGTCTGAACAAATGTGCGAATCTGGAAACGAATTTACTTTCATGAGCCAAACAATTTAGTGGATTAGAAGTCTTCGACAACAGACTATTCATAATCATGAGGAAGAGAGTAGTAGAAACAATGTAGCCTTGGGACATGCGAAAACATATTTTGTGAATATCTGACTGAAAACTGCACAAAAATGAATAGAAACTTAACTTCTTAACCATCATCGAAAAAGGTGTTCTTCGATACCAAATCCCTGCTTTTTCGATAAGAGAGACAAACTCTGTCTTTCTGTGAAACGATGTAATGATTGGTTCCATTCACTCGGAAAGAGACTTCTATTGGACCTTAAAATGTGTGATGGTTTGACATTGGCGGCATATACATACTCAGTCCGAAATCGGATTTGAAGAAATCTATCAATAAAAAGTTTCCAAAAATTTAAGTTTTACTTCTAAGCAGCCACTAAACTATTTAATTCCGGCGACTTGCAGAAGTTAATATACTCTGTCCAACATAAATACAGTACAGGGAAGATAGCGATTCTTGTCTCTCATTCGCACTCTTTTGTTTTCCATAAGGTGGTATTCTAAATTCTAACAAAAGCTCTTACAGGGCCTTCGTTGAAGCATTTCAAATAAGCAAAAATCCGAAGGAATAGTAGGTAGGGTTGCCGTCTTTTTTTTTAGATCTAATTTTTTATTAAATTTGTTTTATTTATAAAAAATAAAAAAACACCAACATAAAAAGCACTTTTTTGCCTGACGTCCACAGTAGTATAAGCACAAAATACAAGACTTAAAAACAAAATTAAAAAAAAAAAACCTTTAAAATTACAATTTACATAAAAATATACTTAACTTCACTTTATCCTCTAAATCAAAATTTAGAGAATACTGTTAACATCAAAAAACTGACCACGCGCTACGAAAAGCTGCACACATATAAACTTTATTTTTAAAGAAAACAGCTTACCTTTTGGAAATGCAATTTAAATTAAAAAAAAATCAAACGATTTACCAAACGGGCACTGGCAACTCTGAGTGCACATACATTTAATGGGGGGTTGAAAAGCGGCTGCCACAGGCAACAGCCAATGTGACAACACACTAAGATATGTTGGATTTACGTCACATGCAATTCGAAACTCGGTGTGGAATAAACACTTTTTAAGGGGGTTTTCTTTAAATTTAATATAGTGCAAAAATATGTCACGCTACTGATTCTGAAAAAGCTTCCCCATAAGACGTGCGCTGCCAATTTATGTTGGACAGAGTATATATGACGACTTATGTTTACCCAAGAACAACCAAATATAGCTTCCTAAATCGAGAAGCATCCTTACATATTAACATTCAACTTGTGATCATTCTCTACCTAAAGCGTAGTATCGGTTTTGTTGGCGAAAGCTTCAAGAAATGCCATCGGTCCAAAGCAACCTTCCAAAACTAAGCCATCAGCCATAATTTTTAACTGCCTATATTGGGTTATTGAAATTGAAAAATTCGAAGCTTCGTCATCCCAAACAAACGTTGATGTAGGTACCCATCCTGATAAAGGTGACTCACAGAAGACACAAAGCACCAATCCAAATTAACTTTTCTCACTTAAAAAATAAATTGCCTTTTCTGCTCCAAACTTAAGTCAAGCAACTGTCAAAAGGATATAAAAAAAAAGTCTTTCGAGTAAATCTTTTAACTCAATCTAACTCCACCTCGGCACAATCAAAAAACTAAAAATAAAAAAGAAACAAAATGGCATCCATAAAGACGGAAAATTCTTTTAAGGAATGTTTTCCACTACGCTGCTTCTGATATGAAAAACCAAGATGAAAGTAGAAAATCTTCCACACAAGACATTTTGAAACTATTATGCGTTTATTTGCCTCAAACTACCTCTCCTCCATACCTAAAGTTGTGTTCATCCTGCTAGTTTCAATCACATGATAGGTGCTGCCACCCTTAACTCCAACTCCAAGTCCAATGAAACCTTCCACCATAACAGGATTAAGGCAAACATGTTTAAAGACATCGCGAGCGCTTTTCTACTTGACTTGGATGTGAAAATGCAAAAAGAGCCGTCAATTGTTCGTGGCAGTCAAGCCAAGCCAAGCCAAGCCAATATCAAGACTGAGAGACAGTTATATTGAGTAAGTCAGGGAGCACAAATCCCAGTCAGAGGCAACCAAATCCTTCCTCCATTCTTGCTTCCTTCCGACCTAACAAGAAATAGTCGTAAAAAATGAGAGGAAGAACGAATCATCCGCCAAATGAAAAGACTCCCATTCGGCCAGGATGTATACGAGATGAAATTCTAGCATACCTTACTATCGCATCTTTGGATGTTTGGTAATAGTTTGATGCGATGATGGTTTCTGGCTTTATTCTTCTTTTTCGTCCTGAAAATACCATGATGACGACCAACGACGACGATGGCAATGGGTGCATTCACCTATATATATGTGGCATGTGTGTGGGAGATTTCGATTTGTGTGTGGGTGAAGAAAAAGTGGGATGCCATTTTTTTTCTTTTGTTATTATTAAATGGCAGAATGATATCTGCAAATGAAATGTATATACTCCCGAAAGGATTCTTTTGACATTTTCATCGCGTTGCTACTGCTGAATGGAATGGAAGGCATGCAGTTCTTTAGTGTCGTCATTGCTTTACCGCCCGTCAACTTCTCATTTTTATGTTGATAGTCATATCGCTTCAACTGTGTGGAAAAATTTTACAGATAGGTACCGAGTTAAGTTTTTCGTTTTGTCTAAATGAGTTGCAGGTTTTTTTTATTTTACGATTGAATGAATCAAGTCGAACTAGAAGGGTGGATGAGCGTTTCCAGAATTCGTTGGAACAATTTTTGGGTAATGGAACTTATGGTGTGTCAGTAGAATGAGGCTGTTGATAATAGATCCGATATCTTACTTGAAACGGTTCGGTTTTTTTTAAATGTTCCTTTTAAAATAAAACGTTTCCAAAGTACACATGTCAGAAGTGAAACTTCTTTGGCAAACTAATTTTTTTTTTTACACATTTAATATTATACACATCACATTTTTCATATCAACTTTCCAGCGCTCATTTAACCACACACCAAGTCACAGCCCTGCTACCCGCCAATCTATTTAAAACCATCAACCGCCTGACTGCCTACAGTGGATATACGAAATACTTTTGTCTGCTAAGACACATAATGTATATCGTCCCTGCTACCCAGTGTTCTATTTTTAACCATCAGCCGCCGACCTACCCACAGTAGATTTGCAGAACCAGTTTGTGCTATTATAAAACAAACCTTACCTAACCTACAGCTCTCTCTCGCCATGCGACGTTCGGTCAATCCCACTCTCTCTCTCTCTATATCGATCTTTCTCACTCGCTTGCTCCCTACTCTCGCTCCATGGCTTCCTGCTTCATGCTGTTCGCCCTTTCTCACTCTCTGTCAATCGGTCTCAATCGCTCGCTCTCTCTCTATTTTTTGGGACGGAAATCGCGCTTATATCCGCTTCATCAGTAAAAATTTTACCCTCATGCCTAAAGAAGTTTACTTCAAAAAAAAAAAAAAGAAATTTGAATGCAACCACCTTGTTGCTTCCTCCTCTCATACTGAATCACTGCCCACAGAATCCTTGAGCTCCAAGAAAGCCTTATCGTTCTCCGTCTATCTATCCGTAATCTTTGGTCCAAGAGTAAGGCTATTTTCTTCACGCCCACAATCGCAATTTTTGTTCAATAACCTCTATTTGGCAAAATTAAATTGTGTTTTTTGTACAATTACGATCAAAGCAAAATGCTTACATTTTGCCCACGTTAGCTATAGGTAAATCTTCTCTCAGTTAAATAAAAATATTTGAATTTGGGTGTGGCGGACGCCCATTTTTCATACAAAAATCAATATTATTCTTATAAAATAACGATGCTTATATTCGAGCAAAAACCTTAAATTTTGTGGGTATTACGTGTCCGTCAACATCTTGTGTAAGAAAGAAAAATATTTGATTTTGGAACATGGATGACGCCCACTTTTCATTAGAAACTACGAAAAAATTATTTTTGCATAATTCAGCCACAATCCCAAACGTGTGTTTCTTTCAATCCAAACTAAAAAGTTTATGCATGAAAATTAATTTATATATTTTATTTTGGGAGTATCTAACGCCCATCTTTCATCAAAGAACAAGAGACATAGTTTTAAAAATTTTAAGTTCCAATTTGAAAAAGTTTGTTCGTTCCTTAATGAAAAATATGTTAATAAATTTGACTGACTAAGAATCAATTTTTTGGACACGCCTACTTTTTATGGAGGTTTCTGTTAAAAGGCATAATCCAAAAAAAAAACTTGTCAAATATGAAGGTCACAAAGAATAAATTAAAACAAATCTATTTTGCATTTTCTGTGAACCATGCAAGCACAAATCTCAATAAAACACCCACTAAGGGCGTGAACTTTTGAAAGAAATTTTGTTTACCAAATATTTTGTCACAAACGAATGTTGGAATAGGGTATCGTGTATCGAAGACTTCGTTGCAAGCCTACTTTAGACCTTGCTTATGTTTTTAAAACAACAATATGTATACATTTATTTATTAGAATTTCAACAAGAAAAAACCGCTGTCCAAAGCAAAAGGCTGCACTTCTTAATGACAAGATTATTGGTGGTTTATACTCATTAAACTACTCCTGTCCGTTGTTCGTGGATTGTCACTATGTTCAGATATTGGATGTCAGTTTTCGAACTTCTGTTTTCCGACAACCCAAAAGTATCCTGATACATTTTAAATGTTGGAAAACTTATCAAACTTTCCCATTCAGCTGACTTGATCTTGAGCGTACTTTCTCAAAGCTCGCACTTCAAGCAGTTAGAGATCTGCCTGTGCATGGTCGCTCCATCGAAGATAAGGTCTATCATGGCTTCTAGTTCCCTCTGGTATGGCCTTCAAGACTTCACGAGCTACTAAAAAATTTAAATTAAGCATCCGAAGACTGGCGGAAGTTCGAACGTCATCTTTTTAAAACTTATATATCACTTACACAAACATCGTCAAGTCCAAAAGTCTCCTTCAAAATAATATTTTAAAACCATTATCTTTTATCTAGCTTAATTTTTTGACATCTATATTTAATGGTCACATTAAAGCTTACGACTGCGGGCCTGCCTTGAGCTTTCAACACTATCCCCCTTCCCTTTTTTCCATTCGTGTGCGATAGGGGCACGTATACTTTTTATCCCCACAAACGACCATATCGTGTGAAAATAATTTAATACAAAGCTAAATTGGTCTATTCTTTCTGCACACAAAAACATCTTAATGTAATTTAGGCCTTTGTTCAAATATGACGGTACACCCTCTAAACTAAACCAAAGCAGAACTTCATTTTCTCGTTCACAACAGAATTATGTCCTTAGCTTTTTTACCACACACACAACCAATTCGCACAACATCCTTTCAAAGAAAAAGTAGATATCCATCCACTATACCTTTCTACTTTCTACAATGTTACCAAGTGAACTTAGCCCCCTACTGTTTCGTGTATTATTTTATCCCTCAAACCTTATTAAATATTAAAGGACTAACGTGTTTCCTTAATAAGGACGGAAAACGACCCTCTGGTTTTGTGTGTGTCGTGTCTGTTTCTTCTGACGATTCGTCAAATATGTTCCTTGGCTGTTGGCTCCTTGTAAAGCAGTAACACGATGAAAAGGTCCTAATTAACGCATCCTTTTCCTAATCGTTTTTTAATGGTCAGCAATAAAGAAAACCTTGTGAAGTTTCTAAATTTACGGTTTATTGACAGTTTTTTTTTTTTTTTTTGATATAAAAGAAGTTCAAAATAAATGTATAATTGACAGTTTGCATGTTTGTGGAATGGCTGAAGAATTTTGGTAACCATTATACTTTTTTTTTTTGCTCTAAGTGTATCAAAAAAAGAAGCAGAAGAATTATTTATTCAAAGTAAAGTTATGACCAAAACTTATAAATATTTTTTTTTTTTTATTAAAAACTAAAAATCAATAGTTTTCCATCAAGAAAAGTAAATTTTAATGGCGTGTCTGGTGGATTTTTTACGATCTCGTAAAAATACCCACTCCATCTCCTCGCAAAGAAGCCAAACGATAGTCAATTTGTCTTTTTCATGTTTTACTGTGCATCACACTATTTATATTTAAAATTTCTGCCATGAGTGTACTAAAAGAAATTGGCAAACTGAAAGTGTTTCTTTTTTGGCACAACTAAATAAGTGTTTGAGGGGCATGAATGAAAAAAAAAAGTTGGTATTACCAGAGAGGATAACCAATTGAAAAGAAACTTTAACAATCCGAACAGACATTTTCAGAATGAAAAAAAAAAAATAGGGAAAAACTTTTTCTTCTGGTAAATCTCTGCGAGCAACAATTAAAATGGTGTTGCTGTCAAAACAAATAAAAAAGGGGAAAGTGCATGTTATTGACAGAAAGTTTAGGGTTATTGGCAAGGAGCAGCAGCACGTTCACAAGGAAGACGAAAAGGTTTTTCTTTGATTTGCGAAGGAAAAACTGTTGGATGTTAATTGGTGTGGAAATTTAAGTTTTCTTGTTTTGATTTTGTTGGTTGTTTTTGATTGACCTCTTGTCTTTTGTAAGGAGTGGGTGTGTACCCAAATGTCAAAGTAAGGTTCTTAATTTTAGTGAAGCTGGCAATGACAAGGTTTGTTCAATATTCTTTTAACTTAAAGGCTAGTACACAATGTTAGTGAAAGTTAAACTTCGTGGAAGTTACAATCTTACAATCTTAAATACAAATTATTTGAAAAAGATGAAGTGTTTATATGCTAAGAAATTAATTTTCCCCTAGTCGCTCACTGAAAAATTAAATATATAACGTGTAAAGGAATGTGGAACGTATTCTAACAGTACAGTTTTCGGAGCAATAGATCCACTACAGATGTGTGAAGTGCTTGAAATTTCAGAAGCATTTGATAGAGTTTTTCATTATTTTGGCATTGACAAACTTCTTCTGCTATGGTTTTAAAATTACCTTTCCCAGCGTTCCATTCGAGTTAACTTGGACCGTTTTCAGTAGGATATTCACAAAATAAATGCTGGTCTGCCCCAAGTCTCCGTTGTGTCTCCTACTCTCTTCCTCGTGTTTATTAATGGCCTCGTTTCTGAAACTTCAATGCCACTTAAATGTTGTTAGTATAACAGTAATTTCAGCTTCTCACATTCACTTCCACAGTCACAGCCATGTTATTTTGAATTCGGAACTGCAACGGCAGCGTATGATAAGTTCATTGAATTCCGATATTGACAGCATTGTCCAAAGGAGAAATTCAGACGATGGGAGAAATGTTCTTCCCCGACGGATCAGACTTCAATCTCACTATTTGCAGCACGCACGTTCAGTCTCAAAGTTTTCTTTGGTCTTCCAAGCCGCCTTTCACTTGAAAATTTAATTGAAAAGACTATTTCGTTACTGTGTCATTTTTGTTTTGTCTAAGTGTGTGGTCAATCCATTCTCTCGGCATGATTTCTACATCCGCTTTTCCTTGCCATGTTCTAAAGCACAGTTCGTTGTTGGACATGGTTTGTGGCCACTGGATTTTTAAGATGTAGTGCAGACAACAGTTTACAAAAGCCTGATGTTATCTACAGATGCTGACAGAGCATGCCCACATTTCGCAGGCATATATTAGTACGGATTTCACGTTGGATTCAAGCAGTTTTTACTTTGTACGAAGCGAAATTTTTCTCGAGTTCCACAGTGATGAAAGGATTCCGAATGCTTTATTAGTTTGCTCTCTTGTTTTCTGTCTCAAAATAACTTGTTGTTGTTGGTTCCGACTAGCGTGCATTATTTATGTCTTTTTGTCTGCTGGATACAAATCTGAAAATACGTGTCTATGAGACATATATAAAAAGTGTATCAAAATGTTAATTTATTAAAAAAAATATAATAAAATGCTTTCGGATATGATAGGTTAAAAAAAAAAAAAATATTTACAGTTTTTTTTTGTATTACTAAAACTTTTACGACCAAAATTTATATGATTTCTCTCATTAAAAAGCCCTAAAAAATATTAAAGAAAAAAGGCTTGATACGAGTATTACTGTTAAAAATATTTTCAAAAAAAAATCCGAAAACTGTCTCCAGACATTAACATAGGTATACTCGTACTCGTACTCAAGTAATAACTTCAATTTAAAATAAATCTGGGAGTTATAAAATGTATCTCATAAACCTCGAGATATTAAAAGTCGTTCTTCCTCTATGAAGTACCAGCCCTAAAACTGTATAATTAAAGTACTTTTAACGATAGTTTTAATTGCATTATCAAAAATTACCCGAAAATTCAAAACAATAAATCACAGCTTCAAACCCTGTGCCTGCAGGCAGAGACGAAGCGGAGCGGACCGGAGGAGCTGAGGCAGCAACAGTCACTTCTCATTCCATCATCATCATCATCGTCGCGTCGCCGCCACCGTCGTCGCTTATACCTTCATCGACTTAATTATAAGCATTAATGCAAACTTTAATTAAGTCAATCTAATCCAAATGATGAAACTCATTTGTGTGTGGATGGGTGAATGATTTAGCAGTATGCGCTTGGCTTGGAGCTTTCTAAACATTTGGAAGAGAACGTGTTGTGCCCCTGGATTACGTCGCGTCGTCCCTTATTAATCTTCTTCCAGAAAGACAAAACGAACACACACAAAATATTGGATTCACGCCACCTCAACTTAAAGGTAAAAAGCACTTCTTTCGTTTCGACAAGAAGAAATGGAAAACCGTGTAAAAAAGGTCCTATTACATGGCTCATTTGTTAAGGATGTTGATTCGACTCTCATCTTCTACTCGTTTGCTTCTGAGTTTTCGATTTAACTTTGAAAATTCAGAAAAGTTACGTATACGCCACAGTGTGCAAATGAACTAACTTAACGAGTGGAATTCTACATCATTTTCAGTTTGGTGCTGGTTTAGAAGATTGGGGGAACGAAACTTTGTCTGAAGAAAGTCTTGTGTTTTAGTTGGATGGCTTTTGTGCGGGGACTTGGGGGAAGATTTTTATTTAATTAATGCATTTCGTGGTGTAGAAGTTTGCGGCTATTAGTTCTTTTTTTTTTATAAAAAAAAATAAAAACAAGTATTGGATAATTTACATGCAAGTTGCTTAAAATTTGATTTGAGCATAGTGGATTAATAAAGTTTCTGCAACCTCATTTAGAAAACTTTGAACTTTCATTAAGAAAAAAAAAATCCGAAGACTGAATGAATTATACAAAATGGGAGTAATAAAGGATCCAAGTAAAATTATGTGGGTTTATGGTATCATTACTCCATCAACCTAATTACTGTTCGCTGATGTCAATTTTGAGTTGCTCTTTAATTCAAATATAGGTTGCATTTTAAATACGCTTTACAGTACGTCCAAAACTAAGCTCGAGGATAAATTGATGAGCATTCCTGGCAATGTGAGTTTTACGGGGAAATTTTTTAAGGGGAGGAATGCATCTCGCATTCATATAATTTAACGAAACAATAAACAGACACGAAAAAAACGTCCCTGTGATATTTCTCCTATTTTATATAGGAGACACAAGTGAGTAACCGAAGCACTTGCCAAGTTAGGGGAATTATATTCAAGCTTTGACTTTGTTGCGATTGACGGAATAAACTCCTCCAGCATCCTAGATGTCCTTACATTCCGAGGAGCAAACATCCACTCGGATAATTACCTAGTCGGTGCAAAATATAGAGTACGGATCTCCATGGAAGCCCTTATGCGAACACCAACTACCCCAAGGAAATTCAATGTTGGACGACTTCAATCGGAAGAGAACGCCGCTGCCTATGCCGACCGCGTATCCCTCGAGCTTGCGAGAAATGCTTCGACTGATGATATGAACCCGGAAAACCAATGGCAGCTATGTCAACAAGCCATAAGAAGTCAGAGGTATTGGGCTTCTCACATCCTCTCCCCGGAAACCCTTGATTCGACTTCGAATGTGCTCAGGCAAACAAAGCTCAAACGAAAGCATACAAGCCGTGGCTCCAGATCGAGCGAAAGAAGGATTAGAAATGCTTACTCAGGAGGAAGAAAAATGATCACTAACAACGCGTGGTCGAGGAGATGTTCTGCAGGCGACAAGATTCCGCCCAAGAGGGACTTGTACCATCCGCCCGAACAAAATGAAATCAAAGTAGCTATCAGCATACTTAAAATGAACTAAGCAGCTGAATCCGATTGTCTACACGCTGGAGATGACCTGGTGAGGAGCATACACCAACTCATCGTAAAATATGGTCGGAGGAAAGTATGCCCGATGTGTGGAATTTCAGTACCATCTGCCTGATCCACAAAAAAGGACATCGCCTGTTCTGCGGCAACTGTAGAGGCATAAGGCATAAGTAAGAACGTCTCAAGCCGGTGGCTGTTGATCTAATAGATCCTCACCAATGCGACTTAAGACCTGGAAAATCTACAATCCTGAATCCTGGAGAAAACCCAAGAATTTAACTCCGATACCCACAACCTGTTCGTCAATTTTAAAGCACCCTACGACAGTGTTTCAAAAGATGTGAAAGACAGTCGGAGCCTTGAGCCACACCAGCAGTAATGTTTTGAATATAAGACAAAAAACTTCTGTTTTGGTGCAGGATGGACCAATGCTTTTTACTATTCAAGCAGAAAAAGACCTGTTGAATAGAAAAAGCTTACGAAGTGGTTTTGACAGCGTGGGGTACTGTTAAATTTGCCGAGAAATTGTTCAGACCTTCCAATAATCTTTCTAGTGTCGCCATATGCTTATTTAAGGCATATAAAGGGTGTTTTTTAGATGCACTAGAAGTTTTGATGGTTGTTGTCTATGGTTTGACAGTTGGGAATGTCAAACTGTATTGACATTTTTGTGCAGTAAGGTTTGGCAATGCACCATTCAACGCCTTAACAACGCTTCCAAATTGTGGAAATTTAGTTGAAAAAAAAAGTTAATATGTTCGCGAAGTCGAGCCACTAACGAATCACCATTGCATCCATTAAAATTGACTGTTGTGTTTCGGTTTACACGCTGGCGGTTTCATCGGTCCTTATTTCTTTCGAAATGAGGAAGGAGCTGCCGTTATGGCGAATGGCGAGCGCTATCGATGCATGCTGACTAATTTTTTGTCTCCAAAAATTAATCTGCTTAACAGTCACGACATTTGGTTCAGCAAGACGCCGCAACTAACTAACAAACTAGCAACTCTTGAATCATTGGCAGACCACTTTTTACTCCATACGGCCAGATTTATTGGAAAAAGTAGTAAAAAAATGGACTGAACGAATGGTCTATGCAACTCGTAGCCACGGCGGACATGTGCCGGATATCATGTTTAAATAAATAAATGCCATCAAATTGTCTACCAGATTATAATAATAAAAAATTCATCCCAAAAATATTTCTGTTTTGTATTATTTTTTAAAAATCTCAAGCTCGTTTTATATTAACGGCTGATTGGCAGGAAGCAATACTAGGGTGTATCCGGAATGTCCTGCAATTTCATCAACAAGCATAGTCAAGCTGTTTAAGTTTGCAACTTACTTTCTTTCGGGGGTAGAAATGTATAAAATGAAAGGACCCGTAACAACGATATCTGAGTGTGAGGATAATGAGAATTAGATTAATTATAATTTGTTTAAATTCAGTTCGAAACTTTTCCATCTTGTTTTCAGGACATTCTACTTTGTTTGCATTTTTGTCGTGTTTAGTTTGCATGAACTCAGCATGTCGGCAAACCCAAAAGAAACAAATTTTAAACTTTTCCTAATTGAATTTGAATTCCTTTAAATAAATATAAATTCAAACAATAACTAGCAATCTGTCACACCACACCAACACCAACTCGCTGTATGCATTTGGCAAACTAAAAGTCATCCTTTCCTCTATAATCCTTCAAATTTTCCGATGAGATAAGATGAGATGAATTTCCTTTCCAAAACTTTCTATATCACTGTGTATGTAGTGTATCCTTGCTTGCAAAATGCAAATAAGCAGCAAACAGAAGGAGTAGAAGAAGTATTTTCTGCACAAAGGACAAGATAAAACCAAATAGCACGAGTCATGTATTCGTTATGAGATATAATAAAGACAACTGGTTTCGGTATCCTCAAATGAAAGCAAACATTTACTCAAGATGTTTATTTTGAGTTCGACTCTCTCTGGGTTTTTTTTTTCTCTCCTTTTTTTCGTCCACACAAATCGACCACGAAACTTTGTCTATTTCTATTCCCATACTCTATTTTGACAGGAAGGAAAAGGAGTCCTTCTTCCTTTGAAATTTCTTCGCTCCTCCATCAGGATGCTATTGCTTTAGTTATATAGCGTAGCGTTTTAAGGAGTCAGGGGTCATTGCACATGGAATGATGGTATCCTGTGCACGTATTCTTAGGTATACAGTTAGGTACACTTTTCCAGTTGGTTTGTCCTTTATTCAAGGACGATGCCGGCATCTTTCAAGTTTAAGTTTTTTTTTTTATTGAGTAACAAGAATTTATGAATGCCAACGAATTTAAGAACCTAAAAAGGATGCACTCCTTCTTTGGAGGAAATCCTTTTTGTCTTAACTGGGGAATAATAATTCAAATATAGATTCGCTCAGCTTGATATAGTATTCTTGCCGCGCGTACAAATCACACATCGTTTGATTTTGGCAAATCCTTTAAATCCCACACAAGCTTATACCTGCAGACAGTCAGACAGATAGATAGACAGACAGGAAGATGTGGTATAGGAACTATGTATAGATGGTCGAATATAAAGAAAGAGAAATCGACATCCCAAGGAGGAAGGACATAAACGAATCATATAAATCAAGGATTTGTTTGCCATCCTTAAGCTGAAGGAGTGCACCAAGGATGATAGGATCGACCATATAGAAAGCAAGTAGATTGCTTTGTTGGTTTCTGTGGATTTGTTTGGAAGGGTTATTCAGATAAACAACAATGAAACAAGAGCACAAGGAGTCGTGTGTGTAACACACTTAAGCGATATATGTCATCTTTTTGTATATAAGACCTTGTTCGTTCGGAAAGGAAAATTGGATTTCACATGCATCCTTGCATTTTATTGCAAATTGCATTTTTCTTCTTCCATGCTGTTTAAGGACATGGATGATATGGAAATTTTCCAAAAGATATACATTTCCAGGTGAGCAAAGAACGAATGACGCGTGATTGATGTAAGTGAGCATTATCATAACCAAAAACTCCTCAAGAGTCCTTATTGAATAAAAAATATAACTAAAAGACTCGTTTTGAATGTGATATGGAAATTTTAGGTAACTCCTTTGAATTTTAATGCTGTATAGCTATCCTCTATTCTAACATGATGTACTTCTTGGAGTGAATCACGACACCCACTCCAATATACAATGAGTAAGGATAAGTATTGTTTCGAGTCGTTTATGGATATCCTGGATGAGGCTGTGTCAACCTAGCGGGCGGTATTCTCTTTCTTTTTTCTTTTTCCTACACCATCGATATAGTTTTTGTTTTTGTCATTTGCCAAGGAGTTGATGTTATGACAATGTGCTTCAACGTGATTCGCATAAAAAAATAGGATGTTAAAGGACTAACTTGGGAAATAGGATGCTAAGGAAGGAATTTATGGTTGTGATTTCCACGTTAATGGCTTTTATTAGGTTTAAATAGCAGAACAACTCTGGGCTTGGCTTTGGCTGGGAAAAAGTTTTATTTTAAGAAAAGAAGATAATATTTTTAAGGGAAAAGTTAGGTTAACACTCGAAAACATTTTTGGGAAGCAAATATTGCGAGTCGATCGATAAGTTAGTTGTGGAAGAAGGACATTTGCAATGATTAAAATTTTACGATTGACTTCCGATGATTTTGCTTGGAATGTTGTTAATCAGAGCCCTAAAGGACAGGGTGTGGAGTCGGAGATTCTATTTTTTTTTTTAAATCTGGCAACTTTTGAAGATGCATGTTCTATCTCTCTCTTTTCAAGGTACAGCCTTCAAGCTGGAGATCAAGGTCTTGAGTTTTGCAAATTTCCTTAAATATAAACAGGTCCTGCCAATTTTTGAATATTTCTCGTTTGAGTCGGATTAAAGTTGAGTTCATCATCACAGGCCCCTTCGCCCAGATATTTCAAACTTTATGTGCGTTGGTGTGACTGTTCGGTTTAAAGAAATGTCTTAAAAAAGCCTTTTGGGATCAAAAATTAGTCATCAAAGGCATTCAGTTTTTATTTGAACATTCTAAATTCCATCGACATCAGCCAATGTGTCATGTGCTGTTTTAGGGTTTGAAACTTCCTTCAAAGCGATGTAGGGATCGTCCTCAGTTTCCTTGGTTAATATTGGCTTCGATTGAGAATTTTTCGAGAACCTTGTCCGAATATCACACCACTGTTTTTGCTTCCTAAATTGTTTCCAGGACTTTTTATTGTATAAGAGCCATCCATCCACATGAGGTCCCTAATTTGAATAAACATCGTTCTAAATTTCATCACCAGATATGGCACAAGCTTCTAATTCTTCGGTCGTTTCCAACATAGTAATCCGTTTGGCAAGGACCTGACCGGTTAAATCGTTAACCATTGACTTGAGACAAATGCACATTTCGTCTTTGCAATCTACTTTCGTGAAGATGGAAAGATTGATCTCAGGTTCCCATTTAGTAGTTATAATTATTACTTCAAAATTGTATGTGGTTCCCAAAAGTATGCAATTGTACCACTTTTCCCGAACCAAAAATCCTGGCAATGTTATAGTTGAATTAAATACATAACAATTTATAATACGTCACCAAATCTAGATCTCTATTAATTGTTTGGCAAATAATTTTGGCAGTAAAGCACCTACAACAAAAAACATTGCATATTTTTGGGACCCACATACAATTTTGAAGTAATACTTATAAATTCTAAAAGGGAACCTGAGATCATGAAGTTTGTGAAACATGTTTTTTGTCTAAAGCGGACTGTTTTTGAAATATAATTCAATATAAGCAACAACCCCATTCTTTTGACCTTTATTGGCGCCTACCACTCTCACACTCACCGCTGGACAGGTGCCAGATGACCGGATCAATGAATAATGATAGTATGGCAGAACTAGAGGGATATCGTCGCTCTATAAATTGTATACTATTTTCCGTAGCTAGCTGGCTATCATTTCGAGCAGGTCCAAACTGTACATATTGGTTCAGTTCCACGCCATACGTCTGATCTTTCAGCTTGCTGTTTAATGACTTGTCGAAGAGTTAAAAGACGTTGAACGGCTTAGTTAGAGCTTGTCTTTGGTCCGGTTTCGTTGGGGGCATTCGATCATTGGCTTCTTTCTTGTCTAGTAGTAGGGTGCGCAGTGCACATATTATGAGGTTGCCAGGCATCAGGCATTGATTTGCTCAACCGAAAGTGACGATCACATGATTGCGAAGCTCCACCGGAAGCGTTATCTGGTCCTGAATGTGGAAACAAATGGCATCAGCGGATCCTTAGAAGCGACAGAGTCTAACCCTTTGCGTTTGGGTTTTGGATGGAAGAGACGATTTAGACTCAGTCCTGATTCCGTTTTGATGTATTGTTGAATCGGGGCAGTAAAAACACGACTTTAAAAGCAAACGTAAATGTGATTCGCAGATAACACATCGTCTTGGCCACAGCCTAAAGACCACATTAATTTGATTCCACACGTTTGGAACATGTATTAAGACTTCTGACGTACCTTTCTCGGTGACATGGCGGCCAATTCTGCTGCTAGTCTTATGACCGAAGAATTTCCTCGGGATTTAACATCGACGATTTGTTTTCGGGATTTCGTTATTCAACGTTGAACTGTCCAAGAAACTTCGTTAAGTTTCCGCATCGATTTATTTATCGTCAAGTGAGCCTTAATTATATCGATGGATCTGTAATACATAACTGCCTTGAGAGGGCACTAATAATCCTGAGAAGATTTCATAGCTCGGAAACACCAATGGCCGTTTAGACAGAGCAGTTCTATGGCCACAAAATTTTAATTTCTTAATGTATTCTAATTATGTCCTTCCTGGTCTAAATACATTAAATTTGTGATAACGTTTTTTATTCAGATTCGATGAAATTTAAAAATCACTAGACTAAATTCTTTTTTCTAAAGAAACAAAAGCAAGTTCCTAGGATCCAGTAAAGCAGAAGACTCCTTTTTCTTTTTCCCCGGAGCAAAAAAAAAACGTCTCTCGTTTTTTCTAAGCCCAATCAATTATTCCAACCGCACAGAAATTCCATTTATTCATTGTTTTTATTTCAATTGTAACCATTAGATTGAATTTTATTCCTCCTTTGTCTTCCACATCGATGATAATTGGAAATTTAAATTTTCCCCGCATACCGAACCGAGCACAACATGTACTCGTACATACGATTGTATGAGTCGTTGACATTTTGTTTTTTGTCAAGTCGATTTCTCAAGGAAGAGAGCCTTAAATTTACATTTCCGAATGAAATATTCGCTGAAGGAATCCAACTAATGTACATTTCCTAGATGCGGAATTAAACTTTTCTTCGAGGCTTAATTTATTATACCGACAAAAGTGCGTCTTGTTCGTTGTGTGTGTTTGGTTAGTTGGTGGCCGCACCCAGGATCAGCCGGAAGAACATAAAACTAGAACATCGAAACATCCGTTCACGATATTTGATATAAAAAAGAAACTTCGTTAACATGACCAGGAACACACATACACAAAAAAAAAAGAAGAACAAGATGTTTCTCTCGCCATTACACAGTTTGGGTCATAAAACGTATCCACACATCCCGTAATCCCTAATCCGACGAGTATCTGGGAATTAAGAAGTCTAACAAATAGAAAAATCAGTATCTGTTCAACGAACGTGAAATTGTTGGCAATAGATAAATTACACAGAGTCAAAAATAAAAAAAAATATATTATCAAGGAAAACAGGACAAAAAAACGAAGAAAGTGTGTGTGCAATGCACAGCACAGCACACATGTGATAGGTGACTGTAAGGATATCCTTCTTAAGCGCCAAGGATTTATTCTTAACATTTAATCTGACTGAAATGGCTCTTTCTCGCGATAGTTATTTCGCATTTCTTTTCATTTAAGCTTTCTTTTTTGTGTGTGTGTGTCAGATTGTTGTTGTTGCTTGGATTTGATAAAAAAATTTCTTGAAATGTTTCCAACATTAAAATATATATTTCACCTTTATTTATGGGCGACAGTAGGTGGAGAAGAAGTAAGAGGTTAGAGATCTGGTGTGTTTTATTATAGGAAAGCACTGTATTACGTGAACGCATTTTTATGGACAATGAAAGGAATTGAAATTGTTTCCGTGATTATTTTTACTACTTTGCTGGATCATAATCAGTCAGGGCTTTATAGTGTTTTGTAGGACTATTTCAATTAGCTTTAGAAGTGATGGATCTTTTCAAGGACATGATATAACTTCTGTCATTAAAAAGCGTACTGGGAAAAGCTTGTTTTTGAAAGAAAATGTCAGCAAAGGGAACGATTCAACCCCTAGCAGACAAGAAACATATCATATCTTTCATATAAAAATTCCGCCGTGGAATTTGCAGCTGCTATACGTTCCACAAAACTTACGAAAAAAAGCATGGGCAATTGTGGAACGTATTCATTCTTAATTTCTTAACCGGTGAAATTATAAAAGGATATATAAACACCAAATTATACCAAAGTGAATTAATTATAGACATCAATCGCATTTTATAATTTTGTCTTGCAACTTGTTACCACACCGAAAACCACTCAAAATGTGTAAAAATTAGTTGTCGTAGAAAAACGGGGGAGATAGGAAAAATTCATTTTATTTTTTTTCACTTAGAAATAGAAATTTTATGAACTTATGGCTGTCATTTTTTCAACGTCCATTAACATCTACATTTGTGGTGGAGCGGATTGTGGAAAGCATTCATTTTGTCACAATCTCTCACGTCCAGTAAGTTTTTCCAATGGGGTTTCACATTGCAAAACTGAAAATATGGAGTGGAAGATTGTGGATCGTATTCATTTTTCACTCCAACAGGTACATGGTACATGTCTCGATACATAATCATTGATTTTTTAATCTAGCGATAATTTGCGGAAGAGAATACCTAAGCTACGTGAAACAATGTGCAACTAACGTGTGAATCCTATTTTTCTTGTCAATAATCCCAAATTCCGTGCTTATTTCCACGACTTAGATAGGTACATAAAAAAAAACTCTGTTCTTGAAAATCAATTTGAATAAACTGGAAGATTTCGAGCCTATCACACAGTCGAAGTGAAAATTACTCTTCAACATAAAAATATTGACGTGGAACTCAGAACTATACATTCCACAGCTATTTTCTTGAAAGAATACAAATAAATTGACATGTGTCACATTTTTCCACGATATAAAAGAAATGTTCCCCTTTCATTGCTGAACAAAAAATCTAATGACATGAAAAAGATTGTGGGACGTGTCACTTTTTCATTTCACAGGATGTGATATCTACAATTATTAATTAAACTTTATTGATAAAAGATTGTACCTTCATGCATAAATGTCATTCACAGTTTTTCAATTGTTTACGTTTATTTCGGAAACAAAAGCTGTGGAATGTAATTATACATTTTTGAATTACACGAAGACATTTTTGTATTAATTCTTATTCTTGCACTTTGCTTACCAACCATAAACTTCGCTATTCTATTTATTTAAACAATACCTTCAAAGCAACATTAAAACATCACCCAGCTTGATTTCAAAAACAAATTAAGGCTGGCACCTGTGTCTCATTTGTTTTGTTCTCATCCTAACAAAAGTCCTTGTTTTTATGTTCGCACGCCTAGGAATTGACATAAAAAATTTAAAAACACCTATAACAACATCTTATTTAAACCCTTAAAGTGTTAACGTTTATGAATCATTTGGGGAAGTAATTTAATTTTTGTTTTAAGAAATTTGTCAACCTTAGATAAAATATTCATAAACATTTGAATTAATGACAAATTCTAGTCCTAAGAGTATTTTTTTTTATGTTATTGTTTCCTTAATTAAAAATAACAAAAGAATCATTTCTGAGTCTCATGTTATGTAAATAATTAGGATTTTATACGATTTTTATTTTCTACTTGTCTCGTAAAATCCCTATTTACGATGGCAGTCTTTGTTGTTTTTCTTAAAACCAAAATAACACAACCTGTTGGTAGTACATTAAAAAAATTTCCGTTGTCATCTTAAAAGTTTTTTTCCATCTCTTGATTTGTTTTTAATTCTGAAATATTAGACGAAAATTTATTTTTTGAAAAGCCTATATTTTAATTCTATTACAAACAAAGCAAATACTTGCGACCCAGTCGTGCACTTAATATGATTGATATTCTTTCTTCCTCTTCTTTCATAAAAACCAGCCATCTTGTCTCCGTCATTTTGAGGTTTCTCATCGATTCGATATCAGTGTACTTTGAAAGATGTACAGTATTATGCTGTTTTTGATTAGTGTACACTAATGACCAACAAATATCTGATCGTGCGTTTATTTACAAAATGTTTTAATATTTATTTAATGGTTGGTGCTGGAAAAATGTAATATTCTTAATCTTGAAAATACTTCACAAATAATTGAATTTATAGCGAAATGTTCTCTTTTTGAAGTAATTTTCATTAGGAACTTTGACTGATAGATATATAGTGTAGATCCGAAAAAAAACGATGAAGTTCAAAAATATTGAGATTTTAGACAATCTACGACAGAATTCAAGTTGACCCAAACTACCAACGTAAAAGTTTAACGTAATTATTATGTGTTAATCCTTGCTCTATTGAATGATCCATTCGATGATGATGAACAAATCTTCCTTTCACCACACCAGAAAAAATTCGGATCGATATCTAAAGACCAACAAGGCTGCTGAAGCGGATGGCCATCCGATTGAACTCCTTAAAGCAGCGATAGATATTTTGGTCTAAGCATGATATACAAACTCATCTGGTCGAAAAAAAGGATGCCTGGAACCAGCATCGTGTGCCGTCTCCACAAGCAAGGATACACTCTGAACTGCATCAAACAGAGGTACAAGTCTCCCAAATGTCGTCAATAAAATCTTGTCGGATATTCTGTGTTAACGTCTAAACCCTTTCGTTTATCAGAGTGGTTGAGTGGTTTCACCCCAGTTGATTCATATCGACCAAATTTCCACACACATTTTTAGAAAAGGCCCTAGAATTGCAAACAGATACTCACCTTTTTTTTATCGATTTTAAAGTCGCCTATGAAATCATGAATTAGCTCTGCAGAGCCATGTTACAACGTGACATCCCTGCTTACCTCGTTCGATTGTACAGGGTTGGTAAAAACACCACCTTTGATATCGAAATCGCTTTTCAAAATCCTTCTTGAACCAATCGTAAGCAACTCGCATGTGAATACTAGCGGCTTTGGTGCTTTGAGAGAAAGATTCGTCGAGTGATATTCGATATTGTATGTTTCAAAGGAGTATGGAGGAAAAGATGTAACGACAAAATTTCACAGGCTTTACATTGACATTGACATTGACTTGGTAAATACATCGGCGCACAAACGCTTTCTGTACATACTCAAATATTTTGACAGTTGTGTTAAAATGGCATGACGTCAACGCCCTCATCTCGTTTTATTGATATTTTTTTTTTGGAATAGTTCTTTGACATTTCTTCTCAAAACCATAGGATCATGAATGTCCAATCAAATATTTTGATTTACTGCGCTTATAAACAAAGTGCACCAATAAATTGCAGTTGAATAGTTTCATCTCTGTAGTTTCCTCATGGCAGCGTTTGACTGTGGCGCCATCTACATTCCCAACTCCGTATTTTAAGCTTTGATTCACGACATGATTACAATATCGGCGGCACCTAGCATACAGTGTTGGAGATAGAAATGTCTGTCTCATGAAAATACTACGAGTCATTTAGAAAATATGACAGTAGAAGTGTCACGTTATGAAATCAAAGAACGGCCCAAAACTAGCTATAGAAATATAACTTCATAGTTTATACCACAGACATACAATACAGACCGCCAAATCTTCCGAGTTCATCCCTTTGCCTACAAGATTGATGTGCATTTTATTGTGAGTATGTGAAAGCTCTCCCATAAGCTCATCCGTGCATTTTAAATGGGAACCAACATACAGATATAAAATGCACAGGCAGAGATATACATACCTACATATTATACAGTGTTGAACAAAATATTTTTAGGGTGTTTAAGGCAAGAGGAATACGAGTTGGCGGTCTGTATTGTAAGTCTGTGGTTCATACCCTCCATGGTGAAGTGCAGTTGATTTGCCCATGTTAGTTCGAATGAAGCTGTCATTTTGATATTGAAAAATAGGGTATTTTTTTCCAAATAGTGCATTTTGAATATATGGGATTTTCCTAGATTTTGTCTTTCCAATATGCATTTTGCGAAGAAATACCTGTGTGTCCTGAAGTATGAGATTAATTATTTGAATACTTGCGACAAGGCTGTAAATTTCCATTTCTAGACAAAAAATAAGTAAAATTAACATTTAAATAAATATTTCCACTTTATATAGCTGATTTATGAGATGTTTTTCTCCACTCTTTTCAATTGTGGTTTTCGATTTGCTAATTAATGCTGTTTTATGGCGCCCACCCTTACCACAAAAAAAAAAAAAAAAGAAATCCGAAACTTGACTTAACTCAACCTCATCTATTTACATTATGGTTTTGAATTTGTTCGCAGATTTTTTTGCCAACATTAATTTGAAATTGAGATTTTCTCTTATTAAAACCAAATAAAATTTTTATGTATTTTTGTTTTGTTATTTACAGCACTCAGTAAGGGGCAAGGGGAGACATGTCGTTACCGCTTCTTGGGAAAATGTGGTGGTTATTGTTGGATTGTGACACAAGCCACAATTGTTTACGACAAACAAAAACCACAAAGTGTTGTTTGTGTTAACTATGTCATAAGGTAAGTGATAAAGTTTTTTTTTGTTAAATTATAAAATTATGATTAGATTTTTATTGATTAATAAAAAATGTTATAGTGTGAGTGAAGCGCTTTATTTCAAAAGAATTAAAATAAATTTTTCATTCTCATAGGAATATAGTGTTTATTAAGGGACACATTTGTTTGTTGGGGGAAGTTTGGATGAGATGAAATGTTTTGTTCATTGCAATTAAAAAACAATAAAACCTTGGAAAGAATGTTAACAACCACACATCTATTTATTGCTTTTTTAATTTATAAGAACAGGTTGGCTGTCAAGCTTTAATAGTTCAGGAAAATATTGAATGTTCCGAAGTCCAATGGCAAATAAAAGGGTAATGGAAGCTAAAACTGTTACATATAAGCCCATTTGCCCTGAAACTCCTTTTCATAGGATTTTTGACAGTAGGTATATCGATGTCAACCATGTTAACTTATCAATGTAATGAGCAAAAAACCTTTGCAAAAACAAAAACTCTACCATAATACTAATAAGAAAGGATGCTATGCGGCGGTGTTCGCCAAGTTGAATAACTTGACTAAGCTTGTTCACGAGCCAACACAAATCCCTGACATTACAGACCACTGCGTACTCTACTCTTGACTTGATTTTAACCTCTTAACCCTGATACATACACTATTAACTATTGATGGATAAGAAATTGCCATTTGGATTCGTTAAATTTCGATTCGTTAAATTTCGAAAAAAAATACTGGTGTGCCGCAAGGCTCTGTTCTGTCTCCTTCTCTATTCTCATCATTATATTTAGATGATATAAGACTTTCCATCCACTTAATTGCTTTGTTGAAGAAAGTCCCTTAGTTTATCATATCCCTACCCAGATTGGCAACTCTTTTCTTTGGATGTGGAACTGGAAAACCAGCTTACGATAAACTCTTTTAAATTTATATCTTGACTGCTTTGCCCAATGCAATAGTACATACCTTGTGAATTTTAATGACTCAGCATTACCCACTTCCTATGCAACTATCTACGACTGGTTCTTCCATGGAGGAAACCTAAGAGCTTTGAGTTCTTGGTGTATGTATCACAAAACTAATTCTTACTCCTCCATTTCCTATTTGGGGTCGATTTAAGGTCTGAAGCGACCTGGAAATAGTGAACGAAGTTCTTATTTGCAGGCATATCATTCTATACTATGTGTGACCTGTTGTGCCACAAAATTTCCCGAATACTAAAGATTCTTAAAAGAATTAATTTGAACGATCTCCTCACTCATTCGGCTTCAGTTTTGCTACCAAAGAAATTCAAGGCCTATTTCGGCTTGGCAGCATCAACTAAGTTTTGACCTCTGCCTCAAATGCAGGAAATGCAGACTCCATTAACCTAGGCTCGTAATTGTTTAGAACTCCAGATAAGTTCTAGTAATTTTGTATTAAACATCTGTGTGTTTAAGGTCCTCTTCTGATTAAAAGGAAGACCCCTCATTCCAGGGAAGCATATACTTTCTCCTTTGTTATGATTACATTTACAACCCTCCAAAGCGGTTTCCTCCGATCCCGAGTATTGATGTAAGATATTCAGGAGTCATCGCGTGCAACTTGGAATGCTCTGTCGACTGTCCTTTGATTTAAACATCTCGCCAGAACATCTCAACAAAATTTTTGCCTAGAAAAACATAAATAGTTAACTTCAAATCCAACCTTCGTCTACGTCAAACTTCAATACAAAAATTAACGTCACATTCTTATTGTCACTTGACAAGCTTCCGATTGCGAAAATCCTGGCAGACTTTTATTTAGATTCTGGTTCGAAATAATTCTGCCATTTTTACCACGAATTCAATTTATTTATTCAACAAGGTATCCTTGAAAAATACTTGCGTCTTTGAAAAATCAATCCCGAAGTGCTTCCGTGGAGGAAATCCGCGAAAAACGTGTAAAAATTGCTATACCCCGCATTGAAATACATAACGTGAAACCACATATCCATTACAAATATTAATGGCGTCTTATCCTTACACAAACCCAACGCCAAAGCGGCTTCGAATGTTAAGACCTATTAAGGTAGATCTTTCATCTTTTATTTTTATTTGAGGCGGAAATGTAATTGAGAATGATGGCGGTGAAAAATTCCATTTAACATATAAGTATGAAGGGAACGGTCGTTCTCACACTTTTTGTTGTTTTAGCATTGATCCCTTGCGTTACGGTACGCCATCGCCATCACCATCGCCATCTTAAAATATTCTGACACCATTTTGGAGGGTGGAAATTTTCGAGGGAATTCCTGGTTGTTATATCTTTTATGGGATTTTTTTTTTGCTTTCAAACGAAAGAATTCTAAATATTTCGACCTATTGTTCTTCTATACTTATAGACTATGGTATGATTATTATTATGGCTAAGTATTCAGCACCCCCCTCCCTGTGCTATTACAACAATTGGTTCCATTAAAATCTTGCGTTCATGCATTAATTTGTATTTTTATACACATTTACACATAAATCAAGCCAATAACTACCCCCCAGGCTGGTCAAGAATCCTACACTTGCCCCCTTATGGCTTTTGGGAATCTTTTTGTGGGTTGTTGTAAAATTTATAGCTTCATATATGGTTTTAGGCTGTGGAAAAAAAAAAAAACTTTTACGAGAATAAACCTAAATACCTTACATTTTATTTGAGAGTTGTGGTTGACCATATTTCATTCATTCGTTGGCTCAGAGCGGTTTTACTTAGAAGGTCGAAGTATCTTTAAGGGCCCTGGAAACACGTAAAACAAAAGTTGTCGAAATATCTTTTCACCACATAAAAGCTACTTAGTAATTAATGTGCAGATTTGGATATTTCTCTTTACTGTTGGAACTAAGGATACTTTAAAGGAGGAACGGCTGTTGTTTATAGTTGTTAGGGATTTTTGAAGAATAATTTATTTATTTCACTTCGAAAAGTTACATTTTAAATAATATTCGTGTGAACTTCACCTTGAGATAGATTATGTAGTTTTTTTTTTTCATGTAAATGTCAAAGATGTTGGTTGTGCGGTAGACTGAATTTATATTTTTAACAGTTTTTTTTTCTTTCAGAGCGGGTAAGTAATTTTTATTTAATTTACAAATTAAATTATATTTTTAAGCGAGAATGAACAATTTATTGTTTCTATTAAAAAAAAAAAAAAAACATTTTGAAATGAAGCGAACACAAACATTTTAATAAATAAATAAATTGTCAGCAGAAATAGTAATTAGGACTCCAAATTTTTTTTTTAAATTTAGACGTAAACTGAGATGTTTTTAATAATATTTGTAAGCAACAATTTTTTTTTTAAATATTTCCTTGGACTTCTTAAATTATAGTGTTGAAATTGAAAATATTTAGGAAACTAGACAAGTTTGTTCAAATCTTTGAGTAGTTATCTATTAAGGCAAGCCCTGCATCAAAACAAATACAAATATTCTTGAAAAATTGAAGTTGTGTTTCGTAAAGACTTATTGGTGAGGCTTCTTTTGCAAATAAAAAACTCTATTTCATAAGCGGTTTTTTTTTCTTAACACTTTCAAGGAGTGTTAAAAAGAAAATTTTATTGTTTCGTTTATATAAGATATCACAAATCCTGTGGGATGGCTTATCTAAGACCAATTTTCTCAAAACTTCAACTTTCCGGCTCATTTGATTACCAAAATCAATTTTGTTCGTTTGCTTTTAAGATTTTTTTAAATTCTTGATTTGTTCGTTTCTCCATCTTTTCCTTTAGGCACCGTTATGATCTCAGATGAATTACAACTTGGCTAATTCGTGCTATACTGATCTGTCTGTTGGGTTCGTGAGTCGACCGCAGAAATCGTCAGCAGGGCTCCCGTTTTGGATTGTTCCATTTCTGAGGTCAACTTTATGCTGGTAAAACTGTGTTTTAATTTGTACCTGGTTTAATGCCTGCTTCTCCTCTTCCTCTCTTGAGTTAGTATTGAAACGTTGTATGACGTTGCCTTTTTGACGAGGTCTCTCATAACAATGACGGTCGTGTTCTATTTTTTTTTTTGGAAGATGGTATTTTTGACGAACGCACAACTGAAGTGATCTTCTCTTCTGTTTGAGGGGCATTTGTCGGAGAAAAAAGATAGCTGAGTTTCTTCGCCACTTCATCCACCCCACGCTTACGCGATGGTTCATGTTGTCTTCATAAAATGCTTCGCCACAAATCATAAATCCCAAATAGGCTTTTTAACTTTTCCCATTTGTTAATCACTGTTAAAATCTTTTTTTAATAATCTTGACAACCTCCCGATTATACTGATTCAATTCAGGAAGTCTGTCATAAAGCTCATCCAAGTTGTGCAGTGAAATTTCAAACAAGTCTTGTTTTATGCCTTTCGTCTTAGAGTACTACAGGCTTTTCTTTAAAGCCATCTCTAAATTTCCAGATCTACGTTCAGGTCTAAGTAATATATCTATGATGCTAGTAGAGGTCCTAATTATAGCTCTGAATGAAGTACTTGCTCTTGCGGTTGGTTCATTGTCCTTTTTGAAAAATCCTCGCTGTGCATAGAGTGGAAACCAGATATTTGCATCTCTCACTTTTTTCGCACGATAGGCTGTGACCACTAATCCAAATACTGAGGCTAAGCTTCATTACATACAATTTTACCTCCATTAATTCTTTGGCCTTCCAACCCGCCCTACATCTTAAGGATTCCATTGAAAAGACTGCGTCGCTATATGTTATCATTAGAGAACAGATTCCCAATGTACTACGAGGTCAGAGTAATCAGTTAGGCCTTTCAAAAAAGTGTAACCGAAGTCATCGATTACGCTTTTGCGCTTAGTTTTTTGCGCTAGGTTCCCTGAAGGAAAATGTAACCCATTACCTCTGCTACAGGGGGGGGGGGGGGGGGGGAGGAGTCTAGATTAAAGCCTTATAATAATTAGACGTTTGACTGTTTTAATACATTCCCGTGACGTAAGGGGAAAACAGCATTATACAGTTATTCTAAATTTTGAAGGTCAAATTGAACATACAAAACAGTCAATATTTGCAAACCACGAATTTAGTTGCATATACTAGGAAGTAACAACGACAATTATTTTAATATAATAATAAAAAAAGAAAACATTTCAACCTAAAAGTTCAGTTGGCAACATTGTTATTTCCTCTAAAACGCCTTACAATCATACAATTTCCAGTGAATTGAAATGATTTATAACAAAAAAGGATTCCTAGACAAAAAAAAAAGCCAGCAGTAACTCTTTTCCAATTTTGTTCATTTCATTGTTTTGCCTATCACTCCTAGTTCTGCCCGTTGGGCAAAACTAGAATCAATCCGTCTATCTGAACACAAAATCATTTCAAAGGGTTCAATAATATTGGTTTTTAACTTAATTCTTTCACAATTCCTTAAGAATAGCGTAACTTTATTCTAGAAAAAGGTATCCTTTGCAAAAAAGGATCCCGGAATTCAACTTTCCATGACCCCCCTAGCAACAAAACATCGTAGATAAGTCTCAATTCAACTTTTTTTAACAACAACAACAAACAAAAATTACTCTCGCCTTAAGAAAAAATTCCAATCTGACATTCTTTAGGAACCATCATTCAAATTTCATTCCACTCTCGCCTAAGCCAAACCATCCGTCATTTTTCCCACCACCATGTGTAGGTATTTAAACCATATTCTCAGCTCCCAGGAAGATACTTTAAACACCCTTTAGGGTATTGAAAAAGTTAAATAGGCAACACAAAGAATATGTCAAAAAAAAAAAAAAAAAAAAAAAAATGGGTAAATCAGCCTTTAAGGGCTGATTTAGTGACAAATCGGTTGGAAAAAGAAAATAATTTAAAACCCTCGAAGAGAAAGTTATATTTTTTCCTTAAATTTTATTGTGACGTTATCCTTTCACTTAAAAAAAAAAAAAAAAAATTGCATTGTGCGCCATTTGTCTCAGTTTTAGAATATTTTTTCTTAATAGCCTTGAATCCACTTGACCTGCATTGCAAAGCAAAAATCTTACATAGACTCGTGTTTGTAAGAGGCAAGAGGATGGTGGGTGGGTTGGCATTTTACATAAAAGCAACTTAAAAATACATTTTCGATTTATTTAAAAAAAAAAAAAAAACAAAAACAAAATAAGAGCACACTATACTAGGCAAAAATACAAAAATAAGTGCGACGGAGCTTTTCAAGGCAAGTGTGCTCTCAAAAACTAAATTATCTTTAAAGTCAAGGCTATGATGTTGTATACTTTTGGGCCAAATAAATGAATAACATTTTTTTATATAAAATTTGCATAAATATTTAATTTGTGTGTCATTACCCATCTGCTTTGCAAACAAAAATGTGTTTTTTCATCCTGTCTTGACAATGTTGCCATTTGCATAACAAATCCACATGCTTCCTTAAAATTAAAATAAAAAATAAAAAACAACATCTATTTTTAGGCGCCATACTTAAACAAATTCATACTCGACAAAAAAAAAACTCACTTCGTATCGAAAAACAAAGGAATCGCTCTGTTTCCTTCTTCTTCTCTTTGCAAAATTGTATCTATCAGATAAATGCTGCTGAATTTACGTAACCCGCCCTGTAAGATCCAATATTTGATGCAACTTGCAGGTAAATTAACATTGCATTGGCCCACAAAATACCTAATTGATTCGGAGCGGAGGCGGAGGAGACGTAAAACAGAAAAATGCATTCCGTGATCTGAATTGTAGTCGTTGTGGCGGCGCGAGATAATTACTTTACTGCATCTATGAGATATTTTTCGTTTCGAATAAATGCTTTTTGTATTTTTCCCCTGTGATATAGCCGTGTGAGTCCATGACCTATCTCATTGTGTGCACGGTTAGGTTAAACTAGATTTGTGATAGAACCGAGGAAATTACACAAAAATAAATTTTATAATTTGTTTTTGAGCTACAGACTTGATTCCGTTAAATTTATTTCGAAATAAAAATTAATTTTATAATGATAACGACAGATGGAATGTTGAATAAAATATTCATTTTTTGAATGATTTCATTATCTTTTGAAAAAAACATTGCGGGTTAGGACAAGGGGTTATCGGATGACACATAGAAACATGTTATTAACAAGTAAATTTATTGCATCTAATGGATTCAGTTATCTGTTGTTTTTTTTTTTTCTAAGTAGAAAAACAAACTGATGACTGCTGACGTTTAACAAAAATTGATTTTCAATATTTCCTCTGGCGTAATTAAGGATTTACTTAAGATGCAATTTATTTGAGACTTTGTTCTGTTAGAACATCATAACCATTTTGTAGCAATGATTGGTAATAAAATTGTCTGACCAATTCGTTCTAAAACTTCTTGCACTTTGAAATGCCTGAAACATCAAAATAGGTCACCGTTAGCTGATTGACATAGCTGGATTTCATCCAAGAAAAACCGGACCAGATAGCCTTACACTGATGGTTCAAAGAGAGATGATGTGTTTGGAGGAGCTTGCGCTTCCGTATTCTTTTCTTATCCATTGTAGCTTGTTCCAGGCAAAATTAATAACAAAAAAAAAAAAAAATTGTAAAGTTTTATGAAACTACGATGCAAGTGAAACTTTTTTCGTTCTAATAAATTCACTATTAAAATCAAATTAACTCACCAAGAGCTTTTTCTTTTCCCTGCAAACACGAAATCTTTTGGCTTTCTCTTACGGCCTAAAATTAATTCATCGTCCGATATCTTATGCACTATTCTTGATTTTTCACTTGCTGACCAGTTTATTTGAATCACTTGGTATATCGTTGTCCATTTAACATTTAAATTAATACAAAACACACAAATGCCGCGGAGCAAAAAAATGAGAAAATAAATACTACATACTACACTGTCAGCTAATGCGAGATATTGGCTGGCGTTGCATATTGCGACATGCGACACGTGAACCAAAAAATTTGAGGCGATGTAAAAAAAGTTTCACTTTAAAAAGAAGTTTTTATCCTGGTCTAAAGAAAACGTGCTATTCTCCTAAAACAACATCAATTGCTCGGACAGAAATGCTGCTATAAAATCCCGGGATTCAATCTCCACTTACTCAAAATAGCTCTCGACTATTCTCATACATCTCTCAAAGAGATAGCGAAATAGTTTTACTTTCACCTCTGCTAGGTGCCAGTCCACATAGATATTCAAGAGAACTGTTAAAATTGGCAAACAAGGAATGACACTACCTTTTCTTCTGACAATCTTTACCATAGCTTTTTTTTGCTGATACAAGACTGCTACGAGGGTCATTCATTACTACTTAGCCTACAAAAGAAAAACGAAAATTTTGGAAAAGTTACGATTTATTTTTCAACTTAATCTCCTTTCAGCTCAATATACTTGGCCCAGCGATGCTCCAACTTTTTCAACCCGTCCAAAAAATAAGTTTTCCTGAGGTCTACAAAATAGGCCGCAGCGCAATTCCACTAATTTGGCCATGGCGACGGCAGAGTTGTGAGCTGGCGCGTTGTCGTGGTGAAAGAGCACTAAACGGGATCGTTTTTTCTTCAATTCGGTGTCGAATCGGCCCAATAAGTCGGCATAGTAGAGCCCCGTGATTGTTTTACCCTTCTCGTGTTAATCGATGTGGATCACACCTTCTGAATCCCAAAAAACGGTAGCCATTACCTTTCCGGCCGATGGAACAGTCTTCGCCTTCTTCGGAGCTCATTCATCCACTGTTTCGACTGTTCCTTGGTCTCTGGTGTGTACCAGTGAATCTATGTTCCGTCAACGGTTACAAAACGACGCAAGAACTCCGCCGGATTGCGCTGAAACAGCGCGAAACAATTCCCCGATGTGGTCTCACGGTTGCGCTTGTTGTCTGGTGTGACAAATTTCTCATGTCTAGTTCTTCGTGTAGAATATGATGCACTGCTCCTTCTGCGACGCCTACAGTTACAGTCACAGCTTTCTCGTGAACCTTCAATCGGCGGTCTGCCAACACGAGATCGTTGTTTTTTTAAACGTTTTTCTCAAAAACCGTTTACGCGGCGCGGCGTGGCTCAAAAACCGACGTGCAGCCAGGAGCAAACTCGTTGAACCAATTCTTGATGGTCGCCATCGAAGGAGAAGAGTCACCGTACATAATATCCAAGCGATCTTTGATTTCACTGCGCGTTTTCCCTTCCAAAAACAAGAATCGAATCACCCAACGATATTGCTCTTTTTCCATTTTTGTCAAACTGACCGATTCGCTGGTTTCCAAAGGCTATCAAAACAAAACTAATGAAATAGTTCTGTGATCCGCGGGTAAATTTTAGGTCCATTCCATTCCTGTAGAATATCAACCCACACAGCAATAGTTAAGACTGTAAGTCATTTTGCTCATATGTTTCCCCGGAGCGGACAAGTCGTAGCACACGTTAAGTGTCAAAACTGATTTGGCTAAAACTGGATCCAACACACTCTAAAAATTTGATATCTCTAATTAAACCGCACATTCGCTCCTTTATAGGTTTAACTGTCTCGCGAGAAGACATGCCGCGAAATTCACTAAACGTGCTCGCAAACGGCTTAAGTAAAAGCTATCTGGATCATCATCATCAAGTCCTGTAACCCCGCTCGGGGCATAGGGCGCCAACAAAACGTCTCCATCCTTCACGGTCTGCAGCTAGATATCTTAACTGTGGCCACGTCTTTCTCTGGGAATTAGCTTCTGCTAATGGATGAAGAACCTAAAAAGACAACATTCTATATCTTTTGTACATGGCTTGCGTTTAATGAATTGCAAACATTAAGGCTAGGACCATATATGTAACTTGTTAAGAGACGTTTTGATTGAGTGGTAGCTCCTACTAACCCTAAACGGTTAGAACCTTCCGATGTGAAAAAAGGTACCCTAACCAATCTGTAAGCCGACTAGTCTTTAGACTGATCGACAAGGAGATTGATCGCCTCAGTTCAACATATCCAATTTTAGAGGTGATAAATACTCCACCCGAAGACCATACATTTCGCCATGATTTCGGATATGATCCTCGGAGAAGCTTCAACTGACCTGTATATTAAACAATCTTTCTGATTGTGTAATTGTAACAACATCAACCTAAAAACTTAGGTCCAGCGGCCTAAGCAGCATCACGAACTATAGCATTCGGTCCCATATCAAAAACCTTTTGTGAACCCGCTATTAAAAGATTTTTTATATAACTTTCCTTACCATTCCGATGGGTAATCAAGAAAGACAGTGTTAAGTCGTTGCATGAGTCTTATCCTAAACGTGTCAGAGTGTTCTGATTTTTGAAACTTATATGAAAAAAGAAGCGTTCAAAACAATTAAGTGAGGCTAATCAAGATAGCCAGACCATCAAATCGTATATATATAGTTTTCCAGCTATGTTTTCATTGATATCGCGCGTAGCATACGATGGATCACCGTTCCTTGCAACACAATGACTTGTCCTTCCGACATTCATCGTTACAGCAGGGACGACATACAATTTGAAATGATTTGAGATAACAATCAAACATGACATTACGATGATAGCGAAGACGAAAAAAGATGGTCTAAAAATTCTGTCCGTCTGTCTGTCTGTCTGTCTATCTGTCTGTCTGTCTGTCTGTCTGTCTGTCTGTCTGTCTGTCTGTCTGTATGTATAGACACCTACAGCCCAAACGGGTGGGCCGAAATGCTTCAAACTTGGTATATAGACTTTTTTGGGTATAATTGTACAGAGGGGAAATTGAAATGTTTTTTTTAGCTCAAAAAATAACGGTACCTGCCATACAACTGTTACGTTAAAGCTTATTTTTCTCAAAAACGGCTCTAACGATTTCGATTTAAAAAAATCAGTGTTGCTTTTTAGGTACGACCAATCATATGGCTGAAAAAAAAGTTTTAAAAAACGGCAAAGAACGGTACTTTCCATATGACCGTTTTTTTGCTTTCGTCTATCTCGAAAACGACTCAACCGATACACACATATAGCTGTAGGTAGCTCAATTTGTATTGCATACCAATATTTTTGAAAAATATTTTTTTGTATTTTTAAAAACATTTTTAAAAAAAAATTTATAAAATTAATATTTTGAAAACTGCTTATTAAATACGGAAGTACTTTCATGATTAATGAGAATACCGTCAAAAGTTTTTCTTGTGAATTTTTTTTTGAACTATACTGGCTGGTTTCTTGCCACTGGCATATTGCAAACGTTAGCAAAATTATAACAAAATTAGGGCTCTTAACAGTCTTACGACCTTTAACTTTTAAGACTATAACGCTACTTTCACTCTTATTTTAATATGGAAAAAGTTAAAATTTACGAAGTGGCGTAAAAAAAAACAAACGTATTTTACTAAATATATTTTATTTTCAATGAATATTTAAATTTAACAAAAATATTTCTATGACAATGGATTGACAGCAAAAGCTTCTTCAAAAAACCATGCGGCCATTTTGTAATTTGAAAGATTTTTATAAAGTTCAGCTATTCTCCGTAAAATATTTGGATCGTCAGCATAGGAAAGTCCAAAAAGCTCAAGACTTGACAGTAAATTGTTAAGAACAGATTTATTTTCTTCAGTATTTACCATCATTTGATACTTGATCATTAAATTACAAGGAAACGGGTATTTTTTCTGCAAAGTTTCCAATATTTCCTGAGACTTTTTTGAATCATTTAATTTTCCTTCGGTCAGAGCTAGATTGTAAGTTGTTTCATAGAGCTTTTCCGCAGATTCAGCGGAAGTTTCGAAAGCTTTCTTAGCTGATTCGTAGTCGTTTTGAAGAAATTTCAAAACCCCATAGTTGTTGTATGCCTTGGGGTGGGTACATCCCTTCAGGAGGCTTTCGACTGCGGTGTACTTTTTCAAGTGCAAATAAATAAAGCTTAAATTAATTTTTGAGTTTTCTGTCAAATTCTTGAGATTTAATTCAAACTTTTCGAGTAATTTCAGAGATCCTTTCAAATCGCCTTTTTTTAAATGTTTGACCATGCGGGCGACTTCTAGGTTATCCGCAATCCAAGAGTAGTCTGTTATGCGTATAACATCGAGACACCAATTGAAACCATCTTCTTCGTCGATTCCGAGAATAGGTGTAATCAGAAGGACCAGTTTTTCGATTTCTTCGACTTGATCGATTCTGGGCAAGTTGAACATTGCTGGAAAATATTGTCGGATCTTTGATCCTCTGCCAAGTACAAACCAACACAAAATAAGGTGAACGTAGGCTTTCAAATTGGGGTTTTCCTTGACAATGTAAGCATAGACACAAGTGGCTTCGGAATAGTTCTTCTGTTGGACCAATGCGAGACCGATGTTATGCATGATTTCACAATAAATGTCCTTTTTGTTTTGTCCAACTTGATCTAGTGCCATTTTGTAGAACTTTATTGCCAACGGGAAATTCTTCAATTTAAAGTGCACATTGCCGAGGTTTATTTTGACACGAAGCGATATTTCTGGATTCCTCATCAAAGACTGGTAAATCTTCATAGCTGGTCGGAAGGATGATTTCTTTTCATAAGTTTCGGCGAGTATTAGGGCTTTGTAAGGTGGTTTCATCCGAGAGCTGTATTCCATTTCTAATTAATAGATTTGAAATAATCAAACTGTCAGTTTCTTGTCAGACTTAAAAAAGTTGGAAAACAACATATAAAACTTTTCAAGTATCGTAAAGTTAAATCTGTCAATTATCAGTTATCATATCACCATTCTTGGCTCTGGTAGCAAAGTTGAGAATAAGAAGTAAAGTGTTTATTACCAACCACCCAAGGGATTCCGTTAATGACGTAAAACAATACGAAAATGTAGCATACATTTAGGATGTTATACGATTTGAAATGAAGCCTACTTTTAGGAGCTCCGTTTTCCTGGTGGCCATTATAAAATTCTCTTACATATGTGAAATAAACTAACGCTGAATTAATTTGTTGATGATTTAAGATTTAAAAAAAAACCAAATGCCAGCTAGATTCGTGGTCTATTAAAATTCAAATGGCCAAAACTCTATTCATTAAATTTTATGACAAATGGCTCAACCTCCCATCACCGCTTCATCATCAGTGCCGCCGAATGTTTAAATTGTGCATTTTGATCCGGCATGCAAGATACGCTTTTTATTACAGCCAATTAAAATGTCGACACAAAGTTATCATTTTTGTTGTGAATAAAATAGTTAATTAAAACACGCAAGATTGCGTTTTGGAATAAATTGAAGTAATTGCGCGTGCAAATTCTCGTATCAGAAGTAATATAATAAATTCTTGATTGTCATCAGTCATCACAAAATAAAGAGGTTACTAGGAACTCGAGGAAATTAAAGTTGTTCAATTTCTTTTTTTTTCTCAATTTATGTTTCTAATGAACTAATTTATTAAAGCTTATGTTCAGTACTTAAAGAAAAGGATCCCGTTCAATGGAATTTCGATCTCACGTAAAATAGATTGTGTCCACTATATTCGAAGGAGAAGTGGTAGTATAGGTCAGTATCCTAATTAGGCATCTTAGCTCACGTCACTTATAGAATAATGCGGCGGTTTTATGCAAAGTTTGGAAGAATCAATTTGGATCGATTCCTACGAAACAGAACCTCCGTAATCACGTTGAGCTATATGTAATGTTACAGTTAGTGTAGTGTTTGGTTGTTTACCTAGAGAAGTGGGTTCGAGCAGCATTTTGAGCAGCAATAACCTTATTTTTTGATGAAGTAAAATCGATTTTAAATGTGTCTGGTTTGGTAACCAAGTCTGCAGTAAGCAATGATGAATTTTCTCTTTTCAGGTTATGTAATTTTAAGATGGCTGTCAGTATGAGGGCAAGCTTTACGTGGCCACCTAGCAATTAAGCCACGGCGAGCCTACTCGCATACAGAGTCAAATTGAGCTTAGACCAGAGCCCTAAGATCTACCCTAAGCTAGACCAATTAGTACCAATTTGATGTAACATGTTGAGGCAGGTCCACGCTCCTTGGTGAGGAGCGAGATCTATCTAACACCTCTTGCATCCAAGAATAAAATCCTTGGATACCATATGTTACCGCATTCGGTTGACCACAACCACCACGATACTCCCACAATGGAGGCCTACCTCATAGATAGTTCCCAGGTGACGAAGCCGAGACGCCATCACCCAGGAGGTCCTATATCCCATGGTTCTAGAATATAGCTTCCGATAAAGCCTCGCAACCGTGAGGTCACTTCCAGATGAACACTATAAATACTCAAGGCCTGGCAGCCTTAAGATATGCGCATTCAACCACTTGCCAAGGTAGAAGCAAATGGCCAAATGCGCACACCAAACCTTCCTCTCTTTGCCGGATACAAGTTTTACCCCGCATACGTTACCGGTAAGGAATCTATACTGCAAGGAAAGGAAATAAAAGTGCAAATACTCACTCCTGTTTCATTAACAACAATTTCCCTGCTATCCATATTGTTCCCGGGTTGCCACACGAAAGCGGAGGATAGGCACGTCTATGCTCTCTTAAGTTCCAACTTCTATCTCAGAGCCACCTCCACTTCATAGAAGTAATGGTTGGATAGAAGACAGCTACTAAATATCGTCAAAACTAAGCCCTAAAGACGAAGAGCTGCCGCACCCTCCAAGGATCGTGCAACGAAGCAGGAGTGTTGCGATATATATTTGCTGCCTTGGCTAAGCGTTAAAAAAAACCTTAAGAGAGTCATAGTTCAATCTCCACTCTGTCTATGCAATCTACTTTAGTAAAGATGGAAGGATTGATCTCAGGTTCCCAATATCATTTCGGGAAGAGTTTATTTGGCTGCATTAAAAAAGTCGCCGCAAACAGTTTCTTTTGATTTTAGTCCGGGTTTCTCCTTTTTGGGTTATTCGGCTGGCCTTTGGATAAACTGTTTCGGACGCCTAGTACTGATCACTCTACTTTGTTCTCAACTTTTTGATCTCAAGCATATTTTTTAATTATGTCTTAGCCTTTCCATCATCGGTTGGACGCTTTTACTATTTGTTGTTGCCACGGGCTATTGGATAAGATAAGATTGTTGTGGTTAAGCTTATGCAGCTCAGGCACTGTGCTTTCCAAGACACCATTTGTGTCTTCCCAAGAAGAGAACGATCTGTTCGCCAAGTGACAGCTTTCTGATGCGGATAATTGCTGGGCACTCCATGCAGAAGTGGAAAGATGTTTCTTCAGTAGATGAGACTTACCAGCTGAAGCAATGTTGACAGCATGCAAGGCGGCCTTCAAAACCATCTCCTCAATAGTCACAAAGTAAAAACTAGTGGATTACTTCGGCAAAGAGTTAAGAGTAAACTGTATGAAAGGATAATAAGCTTTCTCACTTAGTTTAGGTGGCGCAGACAGTCCATTGTGGACCACGTCCTCAACTAACAAACCCCGCCAGCTAGGCCGGTCCCTAGCCAGTGGCCTCCAGTTGCGCACACCAAGTTGGTTGAGGTCGTCCTCAACTTGATCGCGCCACCTATGATGGGGTCCTCCAGAACTGCGTCGTCCTAGGTGGTATTGAAGACTTGGTGGGCTGGTGTGCCAAGTAAGTTAGCGAACACACGTTTTCTATTTTCGTTACTCTGAGCTCTTGGATCAATTGAAGTTACCTCGGGTACCTATTGTAAAACCCTTTATGGTGTATTCTTCAACCCCCCTGTGTTCTAAAGCCAGACAGTGCCGTTCAGCTAAAGTGTTCTGGTTATCTTGACTTCATCTAGAATTTTTTTTTGCTAAGCTGTTGATCTCATCCCAGAGAGAATATTTTAAAAACAACCAACAGGGGCAAAGGAAAGGACATAAGGAACTTTTTATAAAAAAAGGAACTGTGTTGTAATATTTTTGTCTTGGGTTCGAAAAATAAAACTTATTTTTCCTTTACTTTTACATCACAACTTCTGTCTCTACTAATCAAACTCACTTCTATTTAAATTCAAACTTTGCACTTCTTTATTTATCTTAGCACCACTAATTGTACACCATTTAATCGTCATTCGGTTAAAATCAATCTGACTCATTTTTGTTTCAGATGCTGCTATTTAGGTAAACTAAGGTTAAAGTCTCAAATGTTCCAATTCTTGAACCCAAACAAATTTCCCAAAACTCAAGTACAGTTTTGACCATAATTAATATAGTTTACTTTTGGGCGATGTGTGACCAAAGGCGAAACCATTCATAAAACAGTATGTTCGAACAAGTGAAGAACCCTTTAGTTACAATATAAAAGGTTTGAGTTGGTTATGCTATGTTTGTACCACGTTTATAAATGATAATGTTTCCAACTATACTCTTCGTTCTCTGAATTTGTTTGTGGAAACCAAACCTCGCCCTCAAAATTCAAACCAAATCATTAGCAATCCAATTTTATTGCATAATCTACCACAATCTGCGAGATAAATTTATATTTATAGTTCGAAAACCATTCCCACTTTTTTTTGGTGGACTTTCTTCTTCAGGATATCAATACAGTAGTCTGTAATCTCTTCTATTTAATCACTTGGTCATTGGTTTTGGGATGTTATTGACTTTTCAATGGTTTCCCATTGAATCCGGTTGGTTTTTTTTGGGGGAATGGAAGTGTAAATGGGTCATTGAAATGAAGTCTTAAATACGAAGAAGCGTTTATCAGGGATTTGGGCTATCTTTTCCATCGGACTAATACTTTATTATTCGATTGATATATTAGGCACATTATGTGCCTTATTTTATGGCTTTTTGGTTGAGATAAATTGACAACAATTTGATTAGATTTGCGATTATTAATGTTATATCTTGGAAATCTGCTGATTTAATGATTAAATACAACAGCTTGCGATGATACACAATCTTTAAGGACTATTCGTTGTCCTCCTTGAAATACTGATAAATACCAATTTATTGGAAAATCCAATATTAATAGCTTTTTAATGGAAAACATAATAAAAAAAACGCACTTTGGGCTATAAAACTCAAATATGCTGAATTTTATTGTGAATCCTGACGTTAATTTTAAAGCAAATGCTGAAGATTGCAAACATTTTTAATCGAAGTTTATTGCAAAAAAAAATCATTGATCGCAGTTTTATTACATTTTCCATTGAAATGGAGAAAATGTATAAAATATTCAACTTACATTTGTGTGTCATTGGAAATCAGTGAATAAAACAAAAAAAAAAAAAATATATGACATGTCCTGATGATGTTTGAATGGAAATGCTTTGATTTGCCTCCTCTATTTTTTGCTACTTTGGAATTAGATATCACATTTTTGACAGACTTCCTTCAACTTAATCGAATTCACTACACTCACACCACACCTCTATAAATATGTATAAGTCAGCATAAAAAGAACCAATTTACTGCCACAGGAAGTATGTATTCCCAAGGATTTGGGTGGTCGTAAAATTTGTGGTCTAACAATTGCTTTGGTTTCCTTTTATTTTTTTTTTTCGGAAGCAGACACCTTTCCTCGATTTTATGTGGTTTTTTCTTTGTTAACTGCATAAATTACCGAATGTTTTTGTTTATTGCTTGATATGTGCTGATTTGGGAAAATGTGTGATTTTATTTTTCCAAATGTGCTGTGAATTTAAATACAAACATTTCTTTTTAACACAAGAAGGAACCGTTTTTTAGGGGTTCCTTCTGAGAAATACCTAAAAACAAAAGGCAGTTAAGAAGATTAGTGATTTTATTTCAGGGAGTTGTAATTATTTTCAAAGCGACGTAGTTACAGTTTTTTAATTCGTTTACAAAGAATTTGGAAAAACAATGCATTGAGCATTAAAAAGTGCTGAATTTTATATGGACTTCATTTTATTGTTTCAATTCAAAAGAAGGATTAGCTAAAATTCCAATTCTGCAAAGAATACAGAAAAACCACAAACCGCTGAAAAACTCTTTGCTTTAGTACTTTATTACAGACAAACAAAGTCGTTTTCATTGGTTTCACTAGACACTATAGAGGAACCACTGATTCCCAACACCAAAGATCAATTCTGACGCAAAGTCTATTCACATGCATCAATTTCACCAGTTTCGCAAATGTCAGACTGTTTTGTCTAGCTTGCCTTGTGGGATAACTTCAGGAACACAATAGAAAATCGGAGACCCTATTGACCCAAGACCTGTCAAAAACGTTCTTACGAAATTAATAAGTTTCCACATTATACAATCAGACGACAGATTGTTGACATATTCATAAACAAAATTTGTTTATGAATATGTCAACATGGCGTTTAATGCCAGGCATGCTGAGTTCTTGGTATTTTGAGACGTCACAATCATTCAATTCAGGTGAACACTATTTTTGTGTGTGTATGAAATGTCAAACAAATAAACCAGCTCTTGAGACGCAATATACGGATCTGATAGAATCAATTGTAGATCCGTTTCATTGCATTTGCAACATTGAAATCGTGTGTATTATAAATATTTTGACAGGTCAAACAGGGTCAAATTTCTCCATTGTGTTCCTTCAAATTAGTTCGCTTACGTTATATTCAATTGTCTGACAGGCGCAGGTAGAAATGATGTCATATTGAAACTGGTGAATCTTTTGATTTTTACGACAATGGTTCTCTTGAAAAGACTGTCCTTAAAACATATTCTGCTTTAGAAATCTGAGTATTTATGTAATTGTGCTTCTTGGATTGATTCGGATTCACTTCAAGAAGTAAAATTCTCTTCTCATAATCGCTAGAAGATTTATTTTTGTTCCAAAGACCTCCGAATGCTAGAATGCCTAGAAAGGAAAAGTATAAATGCCATTTGACAGAAGATAGTTCTCAAGTTTTTTAAAAGATGCTCTGAGAACTTTGAAATGGAACAAACCAAAGATGCTTTTCTTTAGTTGACATTAAATTTACTTTATTCGAAAGATAATCTTCTGGTATTATAATTTAAATATGATTTCTGGCATATTACCGCCATGGCTGGCTCGGACGTAGTCTAATCTGGAGGTCCAATTTTCGATGACTTTTTCCAACATTTGTGGCCGTATACAGTGGTCAATCGTTTCGGGTTTATCGGCGTAGACTATAGCGAATTCACATATCCCCACAGAAAATAATCAAGCGGCCATAAATCGCACGATCTTGGGGGCCAATTTACAGGACCAAAACGCGAAATTATGCGCTCGCGCTCACCGAAATTTTCCTTCAACAAATAAATTGTGGAACAGGCTGTGTGACATGTTGCTACGGCTTGTTGAAATCACAGGTCTTGCACATCATGGTTGTTCAATTGATGAACGAAAAAGTCAGTAATCATGGCTCTATAGCCGTCACCATTGACTGTAACGTTCTGGCCAGCATCATTTTTAAAGATGTACGCACTAATTATTCCACCAACCCATAAAGCACACCAAATAGTCAGTTTTTGTGGATGTAAAGCTGTTTCAACATACACTTGAGAATTATCATCACTCCAAATACGGCAGCTTTGTTTATTGAGCTTGATCGCTAAAAAAAAAATGGACGCAGTGCGCGATACGTATTTCGAACAGAACCATGATTTTCAAAATAAATTTGCACAATTTCGAAGCGTTGTTCAGATGTCAGTCTATTCTTGTTGAAATGCCAAACCAAGCTAAAAATAAATCACTTGACCGCTGACAAAATGGCCACCAGTTAAAATAGTGTTGCCAGCTTAAAGTTCTATACCTACCTTTAAAAAAGAACACCCGCTATCTTTGATTTGTTTGTAAAAAAGTGGTCAAACACTGTACAAATAAAATAAATAAGACTTTATTAAATCCATTTAAATCGATAGGTTAATTCTTAAGCCACGCCCATAAATTTGAATGTTTAGTGCACTATTAGTGCAGTTTTAAATTTAACTATTTGAAATGCAGGACGACCATATGCAACTTATTTTTCTATAACGAGTGAATAGAATTGTTCAACATTGCATTATGATCGGTTGAGTTGTTAAGTTGTGAAAGAGATACAAACAAACGAATCTTCACGAATCTTCATTCGCATTAATAATATAAATAAATTAATTAATAGTCTTGCTGTTATTGTGAATCAACCTCCTTGCAATAACGAACTTTCTTATCAAGAGAAGTACAAATATATTGAATTACCGACTTTCCATGTTTAATCCAACAGCAGCAAATTGATATTATTCGTAGCATATTTATAGGCGTTCGAATAAGGAGTGTTGCATACTTTCAGGAGTGCAAAGCGCGTTGCTGCTGCTTTCCACAGGGAATCTATTTTCCGACATTAACGTTACCCATTGTCCTTTTCTGTACTTCTGACCGTGGGTACAAAATTTCGTTATGATCGCTTGAGTAGTTAAGGCGTGAAAGGCTTACAAAGAAATCAAACTCGCATTTTGCTTTTATAATAATAAGTTAAAATACTGAACATCGCACGTGAATTGCTTATTTGAAAATTATAAAAATTTGTTTCTTGAAATAATTAATTACAAGAATTCTTTTAAGCCTTGATCACTTGAATCATTTTGGTTAGATATTTAAATCATGATCACGATTCCTCTTGGAGCGCTACTTGAACTTACACTTTGTTGATCTCCATGTTCTGTCTGTTATTCCAAGCCAACTTTATTATTCGACTGCCTCAGTGTGTACCATTCACTCTTCCACATGTCATTGTTGTTATAATTTCTGTTACGATAATCAAATTACTATGCCTTTCCCCCTCTACTTGATTGCTAGTTTTCATTCAAATATTTACAAAGCCTCCACGATACTTTCCAAAAGCCAAAAGGCACTTAACATTCCAACCAAAAAAAAAAAAACTCTTCAAACAAAATAAACATTAAAAACAAAAACAAACTCCAACTTGTGTTTATTTAAACGTTATGAACAAACATCCAAGTGTCATCTTGAATTGAATGTGAGTATTATCCACAATCACCCACTTCACTCTTCAAGTTTTGCTATGTCTCTATGGAATAAAGTTTTGGGTCCTTCTTCCCGCCCATATCTACTGCATAGTGGGAGCACATTGTCGACTCGCCTTAGGACATTTCTTCATTATCAACGATTTAAAAGATAAAAAAGAAAAGCTCTCCAAATTAAGGAATTTTTTTTTATCCACTTAATAGGTCCTTGAGGAGTAGATACCACCAATGCCGGAATTTTTTTTTTAGATATAGTCTGTGACTTTGTTTCAAATGTTTACTTTGAAACGCAGTTTATTGCAAAATTCCTTTGGGCATAGTGTCTTCTCCTGCTTCCAAGGGAAAACAAAATTATCAAAAAAGCTTTGGTATCACCACAAGAGGATGAAGGTGTCTACCTTAATACACTGACAAAGTGTTATGTAAGGCCAAAGGAAAATTGCGTTGGGCTTTTTTCTTCGACACTGTCTCTCATGTCAGGACGAAAACCAGCTGATTTTGTTTTTATGTACAAAAGTGTAAAAATCCTGTCTGTGTATTTTTTATTTTATTTCGGTTATACGCACTACAGAAGTTGTGCTTATTGTGAACTTAGACATTTTGTAAATTACAGTGGGGGATGTTACGATAGAGTCACTGAGTAATTTTATTTTTAAAAACTTGTTTATCGACAATTGGTTGTGATAATCTCAGATCTGGTATGTATGCTTAGAACTTACTTCTTCTGAATACGTTCCACATCTTTTTAACAGCTCTAAGCAATGTTCCAAATATATCACCCAATTTTGCCACACCTTTCCAGTTTTTCTTTTGTTGTTGCATATTGGAATATGATAAGCAATATATGAAAATATTGTGAAACGCATTAAGTTGGCACTGTACAGATAAATTGTCCCAGGTTTCTGGTGATCGACATGTGGCACTTAAGACATTTTTAGTGGCAACGATCTTCTGAAAATCCATTTTTTATTTTTGTGGAACTTATAAACAAAAGTTTAGTCGTGAAATTCTCAGCTTTGAAAAGACCATAGCCCTAATGTATCAGAATAAATTGAACTTTAATGTAAATGCCATACATTTCCAAGCAACTATTGTTTTCCGGGGCTTCCCATAGCGAAATCAAAACATAAAACGCATCACCGCGAAGAGATTGCGGATTTATTTAGTTTTATACTTCACATGATGGTATTTAGAACTTTAAGCAGTATAAATGAGAATGAATCTTCCATGCAGAACTAACGTTGTGAAATCCACAGCCTTAAACTTCACACGACTCAAATTTTAAATTTTGAATATGTTAGAAAATAAATTAAAAAAAAAACACTGTGGAACCTGTTTGTTTTTCAATTCTCACAGTTTGAGTTAAAACTAAACTTTCATAAAAATAAGTCTACATATTTCATTCTAAAACAAACAAAAATATTAAGAAGTTGGGTCCCCACTTCCATATCTTTTCCCCTTACGTTCACGTATAGCAAGCTTTTGTATATGGCTTGAAATGGGTCGTGGAATGTATTGTAGTTCAATTTCACAGCTCTCGTTCTCCAACATCAAACTCGTAGAATTTTTCGATTCTAGATGTCGAAGTTCAAGTTTTTGTCGTGAGAACGAAACTTTATTAAAGTTTTTTCTTGAAATTCTCAATCCTAAATTTAAGCTTGAAACAAACAAACATAGTCACACAGACTATGTGAAAAGTAAAATTTGCATGCCTGCGCGTATTTCACACCTCCACCTTTTACATTCTATACTTTTCAATCTAATTCTGTGACATTTTTCACATTCATCCACGTCCCTTCAGCTTTTCCCCTGTGGCTAACATTGCGAAAAAAGAGGTCGACGTAGATAGTGGAACGCATTCTAGGCTATAGAGACGGCTACATACAGTCCAGTCATTTTGTTTGCACTTGCATTTGTTAGTGGTTGGAATTAATTTTTAACAAAACGTCTAGTAGTGTCAATGTGAATTTCACACATTATTACCTTCCACAGCTCGTCATTTTTAATTGAAATTAAATTATATGTGAAAATGAAAATTTTCATGCCTGTCCGTGTTTCATATCTCTTCCTTCAGCGTTTACTTTTCAATCAAATTATGTGACATTTTTCACATTCATCCACGTCCCTTCAGCTTTTCTCCTGTGGTTAACATTGCGAAAAAAAACATCGACGTAGATAGTGAAACGCATTCTAGGCTATAGAGAGGGCTACATATAGTACAGTCATTTTATTTGCACAATGTTAGTGGTTGGAATTAATTTTTAACAAAAACGTCTACTAGTGTCAATGTGAATAATTTCACACATTATTACCTTCCACAGCTCGTAATTTTTAATTGAAACAAAGTCCTCTACAAGTTTTTTTTCTTTTCCACGTTTATTTAGAATTCCCCTTGTGATTTCAAGCTGCGAAATACAAAAATTAGTCCTGGAAATCATTTTGTGGAACGTATTTATTTTACTTTTCACATAAGGTGAGGATTAGCACTTATCGAAAACCCTTAGTTTCGATTAATTCACATTTTCTGTTGTTCGCCCAGCGAAATGAAAAATTAGTACGTTCCACAATTTTTGCCAAGCCATATTTTCAATTTCGCAATGTGCGACCAAAATAAAATCCTTAAGAGGACGTTTGTGAAGCAACTTGTTTAGGTTAAAAACTATTCGCTGTGGAATGTAAAATTTTGGAATGCACTCCTAAAATCTGCGAAGAATCTGCATCTTTACTCGAATTGTGTGCACAAAGCATTAAAATATATTTTAAATAAAAATGACTCTATTCACTAGCTCCTGACTGTAGTCTACCATTTGCGTGTGTGCGTGTTATAGCCTTCGAAAATTAAAGAAAAACATCCCCACATCAGCCTATACATCGACGCCCATTCCTCGGGCCCCCATAGCAGCTGGGCTGCTCTGCTCAAGTAAGCTTCCACCCGGTATTGTATACCACCGAACTTACTGGAATTCAGTTCGTAACCAACTGGAATCCCGTTAACATGATTCTTGTGCGTGTATCTGTACATGTTTTGGGGAATATATCGAATTTAAGAATTTTAAACAAGTGCTAAGGATAAATATTTATCGATAAGCTCAAATCAATATTTTAATTAAATTAAAATAAATATCTAAAACGTGTGTAAAAAAAACGAAAATGGTTTAAAAAAAAGTTTGTTACCAAATAGAAAAAAAAAAACGTTAAGTGAGTTCCATCAAATAAAATAAAAAAGGAAATAAAGATAAAAAAGGAAGAAAATCCTTTTTGGAAAGTGAAAGTGCGTGCTTTTTGTTGCCTTTCTCTCTATGCTATGTGTACCATACGACCGCAATAATCGCTAAGCGTTTTTTTTTTTAATCAAATAAATAAAAAAAAAGGAAAACGACGATTTTATTAGACATCACACCCTCCCATAACCTCATCTTGTTCCAGAGAAATGACGAAGAATAATTCGATATAATTGGGTATTATGATCTTATGATTGACCAAAATCCAAGGATACTTTTCTTCTTTTTTTTTTTATGTTTAACGACTCATTTTTCATGCATAAAATTTTGGTTGAAATTGGAAATTTTATAGCCGCGTATTATTATTTTTTTTTGTATCTTTGTATCTGGCTGAGTGCGGTTTGGTGTCATATTCTTGTATGAGATGGTGATATCCTTAAAGGTCCCCCCAATGTACAATGTGTCCTGATTTCGAGGGCGATATAATGACACACACATTCGGCAACAAAATGCTCCATAAAATAAAAAAAAGGATCACATTTTTGCCTTAAAATTAGTCACGATATTATTTTTTATTTTTTCTGATTTAATAATAAAGATTTGGCTTCGACTGCTTTGGTTTTTGTTTTCTCCATTTTTTTTATGCGAGTGTGTGATGTTATGAAAAGACGAAGATTAGTACGTGACTTGAAGAAATCCAAACAATCCACACCCAAAATCCTTAATTTTAGGAAAGCAATAAAAAAAAGCCTTCCCGCAGTCCGTCCACTTATGACGACGGATACAATTATATAAATCCAACCCAAAGATATGAGTAAACTCGATCCCAACATCTACTACGCCTAGTCGAAGCGGTCGTATAATCTTTTTAGCTTTTGGAATTCACAACGAACCCTTATAAAATAAATAAATAAATTTAATTGCCACCGCCACCCTGACCATAGACAAAAAAAAATCCTTTCTTTAATATTTCAACCTAAAAGGGTTACTCCTTTGAAGATGAACAAATGAAGTATCCTCACATAAACCGAAATCAATATTTACTTTTGTTTGTTTTTGAAAAAAGGAAAAAAAAAAAACATCATCCTGGGCTTAACACACGTCTATACAGACACCCAGGTGGCGGTGGTGGTGGTCAGGTAATGGCTTGCCACAACACCTTCAGCAGTGAGACATTCCTTAAAACAAACTCCACTTTCACTTTCCGGAGAAAAAGGCCGAAGGCCTTATAGCACAGTCAAATCGTCGCTCCCTTCTATATATTTCTGTTCCAACGAAGTCTTTTTCCATTCGACCATCCCCTTTTAGACTTTTACCCTCAAATATACTTCTTAGCAAAAGTGAAAGTGAAAATGAAAAATTCGAGGGGTGAAACGTCAATGGAATTTTTACAACTCGCAGGGAATACGAGTCGAGTAACATATATATAAATTTTTCTTTTTTAATTCACGTGATTTCACTGTATTCTCATTTTCTTTTACAAATTACTACACTAAGCAGTCAGAAGTGGGATAGATAGACCAGCCCTTAATGTTGTGTCATAACACCACCACCATCACCATCACCATCACCACCTACCTACCTCTACATTTATTTGCAAAAGAAAATCATGACGAACCTCAATTTCTATAAATAACTTAAGAATTTTTTGATGCATACGCACGAAGTCTAAACAGGACATACCTCTTGTTTCGTTTCGTTTCGTTTCGCAGTTGTTACTAAAAATATCCTTCTTGAATTAAATCATATTGAAATGAGTAGGTGTCACAACATGGATTGATGTATACACTTATTTACATACATATATGTAAGTCTGCTGTGGATATATACTATGTATGTACGCCTACCATGGTGGGCTTTTATTGAAAATGTTGTGCATGTTTTGGTGATGAGCTTTTTTTTTTTCTTGACTGTGTACGGCTTTAGAATTATTTGTGAGGGTAGGACAATAATTGAAAGCTTATGGATTTTTTGTTTTCAAATTGCCTCATTGCCAGATTGAACTTTTTTCTTTTGTATACCAAAAACTTTGTAAAAATTATTTCAATGTCCTTGATTTTAGAAACTTACAACGGGTGTTTAAATAATAATAAAAGACAAAAATATTGTTGGAATTATTTTTTATGATTATAATCTGGTAGATAAGCTCATGGCTTTTATTTTTTAAATATTATTTCCGGCATATACCCATTTGATCAGTCGAATTTTTCACTAATTTTCCAATAAATCTGGACGTATGGCGTCAATGATGGCTTGAATATTGGCTTTCAATGCTTCAAGAATTGCTGGTTTGTCGGCATAAACCAATGACTTAACATAGCCCCATAAAAAGTAATCGAGAAGCGTTCAGTCGCACGAACGAGGTGGCCAGTTAACAGGACCACTTTTTGAGAACAAGTCGTCACCAAATTAACTTTGTAATGAATTGATGGTTAAGCGAGCTCTATGGCATATTGCGCGCGCCGTCTTGTTGGAACCAAATGTCGTTGAAATTTAGCTGTTTATTTTTGGAAACAACGTAAAGGCAGCTCCTTCCTCATTTCGAAAGGAATAAGGACCGATGAACAGACCGCACCAAACAGTCAATTTTAATGGATGTATTGGTGATTCGTTAATGGCTTGAGGATTGTCTTCGCTCCATATACGGCATGCTTATTGACGAAGTGAAATTAACGTAGAGCTCTATGAACTTCGCGAACAGATTTGTTTGGTTCAAATAAAATTTTCACAATTTTCAAGCGTTGTTCAGGCTTTTAACGATTCATGATGAATTGCCAAACGTTATTGGACAGAAATGTCAACACTATGGTATGACAGTTGGGAATATCAAACTATTCCCAACTGTCAAACCATAGACAACAACCAGCGAAACTGCTCATGCACCATTTACATCTCATCTACTCACCGTTATTGAATAACCCTCTGATTCTGTCATAAAATTTCGTTTCTCCCGCGGCTGGGATCACTACTCTCTGACCTTACTACGTCCCGGTTTTAAATTGTTTCTTGTATGGTTCCAACAAAATACTGGTAACGTTGAAATTATTCAAAGAAAATTAAAGTGGCTAGAGTCATTGTTGAAGACATTGATAACCTTTTTCGTTGGATCCTCCGACTTTTGGGGGAAAGGCTGCCATTACAACCTGTCATTAAACCTGCGATACACCCTGTGGTTGCTATTCACAGTGTTCTAATTTGATTTCCTCAGTGTAATACCGGTCCTAATAATCATAATCAAGTGGGCGGCAACAAAACTCCTCCGTCACTCTCAGTCTTTACCGACGCATACTTTAGCTGTGGACACGCTTTCCTCTAGTAATTTGCCTCTCTTCTATGGGTGGCAATAGTATAGTAAATGTAGTGCTTGCTTGTTTAACCTAGAGTTGTGAGTTCAAACCCAGCCTGTGCAGCAATTTTATTTATTCCCTCAGTTTCAACTGGATGCCTCTTCTGGGATATTAGTTAGATAATTATCGCCTGAAATCTCAAGCTACCGTCCCACCCAAATATTCTTTCCTATCTTTCTATCCCTTCACCCTTGCTCGCACATGTTAATTAATTATAAGGGTTGATTCCACGTTGTTCTTGAGATTCTATTAAAAGTACCAGCTGTATATTCTCCATTATCTTTTTTTTTTCGTTTTACGCCACTCCACAGCTCTTCGTTGGATATAATTTGGTGCCAACAAATCATCAAGAAGCCCCGCAATCAAAGGTTTAAAAAAGCTTGGATGTTTCTCGAGCTGGGTGCCGATAACTTCCAAGCTTCGCAGTTAGAGGGCGTTAGTGACGAAGCATTCCCCTATCTAACTTTCTGGTGCACTTATAATGAGTCGAAGAGCTGTCCGATGGCCAACGAGTTTTTAAGATTTACATAAGACAGCGATTTACCAAAGTCGCAACCCCCTTAAGATGTTTGCCAATACTTCCCAGCAGGTTAACCGATCCAGCATTGAATTTAGGAAGTCTGCATCACGGACCATACACAGACCGCCAACTCGTACTCCCCTTGCCTGAAACACCCTCGAAATATTTTTTCCTGTCTGTGAATACGTGTACATCTCTCTCTGTGCATTTTGTAATGGCAACTATACCTGCGTATGCCATTTATTTTTTAGATGTGTTTGGTAAATTGGTTTTAAAGCAAGGGAGAGCGTCACACTCTCAAAATAAATGGCATATCAGTTGATTTTTAGCTTGGTGGCAAAAAGAGAGACCATATGGTGAGTTGGCGGTCTGTATCTTCTTGGTCCGTGGTCTGCATGTGGAAATTGAGGAGGAATTACTTGAATAAGCTGCTTCACTGCTTCGATTGAAATAGCACCATAAAACATATGAAGTACCTTACGTCGGACTTTTTATCAGGAACCCTTAAACCAAACGACCCTTTATTGGCCACCAGATATTGGCATATTTCGTCTAGCGTTAAAATTACTAGCCAGAACATGGTCTCCAGTGTCATAGTCTCCATGGATCCAGTGACCAACTTTGGCAGTTTCTAAACAATACGCTCTTGTTTTACTTCCTGCTGTACTTCGAACAAATCTAAGACCTGTCCATTGAGCAACACGAATCTTATTTGGAAAAAGTGAGGCTAACCATATTGTGGTTTGCAAATGCCTCTGCTAAAATCAAATCTTAATATGCATTCACGATTACGCCTTTCCAAACCCTTGAATAAACCTGGAACTCATCTCACTACCCGATGGTTCACTTCGACACATGTTTTAGTACTATGAAAGCCCACTTGTTGCTTCTAAGAATGTCATCTACCTCTTTTCTCTTCAGTATTGAAAGTTGTCAATGGTATCTAATTCAAAAACATTCCGTTCCAATCTTCCAGTCTATATGAGATTAGCTTATTTTCCCACAAACCCGGTGTATATAAAATACTAGTCACCTTGACACCACCCTCAAGTGGCTTCGGAGCAAAGTAATTTACTATCTCTATATCATTCCTGTGTGTGACTTACGAGCTTGCAGGAATGAAGAATTTAACCTACAACTCTTTGTCGGAAAGACGAAATCATTAATCGATCCAAGACTTCCAGCATAGTTATTGACCACTTTGCCACATAGCATTGCAGTGCAGTACAGAGTGATGAGAGGTACTTTTCGTCCGACAGCTTCTTTGGATATTTTGAAAAATATTGTCATGTCTCCTTGCCTAGTCGAGACTTAAATAAATTAAAAGTCATTAAATTTCCAATTCAAATCCAAAAACTCAAATAATTTTTTTTTCTTCTGGCAACTCCTTTTTTATACTCATGTAAGCCCCTAAACAATCATTCACTCCAAAATGAAAGTGAAACCATTGCGTGTTTATTGGAAAGTGTTTTTATACTCTCCGACGTAATGTATTATATAAATCTACCAATACTTGCACAGAAGAAAGCCTATTCACAAATACATAGGCGATTTCCCTGTGGAGTTCAAGGTCTTGCCAAGGCCGCATGCTCCAAAAACAAACAGACACCAAGTATTTGTATACCAACAAAATACTCTTCCCATATACATACATATTGGAGACATCTAAAGGCCTTGAGAATGGTATTCTCATTCCACTACATAAAAAACTTGATTTTCCCACGGCCTACACAGATGCACATAAGCACCTAAGGATGTGTGTTGTGTTTTTTTTTTTTTTAATCTTATATTCCTACTCCTACGTTCGAAATGAAAGTGAGTGAGAGCTTTTATGAAGCGCCCCACAAACAGGACATTTTCTTTAATAAAAGTTTAAACGACATAGTCCTATATGTGAAATAAAAGGGAAAGGAGTATACGGAATAAAGGAGAAGGAAGACACAGAAAAAGAGTGAAATCCTGCAGGCGTTGAGCGTTCAGGAATTGCCTCCAGAATGTCTATCCTGGCTGTTCGTATCGCTGAGTAGACTTTCCTTGTTTTTTTTTTTATATCCTTCTTCCTTTTCCGTTGACTAGTCTTATATAAAGTGCCAAATGATAGGGAAGAAGGGTGAGTTTAAAGTCCTTTTTTTTTCTTCTGCTTGCCGTGATGAATTGTAAATTATTGAAGTATTTTTAAGACGAAGAGAAAGTGAAATTTAGAGAATTTCTAAGTTTTTTGGTCCTTGCGTTTGTTGATGGGAAATTTATTGAAAACACGTGGAGTTGTTTTTTTTTTTTCTTTTCTTGTTTTATTTTGTTCGTGTTTTGTTTATTGCTTTTCGTAGTAACTTCCTACGCAATTTTGTTCTTCTTTTTTTTTATGATGATGCTTTAATGTCCTTGGTTAATGACTTAAATTTTGTTCATTAAAGCTTAAAAGAATTTTAATTAAAAAAATTAGTAATAAAAGGAATTTTTGAGTATTAAATCGATTCATTTTAGTGGTTATTAACTAGAGTTATTAGTGATCATGAATAAAATAAAGCAAATAATGGCTTTTTAGAAGCATTTTCATGGGTTGAGGGATGAGTATTAATAAAAATTATTATTCATTAGCAATTGCTTACTGATTAAAACACGCTAGCTGGAAGTCCTTAAACGAACTGGGTAGTTGTCTGGGAAAATTAGTTTTTGAGTATCCCCTAGGTGGTTTTATTACTTGACTTTTCTCCCCACACAAACCTCGGCAAACTTACAAATTACTAAAAGGATATTAAAAGCACGTCTCAGATGGAAAATCGTTAGCGGATGATCCTGTGTCTTCAATAGACATCCTGTAAAAATGTGTGTTCTGAACCCTGAAAAACCACACCTTAAAGAGAAGCTAAAGTTACCATAAGTGGAAACAATTTTGTCTCCAGAAATCAATCTGATTTCAAAGGATATTGGAAGGAAACCTTTGAACGCAGACGATGGCTGAAGGATTTATTTTTAAACCAGCTAAGATGTCTATTTCTTAAACTTGTATTTTGTTTTTTTGTGTCAAACAAAAGGTCAGAAGAAATTTTGTTTACGTTATTACACTCACAGAAGATATCATATTTGACTAGAACTTTGATTAAACAAAGTGTGAGTTCTATAAATGAAAGTCAAAATTACATTGCATCTCCTTAAGGGATATTGCAGTCTACTGTACTGTCTCGTAATTTGAATTTGGAGGTCGCTCTAATGCCCAGATCCAATTTTCCAGCAACGCAAAGTGATCAGCACACGGGTCCGCCATATTGAATTTAGTAACCCTGTGGAATTCGTATTTGTTAGTCTCCATGGTGGTTCCAGTTCCAGGTTAATGTTCAATTCCTGGTTCCACTTAATGTTTTCCCAGTGTAGAGGCAGCTCTTTTGAGGAAGTGAAAAATTTTCCAAAGACTTAATATTGTCATGAAGTGTGCACGAAATGTTCCTTCCATTCCTGCAAAGTATCAACGTACATACAGAAAAGTTTAAAAATGTTCGACATTCCATAGCAAGGTTCGAAGTTAACGAGGGCTCTGTGTTAAGGCAGAACTAGAATGAATGAGCCGTACGCAACTTTCCTCAGCCAAAACACTCATGTCTTTTATTGGGACTTACATATGTCTTAAAATTGGTGTGCAGCATAGACGCATGCATCGATGCATACCCCACTGCTCTCCATACACACGTGTATGCATAGTTCTATCGAAATGGAAGTGAAAACTTAATTCTACACTTATTTTGTATATGTACAACGTGAAACTAAAATGTTAAATTTATAAAATTCTTAAGTGATTTAATTTAACAAATGTAGTTTGTTTTGGGGCTGTGTCTATTCACACGCACTTATTTTACCAAGTTCGCTGGTGTGAACTTGGTTTGGGCAAAATAATAGACGCCCTTTAATTCTTCCTCCAACTTTTCTTTTTTAATATAAAAATATGTCACTAGTGTCGGCACTGTGACGCTGGTTAGACTGACGATTCGGGTACATGTGAACAGCTTTGACTGCAATTATCTGCGCAGCCAATTTAGAAAAGGAAAAATCACGTAGCGTTAGGGTGCATCCAGCCCTCGAAGGTCTGTTTCCTCACAAGAACGTGTTGGTCGATTCCCGCCTTGCAAAAAGCTGCACAGGTGTTTTAAACGCTTAAGTCGATTTTATTCGTTTTCCTTTGACAACGATTTGACATCTAAATGAAGCAGATACTTCCGTCCACTTCCGTTCATGTGACATAAATGAGCAAATGGCTTTGATTTCTGACATCTGACATCACATCTGACATGTTCTTTACGATTTTTTAATTAATATTTAAAAATGTATTATCTTATTGATCCTTCTTTTAAATTCACAATTACCACGTAAAATAAACCAAATGACACAAGGTTGATTGTGATAGTTTTTCAGATGTGAAAACGCAGCAAAATATGCAACATAAATGTGAACCTTCTTAAGAATGCGAATATTTTTTGGGAAATGTCAAATTGCGAAATTTTTAGTTGAAGAATATTTTTCTCAAAAATGATTTGATTCCAAATTGCAAGTTAAAACTATTGTTAAGCAATCTTGAAGCAGACGAAATCAGTAATTTCTGTCGCATGCTAGGTGGCGCGCCCTATATTGATTTTGTTTTTATGTTTTTTGTTATTTATGACATGAGAAACGAATTCTAGAGGTCACCACAGTCGAACCACCATAGAAGTTCTAGATTCTATATACTTTTCATTTAAATTAACCTTTGGAAAATAAGCAGCAATTTCTTTCAAAAAAATTCCAAGAAAACACAAATCATCTCATTAAAAAAATAAGTATTATGTTAAAAAAATTTCCACAATAAATCTTGGAATTTGAAATCACATGATAACAATTTGTTTACAAGCTGTCAATCTCCTAATTGGAATACGATTTTCATCGACATCCCATCTTTTGGACAAGGAGGCGTCGTCTTCATAGAACTGCTGGCAAAAGTGCAAAAAAAAAATATCTCACATTCTTATTCTCAATTAGCTTTGTGTTAAAAAATTTCTTTTTAAGCGTCAACTTAATAAGATATTAAATTTTTCTTAGTAATCTGTGTTTTTTTTTTCTTTTTCGAAAAGAAAACAACCTTGGCAATGATCCATGTGTTTTATTTTTTCTTCTTCTTATAAATAACACGATGTTTAATATTTTTATTTTAAATTAATCCACGAAAACATAAGTTATTATTTTTATTTTCCATTAAATCAAATAGCATGGGATTAGATAAATAGCAAAAGAATATTAAACTGGCATTTCTGTAAAAAAAAAATAGTAATTTGATTAAAGTTTCGAACTACATGGCATGTATCGGAATAAAAATATCTTTAAGATACTTTGATGGTGATTTGTCGTTAACAACGCTACGACGATGTTTGAAAATTGTCGAAGCAAATAATATGTGTGGTGTGTAGGATATTTGGTAGACGATTGTGTGTTGGATTGTGTGATAAATTAATTTTTTAATTAATTACACGTGGGAAATCGTTGTAAGGTGCCAAATAATAGATGTGGCGGGAAAGTGTTAGACTATTTTCCTCGTGACAAAAAAGTGTTTCCTATTTTTTATGACTTAACTATAAAAACTTATACTTAATTTCGAATTCTCTAATTTTTCACCCAAAAAAAAAACCCCCTCGTTAGTTAAAACAAAATGGTTAACGCTAATTCCCAAGCACGATCGCCCTCTTTTTTCCCGTTGGATTATAATAAAAAAAAATACTGTAACTTAATTGACATGTTCCTTGATATTTCTAGTTTAGTTTTTCTTCTTCTTTTCTTTTACATAACCATAGAAGGGAAGACAAAAAAAAAAACTCATAAAACTTTCTTGTAGGAGGCCTTGGTATTTCTCGAGCACGTAAAAAAACGTGCAGTAAACCCATATCCAGAAGATACATTCTCTGTGTGTCAGTGGTGCCTCTGGCCTACCTATTTCGCTATCCTTTATCCTTGCAGGAATAATATGTGGACGTTTTTTCTTTTCTTCTTTCCCTTCCCCATGATGATGATGATGATGACAGTGAGAATGGATGTCAGTTGAATATGAAATTCTTTTTAAATTAGATATCATTTCTACACAAAAAGGAAAAGAATCTTTTCAAGTTGTATCGACATTATCTTTTTGAAAAAAAGGATTATCTACGATTAATATTCAAGTCTGTTGTCTGTGTATCTCTTTCCAAATATATATACAATTCGATGGCTACTTTCGCAGTCAATAATTTGTTTGATTTGATAAGAAAAAAATTAAGTGAGTCCCTTTGGCCAAATGAGAATAAGAAGTTTTGGAGAGAAAAAAAGAAAGAAAAGCAGAACATGGCAGTAAAAATGATAACGAGGGTTGCGTGACAAAGAACAACCCAACTTTCAGAAATTTCTTTTTAGTTGAATTAAAAGGCTTTGCGGATAGTTATTATTATTCTTTACTTTTACAACATTGATTGACCATTTGAAATTAATCACCTTCATAAAAAACGGCAGAAAAAAAAATTTCAATTGAAAGCCCCAGAGAAAACAAAAGTGTCTAGGTACTTTATAAAAAAACTACTCGCTTTATTTTCTTATGATTAGACTTTGCGTGACAAATGACAATAAAGACTTAAATAAATTACAGTGACCGTAAAATAATCAATTAATTAATTGATCCTGTTGATTTTGGGTTTGTTGTTTTTTCAAGCCTTTTTAAATGGCTTTTGGTGTGCCTTAAATAACCTATCGTATCAGCCATGAAAAATTGGTATCCTGATTTAGTTATATTTTTTTTTTTTGTATTTGAAAACTGAAAAGTTCTTATTGCGTTGTACTTGTTTGCTATATCTGCTCTTCCAACGCCATTTTGAATTTACACTCAAGCAGTATTTCCACATACAAAAATTGGCGAAAATCAGGATCCGCCATTATCATGAAAAAATGTCGTCTTTGAAACTATGACTTTTTCTGATTTTGTCTTCTGAAATTATGTTTTTGTTTTTGATTAACATTTTTATAGTTCCGTTATTTGAAAAAAAAAACACCTGAGACAGTGATTTTTAAAATTGTAATTGTGAATGGCCTTAAAAAATACACCTCATTCTAGATCAAGTACCAAAAATACATGAAAAATAACACTTGGAATCATTCGTTTCACTTGAATATCGACGTTATGTTTCTTGTTGCACCTTGTTTTATCATTACTTCTAGAAACAGTGCTCCAGCTAATTTCCAACAATTTCCCCAGCACTCTCATCTCTGGAAACATCCATCAATTAGCCCTCGAGTCTAACATCAGGCGTACTGAAAAGTTTAGAGACTCATCTTAGACGCACTTGAAGAATGTGAATTGCTTTACCCGGCTCGAATTTTCCCTCTCATTGTATTTACAGATCTTCGGAACCAAGGTTCGTCGATATCTCCTATCCAACTATCTAAAACACTCGCCCTATTCTTATTCGTGATTAGGGTAAAACCCCATGAGTGTGCAAAAGTCCCAAGACAGAACCTTTATTAGCCCATTGGCTGCAGCTGAGTTTTTAGCAGTGCAAATCCCGAACATTTTCTTTAAGCCGTTTCAATACGATTAACACTCACTTTTTAGAAACAACGGGCACCATATGCGACAGGCGTAGTTCAGAAAGAATCTTATCAAAGTAAACCGACCTAAGTTAATACGACCTGAAAGTTAGGTAGAGTATTTAGATCCTCGTATTTTATTGACTTTTGAAATGGAATGAGTGCAAAAGCATTTCAAAGATAAATTTTCTATCAAAAATAATGGCTGGGACTTTTAGAATGTCCAGCAATAAGTTGGTATTACGGTGGGTAAAATAAATGACCTAATAAAAAATAATAGAACTTTACATCAGGCAGCATCATAACCACGCTGGAACTTCTAAGTCACACTGGGGCCTTAGAGAGTAGAAAGTCATTAAAAAATAAAATGAATAAAAGTGGTCCTAGGTGGCTGCCTTGAGGGACTCCTGAATGGTTAAAAATTCCCTTAGATTCCCACTGTGCCAATGTTACCGGTTGGTCAAATCACTTTAATTCATCTTTCTAAGTAAAATTTCGTGCTGAACTCTATGGAAAGTTAGTGAGGACTTATAATTAGTAGCTTTTACTCATCAGAATTGTCAATTGTAGTAGAAAGTTTGATATAAGATAAAAAGTTTAGTAAGTGCAAATGCCAAGTCATCAAAACACAAAGACATCTTAAAATATGGTATCAAAGAGGAAATTTTAATAAAATTTGATCATAAGTCTGTCTAATCGGAAGCCTATCCAAATTGGTAATAGTTTCCCATATAATTTCATTTGTGAGCAGAAGAGTATCCTTGAGCAAAATACAATTAAAAATATGTCGTGATCCGACCGACGTTTACTATTCCATAAAATCCTAGGCGCACTTTTTATATCATTCTATATGTATACAATAATATATTCTTTTCTCTATATTTCATCAATATACCAAAATCATCTTTTAATTGCATACAAAACTCAATAAAAGTTGACAGTTAAATGTTATTATATATCTGATAGCTATTTTTTATTTCACAACTTCACAGTTTTAAGCCATAATGTGGAATGAGATCACATAGATAAAAGTTTTAATGCGCAATGATTTCAGTTTAACTTAATTGACTTCAATTTTAAATAATTTATTAAACTGTTTAGTTTTTTTTTTTTTTACAAAAACCGGAATAGTTCCGAAAAACACCAAAAAACACAATACGAAATCATGACATATTTAATTATTAGCTGCTTTCATCCAGTCAAATGGTCTTCCATTACGTCATTGCCACATAAATCATTTTTGTATTGAAAAATTTAAATATGTATCAACTAGTGAATTTTGCTGATAAAGATACCGAGTAGACCTACTATTATAACCATCAAATGTATAGAGACAACTTAGTGCATTCTACAAAAAATAAAATGCACGACTGGGTCGCACGTACTTGCTCTGTTGGTGCAATAGTACGATGAAAACAAACTTTTCGATCAATAAGAACAATTCATTTTTGAAAAATTTGGTAAAAACCAAACAAATTTGGCTAAAACTGGAAAACTCGATATACGGGAGGTAACGTTAAGAAACCTTTAATATTTAAAATTAAGACGTTACCTTTTGGGTGTTATAAATGATACAAATGTCCACTTATGGGTTATGGCCTAATTAATAATACTGTTAAAAGCAATTTCCGCTATTATCATATATAGCCAAAAACTAAAAATGCAGTTTTGTTTGAAGTATTCTATGTATGTTACATACAAAGTTTCATAAAAATCGGGGGAGCCTTTTTTGAGTAAATTAGAAAAAATGAAAAAATTGGCCAAAATCTACTGGCTCTTTGTATAGGAGCCACCATTTAAAAAAGAGAAACTGAAAAAAAATCAATGCCATCTGATAGGAAGCTGTAAGGAACTATACGAAACAAAGTTTGAGTGAATTCGATGCAACCGTTGACAACTTATGGCCATCTGAAAAAAAGCCGTTAAGAGCAGATCTCCGTTATTTGCATTTTTAGCCAAAAACTAAAAACGCAGTTCTCTTAAAAACACTAAAAGAATATAACACACAAAGTTTAATCAAAATCGTTAGAGCCATTTTCGAGAAAATTAGAAAAAACCAAAAAAAGTTGGCTAAAACTCAACGGCTCGTTGTATGGAAGCCACCGTTTAGAAAGGCTTCAGTGAAAAATTTACTAAACCATCCTATAGAACACTATTAAAAACTGTGTCAAACAAAGTTTTAGTTGATTCAATCAAGCCGTTGTGAACTTATGGCTATTTGAAAAAAAGCCGTTAAAACCTGATTTTCGTTACGACCATTTGAGCCAAAAAAAAAAACGCAGTTTTGTTAGAAATGCTTAAAGTAAGCTAAATTATAAATTTAATCAAAATCGTTAGAGCCGTTTTCGAGAAAATCCAAATTGAAAAAAACCGTTACTTGAAAGGTACCAGTTTGAGCCGGGCTAAAACGAAACAAAAAAAACCTCGACAACCGTTTTTCTTCAAACTGCTATATACCAAGTTTGAAGAAAATCCGTCAAGCGGTTTAGGCTGTAGCATGACGTGAAAAAGCGCACATCCGCACAGACGCACAGACGCACAGACAGACCGACGGACGGTATGGCGAAAACCACTTTTTTGGGCTTCTCTATCATCGTAATGTCATGTTTGATTAAAACCTCGATTTTTTTTTTCTGCACGAAACCAATACTTGCCCTATAGAGCAAGTAAAAAGGAATAAGGACCGTACCAATCGTAATGTTGAATTAGTTCGAAAATGCATTGATAAACAATTCTTATTACATAATTTTGATCAGAGATCTGACAAAATTCTAAAAAAAAAAAAATTCTGTAACTTCGAGTACAGCAAATCAAAATCTGTTCGTTTAAAATTTGCACTCCGACTGCGAAATGAAAGGGCCAGACTATAGATTAGGCCAAACACTAGATCTACAGACTTGAAACAATTTTTGAGAACTTGAGTTAGACAATCGAAAAATTAGTTGAAGACCTTGGATCTCCAATAGTTCGAATAAATTTCCAATCAGAGGGGATGTTGCAAAAATTAATGTATCAACGAATCTCTAATATAATCAACCCGAAAGGCTGCAATTCTTATAGATCTGTCGTATCTTAACCTCGGTTCCGGTCGAATTTTTTCCAGTGTCTTGCCTCTAATTCACTTTTTCAAAACAATTTGAAACTGACTTCGTGCTCCATTAGACAACTTTGTCATTTATTTGAATGAAAACTTCTCACAAGTTCATGGTGAACTACTACTACAAAAATATAAAAAAAAAACTTTCTAGTGTTCTTGAATCAAAAGTCATCAAGATATGAGTAACAACAACAACAACAATTGTATATGCATCAAGTCATGAGGACACTCGTGCCTACTCCAAAGTATCTCAAACATTTACTAATGGCGTCGATGGGAATGATGATGATGATGATAATAAAGATAGTAATCGATTCAATCACAATTTAATTGGATTTTCAATGAAATATAATACACACGAATATATATAGCGATAGCATTTACGGTAAGGTTCTATCTGATGAAGATAAATGAGATTTTTTTTTGTCTCTTCCATTAAAAATTACAATGTAGACTTTGTTCAATAAAAACAAATAAAATCTCAATATAATGACCAGCATCAGCATCAAAAAAAAAAAAAAAAACATCGTTGTATCTAATTCAAACAAATTCGATCAATCGATTTAGATCATTAACGTTGGCCCAACACCAACGATGGGGCTAAACTACTTTCAACAACAGAACTAAAACATAGATACAAATAAATATACTTGCTCACATATACCAACGATTTGTATTTCAACAATAAATTTTGTGCTATTATTTTTATTTAATTTTTTTTATTGTTGCTTCTAGGCAGAGCCAGAGCTCGCCAAAGTGATTGCTTCGTGTCTGTCTGAGTTGAAATAAATTGACTCAGCGCCGCGACCTGATTACACTCATTAAGAAAATTACAAAAAAAAAGTATATTATATACTTGAAGCTTACTTTTTTTTCTTCTGAATTGTATGTGTGAAATGTTGCAATGACCGAAAAAAAAAATGCGTAAACATTTTAAAATCATATGCTCGGCTGCTGTCCGCATGGTTTGATTTTTATTTATTTTTAATGAACTCAATTCGAATTTACTTCGAGAAAACACCATACTATATTGACGCTGCAGGGGAGGAGTATTGGGAATATGGCTTTCAAAAAGTGAATGGATGCAAAATAGTTAATCCGGGAAACGGTGTAGTTCTTGAAAGCGATGGCCAATGAGGTTAATAAAATATTATCAAAGATCAAAATCACGACGTGAATTAATGTTTCAGATACAAATTTAAAAGTTCTATTTTGTTGGGAATTAGAATGCTATTTCAATGTTAATGTTCAATTTGATAAATTTATCAAAAAAAAAAAAGGCAGAAAGCCTTTGAAAATTGGAAGTATTTTTGGAATAAAGTAAGGAGTCTGAACGACAAGAGCTTGAACAGAACATCCACTTTCATCTAAGCCCACAAGCTAAACATTTGAAAATTCGTGAATCTATCTCTGGAAAGTGTCACTTTTTAAACATACTTCTCTCTGAATGATGTTTTGGATGATGTGGAACATTACCAAGAGTTGATTTAAGCAGAAGATGAAGATGAAAGGATGGTTAGGCGGCAGGGCCAAATGGGACTTTAGTATAGAATTTTATAACTGCAGACCAACGCAGTTGATTAACAAGCTAACAACAAAGTACGGTCTTTCATTTTTCATAGCTATATATTTTTGATGCACATTTTATTTCACTATAAAGTTTGGACTTTGCCATTAAGTGTGAATAACAATATCATTCAAATGGACGCTTCGGGAAGATATACAGCGTGTGATTCTCGGCCAAAACTTCAGTAATGTTGGTTTTTAATGCACTTAGACTTCGGGAATTATTCAAGTGAAGCCTAGCCTCACACAAAAAAAATCTAAAGCTATCAAATCGCATGATCTTGACCCAATTGGCGTCACCAAAACGTCAAATTATGCTTCCAGGAAACTCACTATCATCAGTAACTTCGTCTGGATGCAACGGCACCTCCTACATCACTTGAAGGGTTTCTGTGCCCCATATGCATTGTTGTAGTAAACTCTAATAATTTTAACGCCTTGTTCGTTTGTTAAGCAATTCATTATCGAAAATGGCAAACATTCAACTAATGTAATGACACTTCAGATGACAGCTGAGTTTGACAGGTGTGAAATGCAAACGCTACCAACTTAACACCACGAAATGAATCACCCTTTACAACAAGGTGTTCCATACTGGTGACATACCCCGGGAATTTAGAGAACCATTGATAGACATACATATTACATAATTCATAAAAATGGCACTGTCAAATTAAAGGGACATTATGCTTCCTATGGATAAAAAAGATTACCTTAATTCAGCAAAGACTCTTTCATAAACGGATCGATGAAAATACACTTTTAAAAGAGTTTTAGAAAAGGCTATAAAGATTGAACACATCTTTTCCTTGAGAAGTATTGCTCAATCTTTTCTGGCTAGAGGGAACATAAAATAGGTAGAACTGGCGGTTTGATAGTCAGACACTCATAAAGCCCATTTAGCGCTTGAGTGCACCTTTTTGTTAAAATAAAGAACGGGCCAGAAAGGTAATAACGGGTTAAAAAGGATGTTGTCTGTTGGTGAATAGTAATGTTTAAAGCTTCTGATTGTCGATTTGGGTACATTCCATTCGGCAAGAATCATAACCCGACACCTAGACGAAGTTTTACAGTTCCAAAAACTGGCCATCTTCCAACTTTTTAATTGTTTTGGTCGAAAAATGGAGTTCTTGTAACATATGATTGGTTAGGTTGGGAAATTCCACTGGAAATCAAATCCTCATAACCACTTTGTTGGATCAAAGAAAGTTATCAAGTCCTTGCTCTTTTATCGGATCTTCATAAAAAAGGCTCACTAGGGATTGGAAATGAAAATTTTCTTTTCTGAATTATGAGGGATGCCTACCATTTCCGATACGTACAATGTAGGAAGGGAACAGCTATCGGCTAGTGGCCCCTGCTGATTACCGACCTGTTTATATGTCAATTTGGTTTCTACAGGCAGGCTACAAATCTCTGAAACCAACACCAACTCTATACTCCGATTTCAAGCAATCCTTAAAGGTGGTTTCATCGAAATTCCTTGTTTTTCCAATCTTTTCTGGAAGAGAAATCTACTTTAACCCTTACAAAGCCTCAATCAGTGGGATATAGTATTAGTATCTCTTGGAAGTTCCTTAGATAGAATAATTAGCGTCGCTCATGATTAACCGAATCAGTAAAAACAAGGTTGATCGTCAATTTAGACAAGTCAAAAGTTGTGATTTTCAAAAATTAAGGAGGCATAATTCCTGCAAATTAAAAATGGTTCTATATGAAACTGACTTTATCAATGAACTCAAATACAGTAAAGGGAGATATTTGAAAGTCGATTCATAAATGCAATCACTGGATATTGGAACAGATGCTTTTATAATACAATAATTTATTGTTAATAGCAGCAAGTTCAGATTATTTGAAGCGGTATAAGATTCCTAATTATCTTAAGCAGCACACAAAATTCCACGTGGAAGATATTAAAGACAATATAAAAGTAGAACCAAAAAAGGATACATGACGATGCAGAACAACAAATAATAATTGTAAACGTTGAAAAAGTCTCTATAAATTAAACAGTTTTCATTGGGTAGTGATACAAAAAGGACTTCATCCATTCTTCGGCAAGTTTCTTTCTACGAAACGATACTTTTTGATTTGATTCACCATACCATACCTATCATAAATGCATAAGCGAAATCATTTATCAAAACTGACAAATTGTTTTTCAATGTATCTTGGCAATTTGTTCCAAAAAGTTGATTTTATGCTCCTTAACATAAATCAATCAAACAAAATGCCTGTCGTTCACTTCGCAGGAAACACGCACTAATTCTGAATTTTCTTCTTTGACATAATCCAACACCAATCTATAATTTCCATCCAATCAATCATTTTTGTTTTCTATTTATTAATAATTTTTCCGAGTGAATTGAATCTAATATGTCGCATAGGTATAGATATATAATTATTTTGGTTATTAGATTTCAGACACTTTCTCAAATAAAAATGATATAACAAAGACATTAATGTGTCTGGTGTAATGGATACCATCTTACATGGCTCAACCAAAACAGAATTTTTATTGATCCAACCATTTAACAATAAAATAAAAAAAAAAAAATTGAATAGCGTGTTAGGTTATGATTACTATGAATTATAAACAAATGATTGTGTTTTCACAATAGATACTATGCACTGATAAACACTATAGAGGTGCCTTTACACTATTATGCACAACTGAATTACAAACCACACTGCACTTTTGAACAGATTGGAAATTTAATCAGTATTTTATTATAATTGATGCAATTGAACATTAAGATAATGATACTATCAACTTTTTTTTTGTTATAAATGAATTACTAGAACGAAATAAATTTGAGAGTTATGAGTCAGAACTAGATTAACATGCTATGTTTTGGTAAGAGGTAGCTTAGTGTCTTAAAGATACTCCTTCCATTGAACTTCTCGTAAGCCCCAATGAAATATTTTACTTCATCTGTAAAAACATAAAATAAAAATATTAGTTGTTTAAACATACCTATAGTGCGTTCTTTTTCTAACCATAGTCAACTATTGTTGACATTAGTCAACAAAAAAGCGTTCCTTTAATCCAAATAAGTTACGATTTGTATCTATATGACGTCAAAACAGCGTTCCTTAACTCACGTTGTAGTGTCAAATAGTTTTTGTTACTATTTCCAACTCAACTCCATGATATGAAATGAAATTGTTGATCTGTCAAATTGGACGTTTTGTATTAAACAATACAAGGTCCTTATTAAAAATCAAAAAAATTACAAATTCTCGATTTGAGCATCAAGAACGCATTTATTTTATTGGAGTGATGAACTTTTCACCAATTTTGAGGGATGAGGGAGAATTATTTAATTAGTTTATTTAATTTTTTTTTATCTTTCCCAACAAATCCTAACAATGACACTTCAACATTTTTTTTTTTTTGACATAGCAACAAATGTTGACTATATGGTTAGAAAAAGAACGCCCCACTACTGGCGACCGAAGCGCCTTCCCGTTTCCACAACCAAGTCAGAGCTGTCGTAAACAATAATAAGCAAATAGTGTCTAACGTATCAACTGCGCTTTGAGTTGTCTGTCTTTCGCGGTATATTTTGTGCTAAGCATGAGATATCGTTCTATGCACTGACAACTGGCTTGGCTGACTCCACCACCGAGAGCAAAAGGATCTGAAACTGAAAGGTGTCAGTATCGGTTATTTGTGAATGAAACCACCTTTGCGTTCAAATGTTTAAAAATGAGCCCTCACTTTTTGGCTGATTACAACTGATTGTAAAAGCTCGAAAATATTTTTATTTGGCGTCTCTGAATATTTTGGCTAATTGCCAAACTAAAATATACCTTCAGCTTCTCTGAAGTGCCAAGTGCCGAGTACATATTCATACATGTCAACTAACTATGATGATGTTAATCAAATATTAAGACCGATTTATCATAACCAGGGTAGTGCCTTCACGTCATTTCCCTCTCTGACACTAAACATGTATTTATGATCCAGTCTATCCCGTAAAACTCTATTAGCCTCCAGTATTTTCAATAGACACAGTACAGTAAGCACAAGTTTTTGCATTTATTTTGTTCTGATCTCACTTGGTCTTCCTCGAAACCACACCAACCAAAAGTAAGTCGTCAATTTATCAGAACCGCCATAATGCATATACAAATTGCAAAAGTTTTCCCCGACTCGACGCGACGTCTTGAGCTTATTATGGAGGAAAAAAAAAACATCTTACTTAACGTCCACACCCACTCTACCGTGTTTATTAGAAAACACGATCCAATAAAAACTTGCATTTTTAGCAAGTATCTACCAAAACCAATTTGCATTGCCAAGCAAACTGTTTTTAATTGGAAAGAATTAAAAGAAAAAAAAAAAAAAAACACCTACTTATCACACGGAAACATTTACAAAAACTGAATATTCTAATTAACACAATTACACCCTCCAATCTAAATCTCGAAACAAAAAACGCAATAGATTTTATTTTACCCCTACACAATACTTTACTAACTGGCCACCAGTTGGTTGTTATATTTTTGCTTGTTGTGGATGTTTCCGTTTTTTGCCATTAGGACTATCTATGTACGGTACGTCCATATAGAGTACCTATAGTCTCAAATTAAATTTGCATTTAAATTACAAAATTTTCTTGCACTTGAATGCGCTTGGCTACCTGTAGCTTGGGTCCGATATTTAATTACAATCGTAATTCAAGCTTCTTGTGTGGGTATCTTATTTGGTTTTGTTTTTGTTTTTGTATCTTTAAACCACCACTACAACACTGTCAGTCATCAGATATATAATATTATACCCAATTATAACCTAATTACACTGAGTCATACCTCTCTGACGAGCCCCTTTTTTGTGTTCAGCACACCAATACAATCTTAAATGAAATGGCAATGGCAAAGTTTAAAAAAAAATCTATATTTTACGTCACATCGACTTCAAGTTCATATTTCAACAATACAAAAAAAAAAAAATTCAAGAACACAGATACTCGACTCGTATTAGCTAGCTATATGTGCGCAGTTGGTTGGTAGTTTTTTTGGCCTTGTTTATATTTTCGTCATAATGATATCGAATGTGATAAGTCTTATTAATAAAAACAGTGGGACATTTTACATATTTTTTTTTTTTTAACTTAATTGAAAATGCTATATTTGCTGGTTATTTGATCTCTGTCTCGAAATTGAAATCTGTTAACAGAGTACGATTCCTCGCAGAACAAAAAAGTAGGGAGTTGCAGTCAAATTGACACATCGCAGTAATCATACATGAAAAGTCTAAATCCATAACAAGGGGAAAGAATTGAATTGTTTCTATATTAGGTACCTACTTCAATAATTTGTCAATCAATAATAGTCAATGTTATGGTTACATACATTTCTTCAAATTTGCTACTTTTGTTGTTGTATTAACAAATAATTAATTCAGTGCAAAATATTCCAGTGTAGAAATCAATTTTGAAACGGGTAAATCAATTAAAAACATAAGCGAGAGCTACAGTACGTTTTCAACGAAATGTTGGATACCCTCTATTCCATAGTATATTTTTGTTTGTGTATACGTTATTGCGTTCGCCCCCGTAGCAAGCCGCTGTTGAAGTTTCATTCTTCTTTAGCAGACAGCAAAAAAAATCAATAACATTAATATTGTGTGGCCGATGTTCGATTACTGCTGGCGTAATAGAAAAAGACATGTGCCACGCCTTAAGCTGAGACTTTTTATTGCCAGGGCAATTACTTTGAGCTCAGTGACATTCAACTTTAAGCTTGCAGACCGATTTGATTTGAACAAAACGAGACAAAACTTAAAGTTTTAAATGTTTGATTTTGAATAAAAATAACAGTAATGAACCACACTCTCCTACATAACCCAGGTATACAAACCGAAGTGTTCATCTTCACACTTCAAAACTGCGACCGATAGCTAAAAAATATTAAAAAATGAATGCATATCACGACTTTTGACGGTAACGCCTCTTAAAAGTAGGCGTGTCCTTAAAATTTAAAGTACTAATTGAGCTTTGGTCGTTAGTCAATTTTTTGGTATATATGAATCGCGTAGTTTCTTAACGATCTTACCTGAACAAAGGTATTTTATAAAAATCACGCCTTTAAAAGTGGGCGTATTAAAAAAAATTACACAAGAAAATTTAGAGATATATTTCTCAAATAACGAACGTAAGGAAAAAGGTTTAAATTGAATATTGGCAGTACCTTAAATTTTTGAGACTACGTTTTTCGTTCTTTCATGAAAAGTGGGTGTAAGACACACCCAAAATTCAAAAATTTCTTTTCATACACAAACTTTTTAGTTTCTATTAAGAGACAAAAATTTTTGGCTTGCGGATTCATTATCAATACCGTTTATTTACAAGGCTTTTGATTCTGAGTCAGAATATATATACTTTTTTATACCTAACGGTATTATTACTCTTATGTTACAAATTCCACACCAAATACAATATACCCATTCTATGGAATAGGGTATAAAAATAAACGAATCATCGATGCTTACCTACAAGATGTAAGAAAAGCGAAACAAGTCTCAGCGAAATGTAAAATCTGTAACTTTTCAAATAAACCTGGTATCCAGAAGAAAGTCCTACTTCATCTTTTTCAAGTTTTGTTTGCTTATATGTGCCACAAAAAATGAAAAACCATCACAATATATTGAAAAAGATCATACCCATAATTTGGCAAAAAAATTACAGAATTGATGGTTTCTTACCCGACTTTTGGTGAACACAAAAATGTAGTTGAGCAAGGCTACTGGTCTTTATGCGACCTTAAACGTTTTTTGAAGTAACTTAAGCATTATATTTTAAGCAGCGTTCACACGCAGACAAGACTATGGGACAATACTCAATTGTCTTGTCCGAGCTTCTTGAACGGGCTTGGACAAGACAATGCCAGCCAGTCGATATATCGATAATGTCCTCAGAGATAGCTCGGTAGGCTAGCTCGCAAGACAATATAATGACAATTGTCTTGTCCTGGAAATAGTTGTTCACATGGAACAATGATTGTCTTGTCTCATTGTCTTGGCCTCTGCATTGTCCCATGTGAACTCCGCTTTAGACAGATTAAAACAGCGTTCACACGCATACAAGACAATGGGACAATACTCAGTTGTCTTGTGCGAGCTTCTTGAATGCGGTTGGACAAGACAATGCCAGCCAGTCGATATTGTCCTCAGAATCCTCAGAGATAGCTCGGCAGGTTAGCTCGGAGGACAATATAATGACAATTGTCTTGTCCTGGAAACAGTTGTTTACAGTTGTCTTGGCTTCTGCATTGTCCCATGTGAACCCCGCCTCACTGAAAGAAGTGTGACATATTTCAACAGAAAACGAAACTTGACTGTCATACAGCAACAGACAGATGGCGGAGTTCAGAGTTATTAGTTTTTTTGGCATTGATTGGCATGAGTCAGTGCTTGACATCTACAAGTTGGTAGGTGTGATGAATTAAAATATTTTGATCTTTTCATTTACAAAACGTTATTTTCAATATCAAGCAAATTTGGAACAAATAGGTATGTCTGCTTGGGCTTTAAAGGTGCGAATATGCAAATAAAAGTCCAACGAGATGAAAGAATTTCCGGGGTCACTTTTTTTCAACTTTTCTATCAACGTGATATCTTGTTTTATTGTTATCATATTGAAGCAACACTTCTTCAGAATTGTTCTGAGTTGAAACTCGATGAAACGAAAATGCGTCACGACAAAGAGAAACACATACATAAATATGGTATCTAGCCGGCGGCGACAGAATAGATAGAAGACAGTCTCAGTCTCCTTAATCTTTCGTTTGAACAAATTTGAATCTAATTATAGAACCTTCAAATTCTTTTTTATCACTGTGCCAAACTCTCCTAAATTTTTTACGAACAAAGTTACTCCATTCCTATATTTCTTTAAAAAAAAATATTCCCTTCTTAAACTGTACGATTTACTTATTCACATTGTTCATCTCTATGTGAATTTTCGCCTTAAATATCAGTTACCTGTTCCCACTGTTAGATTGAATAATAATATTAAAAAAAAAAAAAAATAGTTGTAACGAGTGACACTTGAGGGTGACATAACATCTCCCATCGACACTTCACAGAAATCAATTTCAAAATTTCTTTGAAATTCAATTAATTTCGTTTGAAATTCCCAAAACAAAATAGTCATGCACTTCTGCAATAAATCTTTCCACGATGAAATTCCCAAAAGCCCCTCATATCCACACCAAATATTACACCACTTCGTCATTTCAAAATTACTTACCACACTTAATCAAAAAATCACTCTTCAGTCTTCACTCATGAGTTGAGTTCAGTTAAGTTGAGTTGAGTTGATGAGATGAGATGACTCTGCGAAAAGGAAAGAGTTATGATGAAATAATTTATACCAAGAGGCAATAGACGATGACGCGCCATCATCATCATCGCAAAGCCTTCGTCAGCAACAACCACCAAAAGAACCCAGCCCACATTTTGCTGGATATGGTTGGTTTGGTCTTCGTCATCATTTTTACTTTGGAATCACGATGGCTATGCCGAACGGCTGGTGTTGATAGGAAACTGGTTGAAAAAGTGACTACGTGCTTCTGGTCTAGGAAGGTGTCTGTGATGGAACTTGAACTGAAAGCGTGTGACTATGACTGTGACTGTGGCTCTTGAGGAAACCCCTTGACTTTTTCGCTAAAATGATTGATAAGAGTTTCTTTTGCCTGCGTCTGATATGTGTGTGTGTGGAAGCGTGTGTCATGATGATGGTTGGTGTTGCTGTGCCATCGACTACCGAACTGACTTAGGTTTGTTTCGTTTGTTGATTTACCCAAGAGTTTGGATAATCTTTTTTTTTTTTTTGGGTTCCAAGTTCCAATGGTAATGGAACCAACATACAAGGTTCATTAATTATTGCGGACTTGATTGGGTTTTATAAGAATTTTTGTTGTTGTTGGGGTAAACGCTCGCTGGACTTTCTATTAAATTTTTTTTTTTTTTTGCGAATTGATATTGCTGGATAAATGGGCTTTATTTATAGAATTTATAAGAATTTGACGCGACGGATTTGATGATTAGGTTTGTGTTTTTGGAAGTTGTGGAATTTATTAAGAAAATTACTTAGAATGACAAATTAGTATCGTGGAATTACTGATGTGGCACCAGAACTTTTTGATGAGTGTCAAAAGATCATGTTGTCAAGACCCGAACGGCATGGCGCGTTTAATTTCTTTCAGATGAAAAATACGACTACAGTATTGACCCAAAAGTACCTATGTCACTTAATTTTAATGGCCTCAAGACTAACGCCCTTCCATCTGACTCTATCGCTAGAAGGTGTAGTTCGTTGTCTATTTTCCGCCAAGTGTTGTTTTTACAATAAATCTGGAAAACTGCATCAGACTTTTAGGTAGAGGAGAGGGCCATGCTTCGCACCCGGTGATAAATGTTTTGAAGGAAGTTTTTTCAGTTCTCCTCGATAAGGCTATATTCCTCAATTTCTTACTAAGCCCAGAAAAACAACTAACTTACCTGCGTTTGACTTTGTGCTAATGGGATTTTCCGAGTTGAAAGAAGTGTCCAGGTAGATAAGTTAATGCCGAAGCGAGTCATGGTATGATACGAGTTCTCCTCTGCTGCCATTTTCATATTATTATTATTATTATTATTTGTCGTTAGGGAGGGCTTTAACAGCTCAGGCACTGCGGTATCTCGGAGATTCCTATTGTGCCAACCCATGTGAGATTCTAGAGCAGCTCTGTTGCTCCAGACAGAGACCAGAACTTTAAGATATTCTGTGGATGGAAGGTTTTGAGTTTTTCCATTGGAACGATCTCGGAACCAAGTGTTCGCTTTCTGAGGCGGAGGAGTGCTGGGCATTCCGTGAGGATATGCAGAGATGTTTCTTCACTTTCGAGGCATAGACGGCAAACGGAGTCTGTTGCTAGTCTCATGTTGTGAAGGTGTTTTTTCAGAGGACAATGTCCGGTTATGATTCCAGTCATTGTTTTCAGAGTTTTCCTATCTAGGTTGAGTAGGAATTTTGTAGTTTTGTCTGAATATTCTGGTACAAATCGTTTCGAACAGATTTGACCAGGAGTTGATTGCCAAGCTGCATTAGATTCCATGAGTAGGATGTTTTTGGCAGTGTTTTTGAAGTAATTAATATTTACTCCGCAGAAGGGTTCTGGGCCAACCAATGGCATTGAGGCGCCCTCTTTGGCCAGGGCGTCGGCCCTTTCATTACCATCGTATCCCTTATGTGCAGGGATCCAATGGAGAATCACAAAATTGAACCTTGCAAGTTCAATGAGTAGTAAGACAGTCTCTTGGACTAACTTGGATCTTATGACAGGCGTAGCCAGAGCTTTTAGGGCAGCCTGGCTGTCTGAGAAGATGAATATAGTTTTGTTTTTTGCATTCGAGTGACAAAGTATCCTCGCGCATTCGTTAATAGCAAAGACCTCTGCCTGAAATATGGACCAGATCTTCGCTAGAAGGGTGTGGTTTGAAGTTTTCCCAGTCTTCCCTGGGGGGGATGACTATAGAGAAATTTTGTGTGAAGTTATATGTGGGAATTGTGACATCCAGACACATGCTAAATTCCTTGAGATTTTCCAAGTTGCTGAGAAGCGATAGGTGGCCCCTTGCATTTGGGTTTAAGGTTACATACTCTTGGTGAAAGAGCCGATGTAAGCTCAGTGTTGCTTCCATTCTTATGAATAAGTGGATAGGAGGTAATCCTAAAATTACATTGAGTGCAAATGTAGGTGTGGTCCGCATGCATCCCGTTATGCATGTCGTTGCTAGTCGTTGTATTTTTTCTAGCTTCATTATGGCAGTATTTTCTTTAGTTTTTGGCCACCATACCAACGCTGCATATGTTATTGCGGGTCTCACTACAAGAGTGTAGAGGCTATGCATCATTTTGGGTTTGAGCCCCCAGTTTTTTCCGCAAATACTACGGCATGTCCAGAGAGATTTTGATGCTCTGTTAGAGATGCGTTCTAGTTGAGGGTTCCATGACAATTTGCTGTCTAGAACGATCCCCAGATATTTTGCTTCTTTTGAAAATGGGATTGTGTCACCATATAGAGAGGGAGGTGTGAGACGATCTACTTTTCGTCTCTTAGTAAAAGGAACAATAACTGTCTTTTTGGGGTTAACGGAAAGACCTTCGCAGATGCACCAGTCCCGTACAATGTCCAAGGCTGATTGAAGTCTATTCGATATTGATATTTCTGACGATCCCTGTATGACAATGGCTAGATCATCTGCAAAGCCCACTGCATAAATGCCATGGGTTTCAAGTGATCTTAGTAGGCTGTCTACAACGATGGACCATATAAGTGGCGAGAGGACTTCTCCTTGTGGGCAGCCTCTGGTTGTGAGTGCAGAAATTTCTATATCTTCGATTTTACTCTGGATAATTCTACAACTAAGCATGGACATGATCCATTTGCATACAACTTGTGTCACGTTGTGGTACCTGAGTGCACGATCTGTTGACTCAAAAGTGGTGTTATTGAAGGCTCCCTCAATGTCAAGGAAAGCGACTACACAGATTTCCTTGCTATGGATGGAGGATTCAATTTTTGTGACCAAATCATTCAGCGCTGTTTCAGTCGATTTTCCTGGTTGGTATGCATATTGTGTTTTCGATAGAGGCGAGAGCGTTAGAGAGGTGTCACGAATGTGTCTGTCAATAACTTTTTCCATGCATTTGAGAATAAACGACATGAGGCTGATTGGGCGGAAGGATTTAGGGCTTGGTTCCAGATCCCTTCCCGCCTTTGGTAGGTAAATTACTGTAACCTTACGCCAACTATCAGGCAAGTTCCCGAAAGCGAGGCTACAGCTAAATAATTTTGAGAGAATAGGTGCTAGTACATTTGTTCCCTTTTGTAACAGAGCCGGAAATATGCCGTCTTCTCCTGATGCCTTAAACGGTTTCAGAGAGGAGATTGCCCATTTGATGGCATTGGTGTTACAGATATGTCTAGCTGTTTTCCAGTCTCCAGTTGTTGGGATCCTTGACGGTTCCTGTTGTGGAGGTAGGTTTGAGGTTGGGGAGTCCAGAACAATTGATTCTGGAAAGTGGGTTTTTACAAGAAGCTCTAGAGTTTCCTTCTTGCTTTTTGTTTGAGTACCGTTCTCATTGGTAAGAGTACCTATGATGGCGGGTTTGTCAGATGCTATGACTTTATGTAGACGACAGCTAGACGGAACGTCAGATATTCCCTCCACAAATCGCCTAAAAGATTCCTTTTTGGCTCGTTTTATTTCATAAGTTGATTTGAAACCGATAAGCAGCTGATGACTATCGATACAATAATTTCGTGTGGCATATTGATATTGAAAGCCATTCCGGCTGCAATGGTACTAAGTACCTATAGGGGAGACGTACGAATGGTCGACAAAAAAATTATCGACTGGATAAATACAAATTTCATCGACTATCAAAATGTCGACCGAAAATTGATCGACAGAAAAAAAGTTGACAGTTTCAAATCCAGACTATGAAAATGTCGATTGAAAAAGTGTCTGTAAAAATGTCGACTTTTATCCTGATAAAAAATATAGTTCTTTTGATTGCATCGACAGTTTAAATTTTTAATTATTTTTAAATCATAGTAGTAGGGCCGCAACACTGATCGACCATTGTCGATCTTTTTTCGAGTCGACATTTTCAAAATCGACTTTATAAGAGTCGACATTTTGATCTGGCGGTATTTTTACCAATCGACTTTTTGAAAGTCGACATTATGACAATCGATTTTTTCAAATCGACATTTTAAAAATCGGCAAATTGGACCCAACCCTACCTATAGTCATCCTGAAAAATGTCCAAGGTGGGAAAATTTGTATAAGGACATTGATTTGGGTTTAGGTTTTCTAATTTGATTTATTTGTTTTAAGCGTTCTTCTTTTTCAAATACATTCAATGAGCAACTAGTTCTGGCTCGAATTCGGATTTCGTCAATACAAATTTGAAACCCTATCAGCAATGATGGGAAAGTCTATCCGCGTAAAATGCAATCGCTAAGAGGTTTTGGGAAACCAATTTGGAGTATTGCACGCCTTGTACTTTGACTCTCCCTCTTCTTCACTCATGCTTTTCCTTTAGAAGACAATAACGGAAAACTTTGAACCTCTAGAAGTTATTGTTTATAACAGTTTATAACAGTTTATAACAGTTTTATGTATTTAGCTAAAAAAATTCAATCCATTTCACAGGTTTGCTTATCTATGAACACGTACACCACCGTAGGTTAACTGAGAAAATTCGTCGTGAGCGAAAATTAAGCGGGAAAGGCAATTAATAGAAATAAAAAGAGTAGAAAATATAAAAGAGCCTTGGGGCACACCAGCGTATCATTTATAAAGATAAGACAAAAAACTTCGAGAAACACGTACATTTCTCACCCAACAAAAATAACGTATGTTGGAAGTTAGCCCTTTTATTTCTAAGAAATCTGGATGCCAGATCATAAATCACCTGAAAACTTGTTGCAAGTTTTCGTTCTCCAATATATTTCTTGAGTAAAATACCTACCTAATGTGACTTTGTTAGTCTCAGCTGTTGCTGTTGATTTTGATAATATTTTTTTAACACTACTTGCTAAAAATTATTTCAATAGCTAGGATCAAACTTTTCAAACACTTCAACTTCCATTCTTTAGACCTAGATTTTTATTCCAAAAACTCTTTAGAAACTACTCCTGACAAATTTGTTTAATGACTTATCATGAATGAAGAAGGTACCTAATATCAAAGAAAAGTATAGGTCCCATGTCGGCCACCTGGAAATATCAATAGCAAAACTGAGTCGGGTTATTATTTTTTGTTTTCTATGATGCCGTATAAATTTTCCTTCCATCTACTAATAAGAATCCAAAGGAAAACAAAAATATTGAAGGTAATGCTGGTAAGGTAAATACATTTGAAAAAAAAAACACACAAAACTGTGTTCCCAAGCAACTCAGGTAAAATGAGAGGATGAAACCCTCAACATTGATGTTTGTTTTAAACTCTTCGACCAAACCTCAGAAGTTGTTTGTTTTTTAGTATTGTGTAGGCTATACAAAATCTAGTGAAAAATTCTTCATAAATTACGTTGATGAATCAATTGTGAGCAGGAATTCAAATGAATAGAGACATGGTCCGGACATATCTGATTTTTTTTTCAATCTTTAAATAAGATAGAAGTTGATAAAATATTAACTTCTCAAAACAAACTGACGTTGGTAAACTAAATTTCAATTTTAAATAAAAGGCCCGTCTATTTAAAAAACATTCCGAACAAAACTTCCTGAAAAGTTATCAAAAATACCGAACTCTGTCGTCATTGTTCATGAATCACAAAAAACTTAAACACGATTAAAAAATGTTAACTTTATAGAAAATCAAATCGACAGTCTTGAAGATTGCTTTTAAAATACGTAACAATAAAACTTGTACGATAATTTTTTACTTGTCACACTTTTAAGTCATTAAAAGACGTACGCAATTGTTCAGCGTTTTCTTTATCTAGATTTTTAATTTTTTGAGATTAATATTGAATCAACGACGTATTTTAAGCTTCTTGACGTAATAGTTTTTATCAATTTTGTATGTTCACACCCATTTTTGTTATCTTCCTATCTTACCTGAATGTTGGGGGACAAAAATTGTTTTAGAAATGATTGTAGTTTTGAATTACTGTCGGCTCTATTATATAACTTATAAAACAAGGTTAATATTAAAATTCATAAAATGAATAAATATGAGCTGGTTAGAATAAAGATTCCAGCAAAAGTTGTAACTGACTCATAATCGAAAGTGATTTAAATCTCAAAGAACGTCGTTTTCTTTCCGAACAGATTCTCATATAAGTTTCCAAGAAATCCAAATAAATATACTTGTAGTACGAAAAACTATTTGGACTTATGGTTTAGTGACTTACACTCTCAACCATTGCTGTGTGCGTGTTGATATCTGCAGAACTACAATTTACGGCCGGATCTGAACAGCTTGCAGCGATGCGTTTTCTCGAAACGTTTCGATTTTTTAAGATTAATCACTTCCCGTCAATCGTTGATATACTTCAGTTTTCATCGTAGTATAACTACGAATCTTCTAAACGACAGCAGCGCCATTTTTCTTAAGAGATTTTTTTTTAGAACTGAAGTTATTTGCTGCTTTGACACCGACCATCCTGAAATCATTTGTTGTGGTTGGTTTGTTTGTTTTCTTTTTTGACAAATAACTTCGATTTGACAGAACAGTGTGTCACCCTCTATGTCTATGGTATTGCAAATACCATGGTATCGATACCAGCAGTGTGTCAAGGCTATTATACTCCTTTGAAGCAATGCACGTCAGGAATACCACTAATTTAAAAAAAAAATTAAAGTGGCTTAAATTGAGGGTTCCCAATTTTGTGTAGTTGGCTACCGACCTGAATGAAAATTTGGTGAAGTAACTCCATTCAGCGATCTTAAAAGGCGCCAAATCTTGCTGTTACCAAATATCTTCTATAAGTCTATTATCTTCAATTCCGAAATCAAAAAGCTAGCTTTTCGTGATCGATATTGCGCTCCTTTGACTTATCTTATTCTAACAACAAACCCTACCAAACAGTAAGTTTCGGTGTGTGTATTCTAATATCGTGTGGGTTGATGGCTGTGGACAATGGACAGGACACGTGGAAATCCATTCACACAAAATGAGTCTATTCACCCAATTCCTTAAAGTTACGGTTGCATTTTTGGATTCAGGTTCTTGATAAGAAGGCTGAGTTTCCCGATACAAGCAGCTCTTCCTATTCTTCTGAGAAGGAGTTTTCCAGGTTGAAGCGACCTTGCTTATGTTTCTTGGATGGGGAAAGAGGCCCTAGAAATTTCTAAGCGAACGAAGCTATTTCGGTACATTTGGAACAATGGAGAAAATACCTGATGTTTGATTTTATCTTTTTGCTTTTTATAAAAATAGGATCAAAAGTTAGAGATAAGGCAAAAGTGGCGCTCAGCTTCAAAGAAATCACTTCGATAATGTCATTGAAGAACGATTCTCCCAGGAAGATATTCCGTTCTTTGGACTGTCTACTATTTTTCTACGTCAAAACAGCTTCTGTCACAGACGTTTATTACCAGGCCGAGTCCGCGGTGTCCTTACCTATGATTCATCTTGAATCTGACTAGCATCTTACCTTAGCAGAAATTAACAAGCATCAATGTCATTATCCAGGTAATTTGGAATATGCATCAGAGTCGTTCCTTGTTTATCGGGTTTTTCTGCTTTCCCTGGCACAAAGTATAGATGAAGATTTAATTGTTCCACCATATCCTTGAGTTATAGAAACTATTTTGGAGCTAATGGAAAAGAAAACCAAGAATTTCAGCGAAATTAAACTTCAATTTGAAAATCTTTCTTTCCTGCAGCAGGAGCAGTCTTCTATTATTTACATCTGCACGAGGTCTCCGAAACTTTCCGTATTCTCAGAGCCAACTACATCAGATGCCCGGTTGTTCGAGACTCCAGAGTATTTTTTGCCGTGAGAATTGAGGATGATGATGATGAATGATCTTCGAGATGTCCTTTTGATTCTTTGAGAGACAGTTTTGAAACGCCTGGTTTGAATTACCCGTCGACAAGTATTTTGGTCTGGCTGCCAAATCGGAGTTTCCGTAGTCTCTATTTGAATTCTGGAAACATCTTTTTTAACATTATTCTATTTTTACTTGTTTCAAAGAATTGGAAAGTTTTCAAAACTTATGCTCCGACGAACGAAGAATTTCTTTTTCAAAGAAAACTTCGACCCCGATTCACAAGCACTCTCTAAAAACCCCAAGATGTGCTGGCTTAAAATTACATCCTGTTGCCAAGCCAAGAAAAAATGCCTTCAAATCATTTATATGCTTCATACTGTGTCCAGAACTTTAAGCGAACACGCTAAATTCCATTCTTCATTAAAACATATTGCAATTTTATTGCTTCTGATAATAAGAAGTATGCTCAAGCTCATTGCTGATGCGTGTGCGCATATTTTCTCAACTGCATTCCAAAACAATCACTAAGCGCAAAGAGGAACCGCTGAAACCACATTAAATATTTGCTCATTAATGTTCCTCGATCATTGTCGTCGTATTCGTCATTCTATATGAGTATGGTGTATGGTGGATGGATACGAATTCCAATACCGGGCATTCTTTCAGATACAACTTCTGGTCGATCTTGTAAAGTAACGGAAAATCTGCTTACAAAGTCAATGAACTCTCATCCCTGACGGGATGGGGCTCCCGATTCCAGAACTTGCCAACAGTCGCCCAGTTTTTTCAGCACCCATCCCTACCTACACGGCAAACATTTTAGGCAACAAAAAAAAGTATCCATCGAAATGAAATAAGGCCAAAATAATTAAAATTCTGCATTTTACTCGCAGTACTGTGTAAATACACCCAGATACAAGATATAACGCACGTAGCTACATATTATGTCGATGTTGATGTATCTGAAAGCAAAAAGATACGCAAACGCAGCACGCTCAATAAATCGGCAGAAGCAAAGAGAAATGACTACGAGAAGAAGGCCCGTCCGTCGCGTCGTCAAGATACTTTCAAAGAGAGGAAAGTGTGGTGTCTTTTGGAGGCATATCCACGTTCACACTTCACGGGCGTGTATTTGTTTCCACTCGGGACCGGCTGACCGGATTTTAGAGTTTGAGACCAGTATTTGAGTGATTTCTTGTATCCCCCGTCATCACTTTTATTTGGAGCTTTTATTTATAACTAAATATTTTTTTTTGCTAAATTAGAAAACCAGTCATGCCGGTACTTTTTGCAAACAATTCACAATTTTTTTGGTGAATTTTTTGTATCTTGTATATTTTTCTCTTCATTTTGGGAGTGTCTGCAAAAAAAAGCCGGTAAAAGATACAAAATACAAAAATCATACGATACATGCGTTTCCATTTCTGATTTTGTGCTGAATTTATAGGAGAACGTAGAGGAGGAGGGGGTATGTATTGTAAATGGTAAATGTGAGACGTGATGTTTCGCAGGTCACAAAAGATACGTGTGTTTCTTTTTTTTTCTTCTTTTCTTTTCTTTTTCCGAATGAGTAATGTTTTAACTTTTTTTTTTTTTGCTGTATGCATTAATTTCATCGATTATATGTTTTTTTTATGATTTTTATTTCAAATTAATGATTCTGATGACGAGTGAAGTGAATTACATCATTGGAATACTAATTGCGTTTTTTTTTTTTGTGTGTGTGTGTGAGTTGGTTGCATCTGCAAATATTGTGTTTGTGATGAAATATGTAAAGCAACAGGGCGGGTTAAGGATTTCCTTCCTTTAAGTGTAGGTAGCTATCCGATTTTTTTAGGTTTATAGGTAGGTACCTATTTTACAAATTGATACGACACACGTGCACGTGCATCCGTTTTTATTTTGGCGATGACAGGTTCAGTGGAATTAAATGTTTTGAAGGGGTTATTTTTATAAATTCTGAAGATGTTAGAACAATTTGTGTATCTTTTACCTATCGATTGCGAAAACGGCTTTAGCATGTAAAATTCCTTGGCATTCTTATGCATTCGAGATGTGGACAGCGATGAATATATCCTTTTGCTTCCTTCTTCTTTTTAGTTACATATCCGAAGTTGAGGTTTTCTTTCAACTTGTGGTCTTTCTACTTGCCCCATCAGCATCCCAATAGTTGGGTTCTGTCGTCCTGTCCATCACATACAACTCCTGGTCTCTTGTTTTTTTGTGTGGCGGCCATGTTGTTTTGGTGACATCTGCCAAATCTGTTTTTATTATCCAGCTACTATTGTCAATTCACCGTGGCAGGTTACACGATTGAACAGCACGTTCAAATAAAGCACTTAATTATTAAAATTGAGTATAGAAGAGAGCCCAATTTTTGCCCAAAAAATTATCTTAAGCGAAGAGACGGTTTTGTATGAATGGCTGCTTCACTAGGTGAAAAGTAATAGCTTTTGGTGTCCTAAATTTTTTAGTAAACAACGTTGTTGAAGCGGTTACCGTCAATGGCGAACGTTATAGAACGATGACAACCAATTTCTTGAGCGCAAAATTGAACTATATGGAGCTAGACAACACAGGTTCCAGCAGTGTTGCCACACATCGGACGCTACGATTGACATTCTGCATGAACGATTTGAGGGTAAAATTATCTCTAGCAGAGGTGACATGAATTGGGGGCTTTCCTTAATTCGCAGGTCTATGCGAATAAACCACAATCGACCGATACCCTTATGATAAACAACACAGATATCATGTGTTCCCAAATTCGGAAGAGTCATTGAAAATTGAACCACTCGGATCGTTGCCACCTTAAGAAGCTAAAGCGGACATATGAACTATGTCATATTTCATAGATGAGCCTCTCAAATAAAATAAAAATTTCGTTAATTAGTCGCATTAAGCTTGTTTTATCTCATTTCAACATCTACCCGCCCTTATTGAAAACCCTATTTAAGCTGTTTCGTTTGATATATTTTATTTAATTGGTCAGGGCTATTCTTCAGGGCCGAAGAACTCGACTGACATGATGTGTTCAGCGTCATCCCTAGTTCGTCTCAATGAAAGCATGTTTATAGAGAATGAAGGAAACAGTGATCAAGAAATCAAGATGTTGCTGAGACAGCAAGTCCTTTACCCCCCTATGGGTATCCTTGGATTAGTCGAGTTAGATTACCTGGTGTACGAAATCTAGGTAAACAGAATTTTTTTTCACATGGGACAATCAAATCGAAGCCGGGCTACTCGGTGCTGTCTGAGGAGCTGTGGAACACGTGTTGGCCTAAGAGCTTTTAAATTCGCTTTCTCCATGCGTCTTTTTATCGTGCGCTCGCTTACGTTGACTTCTCTTGTGAATTGAAGCTGCGGGCGGACTTCGACGGCGGTGTTCAGTAGGAATTATAAATCGGCCATCCCGAACCGAAGTGCATCGTACTCCCCCACTGCCGGGTCGGCGATGTTAGCCACCGGCTCCTGAAACCTTTTAAACGTACCTTCATATGCGACATATGTTATAAACACTGTAAACGACATATGCCATCGGGTGATAATAGCTTGGCCAAGATTCCGTGCCGCTGAGTGTATAATTTTTTATGAGCGTGCTCGCTGTTGTCACTTGAGCAACAAAACTGTTCTGTAACAAAAAAAAAAAAAAGTGGTTTCAATGAAACTCTTCTTTAATTAACAGGGATTAGTTACCTTTCGGACTGTTTCATTTGCGTTGTTTTGAAAGGTTTCCAATCCGATATAAATTCCGGTGTGCCCCAAGGCACTGTTCTGTCTCCAAATTTGTTTATCATTTTTGAAAACCATTATCTCTTGTCTAAGCCTTCTAATATTCGACAGTACCCTCAGCTTCTCGTGTTCCATCCATGTCGACAAATTAAAACAAAGTTGCCACTAAAGTACACACTTCGAACACTTGAAATTTCACAAATCTCTCAAAAATCTTCAAAAATATATTAAATGTTTAACGAATTCCATCTTTCCTTCTTTAGATCCGATGTATTGAATCAAAAAGTCGATTATATAACTTTGTGACTAAGTTACGAAATACTAAAAAAATTCACCTACATATTTCCCTCCATCCATCCATCCATCACTATATTCATCTATTCAAGTACAGAATTTCACAACGACAAGCCTATGAATAATGCGATACTTGCATCATTCCGGTCACGTAGATACACTTTAATATTTATGATGAAATATCAAATTGGCGAAACCAAAAGGACACACGCATATTAAAGCTGTTTCTAAACGAGACATCCCTAAGGATTTAATGACTTTAACTAAGCAATGTATAAATTGAGTCATTTATCATTTTTGTCTCTGATTAAAGCGAAATAATTTGACAGTATTTCACGTACTCTTAAGTTCAGAGAAAAAAAAAAACCGAGCTGAGGTTAAACTAAACATGGTGACCTATATAAAATCAGACTCAACTTCGCGTTTATAAATTATTCTGAAAGATACATCCGATAAGGAAAGGTACAAATATTTTTCCTTATTCGAGGTTGTTATCAATTATGTCGTAGTAATGATAATTTCGAAAATGGAAATATTTAATTTTTTTTTCATTTAAGCTTCTGTAATCCAAAGAAACGTAGGTTAGGTTAGGTATGTAGGCTGTTGAAAGATGCTGTGTCCATCACACTTAGATCAATGTAGATTCATTGTGATAACTTGGGGGTCTTGAGTCCAATAAGCATGGGACCTATGAAAAACCTATACATTCTCAAACCATTTTGAAGCGTTGATAAATCTAAGCAGGTTTGTACCCAATTGTTCAGATAGTTCTTCTAAGTCCTGGAAGAAATGACTTCCTAGAACTTCATTTCTAAAGCGGCAAAGCTCTGGGCAGTGGCAAAGAAAATGCGGAGTGTCTTCATGCACATCTATGTATGTCGCCACAACCTCTACACAAGTCGTCCGTCTTTTTGTGGTAACCCAGCATGTGCCCGGTTAAAATGCTCACAAGGGATCGTAACAATCTCTTGTTGAGCTGTAGAATCTTCTCTGTTCTTTGTTTATTAAAGTATTGCCACAGTTTCCTGGTTATGACAAAGGAGTCGAGCGAGTTCCATCTCTCATTAGCAAAAGGCTTCATGCAACATCCGGCTAGAGAGGTTGATGTTTTCTTAGTGACATTTTTTTCGGATAATTTTGATGACACCAACCCTTGCTTTGAATGGCCTTTGTCAATCCGGGTGGCGGGTGGTGCCATCAAACTACACTACCAGCACACATTCTATCCTCAGAGGCAGCTGCTGCCGGTGTACGAGCAGTAGGCTTGTTCTCCGTTTGCTGCTGTTCCTGAAGATAGGCATGTGTGCTATGTAGTCCTTTCCGGTCCGTTTCGGTTAGTTCGTCCCACTTCTTCGTGACAATTTTTTTTATTGTCGTCCTACAGTTCGTATAATCCTGCTACATCTGGATGAGCTTGCGATGGAGTTGCTATCGCTGACACTTAGAATACTGTCCATGTCATCGTCAGGACCAACGCTTACTTCATCATCCACTCCAAGATTGGCGAAGGGATTGAGGAGAAGGTTCTCTTCGTCGTCAGGCAGTGTTCTTGTTTGTGAAACGGCAGGGCCAGAGTCATTGATGCCCGAAAGGGAGTGGAAGTGAATTAGGAGAGATTTGTGGATATTGAATAGGAGGGAGAAGGAATGAGTGGAGGGGGATGAGGTGAGAACACCCTTTGGTTTTCGGGACCCTTCTAGTGACACTGCACCCTAAGAGTCTTTGACCCTACTTAAGCCTCTAAAAAATAAGAAACAACTCAATAGAAAAACACCGCCAAAACAACATGGCCGCCACAAATAGTCAACATCCCAATCGGAAAACCCTTTATGGGCCCGTTGTTCTCAGTTCTACTTTAAAGAGCAGATACAGTTTTGGAGTCAAAAAGTTTTGACTCTTCGTTAATTTTACCATCACACTCTATCGTTGAACCCTCCACAAAAATGGCTCTGTAGAAATTGTTCAATTTCATTCCCTTTCCGTTTTCCAAGTCTGTTTTTATGAGGCTAAAATGATTTTTAGTTTGGAGAAACAAAGCAGTAATCCGGGGGGGGGGTATGGGAGTAGTTCTGCTCCTAATTTGTTTGCACTTAAGTGAAACGATAGCATACTTGTAGGCGTTATTAAAACTAGTGCCGCAAGAACTCGCTTAACCCGCTTGGTCCTTGCTACTCAGGTCCCCAGTAATCTATGTGTTTTCTCTTTGAGTGCTGTCAAAGGCTTCAGTAGAATCCCTAGCAAATTCGTCTTAACAAGAAGCACTCTGAAACTTCTTCCAGATGAGACAGCTTAGCGTTAATTTTTAACATAGTTAAGACACGGTATAGGTATTCCTTATTGCATAAAAAATGGTTCAACATGTGGTGGGCTTCTATGTAAAATTCTTAGGTTTAATCCAGGAACTGGGATAATATGAAGATAAGGTCGGTATTTCCCCTCTGAATTTGCTATAGAATAAATATTAACTACTTTTCGATTTGCCATAAAATTTCCTCCCAGCAAAATGTCCATCCGATAAATATACTCATCATCCACTGATTCATTAAATTCAATTTCAAAATTGGACATTAAATTCGAAAATTAATTTAAATTTCACTTGCCTACTCACGCAGACAGAAAGAAGAAGAATAATGATTGCATTTGGCAGACCAATGGATTTTTTTTATTTACCTCCCAAATTTATTTTCCGCCAAATTACGTAATTTTTTTTTTTAAAGGCACCAAGTCATGTGCATCGTTTACGCAATAATATAGATAATAAAAAAAATAAAAAAAATACAATACCTATACCCAGAAATCCAGTTGTTGTGTATCTTGTATCTTTTGGGGCGAGATAGAGAATATTTTTAATGTTAATGTATTTCTGGGAACATTCCAAACTGCACGGGGTACCTAAGAAATCATGTGACAGAATAAATTCGGAAAATGCCTCTTTGGAGAAACAGTAGGTGTTTTTGCATTTAGAAATTTTTGAAATTAAATTCACGTGGGGGATATGATTTTTTTTTTTAATTTAATTTAATCCAAAGGAATGGAAAAAAGACTTTAAATGTTTTTGTTCTCTCTGCAATACGACACAATAAACCCTCTCAAATCCTGAAAAAAGTTACAATTCACTCACAAAAAAAAAAATCCGACTATCAAATCAAAGCCTTAGTGGTTAACGTCGAAAATTTCTAAGAACGATACAGTTTCAGAAAAAAATAAGGACAAAAAAGGATGTGTAGGTATTGGTTACACAACTCCAAGTTGACACAACAAGGGGTTTAACTTGCTGCAAATGTTACCGTATAATCAATAAATTTGAATCTGCCACAGAGGTGATTACGTTAATGCCGCACATAGTCGAGTCAGTTGTTGTTGTTGTAGTTGGTTGGTATGTTCAGACTCTGAGGCAGACAAGACTACAGACATGGTTGTAAACGTATGGTTTCCATTTGGAAGCACACACGACTTTGAACTGGATGTGGTGGGGGGTTCATGTGTGAAAAGGATTTTTATTGGCGATGTACATGATTGTAACCTAGTTGGATGTGATGCGTTATTTATATGTTTTTTTTTTTTTATTTCGGGAGGGATTGGGACTATCCGGCTTGTCCTTTTCTATTTTATTATGAATGAAATATGCGCTGTTCATGGCTTGGTTGCTGGCCACGGGTGTTTTGGAGGCTTGGCTGAACAAAAAGGACATGAAGGCTTTAATTATTGCCTCAGAGTAGCTCAACAATGTCCAGCTATGTTATAAAGTCCTACATTATCATCCACAAGTTATTAAAATGAAAGCATTCCGGTTACTTTATATCTCTGACAAGAACCCTGTGTTTTTTATACTGCTGTATATATTTCAGCTACCCTTTTGTAAGAGATTTCTAATTTAAATGTGCTTCAATGTTCACACCTAATTACCTCCTATTTATTTGTGCTCGTTAAAAGAACACAGACCACCCTGTCTATAGATAATCTCTCTGATATGTACCTACTTTGAGTATATACATAACTGAATTGCATTATATAATACATACTAGTTGTTTTATCGAATGATTTCTTTTACCGCTTTATGGAAAGCTTTTATTATATTTGTAAGCCCAATGTTAAAACGGCAATCCAAGAATGTTCAGTTTGTTAAGAGCCGAGATCGAATAAAGAACCATATTCAAGAGACAAGACGTGTTTCAATTTTTATGATAAATTTATGTTGTTTTTTTGAAAATTGCTTGTGCATGCTATTTTTACACTGCATGCTATTTTTAAAGTCCTTACAATTATTCAGAAGTGGGATTACCGTTTCAAAAGTACCTACTTAGTTTTTTTTGCACGTTTACCGATTTTTTTTTCATATTTTTTAAGTTGAATTAAATTACACGCAAAAAAAAAAATACCATTTCAATTGCAATGGATGCCAAATCACGTGCTGCACAGTTTTTGCAAAGAGCAAATGTTGCTGATTTGAAGGAAAAGCTGGCTGAAATGGGCTTAGCCACTAATGGTCTGAAAGCTGAGCTGAAAGAACGTCTGGAACAAGGAATCGCTCCACTTAATGATGATGAAATTGCGGTGTTCTTCCCACATAACGTGCCCAATGGTAATGACAATGTTGTTGATTTGGAAGAGGAGGACGCCGTTCTGTCACAGAGGTTGGAAAGCTTACGAGAACTTGTGAGAAAAAAGGAAGAAATTGCTTCTTTACAAAGGAAGCTGAACGAGTTAAACGGTCCGCAGAAAGAGCTTCATTCTTCGCTTTCGCTTCGTGATTTTGAAGACTCAATGTCATTTTTTACTGGAGATGACAATTATGGTATTAATAAATGGGTTAATAGTTTTGAGGATGCAAGGATTCTCTATAAATTAAATGAGTCTGAAAGTTTCGTTGCCGCTAAGCGATTGTTGAAAGGAACAGCGAAGTTATTCCTCAGGTCAACCTCATGTAGCTCTTGGGGCGAGTTGAAAACTGCTCTCTTGGATGAGTTTCATGAGCATGCTACAGCTACGGACGTCCATAATATGTTGCGAGGTCGTCGAAAGCGTAAGGAAGAAACCTTTCAACAATACGTGCTTTCCATGCAGGAAATAGCTTCGCTCGCAGATATCGAAGAGCAGGATATTATTCACTACGTAATTAAAGGGATTCCTGACTCCATTTTAAATAAACAAATTTTGTTAACAGCGAACAACGTCGCTGAACTGAAGATCATTTTAAGAAAGTATGAGAAGATGGGGTGTGACCAGCATTCATTTACACCAAGTTTTCGAAATCATAAACAAAATTTGCCTGCTACGAGTACAAAAGCAGTTATAAAATGTTTTAATTGTAATGAACCTGGGCACATAGTCACCAACTGCCCAAAGCCTAGACGTGAAAAAGGTTCATGTTACCGTTGTGGACAAAAAGGCCACGTCGTTAAGGATTGTCCACAGTCAACATCAATTTGCGTGGTAAATAATACCAAACCACATGATGATGATCCAACGTTTTCGTGCTTGAAAGATTTTCATGGCGTTTTCGAGTACGGGTTTCTACAAGAGAAATCTGGAGCTGATTGTTTCTCAATGAAGATGATGACGATGATTGACACCGGGAGCCCCATAAGCTTCGTGCAGCAGCGGTTTGTTCCACCATTTTTGGTAAGAGCAATACAAGGTTCCATGAATGACTATGTAGGTATAAATAACTCAAAATTAAGTATATTAGGAAATATATTTTGTTACATAAAATTTAAGGACGACTATATTAATTTATGTTTATTTGTCGTCCAAAATGAAACAATGAAAAACGCGATAGTGTTAGGTCGCGATTTTTTGCAAAAATCAAATATGCAACTTGTTGTTCGATCAGAAAACCATGTTAATGTAATTGAAAAAGATAACTTAGAAGAGAATCATGAAAATTTTATGGAAGAAATCTTGAATATAGATACATTTGATAATAATGACGAATCGGTTAATCTTAAAATTAATGAAAATTTAAATTATGATGAAAAAGAAATGGTTAGAAGTTTAGTTGCACGGAGCATGCCAACTAATTGTGAATTGCCGGATAATTTTGAAATGAAGATAGTTTTGACGAGCGAGAACAATGTTTTTAATTGCGTTCCACGACGGTTACCTTATGCCCATAAGTTAGAGCTGAAAAAGATTTTGGACGATTTATTAAAAAACAAAGTTATTCGTGAAAGCAGTTCACCTTTCGCTTCACCCATTGTGTTAGCCAAGAAAAAGACAGGTGAATTACGGCTTTGTATAGATTTTCGTCAATTAAATAAATTGACAGTCAAAGATAATTTTCCAATCCCATTAATTGAAGACCATTTGGATAGACTTCGCGGTAAAAAGTATTTTTCCTTGCTAGATTTAAAGAGTGGATTTCACCACGTCAAGATGGCAGAAGACGCAATAAAGTTTACCTCCTTCACTACTCCGTTGGGGCAATTTGAATACTTGCGAATGCCATTTGGCCTTAAAAATGCGCCTTCGGTTTTTCAGCGATATATTAACTCACTATTCAAAGATCTAATAGATTCGGGAAGATTGCTTGTGTATATCGATGATCTTTTAGTGGCAACAGATTCAAAGGATGAACATTTTGCAATTTTAAGAGATGTTATGAAAGTCGTTGAAAATAACAATTTACAATTACGTTATGATAAGTGTTTGCTTATGCATGAAAAAATTACGTACTTGGGATATGAAGTTTCATCTGAAGGTATAGGTCCAAATTTAAATGGTGTTAAAGCAGTTTCCGAATTTCCTATTCCTAAAAATATAAAAAACTTACATTCCTTTCTTGGTCTTTCTTCATACTTTAGAAAATTCATAAAAGATTTCTCAATCCTTTCAAAACCTTTGTACGACTTACTAAAAAAAGATTCGAAATTTGAGTTCGGCGAAAAAGAGTTGGCTGCTTTTGAGTTGTTGAAGCAAAAGCTTCTAATGGCACCATTACTTAGAATTTATAACCCTACTGCTGACACAGAACTGCACTGCGACGCAAGTAGCTTAGGATTTGGTGCAGTTTTGCTGCAAAGACAGGAAGATAAACAGTTTCACCCTGTTTTCTTTTTTTCCAAACGTGCAACTGTTCAGGAATCTAGGTACCACTCTTATGAGCTGGAAACATTGGCAATTATATCTGCCTTAAGAAGATTTCGAATCTATCTGACTGGGATTCACTTTAAAATAATTACAGATTGTAAGTCACTAACTCTTACTCTTAATAAAAAATTGTTGAATCCACGAATCTCGCGATGGGCGCTGGAACTCCAGGACTACGACTATGTTATCGAACATAGAGATGGGCAAAGGATGAAACATGTTGACGCCCTGAGTAGGTGTCATAACGTTTTGATCATTGAGCCTGATTCATTTGAGCACGTCCTTGCAGCATCGCAGCAGAAAGATCCGGTTGTAGGAAAAATAGTTAAAATGTTAGAACAAAGAGAAAGTCCTTTATATGAGTTAGTCAATGGCCTAGTATACCGTAAAATTAATAAAAAACTATTTTTTTATGTTCCATCTCAAATGGAACGAAATGTCATACAAACACATCATGAAGCATTATGTCACTTAGGAGTTGAGAAGTGTTTTAATTTTCTAAGGAAGACGTATTGGTTTCCTGCAATGAAAGTTAAAATAAAAAATTACATTAATAGTTGTCTTAAGTGCGTTCATTTCTCTCCACCATATGGAAAGAAAGAAGCAGTTTTACATTGTATCCCAAAAGGCGATAAACCATTCGAAACAATTCATGTTGACCACTTCGGACCACTACCATCTTCTGGTCGAAGCTGTAGAAAATATATTTTTTTGGTAATTGACGGATTTTCAAAGTTTACGAAACTTTATGCGGTCAAGACCACGACCACAAAGGAAGTAGTTCAGAGCCTAGAAACGTATTTTTCATCTTACAGTAAGCCAACACAGTTAATCTCAGACAGAGGCAGTTGCTTCACTTCTGATGAGTTTCGGATGTTTTGCGAAAAGTATGATGTTCAACACATCAAAATTGCTACAAGTTCACCTCAGTCTAACGGTCAGGTTGAACGAATAAACAGGTGTCTTACTCCAATGCTGGCTAAGGAGAGTGAAGTTGAACCTAATGAATGGACGAAACATATTTCTAAAATTGAGTTTGCTATTAACAACACCATTAATAAAAGCACGGGCTTAAGTCCAAGCATGTTGCTGTTTGGAATTTCGCAAAAAGGTATCATATGCGACAAGGTCAAAGAGTTCTTAGAACAAAATATTTTAGTTGATAAGCCAAGAAACTTAGAATCGTTGAGGGAAGAAGCAAGTAAGAATACTGTTCACAGTCAAAACGCTAACAAAAGATATTACGATAAACATCACAAGAAACCCCACGAATATAATGTCGGCGATTTTGTCATGGTAAAAAATGTTGTAACAACACCGGGTGTTAACAAAAAACTTCTAGCCAAGTTTAAAGGACCATTTGAAATAATTAAAAAACTTAAAAATGATCGTTACCTTATTAAAGACTTAGAAAATCTTCAAATTTCGCGCGTTGCATATGAAGGGGTTGCATGCCCCTTTAAACTAGTTTCGTCCTCTGGATCAGTGATGTGCTCTTTATTGGCATCTTCAAAAAAACTCTCTTCCGGAAGTACACACTAAAGTAGGATTTCTGTAACCCGCGGTAACAGCCGGCTACTTTTTCAATAGCACACCCCAGACAAATACCGCAGCGGCCGCTGAATACTTGCGTAAAATGATGCCTTTAGAAGAACCTGGTGTCTCGATTTTTCTTCAGCGCCAAACCACGTGCTCTATACCCAAGTTGGTTTTAAGCGGTCCAGTATTAGTTTGTCCGCCAGTATTTCTCTTGGGTCATATGGTAAAAACAGCTAATGCCTTTGTTTAACAATTTCGTCCAGTCCTTTTATAATGGCTCGGAGGCAGCTTTCCCAATCGCCTCCCTTATCTGCTCTGGATTCCAGCGAGTACGCGTTCGTAGTCTCCCCCGTTCCGAAGACACTATTGTGTACAAGCACGAGAACATTCCATTGTCTTTAGCGAAATGGTCGCGATGATCAAGGACCTAGACTCTATGTCTATACTCTATAGAAAGGAATAGAGATGCGTCCAATGCTATGTACTTCTTCCTCCGATTTTCCATCTTTTCCTATGGCTTCTCATCTTCGGGAACCAAAATGATTTCCGGATTATCTCGATCGTCTTATCTCAATGCGTAAAGTGGTAATAATGTCCCGTAGATTTTGGTCTTCCTACTGGATCGAGGCTGATCAATTCTCGTCTCAGTAGCATACATTCAAAATGAGGGCCGATGTCTGTACCATATCCCTGATTGTCGAACTCCTGTAGTTTAATCCACCATCATCCTGCATGGGGAATCAACTTCGTTTTTTTGTTGCTTCCTGCAATTGCGTCTCTCAATCCGTGATGATCTAGTAGATGAATCCTGAATTGGTTTAAGCTGTCCACAGCTCGTCAAAGCGGAATAGTCCTATATCATCTAAGGTCTTAGCAAAGCATTCTCGGAGTGCATTAACCAGCCCCTGGGTTTCAGCGTTTCTCTCTTTACTTAGTCGCCTTTATCCAGATCATTCAGCGACAACCCATCTCTGCGTCCAGAAGCCGTTTTCAACACCAAGAGTATTCGCGTTCTTTCAGTTATTTCAGTTTTTTCGTTGGGCACATTTTACGCATCATAAACGTTCCCAGTTGTTTTGCAGGCTCGTCCCTCGTCTCCTAAACCTACCTAAAGGCCCAACCATAATGCGCGAAAGAAAAAGGAATCAAGTGTCAAAACCGAACGAAAAGTTCCTTACCGATCTGTTAAATACATATGAGTCGGCCATAATAGCCTTTAGAAATAAGTAGAAAGAAAGAAAAAGAATAGAAAAAAATTCAGTGGTTTTATGAAACCACGATGCAAGTGAAACTTTTTTTTCGGTTCATTGGCATTTCGCACTATTCTTTGTCTTAATCTTATTAACCGGTTTATTTGACAAATTAGCTGTATCGGTGTCCATCACGAAAAAGTGAACAATGAACAACAACACTAACATCAATACACTGATCAAAACAAAACACAGACATACCGAAGAGCATTTGCACGATTGAGTAAGAACTGAGAATATAAATTCTACACGGTCAGCTGATGCGAGCCATCATCGGCGCCGCCATATTGCGACATGCGACAAATGAACACAAAAATTTGAGGCTATGGAAAAAAAGTTTTACCTTAAAAAGGAAGTGTCCGATTTTCGTAAGTAATGTATGAATGAAAGCTAACATTACCTACGTACGGAAACAAAAGTGGACGAAACTTGCCGAAACTTATCAAAATGTAATTTCGGGCTAGGTGTACAAATCACATGTATTTCTACTGTTTCGTAACGCAACGTACGTACCCAAAAGAGGGCTTAAGTGCCTCCTGTCCTCAACATAATCAATGCCAGACTATTGTAAGACTCGTAGTGATACAATCACTGCCCACATCGTTGAAGGCTTTAACTCGATAGCCATTACCGAATTTGTTCAGTTGCTTGGGTCTTCTAACATTTCCCTAAGCATTGGTGCCGTTGCCAGTCCTTCGGGTTTGTTTAGAAAGCTGATATCTGTCTCTCTTTCTTGATACCCAAAACATAGTTCACCAACTATCCACCGCAATCTTCGAAGGAAGTCAAGTGAGTTTATACAAAAAAAAAAAAAAAAAAAACCACACCATGAAGTTGGAGTCGCTTCAGTTATTTCCGTTTCATGTATAATCTGTTGCCGTTTGGTTTGAAATATGCAATATTTTGATGTGATAACGTCTAATAAATCGGTTCGGAATATAATAGGCAGCACGCACGGAAAAATGTCACAGTCACAGTCACGTTACATAGCTGCTTTTGTAGCCTAGAAAGTCGATAAAGTGGGAGGGGAGGGTGTTGGGTGGTCGGTGATTGCAAGTGGTGGTGGGTGTGGGAGGTGGTTGGGGGGGGGGGGGAGTTTGGTGTTGAGGGAGGCCAAAGGTGTAAAAAATGTTGGGTGAGTGGCTGGTGGTTGTATGTGGAGTGGGTGATTGGATTTGGGGGGGGGGGGAGTTGTCAAAATGGTTGGGGTGGGCGTTTGTGGTGGGTGAAGACGGTTTTGTGGGGGGGGGGGGGCGGGGAATTGTCAAAAATGGTGGGAAAATAGCAGGTGGTGGTAGGTGGAGTGGGTGGTTAATGGTGGTAAAGAAGGGGGTATATATTGTGTGTGGGGAGGACAAAATTGCCAAAAATTACCAAAAATGGTAAGCTGTTGCTTGGTGGTTGTATTTCGGGATGGGAGGTTGATGTTTGGGGGGAATGGATGAGAAAAAAAATTCAAAAATGGTGAGTGGTAGTATGTAGGATTGATAGTTGGTGGTTGGAGAGATACAACCCACACAGGAACTGTTTTGTTAACTGGTTATCACGTACAATTATCGCCCGTAAACCGACTTTACAGACAACCAATTTTTTATTTATTATTTATGATGACAGACTTAATATTTTAAGTTGTTTTTTTTTAAATCAGCTTGAATTTATAGAATAATTTTAAAACTTTTCCGAAATATAAAAAAGTCGAACATAGAATAACATAAAACATACAAAAAAAAATTAAGTTTACCCAAAATTGTGCTTTCAACACGTTGTCATCCTGTTTTGTTTCTCTAGTATTCCCTGAATATTTATTATTTAAATTTACATATTTACGTCTGTCTTCAATGAAATAGAAAACTATTAAATTTCACGCACGTGATAGTAAAAGTTCTTTCAAAAAATAGAATTAAAAAAAAAACTCAATGCCATCCCACAATGATATAAGGTAAAGCAAAAGATACATTTTGTACTACGTGGTAGTTTCTGCGTTTCGATATCTAAAAATATATAAAATTGTTTTGAATTTTTAAGAGGGCATGCCCTCTTTATTTCACTTTTGCTTTATGTCACTTAATTAAGTGAGAAATGGTTTGTTCAGTAGATTCTTGTCACTTTTCAAAGCGTCAACGCATTTTTAATTCAATGGTCTTTTGCTTTGGTATATAGAACGTGCTGTGGACTTTTTTTTAAATAAATTAATAATGACATATTGATTGTTAAATTTATACTTTTGTTTTTAGTTTAATGCAATTTATTGCTAACGTCTGATATACGAGTGAGTAAGTAAACTTTAAAAAAATTGTCTTTTGGCCCTGAATGTTTGCCAGCTTCACTTTGTTTTTTGAGTAAATTTCAACACCAGAACATAAAAAAGAACAATTATATGTGACGCAGAATTTTTGGCGCCTTCTGTGGCGTTGTAGAAGAATACTCGTCTCACAGCACTTTCTCCATGTTAGTGACTTTTAGAAACCTACATTTTTGGATTTTTCCAAAAAAGTAACCTGTACTTCTTTAAGTGGTTTCTACAAAGCAGGCTGTAAACTGTTGTTTGTTGTAGTTTCGTGGAGTTCTTTTCAGTAAAATTGAATTTTATACACACCTCGCCCCCCCCCCCCCCATAAAAACCACATCATATGTAGAATTTTGCCATATAAAGGGGTGAGATTGCCCCTACTTTCGCAAGACGGTGCTGCCTAGCTCTTTGACATGATTGGAAAGTTTTGTTCCCGATACTGCTGTTTAGGTTTATATTTTTTACACATTCTCATATCGATTAAACTTTTGTTTAGAAGATATTTGACGACTATCCCATTGGCATAAAGTCTGGAGTATGGTTACATGGAACTCTCCTACGGTTGGTTTGGCAGATTGAGTCTTCATCAAAGTGAATGCTAGTTCATCCCATCCTTCTCCACAAAAACACCCCTCAAATCCTCCCATCAAGCAACCTACCATCCCATTGGCACAAGTCACAGAGACTTATGTTCAAGGGCTTAAGTTTTTGCCACACCTTATGCAGAGCAAACTATCGAATCAATGTTTCTACGTTTGGTATCGCATTGTATTCTGACCCTCAACGAAATGTATGAAATTCTTTTGTCTGTTACTAAGCGCTGTTTTTAATAAGGAATCAATAGTTTAGATTTTTGCTGCATTCTTCCAAAGAAGCGTCAAAACTGTTTTGACTTAGTTTGTCAACAGCAGCATCTTTTTACAATGTCCCTATTCGGCGCAACGGGCGTTAGATGCAGCCACGATTGAATACCCTTATCATGAGCTTCAATTAAAACAAAAAGCCTCCAAGTTGTTTTTTTTTTGTCTTCGATGATATTTGAGGCATTGTTTCGTTATGTTTTTGTCAGGTTTCCTTAGTGTATGGTTTATATAACGCCATTTCTGTTGCATGATTTCCACATCCAATTTCGTCTAACATGTCATATTCCAATGCTCAACGTTCAATATGATTTGTGGTCAACGGATCTTCAGAATGTCCCGCAGATAACAATTTACGATTGCCAGCAATCTGCTCGAAATAATAGCTGAGCATTGCCATGTTAATATCTAAGTGTATTTTGTTTGAATGCGTAGACCTTGGCAAAACCAGACCTTGCGATGATCGATATGCCTACAAAAAAAAAAATGCTGGCCACTGTTGATAAAACAGACTCCTTTTTGGTTCACCCCCGACCAGATTTCCCGCCGTTGTCCGTCTAATGTAGCGCAGCCGCCTTCAGGGTAATTTTCTTATCCCCAAGAATATGAACTTGCTATTCGGCTCCTTCTCAGTAGAAAAGGTGGTGTTAATTTGCGCTTCCTTTGATGGCGTTTCCTAGAGATTTCTAGAGACCAAACAATGATTTAAATGATCCACCTACGCCATTGTATACATGTTTGTATAGTAATTTCATGAATCATGTTTTTTTTAGTTGTGAACTTCGTCAATGGCGGCACTACTTGGTATACCCTATTCCATAGAATGGGTATATTGTATTTGGTGTGGAGTTTGTAACATAGAGAAATAATACCGTTAGGTATAGAAAAGTATAGATATTCTGAATCTGAATCAAAAGCCTAGTCGATTTAACCATGTCCGTCTGTCCGTCCGTCCGTCCGTCCGTATGTATATATACTCTCTAAAGGTCGCAATTTTTGAGCTAGAAAGCTGAAATTTGGTATATATAATCTTTGGTTCAAGAGTAAGGCTAAGTTCTTGAACCGGTAAAATCCGCCCACAAACACGCCCACAATCGCTATTTTTGTTGAACAACCTCAATTTGGTAAAATTAAATTATGTTTTTTGTACAGTTACGATAAAAGCATAACGGTAAAATTTTGCACGCGCAAGCTTCAGGTAAACCTTCTTCCAATTAAATAAAAAAAATTTAGTTTGGGCGTACAAAACCATCAATATTGTTTTTGTAAATAACCAATTGTTATATTAATGTGAAAAACATTAAATTTTGTGGATATTACAACTTGCACATAAACATCTTGTGTATGAAATCAAAAAAATTGTTTTTGGGCGTGGCTAACGCCCACTTTTCACTAAAAACATAAAAAAATTGTTTTTGCAAATAAACGGTATTTATAATGAATCCGCAAGCATCTTGCGTCTCTTAGTAGAAACTAAAAACTTTGTTTATGAAAAGAAATGTTTGAATTTTGGGCGTGGCTTACGCCCACTTTGCATACAAAACCATCAATATTGTTTTTATAAAATAACAATTGTTATATTAATGCGAAAAACATTAAATTTTGTGGATATTACTTGCACATAAACCTCTTGTGTATGAAATCAAAAAATTTGATTTTGGGCGTGGCTGACGCCCACTTTTCACTAAAAACATAAAAAAATTGTTTTTGCCTTAGTAGAAACTAAAAACTTTGTGTATGAAAAGAAATGTTTGAATTTCGGGCGTGGCTTACGCCCACTTTTCATAAAAACACGAAAAATGTTGTTTTAAAAATTTAAGGTAACATATACACATCAATTAAAACCGTTTTCCCTTCCGTTCGTTATATTACAAATATTTCTACATTTTCTTGTGTAAATTTTTTCAATACGCCCACTTTTAAAGGCGTGATTTTGATAAAATACCTTTGTTCAGGTAAGATCGTTTAAAAACTACTCGATTCGGCTGTAGTTTTAAACATAGGCCTAAATACTGACTCACGATCAAAGCTTAGTTAGTGCTTTAAATTTTTTTAAAAATTTTAAGGGCACGCCCACTTTTAAGGGGCGTTTGTATACCTTGGTTACGTAGCAAAGTGTAGTTCAAAAATTGTTAAAAACACCCATAATCGCTATTTCCAATCAATATCTAATTTCTAAAAATTTTAGTTTTGTCTTCTTTTGTTCAAATCGATCTGCAAGCTTAAAATTGAATGATGAGCTCATATAGTGATTACCCTGGCAATAAAAAGTCTCAGCTGTAGGCTTGGCACACGCCTTTTTTTTATTGTGACAGCAGTTATTGTACATCGGCCAAACAAAATTTATTTTATTTAAATTTTTCCGTGCCTGCTAAAGAAGAATTTTGTTTCCGATACTGAAACAGCGGCTGGCTGCTAAGGAGGAGAATGCATATGCATATACATATACAAAAATGTGGGGAATAGGGTATCCAACAGTTCGTTGCAAACGTACTGTAGCTCTCGCTTATGTTTTTATCTACTTTACATCAAATGTCTTCCATTGTTGTTTTTGCTTCCCATGGCAATCTAGACAAAAACCACTCCACACTCTCCAATCAAGTGTTTGTGAACTTCGTCCATAGTTGGCGCACCTAACGTTTTGCTTACTAGGAGTAGGTACATACTAAAGTTTATAAATACAAGGCCTACGCTACGTTAGAAGATCCATCTCACCATATCCAAACTTTTTGGTAGTACCTACCTACTCAAAAGTAAGCATATTTTTTTTATTAACAAACAATATGAAACGAACCATGATAGGTATGTATAGGTATATGTTTAAAAAACTCCTTATGCCGGTACATTTTCCATATTTAATCCCACTTCTGAACATTACTTAGTTGACGTTTCTGCTTTCGAGTTTATTCTTTGATTAAAAAAAAAACCCGGCACTAATATTAAGGTCCCCTCAATTTCCCTGCCAACTCCCTACGCTCACATCATAGGCACCTACGAATGTTTAAGAATGTATAAATCACTTCTTCTCGAACCTTCCAGGAGCTGTCGTGCCAATAATTTTCGTTCACCTTTTTCGAGTTCCAAAAATAAAACATATTATATTTTGGGGCTGCATACCTACTCTTTCTTATTTTTTGTAAATTGAGTTTTCAAACTCATCAACCGCTTATCAGCAATCTAATCGACCCCTCAATTACCAAAACAGATAAGTTCCCCCAACCTCGCTTATAAAAACAAAATCAAATCGAAAAAAATTCAACTTTTTAAAAGTAAAAAAAATCTAATACACTTTTCTTCCATCGACCAAGTCAATAAACAAATAATTGATATCAGAGAAATCATTTTTATCTAATCATTCATAAATTCAGATATAAATTTTCCATTAAAGAGAAATCAAAAGCCACTTAAATAAAATCCTAAAACTCCTACTCAAAACTAATGTCTCGAATGTCAAAAATTGAACTCATACTCACCAACACAGTACAATAATAATAATGCACTTAAATCGAGTGGTAAAATTCAATCTCATTTTCTTACTCCTCTCACTCTCTTTCGAATAAAAAGAAATACAAAAAAAATAGTTTTGTTTACATTTACTGCGTCGCTATTTTATCACAATACATATACAAGCACAGAAGACAGACATGAGACATGACCGTAATTCGAGACTCGCCTCTCAATATAACCAAAAAATATTGTTTTTTTTTGCAAATGCCTTGCAATAGTGCAAAATCAAATACAAACACAATCACACCAAAAATGATGATTACTTAAAAATCCCACTCAAATAACATCTGTTCGAATCCAATAAAAAGTCATGCGCAACTTAAATATATATATAGTTCACTCCACTCCATTAGAAAGCTTTTCTACACGATTTCAAAGAGAAATTCGAGTGGAATCACCTTCTTCGAGTATATATCAGCACAAACACTCGCACTCGAAAATAATCTTCTGATTCTGTTAACCGCGTTCAATCGGTCCGGACCGTACGTTGTTGATTTTTAAAATATTTTTTTTTTCATTATTCTCTTGCTGATTAGAGAGAGTGGCTAAAAATTGTTTCATTTTTAATTTTGATTTATTTAAATGAAAATTCTCGCGAGTAATTTAATATATCTAGCATAGCAGCTAAAGAAATGAAATAAAAAAAAAAAATATTCCACACGGGAGGATTTAAAAACTTTACTTCTTTTAATTTGCCGAGTTTTTAAATTTTAAATTATGTCGCCCCCTTCTCATGTGCACACATAACAAGATCTAATTTTTTTTTTTGTTCGCTAAAAATTTAACTAAAATAGAAGGCAAAAAAAAACCACAGTGTGTGCAACAAAATTTGATTTTATTAAAAAAAAAAAATTATATTCAGTTCGAAAATTGATATTTTTTCATTTAAAAACGAGATGATAAAAATGTTGAAGATAACCAAGTGTTTACTACTCGTAGAGGTGATAAGAAAAAATTAAAAAGGTTCAACACTTTTCTCAATTTTTTGACCAAAAATTAAAAAAAAAAAAATTCAGTGAGTTTTCTTATCAAGAAATAAGTTTCAAAAATTCATAACCAATCTCAAATTATGTGCTTTGCAAAATCAGTTCAGTGATTTCTTCGTTCAAAACCTTAATTTATTGAAAAAATAGAAAAAATTGCAATAAAATGAGAAAATAGCTACATCCAAACTTCTGGAAAAAAAAATTACGCATTCAATTATACAAAAAATATTCTTAAGTTTAAATTGTTATACAATAAATTATTTTCACTTTTTTTGGTTCAGTTGAATTGAAGGAAAAAAATTAAAAAAAAAAAAAATTCGAACGTCTGTTACACAATTTTCGTTTTGTGTTTTTGTGCCTTCGTCGTCGTTGTCGTTGTAGTTGTCATCGTGTCGTCTTCTTCGTCGTCGTTCTTCTTTCGTTTTGTCGTTTGTCTCTTTATTATTATTACAATTTTTTTTTTTACAATTATTCAATGAAAAACGCAGGCTTACAGTGTAGTTGTGAGCCCCATCCTTCTTGTCCCGCATTGTGTATATAAATATGTGCTGCATTAATTTACAAAAAAAAAAAGAAGATAAAGATACATCATCAACAAAATAGCATCCAATAAGATAAAACAAAAAATATGTGAAGGCGCACTAAACCCCCACAGAAGCACAGTGAACATGAACATGAAGAGCAACAGAAGCAGCTCCTGAATTGATACTGAACCAGAGACGAGGTAGAGAGTGATGGTAGAGAATCTAGAAACTATGTTAGTAGGGTATATGCGCCCCTATTTGGGTGGGCTATGGCTCGGCATCGCAGCAGCGTCCATCGTCGTCGTTGTCGACGTCGTTGTAATAGGAAAGATTGGCAGGGGGAAGGACAACACAACATAGACATAGAGGCTAGAGGGTGTGTAATGAATAGTATTGCCATGCCAATGGTTGTGAGATAAAAAATAAAATTGTATCTTCAAAAAAAAAAAAAAAAGTAAAGCTCATGGGGATTAAAGGACTTTATATCTCTCTCTATTTTTTTTTTTTTTTTTTTTATATCTCTCTAGAAAAAAAAAAATATAATAATAATAAAGGAATAAAATACAAATTTGATTGATTGCTGGCTTTTTATTGCTTTTAGGTTAGTAACTGAACCTTTTTTTTTTGAAGTAAGATAATATGTTAAGTAGGAAGGAGGTGTAGGTGGTGAAGGCGTGTAGGGATAGGTTGGTAGTTTCTTATTTATTTATGAGATTTTTTTGTGTTTTGTTATAATGTCCTTAAATTTGAAAAGACTGTTTTATCGTAACTTTGTTGAGAGAGAAATGTCATAAGTTCTCCTTGATTTGGTTAGAAAAGAAAACAGATTTGTTTTTAAAGGATTTAACAGAGATTTATGGTTGCTAGGAACATTTTTTATCAGTCCTTTCTCTGAGTGAGGATAGTCGATGTTTTTAAACAACGACTGATAAAATATTACTATAAATCATGGCGATCATATACCTACCTATTTAAATTTTCTTTTCTATGACTTTGAGTCCCTACCTAAACCTACTTAAAAGTGCAATGATTTTTAATAAAATTTTCTTGAAGGTTTCTTGAACCCTGCAGATACGCTGAAGTGTTAATAATAAATATTGTGGCACGAACTGCTCCGGTGAGCCAAGGGATAGGAAAGTGACTTACACTCTGGACTATTCCTGTGTGTGCCTTGATACTCTGCAGAAATGAAAGGGACAAACGATTTATTGCCGAATCCGAACGGCTAGTGGGAAATAGACCATTGTTGACAAGTTTTACTCTTGTCACTTCCTCGCAAGAGGCAAAATCCTAAACAAACTTGTATGAAATTGAACCCTAATCGTTCGGCTTAGTTAAAAACCTGAAGTGTCGTCAAAATTGTCATAGATCATTCTCTAAGTTGCTAAAGCCTAGTAGATTATCGCCTTCAGGGAAATGAAAACTGAATACGTTCTTAAATCTGTCATGGTTTTGATTTGATGAAATGTGCGACCACATGGATAAATCTGAATGGACGTGGAAAAGTGTGACATTCACCAAAAACTTTCTCTTGTTTTAGAATTATAGGATGTGCACGGTAAAGCTTTAAATTTTACGCCAGTTTATTTTTATGGAGTTTTCATTTTCACTTGAACTGTGAACTGGACGTAGGAAGGGAATAAATTAAAATTGGCCTAGAAGGGGCAGACAATTTTTTTTTTAAGTGTACATACCTGACAGAAAAATACAAAAAAAAATTGCGGATTGACAAGCTTTGCTTCACTGTATGCCAACAAATTATTCCAAAGTCAGATTCCTGGATGAAACGTCAAAATTTTTGTTGAACGTAAGGCGATAAAAAGCTATACCTATGTAATCGAAAATATTTTCGAACGTAAAAAAAAATCGTTATAATATTTTTTTTTATTACATATTTTGTTCCGTCACATACATACCTATGCAAAAAAGGTTTTGTTTACAAAATTTTTGTTTCTTAACAAAAGTAACAGATATTTCAATTAAGTTTTTTGTTGAATAAATCTGCCATCTTTTTTTGTTAGTTGTTAAAAGTTATTTGAAAACATATTGGCTTCGCAGTTTTTTCTTGCGATTATAGGTATAAGGCAAGTTTTGCATTTGTAAAAAAAAAAATCTAAAAATCAAACATGACATTACGATGATAGGGAAGTCGAAAAAAGTAGGTCCGACAATTCTGTCTGTCTGTCTGTCTGTCTGTCTGTCTGTCTGTCTGTCCGTCTGTCTGTATCGGCACCTACAGCCTAAACGGCTGGACCGATTTGCTTCAAACTTGGTAGATAGTATTATTATGATGTCCTACAGAGGGGTTTTTGGAATTAGCATTCTAGCTTTAAAACTAACGGTACCTGCCATACGATTTTTAGTGAACAATTAATTTTTCTCGAAAACGGCTCCTACTCCTGATAAAACTTTCTGAATAATGTTTTCTGTGCAAACTTTATGTTTTGGTTGGAATAGATTTTTCAGGAAAAGTCTTATAACGGTACCTCCCATAGGACCGGTTTTTTGAAATCAGATTTTCTCGTAAACCACTTGACGGATTTTGATGAAATTTTTAATATAAGAAGGAGCCTTTTTATAGACGAAATACCTACATAATATAAATTCTTTTTTTTTGAATTTTTAAAAGATTTAATTTTTTTTTATTTTTTGTTTTTTTTTCCAAAAACGGTTTGATCTTTTTTTTTAAAATTTTATTTTTCTGATAAAAACTACGAATTGCTAGAAGTTGGCATATTCCAAACAAATTTGGTAGGTATATATTTTCGAAGAGTTTAAAAAAAAAAACTGTTTTAACTAGTGATTTTTAAGTGATCAATAAAATTACATATCATTTTTTCTCTGCTTTTTTCCAAAATCTCAAACTTAAAGCAAGTTCTTTCGACCCAGTCGTGCACTTTATTTAAATTTACCAAAGAAGCAAACAAAATCATACAAATATTTATACCAACATTTACATCAATGTTGGAACGACAGCTCTTGAAAATCTTTAGCCTAGGGACTCTCAACCTCAATCATGCTTGTGTCGACAGGAATGGAAAGGTCTTACATTTTCCACGTGAAGCTGCATTTTTACATGGTTGTGATTTTTTTAAGTTTAGGTCTTTGCTAATTGAACTAGTCCGACTACAGTACGATGAACCTAAAAAAAAATTCGAGTGATCTTTTTGAATTTTTTGCCTTTAATTGTTGTAGGCACTTAAATAAGAGACTTAAATTTACATAGATTATAAAGATGCCTCTTAAAAACTTTTTTTTTTTTATAAATTTGGAATTAATTTTTGCTTTGATCTTAAAATACATTAATGAAAAAAAGAAGATTTTTGTGTGTTTATTTTCGATGATTGATTAGACATTATGTTAGGTTTTTTTTTTCTTTGTGTATTTATGAAGTAATGCCAAGTTTCTTAAACAATATCAAATCTGTTTGCCAGCTGGTCTTAAGATTTTTAAATATCTGTGAATAGAAAATTAAATTCGAAATATTTAAAAATATTTTGAGCTATTTAAATGCAACATGCACGGTTCTGGTCAGAAGGAATAGAAATGCATCAAAGGATTGTAACCCAGGCTCTGGGGCTACAACATCTAACACGCACTAGGTGTGGAACCAAGTGATAAATTCACTTTTTCATTGTAGCCCGTAATTTTTCAGTGTTCCTATTTTAAGTCAAAATTATTGGATACACAATTTGGAGTAAAAAGGCCAGATAAGTTTTAAATTTTTAATAAATTGAAAGTTGTACAATAAGAGTCCCCAATCTACTTCGTTTGGTCTTTGCACAAAATTTTGGCATAGCTCAAGAGTAGGTAGTTTAAGAGTTATCGCAACGGCTTAAATTAAGTTAATCTGCGAATCAAGAATTAAAACCCAGTTAAATTGTGGTCCACTGTTGAACACTGATACTTCAGAATTATAAATTTTTCCTTTAAAAAAAAAAATTACCAAAAAACTCGACTTTTTTTCTAAACGAACTTGCTCTTATTGTTTGTCTTGTTTGATAATAATTGTACCTTAATGCCACAGTAACTATTTGTGTTTTGACAAAAAAAAAAAAATTTCAAAATTATTTTGGAAAATCTCTTAACTTTGAGATTGCAAAAATATTAGAAAATAGAAAGAAAAGTAGATCTAAATTTTGTTCGACCAGATTTTTGAAAAAAGGGGTTGTATTTTGAAAACGAAAATTTTTTGGCGAGTATGTCAGTGAAACAAAAATTTAGCTTTTTTTTGACTATTAAAATTTAAAAAAAAGTATTTGGAATTTATGAAGTACCAAATAACGGCTAAGAACCAAGTTTGAAGCAAATCAGCCCATCGAATTTAGACGACAATATTTCTGATCCAGTGTTTTTGACTGCCTTATCATTGTATAATGTAAATAAAAGAGCGATTTTCGTGTCGAGAACTCTCAGCAAACGTCTCAAATTGGAGTTTTCCCACAAGTTTTCAAGCGATTATAAAAAAAATTACAAATAAAATTTGTATAACTTTTACACCGCACCAAAAACACCTAGAGCGCTATAACGTTTATCCATGTAGGAGTTATTATGGTGTTGCATATTATCAGTGAGGTCCATATTACCCGAGCTGTGTAAAGTATTAAGACATAAACCGTGATAACTATTCAAAAAAGCTTCGGGCTTCTGGTGGAGGTAACTTTATGAATTTTTTTTTTTTTTTTTTTGAACTTTTAACCTTAAACCTGCCTTTTAACAGATCAAAAATATAAAGATAGTTCAATACCCGGTTAAGGCACTATTTAAAAAAAAAATTCAAAACGTTCACATACCTATAACTTTGCCATAGACCCACTTAGGTAGAAGTTGAAATGCAGTAAAGTGTTCCTATTTATTTATCTCGCCAGTAAAGTTCCACCTGTTTAAGAAGTCTTTCTACAAAGAATAAATACCACAGTCACAGTCACTTTTCGGTCACAGTAAAGTGACCGAAAAGTTAGGGTCACAGTAATAACCAAAAACTCTTAGTAGTCGTCCTTAAAAGCCGTTGTCTTTTTTTTTAATACTCCTATAAATTTTTTTAAGCACTATCATTTTCACAACTAATGCAAGTGAAATTAAAATCGCATTAAGAAACGCAATTTTGGCAAACTGTCGTACGCATTGAATTTAGTACTTTTTAATGTCTAGAGAACTTAAACAAGTTAATATGTCAAAGAGGGTAATCCAAATTTCTCGAATTATCTTTATCACTACTTCATTTGAAGAACCTGTGCAAATATTGGTCTGATTAAAATATCAATATTTTTAATCAAACCTTCAGCACAGCACGCACATGATTTGATGGCACAAAAAAGCGTTTAAAGATATAAACAAACGCACGTTTGTCTGAAAAGTATTTCACTATCCATCACAACCAATCTTTTGAAGCCTTCAAATTAAATCTACAAAAAAATAAATTAATTACCTCCTAACGGCGTTTCGCACTTATCTACCCCAACAAACGAAAAGTTTTTAATATTTTTGTGTTTTGAATTTTTTCTTTAGCTCTCAGAGCCATGTTGTTTATGTAACGGTCATGCAAACGTCAAATACCCAAAAGTGATAGCCATTGGCTAAAAAAAAAAAAATTAACAAATGTAGTAGTAAAATTTGTTTTGTTTTTGTTTTTCAAAACGATAAGATGGATGTTGTGAGAGTTGAGCATTTTACGACTTAGCCTCCTGTCACCCTCTTATAAATACCATTTAAGCTGACAAGCTTACATGCTTCCCAAAAAAAAATCTTCACTAAATGTGGAGGATGGAAGATGTTAAATAATGTTTTTGTTTTGTTCAGTTCGCAGTCAGTTCTGACAAAAGCCCAGAAGAAGAATGTAAATCAAGAAGTATATTTTGATGTTTTGCTCTTGCGAATCGTTTATTACATAATCCTTGTGCTCACATAATAGTCATCCTCAATCTCTTGTTGTTTTGTATCTCGTAGATACTTTTTTTTTTGTTTTCATTTCTTTTTTGCATATTTTTTTTTTATTTTGCTGTTAAACCCTTTCATTCCCGCATACTAATTTAATAAACAAAACACACTATTATATGTGTGTGTGTGTGTGTTTGTTGGGCTGCCTGGCTGCCACTCTGCCATCTTTTGATCTCGAGCTTTATTAAAGTTGATTGTAAAAGTCACATGCGACATGTATGTATGTATGATACGGGACACGGGAGCCAGAGCATGCACTACATTCATCAGTTTTATAGATTAATTTGTATCTATATAGAGGCGGCCCGACCGCCCCCAGAATTCCAAACGGGGCAGGGGTTGAAGAACATAATAATAATAATTTTGTTTATACTGGATGAGAGATGAATAAACCGCGATTTATTATCATATCGCGTGATGTTCTATGTGTGGCTGTGTACATAATACAAGCATTCTCAACAAACCCGCAAATATACAAAATTGTTAATCACATCGAATCTATTTGTTTGCATTAAAGCAAAAGCAAGAGCAAAAAAAAAGTAGATAGAACAAAAAAAAATTCTGTGTAGATACATTTATTAGTACACAACTGAAAATTGTTGAGCATTTTTTTTTATTTCCAATTGCGTAGATGCAGTTGGTTTGGCGTTTGGCGTTTAGAAGAATTGCCAACAACTACGTATTTGATATGAAAAAGATTTGTTTTATTTGCACATGTGCTTAGAATGTTGTTTTTTTTTTTTAGAAAAGTTTTAGTTCAGTATTTTGGTTGATAGAAATGTTGTTTCAAAACCGTTTGCTAGGCATTCAATTGGTTTGCGATTATTGAACTTCATTAACAGAAACAGGGTGAAGAGTGTTATTTCTTGCATTGATAGACTTTTGTTGGTGGTCATGAATGAGAAAGAAACTCAGATATGTATTGTATTTAGATATTTATTGTTCATTTTCAACTAAAACTGAAACAAATTAATTTCTGTTAAATTAAATGCATCATAGAAACTGTACTATTCACATCTAAGCGGGTCTGGTGTGCGTTGCTCTTGCTACCCTTCAAAAATTGATGAATTTTTTTCAAACTTTCTATTTAATTTGTATAACGAATGCACAATATTCAATCTTCTTTGTTTCCTGCCGGTGAAACAACTCCTTTTTTTAATTCAATTCAGCAATGGCTAACTATTTTGCAATGAAGCGAAGGCAAGTCGTTTTCCGTACATTAGCTTAAAATTGTACAGCTTGTTGGTGAAACAAAAGTGTGTGCGTTAACTACACTAAATTTCAAGAACTGGTCGGCAAATGTGTCGCCTGAAAAGTCCTGCAATCTTCATGGACTTGTCTTTCAGTGCAACATTCAGTTCACCAGCAGACTCAAATCGTCGGATAGCTGTCAAACTTTTAACGAAATTCAGCCCCCCAAAAAAAGAGTTTCTCTGAGTTTCCGTGAACGCCCCTGAACTGAAATTTTGATAAAGTGCTTTCAACGGGTGCCAGAGTATTTCATTCCTTCAATTTTTTTGTTCTGGTTTTGATATTAAACGTTTGCGATTTGTCAAAATTATGCTTTAACATAAGTTTCAGAGCTGAATTCGCGGTGCATCCTCCGGTGTATAACGTCGATGCAATCCGAAATGAATACTGCAAGTGAAATGCCAACCTCAGCAACCAGCCCACAATTTCCATCTGCAACTATTTTTTTTTGAACAACCGTCAAATATAATAGCCGGCTTAAAATCTTTTTTAATTTCCATTTTATAGTTTTGTACAAACTGCTGCGCCGGATGTGGCCAAAGCTTATAGAAATACTTTAGGGAAGTTTTATAGTAAACTTATTTTTAAAGTTAAAAAGCAAGCAGGTAAAATGTAGCCCTTATAGTTATCCCGTAGCTCCTAACCTTAATCTACAGAATTTCATCGAAATCCATTGAAATTTTTCCCAAAACCTTTTTAACCACTTTCCCAAGTTCACTCTTTTGGACTTCTTTCTTAACTTCTCTCTAAATATTTCCCCACGGATTTTCTATTGAGTTTCGATGATTGCAACGAAAAAGCCATTACTTAAATACCATTGACCCGAGACCATTCCTTAACCTGCCCTGCCAAAAAAGTCAACATAGACAGACTGACCTAGTAACACCACCAATAAGATATTTCGATCTAACGACAGAGTGCAAAAAGCGGGCCTAAACTATTATACCTTCAAACCTCCGCACTCTCTGTGTCGAACAGTTTGTGTGGTAACCTTTTGCGTATGGTGTACGTTGCACCTACCAAAAGGAACGGTGCCTACCATTCTAAATTTCATATAAGCACTTTCTACAGACTTATTTTTGTTAACAAAATTAAACAAATTCAATTTAAGATTTTTCCCAAAAAAAAACAAAGTAGAGATGTAATCATTAAAGCAAAAATAATTCAAAAACAATAGGTTAACAACCCTTAAAAATTGTTTACGTTATTTTTATATTTTGATTCGGTACTAAATCTTCTAAGTAATATTTTTTTTATGGAAAGTTTTATAAATAACCAAGTTTATTTTTTTTCATTTTTTATCTTCTCATAATAGAAAATAATCTTGAACTGAAGTTCATGGTTAAATAACAAAAGATTAACATCAAATTCACAAACACGAGTGCGAATACAAGCGTTGACATAATTATTGTGTATTTAATCAATTTTGTGTTCAGAAACAGATTTTTGGAAAAAAAATTCTAATGAAAACATCGGAACACATTGACTCACTGTACTTGGTCTTGATTGTGTTTTTTTTTTATTTGAAAGCTCGCAACATTGCATGTTATGTCAAGTTACATAATTGTAAACAATGTTTGCGAACAATACATTTTTGATTCTTTTTCAAATCTTTATTTTAAATCTACGTTCATATTTACACATGTCAGAACCTACGTCAAATTCGTTTTTGTTCAGTATTGTCAAAATTATAGTTAAATTTTCATGTGTAATTTTGTTAACTTTTCAATCTAAAATATCTTCATTTGGACATTCTTAAAGTGCATACCTACCTATACATATACAATATTGATTTAATTACAATTATTTTTTACAAATTCTCTAAAATTGGTAAAAGCACTCCGAATCTTTCTTCCTTCTTTCAAAGAATCAATAAAAATGTAGCAAACTTCATGGTACAATTTTCGCTTTCAGTAGTTACCATGTAATGTATCAGTTTTGTGTCCGAATTTTTATTGACAAAACAGCTTCAAGTGGCGCCGCGCCGCGCCGTGGCATAGTGACTTACACATTCAACCATTCCTCTGTATGCGTTGTTAATCGACAGGAATGGAAGAGATCCACATGCGCTGCACTTTTTTCAAGATCTACTTTTTGACCAGATTTACTCTGGGAGATGTATGGGTAAACTGTTCCATTCTTTAACATGTAGTCTGAATGCACCCACTAGTTATACATCAGATATGCAGATATTCTTATCCATCTACAAAAATTTATTTTCATTTTGTTTTTTGCTTGGTAAAAATTTTAAAGCGACAAAGTTGTTTTGAAAACAAAAATACTGTCTAAAAATTACTTTTAGTAGCACCACCCATTTAAAATAATTACACAATAACATTTTGATTTCAATTTTCCCTTTTATTTTTTATAACGAAAACCAGTATTATCTGAACTTGAAATTCTTTTCATCCCGTTAATTTGACACTAAAAAACGTGACATTTGATTGCCTTTTTTTCGACTTCGAAAAATGTAGACCTGGTAATACTGTTTTTCTATTCGTCACACTGTCCATATGTATCTACATAATGTCTACCTGTCAGAAGCTGAATTCTTAGCCAAATTTTGTATGATTTTTTGAGCCTTCCTTGAAGTTGACTTAGGTATCTTTTGTATTTATAATTCTAAGAATGACAATCTTACCCGTTCCTAAGCTTTTGCTCTGTTAGAAGTAAGGTTAAAAAGAGCCCAAGCTCTTGATAGTTAGATCGATATACCTATTTGTTCTTAAACTAGAAACTTGAAAACGAAATGCACCTTAAAATTAGCTATGATTCTAGTTCGATTATAATAGTGTGTCAATGCTAACCAATCTTCTCACCAATAAGTCTCTCGATCCCACAAAAATAGACAAACACTCCAAAAACGGTTGAAAACGGCGAACGAAAAAAAATTCGCAACGAACTAAATTTCCAAATGCATCCATTTGATTAGCACATTTTAAAGCCTCATAAAGACGCATATTTTAATGCTAAATATGGTGTTAAACTGTGCTTAATAAATATTAATTATCACACTTACAACTTACACCCTCAACAAATAGAAAATTCTACAACAATAATAGCTAAATGCGTAGTAAAAGATACAAAAACCCCCTTAAACTGAACCTCTAAAGCCGGTCTTAGATAAATCATTTAACCTTTTGAGAAAAAAATAATTTTTAACACCAGAATCGTGACAATCGCATGCATGCATATCCGTGTCATATTGAGAGACAAATTCATCTTTTATATTGATAAATGAGAAAATAAAAAAAATTACATAAATTTATTGTATAATAATTTTCTGCTGACAATTTTATTTATTTATAACTCATTAGCATTTATAAGGTAGTGATTTATTTAACTGTTTATGTAAAATGCCTAAGAGAATCGAAAATAAAAAAAAAAAAAAAATTTATAATCAAACCAAATAAGTAAATAAACCAATACACGTGCGAAAAATCCGGTGTGCTGCTTATATATTTACGTACACAGAGAGAAAAGCAACAAATCGAGAGTGCACTTCAAAACGTCAAAAGCAGAGTTGGCCGAACTGTCACTTTTTAGAAAAAACTACATTTGTTACGTCTGCTACGTAGTTTATGTAGTTTATGTAATTAAATGTAGTTAAATGTAGTTTATGTAGCAGACGTAGTTTGAACTGTCAAATTACAGTTTTTTTTTACGATTTACAGTTTGCAAATCGGTTGGTTGGTCTTGGAAGACTATTAAAACTAAACTGAATGTCTACTTGGTTTCAATTTTTCTTTTTAGATTTTTTTATTTTTGTAGGTAATTAGTATGTTGCAAATGTACAATAAGGTACAACAAATGCACATACATTATAAAATACATACAAATAAAAATTCTTAAATCTCGTTGTTCGTTGGTCTTTAATCAAGGCTCTTGATTCTCGAATCTTGAATTTGATACTTGATAAATTTATATCAATTATTCCATTTTTTCTATATTTACTACGTGTATGTAGCAAACGTAACATATTGTAGTAAATAAGGCGTGTAGTTTATTGAATTAACTACGCGTAGTTAATGATGTAGTAAATGTAGTGTAGTAAATTCGGCCAACCCTGGTCAAAAGTGAAAAAAAAAAATAATTATAAGAGAAAAAAAGCTATGCAATTTGAGAGCTTAAATTGAGTGGATTTTGTTTTAATGCATTTCGTCGCGCGCGTCGCATTACAATTAATTGCACTCAATCTCATTTTTATACATACGTCATCGGCCTCTATTTAAATTATCACTACTTTTATCACGCTCTCCCCCTCTTCCTTGGTGGTTTGAAGTGGTATTTGTATTCTCTCATTTTATTGTAAAATTAACAAGAATCACGTGCTTTTTTCTTAAAAAAAAAAAAAAAAAAAAAAAATACAAACTGTCAAGTGTCAAAAAATTGAGAAAAGTGTGTGATACAACTGCGTTTCTTTGGTTTTGAATGAACATTTTTATATCCTATTTTTTATGATTGAGTGATTTAAAAAAAAAAATAAAACTCATTCATTACCAAAGTGCCGGTTTATTTATTTGTGAATAAAATTATTACAGTAATCTTGAGAACAACAATGAGATTTACTCACTTGCTCAATACGAAGCAAGCCAACAAGTTGACAAGACCGATTCGAATGTCAAAACTAGCTCATCGCCTAACCCACAAACTGTCGTCATACAACAACAACAACAACAACAAGAAAACCAACCAATTGATTTAGCTGAAAACAAACCCAAACCCATCATCATAATTCAACAACAAGAAACACAACCAAAACAACTTCAGCAACAACAACAATTAATTGATCAAAAACAAATCATTGATCTTGAAACAACAGATCTTGTGCCTAAATTATTGTCAAAGAAGACATGCGTAGACGTCGACGAGAAAACATCCACCTCCGCCGCCGAAATACAAAACAATTTAAAACGTGAAAATCCCAATAATTTAATCAACAACAACAACAATATTAATTCTTCTTCTATCAATAAACCAATAATTTTAACTTCTGATCAATCTAAATTCGTTCCGTCAGTAGTTACGTCGTCGTCGTCGTCGTCGTCATCATCAACATTTCGTACCCTTCAACATCGTCCTGATATATTATTTGGACGCGTTCCACCATCTTCTTCTTCGTCTTCATCTACAAACCCACCGAAATTCATCGAAGAAAAGCGTCCCAAATCTGTAACGGCATCAGTTTTTCGCGTTGCTACCGAAAAATTGCCTATAAGCCCTTTCAATTTAAATTCGAATTCTATCGGTGGTCCTGTTGCGTTGAATCAATCAAATTTTACACAATTGAACGTAGCACCGACTGCTCAGTCGGTAACAGCGTCGGTTTTTACACCGATTTCGCGTGCATCGCAGAAAAATTCTACACCAACAACAATATTATCAAGGCAACAGCAACAACAACAACAACACCAACAACAGCTGCATTCGTCATCTTCGTCTGCGGGACAACGTTCTGCTGAAATGAATAAAGGATACTTGTCGTTTGCTGAGGATACAACAGGACTTGCAAGTGAGTACCATTTTTGTATTAAATTTTTAAAAATATATTTTAAATATTCAAAGAGAGGTTTTTTCAGTGATGCTTTTTAGGATTTAAAACAAAAAGGCCTTCCATAAATGTTTTTCTTCATTCAAACATTCAACATAAATGTAGTTTGTATTTTGGAAGCATTTAATCAAATTGTGGAACTTATTTAGTTTTCATTTCACATGGTGCAATGATGTTGAACCAAAGGAAAAATCGTTTCTTAAGCTTTGCACATCATATTTTGAATTTGTCAATTTCCAATTTTAAGCCCGATGAAATGAAAAGTGAATACGTTCCACAATATTTTTCGCGCTATATTTTTAGCTTTTGCAACTTGCAGGGACAAATTTTAGGTAATTTTTTTTATTAACTGGACCTGTACACAATTGTAACATTTGAGTGGGGAGTTTTTTAATTAATTCAAGTACTCATCTCCAAGTGAAATGATATATGAATACGTTCCACAATCTTTTTAGAATCACATTTTAAGCTCCGCAATATACACGAACCAAGGAAAAATTTTAGATCGCGTAAAATATGGGTCATTTTTAAATGAATCGTCTTTTTTCGAACTTAAATTTAGGGAATGTAAAGCTGTGAAATCCATTGGGAAATTGTAAAAAATCTTTTTATTAAATGTAGTTGTGTACAAGTTTATATGTTACAACATTTGAGAAGCGTGTTTCAGAATTCAGCCGTTTAGGTACTTACTTACTTCCATGAATATGTTCCACAATCTTTTCCACCGCAGATTTGTAATTTCACATATCAAAAGCTTAAGGGACTTGGATATTGAGTGACAAACAGTTGATTTGTTTAAATACCTAATGCAAGCTTTAGCAAGTAAGAGCGGTTTCCAACAATCTGGAATGTAGTTTGTTTTGAAATTCGCCTTTTCACCAAGTGAAATGAACGGATTGACCTTCACGTTAATATTTGTGCCATTAAGTTCTATCCAGCTTGGTTATTACTAGGCTTTACATACAAAACTTTGTTAAACTGTTATTTCGTTTGCAGCTAATTTGAGTTTGAAAATAATTTTGACTTTTCGTTCCACTTGAAATGTTACCTTTCTTTATACATATACGTTTCAAAATCTTTCTCCAACATATATCTTTTGGTTTTAAACTATAGGGTAGTACTCATCCCCAATGGAATTGAAAATGAATACGTTCCACAACCTACTCAAACATTTGTTATTTCGCTTATGACTTTTGTGAAATAAATTTGTTTTGTTTAAAAATATGAGCTGATGATATGAAATTCAGGAATATTTATATATATATACGTATATGGAATTTACATTTTCACTTCAAGTGTGTACTAGGTTTAAGGAATTGCAATCAAAAATGACGTAAATTACTTTGTTTCGAAAATGAATTAAAAATTAAGTAATTAAATGCATTTCAATTTAATTTATGTATTTGCCCATGTGAAGTTCTCATCTTCTTATTTTATTGTTTTATTGTGAAATTTGTTGGAATTATTCACCCGTACAAAAAGGATTCGATAAGTAAACGGAACTATACCTGGATGAATTCGAATATTAATTTCCCTTTTATGGAATGTATTCACTTCCGCGAAATGAAAAATAAATATGATCCACAAAGTTTGTTCACAGCGCATTTTTAAATTCACAATTTTTGATGATCAGAATTTAAAAAAAAAATAAAAAAAAAACCGGATAAGAATACTAAGCCGAGTTCCTTACACGTTTCCTGTTTAAAACTGATATCTATACTATAGAGTTTGAGTGAAAATGAAAAATGCATTCAAAAACACCAACGTGAATGTCTGTCCCTTTACCTTCCTCAACTTGTCATTCTTTAACAAAACTAAGCGTATGACACAAGTGTCACTTTCGAGGTTCCTTTAGATAAAATATTGTGTGAAATTCATTGTGGAACGTATTCATTTTTCACTTCAGCACGTTCTTACCTTCGTTTTGCCATGTACCTACTGCAGAAAATTAAAAACAGTTAAAATTTTGTAGCACATTGAAGAACTTTTTGAACTTTTTAATTAATAAGCCGTAAAGAAGTGTTTAGTGAGTCGGGCTGCCACTACGAAGGTTCTGGGTTCGATCCCTTTTCCGGGCTACTGCCTTTTCCAAGGAAGTGACAAATCCTCCAAGAGTAAATCATGTCATGGAAAGTGCTTCTCTGTTAGCCTTTCGGATTCTGCAGTTAATTATAAGTCTCTTAAATTCCTGCAGAGTATCAATGCATGCACAGAAATAGATGAAATGAAAACTCTTGAATTCACTCAAGTTGCGTACTAGGCTTTACTCATAATGTATTCCACTCCCAGATGACGCCATTTGCTGGACTAAAAGCCGTTTAAAGTTTAATGTTTGAATTAATTAATATTTCAATTCGTTAATGAAATTTACACCTCACAAAGACCACCTGTTCCATTAACGTAAATTACAGTGTTCAAAATTCACAAACAAATCTTTTCTAAATTCCTACCTACGTCAAACTTTTATAATCAAATTCAACTTAGAAATGCATACCAGAATAAGGAAAATAGTGCAATAGCCTGGCAAAGCGCTAGTGCTCAAGGTCATTTTGATAACTCGCAAAGCTATAATTATATAGCTCCTGGTATTTCTGACAACAACAACTTGTACGAGTAGTTCTAAAAACAAATAAAAGATTGATAATCTAAATCGACTGATATTATGTGCGATAATCTTGTCCAAGTTTGAAGAACGATACTATCACGCTTATTGCACGCCTTCTTATCTAATTCAGTTTAAAATTGTTTCATTGAGATAACCACTTGATATATATATGTTTTAATCGAACACGACCCTTACAAGACAAAAATAATGACTTCTTATTGTGCAATCTTAATTTATGATAGCCAATAGTAAATCTGGCAATAATAATTAAATTGATTGTGGAGTGAAAAAAAAACTTTTTATATTTTTTTCTTTGTTTCGAGAATAGCTAGCTGGTTGTGCAATATGGCTTTCATTAGGAACATAATTTATCAATAAATTAACATTTTTCTGATAAAATATTTCAAAAATGGTCGGAAAACGTGGGCTTCATAATCATTAGTGCACATTCTTTTATAATCTAGTGAAGAATAGAATGAATAAAATTTTGGAATTCCAAATCACCTTTGATCAGGCAAAATTAAGTCGAAAAGATCAGTATTCTGGGTTGGAATTAGCTGAAGTTGATTTCTTTAGCAGCGTTTCCAATATTATGGATATCAACTTTTCCTATTACCTTTACTGATTCCGGACTTGCTCATCAAAGTAGTTTCCTTCTTAGCCATTCACTTTCTGTAATATGAAAAAAGAAAACCACAAACTTTTTCACTCCTTATTTTTATTTACCATTAGGTACTGACAGTTATCAAATTAATTTTTAGTTTCAAAAGAACAACTGTTAGTAAAGTCCCAAAATTAACGCAAGATTTGAATTTAAATAGAAAACACAGTTTTTAGTCTTTTGATTGTAATTTTTGTATTGAATCATAAAACATAGGATATGGATATTTATGGAATAACACATCGGACAAATTGCCTCCACGGCTATGCATAAACATATGCACTCGTTTGTCGAAATTTTCCATGACAATTCTGCGGCAAATTTAAATCTTGCTTTATTTTGGGACACCCTTTATAAAATATACGAAAAAATTTTCATTTCTGCTCTTTAGGTGTACCTTTTGCAACGTAAAGCCCAGTCCTTTAACACGTTAAAATTGAATACGACCATAAATCATAGATGAAGAAAATGTCATGCAATACTCGCAGTGCAAGTATTTAGTCAGGTTACCGAAACTCCAAAATGTCCATTCACACCGCAGAAATCTAGTACTATTGGTTTTGATGAATGAATAACAAGCATTGCCAACTTAGATTAATAATGTTACCTTTAAGCATTAATATTAAAAAGCGCAATAAAAAGTAAAGAACTATTTGAACTTCCTTGGTGTACCCCGACTTTGATAGGAGTTCTTTTTTCATTACGGCAAGAAAACTCATTTCACTGGAGTTACCAATATAAGCCCCGCACACCGATTATAGTGATGTTCTTGACTTTATTTCATCTTTAATTTTAAGCTAATGAAGAATATTACATTGCCTCTATATATTAGGCATTTTATCACGTCTAATGAGCTTTGAAACGAAAATGGTAGTAAACCTATGGCTTCCATCCTTTTTATTTTTTTTAATTCACATGATATCATTTCTTTTTTGGAGTTATTGAAGACCTCGCTTACTTTTCCAACTGTTGTTCTTCGATATTCACGAAAATTTTTGCCATTTTCTGAGTATTTTTGAACTCTTTAAGAAGCTGATTTGAATGTTCTTGTCCCTAATATGTAGCTTTTTGCAAATCATTGATACCTTGGCTACATCCAGCGCCGAATCGAAGATTTTTGCAAGAAGACCGTTTTTGTACCCCCCTCCCACAACTGATGCCCGGGGCAAGTACCCTCCTCCCCCCTTGATCCCCTCCTTGATCCGGTGCTTGCTACAACAACCCTTTGCAAAACATTTTATAATTCCTGCTTTCAGTTTTGAAAGACTTTTTCTTCGCTTCTTTTCTGCAAAGTAAGCTTCACTTTAAAAGGTTATTCTAATCATTTTTTTCTTGAGGAACACTTAGGCGTTGCTTTCAAGGCTTCTGCCGTAGATATACTCTACCGCCATGATTCGTTGGACCTTTAGAAGTTAGTAGTTCAAGTTCACAAAGAGTAATCTCGTATACATTGTGCTATATGTAGGTACTCTCTTATCTTCTATCCCTATTAGAAGTGTTAAAGAAGATAATATTGAATATTTCAGACAGATAATGCTTCTCCTTTAATATTTGCACTGTTCGGACAAAGATTTATCGCCTATATAAACATGACCCAATGTACCCCATACGCTGCTCCAAATTGCCCCGTAAGTGGGTTTGGTTTGTACAATTTAACTTGTTGTGACTCACTCTACTAATCATTTTTATTTTGTAATTATTCTTGGATTCATAGCTCAATAATTTGAGTCAATTTGTTTCCGACATCGGATTATTTTAAAATATTTATCTAAATCAATAACGAACAAAAACCCCCAACCGATACCCCCAGCCGATCATTTATAAATTCATTCTAAAGAATCAGTCGGATTAAACCCGGCAAACTACTTAGTGGCAATCTTCACCTACACTTCAAACAAACTTTCCATCATGCTTCAAGAACTCGAAACTTGTTCATAAAATCCCAGACGCCATTATAATTCACATAAAAAGAAATGCAAAATACCACATAGTCAGTCAACTCTATCCGATTCACCTATAATTTACGCAATAACCTATAAAAAAAAATAAACTTTGAAATGCAAATTATTTATCAATTCATTGGGATTCACAAAAACGAACGAAACTTTTTTTTTTATAAAAAAAAATTATCTTTTTATCGCATTCGGGATGCAAATTCAAATTCAGAAATTAGCAACAAAAGCCTTTTGAGTAAACAATTTACATCCCCTCTTTCAACGCAGCGAGTGTTTTGTCTGTGTTGTGTGTATGTGGTTTCTTTTTGTTTTTTTTTTTTTTCATTCTACAAATATTTATTCAACAAAAGCAAATATACAGAAATGCGAACGATTGTAAGGGAAAACAGAACACTAATTGTTTCATAACAAAACAACAGCAAAAAAATAAAGTTAAATAATAATACAAACAGTTTATTAATATAAAGTAGGCCGGAAGGAGTCACCATTTTTTTTTTTTTTTTTTTGTTGATGTTCTGTTCTGTCTTCATTTCCCAGGAACTAAGTGGTTAATGTTTTGGTTTTGTTTTTGTAATAAAAATTCTAGGGATTTCCTTATTTAATTTATTGCAAAAGTAGTAATTTCTCATTTTAGTTTTTGTTGCAAAGAAAAGGTTTATTTTGAAATTTTGAGTATTAAAAAAAAGCTTTAAGCTTTTATTCCAGCCCTTATGGCTAAGGGTCGTCATGTTCTTTTTTAAATATAAAATTTTATTTTTTGGACAAGGAGTTTTGTCAATTTCTATAGTTTAAAGTGACTTTGCGTAGATATTTCAAGATTTTGTTCCTAGAATTTAATCAATTTTCAGATATTGTTGACATCTTGATGCGTGTGGGTGGGGTGGAAAAATTATGCGTTCAAATATTTTATTTTTAACGCACACATTATTTTTTATCAGTCAAGTGGATTTGTTGATCCGAAAGATGATTTTTAATTTTTTTATGTCGAGGACAAGACAATTTTGTGTAGATTTTTTTTTTCAAGCATAGAAAAATATTTTCTTTTTTTAATAGAAGGCAATGAACTCATGGCCAAGGGGAAGGTCGTTCAAGTAGATATTATAATATTTTTTTGTTAGAATATTTTAGGATTTATTTGTATCCAAGAATTCGTTTCTTTCCCAAAGGAACGCTTGCTGTTCTGGAGCGTCAGTTAAAATTGCTGATTTTCTTTGTATCCACGAACCATTCTGTTCTGTTTTTAAGTAAGGCATTATACATCCTGTGGAGTAATATGGCTTGAGTGAACAGTGAGCTGTCAAAGAATTTAAAAATTGTATAGCTAATGATGGTTCATATAAGAGTATGTTTTAAGATGCCACAATTTATTCCTAAAATGTTAACGAAAAACCCTTCATGAAATCCAACAAAAAGAACAAAATTTAAAACAAACAAGAACCGTTCAAAATCCTGAAAATCAAATTCCTAAAGTTCAAAATCCCGCACGATCAAAATCTCCATCAAAAGCAAATCCCTAGTGCCACCCAAGAGTACTATTAATTAAGAAAACTGTTGATACAGGCGCTTGCCAGACGACTGAACATACCCCAAACGGATCATCGGAGTTTAGTAAGCGGGTTTGCCCTCGAAGAAGCGATTTAAAATCACTCCGCGAAGCGGTCCACCCAAGTACTGCTGATTAGGAAAATTGTTGACACCAGGCGCCTGCCAGAATACTAGACGTACATATTTCAATTCATTTAATTTAATTTTTCAGTATTTTTTCGGGATTTTCAATTTATTTTGGATTTTGAACCAGATCCACAAGAAACTAGAGCTTACACATTTATCAATGTGGAGAACTCGAACATTTGTCTCTTTCTAAAAATTTCAGGGCAACCCTTACCCTGTTTTTTTTTTACAGAGCCTGCTTCCCATATTATTAGCCAATACAGTTATTCATTGAACTTTCTTCTTCACTTTCGTTTTAAACATATCAGACCAAATGAACTTTTCTCGAGACTTTCATATTTTTTTGTATTACAAATCTAATCCTCATCCACTACCAGACCTATACTTAACCTATTGATAAATTTCATATTCGAAAGATAGTTTCTGGCGTATTAATGACAGAGATGCATTCGATTTAATCTTGGACGTAATTTATGAACTTGGTTGAGATCACAATCCTGTAAGTATTAAGCTATAAGCCCCAACGTATTCTTTTTTGTCACGGAAACCTTTGGTGACTACCATGATCATCCACGATAGTGCGCTTACTATAGTAGTTCCTCTCGAGATTGAAATATCACGATTCATGAGCAACCAAACTGTTTCTTGACTTCTGTACACTACTAATCTGTCTGTGAGGTTAGCCATTTTGATTAAAGAATGAGTTAACAAGCATTCGGGTATTGGACTATTCCATTTCTGAGGTTTAATGTGTTCATGAGCTCCTCGGAAAAGTTTATTCCAAAACTAGAATACAAAATGACAAATTGTCGTTCCTGTATTGTTCCTGAGATCTTGTTTTTGATTTGGAGGCTTCTTCAAATCTTGCTACATCGTATTCGCTCTGTTTCTTCTTACGTTCATGCTAACATCTTTATCACAAATGCCATTTACTTTATACATTGTCTGACATTTTTGACTACATGCTCTATGTACAGGCTTAATTTGTTCAGCTAAAGCGAAACTTGTGACGGAAGCTTTTTTGATATTTAAATCCCTAATAATGAATTCAAGTTGTTCCCATACAGCTTTATGTTAGAGAAATGCTTTTTTTTTACATTTGCTGACAAACAAATCTCTGTTTCGCTGATGTTCTGACTGACCCTAGCAAATTTTCATTGACATTTGGTGGAGTAGCCAAAATAATAAAAAAAAAAACCTGTCACAAATGCTTGCACTTACCAGTATGTACTGGTATCATTTATAAAAGTCTTCTGAGTAGTAGAAGTAAAATCGTTAAAGCAGTTTGAAAGACAATAAAGATCGAAGCTTCGTTATTTGAGTCTATTCAGAAACTTCTGAATTTCTTCTTCCAATCCGTCCATCTGAACAGATAAGCTGATACCTCCTGCAGCTTGGATCGTTTCGAACTTTTGACCATCATTTTCTATTCATGTTAGTTCGCAGATGTGGCCAATCCATATTTTTGTTTACTACCCTTAAAATGTTTCAAGGCATCTTTTCAAACTAACCAGCCTCAACATGTTCATGTCGTACTCGATGAAGTTCCCTTTAATTCTGCAATATGTTCATCAGTTTTCTTGATTTCTAAGAATTCAATCTTCTTTTCATTTCTTCAGCTTTGATTTTGTGAATATTGGCTATTTTATGATCTACTCTTTACCTGATTGATTGTAGCAAAAACGATACTTAATACATGAACAGCCAAGCCATTGGTGTTTTAGACTTAAAACTGATAGCGTTGCAGATGCACTTAAGAGTAATAAAGAAACGTTCGAAGCAGACCCTGGCAATTATGAACTGAATGTTCCAGGTTTGAATTCTGACTATGCTTAAGTTTTCCTTTTCCGCATTATTCCTGCTAGCCGTTCTAATTCGGCGGTAAATTTCAGATTCCACCAATTCCTGCTGGTATTCAAAGCACGCACAGGATTGTTTGTCACTAGGACATCGGCCCCAGTCGAAGCTGTTGCGCCAACAATTTTTGTTATTGATTAAATTGATATGATAGCTTGGTTCCTTACTATAGCAACTCACATATAGCAGTATAATTTAAATAGCAGTGTTTCTCCTAACCAAATTTTTGAAAGTATTTTAAAAACGATGCTTTATTTCGTAATAACAGCTGATACCACGCCCCAGTATCAGATTTTATTGTAACAACACTCCAGATGTCAGTTAACAGATAAATACCAGATAAGCAGATTGTTTTGAGCACCATCATCAGTATTGACTCTTACTTCAGAACTCATTCTAAATAAATTGTAGCTCGTTAAACCTGACATTAAATCAACCTTAGCAATTTTTTTTCGTCTTGAATCATCGTCGTAAATTCGCCAATCTGCTATACCTTTACTTACCTACTTATGTATGTTAGAAAAAACTTGTTTACTTAACCTCTGACCCCTTGCTTTGGAATTGATGGTACAGCAATTTACTGAACTTATTTACATAAATGAACTTCCTTGTGCTTAGTAGCCATAAGTACTTGAAATGTAAAAAAAAAAAAAAACAAATACCCTCACACCTCACTCTTCAAACTATACCAGAAATGATGGATGATACAAAAAAAAGAAAAAGAAGGGTGTGCTGTGCATCCCCCGCTCGTGCTGATGCCACAACACCACCACCGCACAGCCACCGGTCGGCTTTGGTCACTCAACCATGAAAAAGGCCAAGATAAATATCCCCATTTACCTACTCCGGGAGGCAGGCAATTATGCAACAGAAACATCTTTGTTGTTATTAAGTAGTGCATTAAGTAGCCGCACCTTTTAATTTTTTTAATGCACAAACCACGCCAAAGTTTATACTTTTATTTTTTCGCGAAATACTTTATATAAAATTGAATTTATTTCGCAGTTTATTGTTGTTGTTCTTTGAAAACAGGTAAAAGATGATGATTTATGAGCAAAAACATTCAACTGTCTTGGCTGGGTTAGAGGAGGGTTTTTTGTATCCTAAAATGTTGCCATTTGCGAACCTACCTACTTCAGATTGTGCGGTGGTTATAAAAATTATAATCATTTAATTGTGCTTTAATTGTTTTAATCATTTTTAGTACTTTTATTTTTAGAACCTTTCAGTGCAAACAAATTTGGGGTTTTCTTTTGTTGGTAACAGATTATTTTGTTTTATAAAAAATGAACACCTTCCTATTAAAAGATTTAAAAGCTAGTTGATTAGTTTTGCAAAACGAAAGAGAGAGGGATACAGTAACATTGCATTGTTGTTATTTATTAATGGCGTTTTTCGCAGTTCCAACTTTTTCATATTTCTTCTCGTGGAACAGCTTAACCTACGATCGTGCATTTCGAATCAAATAGAACGTATGAAAAAGCCGGTACACCAAAAGGCACGACAACAACAACATTTGAAAATGGTGTCTTGTGTCTCGTTGACAATAAAGGGCTAACCATACGCCTTACGAAACAGTAGAAATACATGTGATGTACCTATACACAACCCGAAATAACATTTTGATAAGATTCGGCAAGTTTCGTTCACTTTTGTTTCCGTACGTAATGTACGCTTTCAGGCGTACGTTACGTACAAAAATCGGACATTTTAAAGGCTATTATGGCCAACTGATATATTTAACAGACCGGAAAGAGACTTTTCGTTCGGTTTTGACACTTGCTTCCTTTTTCTTTCACGTATTATACAACTAACTAACTAAGCCAACTCGTACTTCTCTTTCCTGAAACACTCTCGAAATATTTGTCCGTGTCTGTGAATATGTGTACATCTCTGCCTGTTCATTTTGTGATGGCAAGTGGCAACCATTCCTACGTGTGCCTCTTATGTTTGTGTTTAAAAGCACGAGAGAGCTTTATACTCTCACAATAATTGGCACATCAGCTGATTTTCAGCTTGTAGGCAAAAAGAGAGACCATACAGTGAGTTGGCGGTCTGTATCTTATTGGTCCGTGGTTTGGGCCTTAAATAGTTCGAGTCTCGATCAAACCACAGTGAACATGTCGGTTTTTTTTTTTTTTTTTTTTTTTTGAAGCGGCAATTCATAACTTCGAAAACGTGCAGTATTATTACCGGATTAACCCTTTTGGTAGTCCCACACGCTAACAATATTGAAAACCAAATTGACAACTCCAAAGTAAAGCATGCCTTTTAGCTTTTAGGGCAATTTCGGTCACAGGAGATAGCAGAATTTTTTCGTAATTTCATATGCTTTTCGGACTTGTAGGCATGGATTTCTACTGTCGGGAAAAAAAAACTTTAGCGCCGCCTGGAGCACAAGGCGGCAACCAGCTTCTTCCATGTCATTATGTTCCAAGAACCATGAACTCGACTCCAAATTTTCCGAGTCAGCTTCCTTCATAAAATTTTCCCTCCATGTTGCTTTAAGGTCTAGCATTTCCTATGTCCAGATATAGTTTTTGTCCATCGGATCTTTAAGATGCGGAATAGATAAGGCTCAAAAAGCTTGCAACCTACTTGAGATGAAGGCAGAACATTTCCACTTTTCGCCATCACATAGCAATTTCACGTTGAACTCAAAATTTCAACTAAGTTCCATAAAGATATTTTCCTAGATTTCGACCCTGAAGAAAGGATTTCGAATACACTTCGAGCCCCGGTCTTTTCCATCCTCGAGTGACAGATACACTCTTCTATTGTCATCAATGTCATAATAACATGCTGTTGTTGGTTATGGATGATGTTAATTATTTTTGGAGTTGGTGAGTTTTTCCCCAAAGAAACAGGTAATCCCCAAAGTGAAAACCCCAGCAGCAAAATCCCCAAAGAGAGAATCCCCAGGGCAAAAATCCCAAATCGCGCGTGCGATTTAATCGCATGATTCACTACATTTTTGTTTTGGAGATATATGGTTATATTTATATTGCATTAAATGTAATCCAAATGACACTGGGGATTTGGAGATTTTGGATTTTGGCAAAAAAGATCGATGGCATTTTGTCCATGTGCATTATGTCTGTGGAGATGTTGGCAAGATGGATTTAATTTTTTGGGGGATTTTAGTCGATGGGGATTTTTTTTGTTGATTCCGTAGTACACTCTTATTTTTGGTGCTAATCTTCAAACCAATCACCTCCTTTTATTGAAGTAAGTACCATTTTTAGAGAAGGGCTGTTTTCCATCAAACAGATGTTATCAGCGTATTCCAAATGGCTTTATTTTTGAAATGGGTACCATTTTGAACGAAATCTCGTATCCCTATCTTCATTAGCAGCCATAACAGTATGCAAGTCGAACTTTGCATTCTTCGGACTTCGGACAACCCTTACAAAAAGAAACACTTTACTTTTTCCATCAAATCTTCCACCAACTTTTAAAAAATTTTAGACCTAGACCAAGAATGCTCTATCTTCAGCGGAAAGTAGTTAAAACACTTTTGAGCCCATCACTTAAAATTCAGCTTCTGTTTAACACTCTAATAAAAATAGTATAGAGCTGATGATGCTTCCCTGAGGCACACCGACTCGCATCATAATTTTTCTCTGGTGCCGGTTTATCTGACCTTTTAACTTGCTTCTCAATGACGCGTTTGTTGGACTTTATTCAAAGATTGTTTTCACTCATCTTCCACGAAGTTTTGTTTTTGTTTGAAATTTCGTGGACTTTGAAGTCAGAGTCAGCAAAAGCCTATCTTTTAAACTCCAAGTAAACGCATGCTATCACTGCCGCATTTGAACCTAGATTTCAGTTCTAAAAACTTTCCGTTTCATTCTGATGCAAGTGCCTTCAATCTTCAAATTAATATTCAAGTCATCAGTATTCTTATCGCTAAAGTAAGAAACTTGTATCTGTCACGCAAATATTGTGCTGTCAAGATAAAACAAATAAATTGATTCACTCTTCTTTGTTCGTCACGTCATGCTCAACTCAGTGAGCAATATTGTGTCACGAGTATAATAATGTCGTTAATTGTGTTCCAATATTTTACTCAACACTTCTTCAAAAAGCCACGAATAAAAAAATACAATTAAACGATTAATAAACTCCGTCAGATGCCAAGATTCTTACATAATGCGATCTTAACTAAAAATTCTTTTTATGAATAAACTAAAAAGCCCGCCAGTGTCATAATTTCACCCATAAAAAAATAACTAATTATTTTACTGTGACCAAGGGAATTACGCAAAATGAATAAATGTATTGATTGTGAGTCAGCATTAGCACCACCTCCTCCGACATCCCCTCCATCACCTGCTCCATCCTGATAATTTCGGTTTTCGGCCAACCTAACTTTTTATCTGTCAGTGTAATAAAATGTCATGTTCGCTGGAAGAAAAAAAAATACTCGTAAAATACTTATCCAAACTAGAAATAAAAAAAAAAAAAAATGAAAATGAAATTCTTTTCGAACAAATAAAATTATTTACTCACGAGATGCAATAAAATATTCTTCATTGCCGGACATGAGTATCTTAATGGAATTAGAACGGCTGGCTGAGTGTGGTGGAATGGAGAAGGATAGATGGAAGGGCACAAAGTGCCAATTTTCGCGAAAACTGTTGTATTTTTTATTTTATTTTTTTACTTAAACTGAGTTAGCTACTTTGCGAGCGATAAAAGTAAAAGATGATTTGACAAAAAAAAAAATGGCTGACCAATTTGAAGCTGTGAACTGCAATTTGTGAACGGAGGGGATACTTTTTTTGATGACGAAAATGCGTGTTTCAACACATATTTATGGAACTGAAAAGTATCTTTTCGAGGGGATGAGGGACTTGGGTAAGATGTAGATGAAGACTCTCTTCAGCTTATTAAAACTGATGAAGCCTAATTGAAGTTTGCTTGTAAACTATTACATTTATGTAAAGCAGAATGCAAACTTTTCTTTTATTTGAAGAAATACAATTTTGGGATTTCTGGGAAGATTTCATAGATAGCTTGGTATCCATAACTAATATTTTAATTTCAGTTTTGCGGAGAGTGTTATCTTATGAACAAAATTTAGCTCGGAATTGAAAGAATCTCAAAGATTGGTGGAAACTAAAATTTACTAAAAGTTGTTCGATTCGATAGTCCATTTTATATACTAAAAAATATAGTACAACACACTTCCCGGAAAACAGAGTGAATGGCCACTAACTTCCTCTTTCTTGCCTTGATTTCAGTCTGCAGTTTAATGTTAATTGTAATTCCTATTTTTTTTTTTTTTACTGTGGAGTAGTTCTGGGAATACAGTTTACTTCGAGCGACCAATGCTTCTTTTAATGGTGACCAGATATTTAAACCCGCAACTTTTGCCAGTAGGTATTGTCATTTTTAAACTCGAACAATTGGACTTTGTTGGGCCTGATTTAATTCCATTCTATATTCAATTCTATTCAATTCTATTCAATTCTATTCAATTCTATTCAATTCTATTCAATTCTATTCAATTCTATTCAATTCTATTCAATTCTATTCTACATATAAAGGGTGTTTTTTTTTTAGAATGAAAAATAAAATAATTCCTGTTATTTGAATATTACTTCTGGTATATGGCTACCGCGGCTGGCTCGGATATAGTCCAATATCTAGGTCCAATTTTCGATCACTAACTTTTGGCAGCATTTTTGGTCGTATATGGCAATAACGCGGCGAATGTTGCTTTCCAAGTCGTCAATCGTCGATGGCTTATTAGTGCAGACAAGAGACTTCATATATCCCCACATTAAAAACTCTACCAGTGTTTAACAGCACGATCTTGGAATTCAACTCACAGGTCCAAAACAAAAAATAAATTCTGACACGCGCTGTGTGACATTGAAAAATTCGGGATGATAGGCAATCTCGTTTCGAGCCCATTCACCTCAATTTGCATGCGTTGTTCAGGCGTCAGTCGGTTCATGATACAAATGTCAAACCAAACTAAAGATAAATCGATGACAAAATGAATGTCAATGAAAACAGTGCTGCCAACTTAAAGTTATAGGTATTCCTCCCCCCCCCCCCCCCCACCCCAAAACAGGCTTTATAACAATCGGAAGATTATAATTTTGACATTCTAGGTTGTTTAAATTGATAGCCTTTAAATATGAGGGTGAGTTCCACGCCCCCTAGTTCGCAATCCAAGAGTGAACAAGTTTTTTTTAAAAGAAAGGTCAAGTCCCATTTAATGTCGTGGATTGTTTTTTTTTTTCTTTTTCGGCGTGTGCCAGAGTTCTTGAAATAACTGGTCAAGATTTTAAAAGTATTGCTGAACTTCTAGGATGCACTGGTCTAGTATCTCTAGGTACTGATCAAGAATTGGTCATATATTTTCATACTTATGAACGTGATCTATAGTTCTTGCACAATAATACTGAAGAGTCCTGTGGTTTCCACTTATCACTTAATCAAATTTTGGAGAATTTCTTAGAACACTTCCGTAACTTACACACCAAAGTCTAAACCAAGTCGTATATTGTCTGTTGCCTAATAGGCAGTGTGTCAGACTGTTCACCGAAGGTTCGCGGTTCAATCCCTGATTCCACCTAATTATTCGGAGGCAGCATCTTTACTTGTCGTTTGGATCCTTCGGTATAAGCAAAGGGTAGAGTAGACGCACACACAGGAATGTTTGATAGTGTTAGTCACTAGGCCTGGGCTCTCCACAAATGTAGCTGCTCGTGCCACAATATTTGTATATCTTAATTTTTATTTATCAAAATTGAAACAATTTTTACTTGTTTCTCCCTCCGTTCTATGTCAAAAACATCATTCATAACATAAGAATGCAAGTGACTCAATCTAGCTCTCTTACAAGTTACAAATAGGTTCTGTCGATTCTTGCGTCATCTGATTAAAAAGCAAGAAAAAAAAAAAAAAAAACAAATGCAATTTTTATATGCGCCATTTCCAATCATCAATCTTGTATCTGAAGATCATCACACATGTTCTAATGGCACGTAGTTCAAAGTAGCCGCCGACATCGACAGTCTACTATGACAGCTCTAGTAGACGACGACGACGTCAAACTATTTTGCAATTTTCGTCCGTCGCTGATTTTATATTTTTACAATATTCTGGGCAAAACTTGAGTGCAGTCACGTATGCTTTAGCTGTTGGGGGAGGTTAAGACTTGGAACATTTTGTCAGTCTAATATAGACAGACAGCTAGCTAAGTTGTTTACTTGTTGAATGGCAAAAATATACTTGAAAAAGGAATTTGAAGAATTTTTTTTTTTGGGAAAATGATAGGTCAAGTCCTGATGACAGAACAAAGAGAAAGCGCATGAGTTTTCTTTTTTAGATGTTGACGTGCTTGGATGAACGTTTACCAAAGTGTTTGCTTGATTCTTGGCATACCTAAATATGTGACGGCATATCCGGATACGAGACTGTGAAACGATTTCCTTAATCATCTTGTGGTTTTCAATCGGAGTTTGATGAAATAAACTAGGCGATGAAGAGGGGATGACATGATAAATATTTTAGAACGAGATTTTCATTCCTGAAATTGGTATTAATTTGAAGAAATAAAAAGCTTTATCGAATTCACTACAATTAAGCTAGGTAACAATGCTTTGAAATAAAATGTGAACACGTTTCACAATATTTTTTCAGAAAGTAAAAGAAGAAAAACTTGGAGTAACGAGGCTGCGAAGCATGGCACAAAGAGAAGACCTAGAATATTAAGTATTGTCCAATGTGTTTTACCTCATTCTCTCGCCGCGCCAGCTTAATCCTTTATACTTATGTGTCTTTCTCTTTGTCGTGACGCATGTTCGTTTCTATTACAACGGTTTTTTATTTAAAAAATTAAAATTTATCAATCAATATAATGGTGTTTTAAAATGAAAGCAGTGGAATGCAAAGATAATTTTTTGGCATGAAAATAAAATGTTTGACTCAAGTCTAAAACTAGCTTCCTTGCTTTAAGTTCCAGGATTTTTAACATTATAACGTCTAATAAATCGGAATATATGGGCAGCACGCACGGAAAAGTGTCACAGTCACAGTCAAAGTCACAATCACGCTAGGTATATATCTGCTTTGATAGCATAGAAACTCGATAAAGTGTGAGGGTGTTGGGTTGTTGGTTGGTGATTGTAAGTGGTGGTGGTGGTGGCTGTGTGTGTGTGTGTGCGTGGGGGGGGGGGATTCAAAAATTGTCAAAAATGGTGGGTGAGTGGAAGGTGGTGGCAGGTGGGGTAAGTGTTTGGATTTTGGGGATTTGGTGTTGGGAGGGAGTGAAAAAAAATTGTGGGTGAGCAGCACGTTGTTGTAGATGGAATGGGTTGTTGAATTTTGGGGGGGGGGGGGGGTGTAGTGGAGGGAAATGTCAAAAATAGTTGTACTGGGTAGGGGGGGGGGGAGGAAAAAATTGACAAAAATGGTGGGTGAGTAGCAGGTGGTTGTAGATGGAGTGGGTGGTTGAATTTGGTGCATGGGGGAGAATTGTCAAAAATAATGGGTGGGTGGTTGAAGGTGGGATGGGTGATTGGTGGTGGTGAAGAAGGGAGGGAGCTTTATTGTGTGCGGGAGGAGGAACAAATGTTCAAAAATGGTGGGCTGTTGATTGGTGGTTTTATGTGGGGGTGGTAGGTTGGTGTATGGGTTAAGAGGTGAAAAAAATACAAAATTTGTGGGTGGTTCTAAATGGGTTGGGTGGTTTTAGATACCTTTACATGAACTGTTTTGTGAACTGGTTATAAAGTAAAATTATCGTCCGTAAACCGACTTTACAGACAACCATTTTTTTCAAGGCCATGAGTATTTTTTATTTCACCCATGTGACCATATGAAAATAATAATAGTGTTAGTGTAGCGTTTAAACGGGAGACATCTATACCCAACCATACTAAGCATAAAACGAAGTCGCCGTCCCATTTATCCGCTAACTCCTACTTAGCCACGCAACGGATTTTGAAACTGTTTTTGCAGATAATTCTTTCGGGAAGGTTTATATCTATTTATATAGTACCTTCTACCCCGATATAAATACTAATAGCCCTTGCAACACAATATGTAATATACACAGGTTAATGTCAACTCCTGAAAGTATGCAAAACTTTCAACTGGACTAGACTTAAACGCCTATACAGGGTGATTCACCAGCGTTGTGCCAAAAAGCTAGAGCGTGTAGGTTAAGTTGAGACAAGAAAAAAATCGTATGGGAGGGGGGGGTCTATTCCCCTCCGTTTAGCCGGGAGGGGCAATTTTCTGAAAAATTGACTTATTTTGTAAAAAAAAATATTTAAAATCAACGGGTTCGTTTACGTTGTGAAGAAGTAGGTTCGGTTATTTTTGAATACCTTAGCAAGAAAAAGTCGTAGAGCCATACGGTTTTCAGTGTTAGATTAAAGATTAATGGAAGCGTTGAATTCTGAGAACAACAATTATACTTAATTACGTAAAATTTTGAAAAAAATTAGTTTTAAAATTATTTTTTCAAATTTTTTTTCAAAATTTTGAGTTTGAAAATTTATATTTTTTAAACTATTCGTTAAAACAATTTAATTTAAAAACAAAATAAAAGGAGAAGTTTTTGGCTTTCCAAAAAGGTATAACACGGTGTTGTAAACGAACCCGTTGATTTTAAATATTTTTTTTTTACAAAATAAGTCAATTTTTCAGAAAATTGCCCCTCCCGGCTAAACGGAGGGGAATAGACCCCCCCTCCCATACGATTTTTTTCTTGTCTCAACTTAACCTACACGCTCTAGCTTTTTGGCACAACGCTGGTGAATCACCCTGTATAAGTACCTATATCTAGAAAAATGCATATTAATTGGCGGCTGTTGAAGTTCCTGTGGCGTACATGTAATGTTTTTGCTTTGCCTATTTTTTTTAATGTTCCTGTGGGATAGAAGAATAATTCGCGATCAAAGCGACAGGTAGAACCTAGTTTGCCATAAAATATTGTGAATTTTACTCGTAATGTTTGATTATCATTAGGACCTTAAATCTTAAAAATGTACTTTGCATTGAGCTTTACGCGTAGATATGTACCTGGCTTATATGATTTATTTTTCTTATTTAAAAAAAAAAAATATTGTTTAATTTGAAAAGTCTGCTCTCATAATCAGCTGCAATAACATAAATCCATTCGAATTATTGCATTTAATTTCGAATAACTCTCGCTTTTATCAAAAAAAAAAAAGCACACCACATCAACCATAAGACATTGTCATTTAAAATCCAAATGTTTGTCCTTGTTTTATATTTAAATGTTTGTGTTTTCATTTCTTAAGATTAATTTTAGACAGTTGTTGTTACCACGTCGCGTCGTCAGGGCAAAAGATACTTAATCTATTTCCCCGTGAGAATACTTTTTTAGGTTATTCACAATCGAACACAAAGAATGCATTCTACATCGAGATTAACAAAATAAAGATAAAATATCTACAAAAATGTATATATTCAAGTTTTTAATGTGAACTGATTAACAATTATATACACCATGTTGTTCCTTGTTTAAGATACATTTTAATAGCAACTCAAATCACACTGGGTAACGCATTAATCTTTTGTTTCTTAGCGATTTTTTTTTACTGTGTCGTTTAGTCTGACGTTAAAGGAAATTGCAATTTTGAATTTAAAAACACGAAAACAAATTATCACACTCTAGCTATGGCTAGTTCGCTTAGAATGCGCGCTTCACCGCCCCAAACGCCATTGATGAAATGGCGTGATATCGACAAAAAAAAAAATTATAAATACCTACTCTGTGCGGGGTGCGCTTGTTAATTGTTCGTGCGCAGTCAGCTTTATTAAAGTGATTTTTTTTTGTGTACGTACATGTTATTGTTTAACAAAACAACTATTCATAACTATGTGAATAAAAAAAAAGTATCTGTGATATAGAGATTCATTGACAACGATTATCAGTTGTTTTCGTTAGGTTTATCTGTTGGATTGAGTAAAGGGCAGGAAAAATAGTTTCGAGAGATAACACAGATGTTGTTTTTCCCCCCTCTATGCAGCCAGGAATTAGCCAAACTCAAAGACTTATTAATTTTCATTACTTTTGGTTGTAATAAGAATTTTGTACCTTCTTCTGTTTGAATTTAAAAATAAACCTAAAAATCTGTTCCACCATATTTATTTTTCCCGAACCTATTTTTTTGTTTTAGAATTTTAAACGGCCTCCTTCAATTTTGACAAAAACATAATTCGATCTTCTTTGCGTGACACTTTTTGAAATTTAAAAATAGCTGAATTGCATTCCACGAGTAAGCAATTAGTTGAAAATGTTTAAATTTTGTTTGCATATTTTATTTTGTGTTTTGAGCATCGAAAACAAAATTCAGAATTGAGATGGAAAACAATAATATTTATTGGTTCGAAAAACAAGTATCTTTTTCTGAAAAAAAAAAAAATGAAAATATAATATTTTTGTTTCTCAGCTTATACAATAAATTATGTGCAATGATTTGACTATATAGAAGATTCTTTCACAGATGATCTGCTTCCATATAAGAATCTTAACTATCTTCTCAATATATATCTAAACACCTCAGATTAATTTGATATTTTGATAAAATACGAAATGTTTTTGATGTTTGATATAATTGGCGGGCAACCTACCTACTAAATGGATAAATATGTAGGTAACCAAATTTATTAATGTAAAAAAAATAAGTTCAAAACACACAGGTGTTTGGCATAAATTGCTTTTTCAACAAATTATGAAGAATCTCTTTGATATTTGAGTAGAATGAGATTTCACAAAACACACGGCATTTATTTTGAGAGGATGAAAGATGTGAATGTATCGATTAACAGTCGATAGAAACATCTTACACAAGTGAAAAGTTTCGTTTCAGTGAGTATCGGATGGAAATTAATAATTGGGATCTATGGAAATCCGTTATCCCTTACACTTTAATTTGTTTAAAATTTCCCTTTCCTTGTCAATTTTTACAAAGTTTTAGGTGCAGATTTATTTTTCACGACCAGGGTTTTTATCTTTTGCACCTTTTTGTTGAGTCAATTGAGTCACGAAAGAGTACTCCAATTAAATTTCATCAAAATCCGTCGATTGATTCAGGAGAAAGGTTGTTCTTTTTATATTACATTTTAAATCTGCTTCGTTACTTCGTAGATGAATTTACTAAGAAGAAACACTTACGAGCACTGCCAATTGAGGCCATCGGCTCAAGACAATTAAGCAGCAGAGACAGACACACAGAACAAGAGAGAGAAGAAAAGACACGAAATGTCAATAGCACGCTTTTATTTTGGCGGTCCTCCATCCGACAGTTTGTTGTATGAAATATTTTTTGTGAGGAACCCTAATAAGACTTTCCATCACGGAAATTAAAATCTAAGGAATTGTGACAAAACATCGCAATTTTTGTTTGCCAAAATACTTTCATCAAAGTGCTTCCATGAAATTGACAAAGTCACAATTAAATGTATTTTTCTGAATATATTTTGTTATTAATTTCTTCTCGTTTATTTTTGTCTTCCTTTCTTTGATTGAAATTATCTTAAGCTTCATTTTACGAATTTTTTAAATTATACAACTTTCCTGCTTTTCCTGAGAATCAAACCTGGGCTCTCCCATATGAGAAGAGACTATACGCTTGCCACAGTACTTATCCATGACATTTGATCAAGAAGTTCTAATGTTCACATGAGTTCTTTAACAGAGACAGAAAATCGTATCCATTCACAAAAACTTTTTTTCTTCACTGAACTGAAATAATATTTTTATTTTTCCATTAAATTACAATGTTTTTTCGTTCTAACAAAAAATTTAAACAACAAACATTTTGTGCTACAATAAAAATGTTTTCAGCGATCAATAGAATAATTTGTTTAGCCAAAAGTCAGAGTTTTTAGTATATTCTACAAAATTGATGTAGAAGCAATCAATTTGATCAATTTGATAGAATCACGTTTGCATTAATTAAAATTTAAACTATGTTACTAACATGAAGTAATGTTACTCAAATTAAATCGCTTTTATTAAATTTTCACCATAAACAAATTCTCGAAATTAATTGGACTTGAATTATGTTCAGTGCAATGAATTAACTCCAACCAGTAGATAGACTTAACTTGTGAAAAGATACTCAGAAAGCTTTATTTTAATCAATGAAGCCGTTTTCCAGAACAATAAGCTATAAAGCTGGACTTACCAATAGTAGTTTTTTTTTTGTAGGAAAGCCAGACTACGACACAAGAAACTTGGGTTCAATTCAACCAACCGAATAAATATGTCTCCAACTCATAATCTTTAAAGAGTAAAACAAGGGGAAGTTGCCGGTTGTTAAAGGGTTTCCAATAAGACGTTTCATTTTGATTTATCAAGAAAACACAACAGCTTCCACGTGCTCTCTTGCACACCCGCAGGATCTTTCGATGAATTTTTTCTAACATTTTCACACATTTGTGGGTCTATTTTATTGATTGTTGTCTTTGCGTGCTTCAATTCACTAGGAAGCATTGACATAATGTCTGCTTCACAATGCCGCTTTGAGCTTCGCTTTGACAGAACGCAAAAGTGCAGACATAAATTCGTGTATAATGCTCAGAATGAGGCGTTGAGCTCTAACGTTACGTTTTGGCATCAAAAAGTAAGTACACAAACCACGTAGCATGAAGCGAAGGTGAAGCAAAAGTCGAAATATTTCAACATTTGCGCGCGTTTGACGTTTCAAACTACTGTTACTGTTTTGTGTGTTTGCTTTTGAGTTTTTTTCAGTTTCAAAAATGGATTGATATCCCTCGTTGAATGGATCATTGTGCATTGATTCCAAAGTTTTAGGCATTTAATCAGAGGATTTGCAACAAAAAATAAAAAAATAAGTCTTATAGAATTGGCTGAGAATGCTTGTCTCCGTCATTTCTGATTTGAATTTTAACAATTTGAATGTGTTGTTGAAGAGTGTATGGTTCCGTTTTTATTAATGGCATAGTTTTTACTTGTCATTTGTCAGAAAATGAGAGCTCATCTTTTGACAGATAACAAAACAGTGGGGCTATTCAAAATGAAACGTCTTGTTGGAAAACCCAGAATCTTGTAACTTTCTACGCATTCCATAACCTTATGTGTAAGATAAGAGTCCTTAGGAAATATTATTTTTTTTTCATTTTTCACACAAAAGTGTATTTTGCTTTTTAAAATTCACACTGTCTTTTAACTTCAAAAGATTTGACATAAGTTTTGTGTCAAATTTTAAATAATTGACTTCTTTATCACAATGGTTGCATGAATTTAGTGTTAAAAGTTAAGGAAATCAGGCCTTTGATATTTGTAATCAGTTAAAAAACAAAAAACACGCTAAGGCTGTACAATGTGCAATAAAAAGCACTGAACTAATGTTTCAGCCTTCGCAACTGGTCTTCCCATGCACAGATTGGATGGTACTACTTTGTTGACCTAAAAGGTCTTTAGTAATTTTTTTACAGTACCCTTTCGTTTGCTTTTGTTAGAGCGTCTTTCGCGATGTCCAAAATTTTTCAGCAATCTACTCCCCCTTTTTCGTCACACACTTAACTTCTGAACTACCCTGTGATCATTAATTTTCTCATTTCACAGAACCGATTTCCGTTCAACACTAGTTTCATTATTTATAATTACTTTGAGTGCTCTGCTGTGTGTTTTGTTCCAGGTGTCTTGGTATATCCAAAGGTGTCTATCTCTAAATTGTTTGGATACCGTTTCAATTCCTGCTTCCATAAAACCCTTCTTAATGTTTTCATACATTGTCTCAACGAACGGCTATTGTTAAATGTGTTTGCAAGTTATGGGGTCACTGAGAGCGGCGATATTGATATCTGGTTGCTGCATTTTTTGTTTACGATTTCGATCACCAAATTTCTTCAATTTCTTAGCCAAAATCGTATAACAAAATAAATACAATTTTATGTTTTAATTTGCATAAATTTCCAACTTGGAAGCAAACATCCCAAAGACTCATTAATATTGTCATACAAAATATTGACTCTTACTCGTGATTCCATTAAATTAAACCCCAACTCATACATACATACATCATCGCCATCGCTCACTTAAAATAAATCGGCAAAACTTACGCATTAAACCAAATAAAAGACATTCAAATCAAGCGTGTGTCAAATAATGTTTGTTTCCTCTTCTTCATCCCCCAAACAAACACAAATATAGTGCTGTGTTTATATATTCTTCTAAGTGATATTTCAATTAACTTCAATTGAAGGAACCAATTAACAGCTCTATCCCTCCGAAACAAACGAAAAACTAAAAAAAAAAGTTATCAAAACGTCAAAGATACTTTTTCATATATCTTCTACTGACGACGACAACGTCTTCCCTTAAAGAAATTGTATCTCAAGCCAAGTGATGTATAACAGCGCCGCACCGCGCCGCGCAGTAATATTGCACTCTGATGATGTGCTTGAATCTTATAGATACTACTTCTGAAACTTTATACTCCATAATTCGTGTTTGTTCAATTTTCATACATAATATCTAAGTTGAGCGCAGTGGAAAGAAAGAATAGAAAAGACAAATGAAAACAATAAGAAAATACGACACCTTAATTATCTTGAGTATCTTCAAGGCATGAGGAGTTAATGAGAAGCAATTTGTATCTGTTGGTGAGAAGTATCTATCTATATATCTTTCGTTGCAAAAAAAAAAAAAAAAAAACAAATTAGATCAAACTGCAACAGCTTGCGCACTTGAAAATCATTTATCATTGTAATTCTAAATAAGTTTCCTACTGTTCCTCTAGGTACTACTTCTGCATCATTCACTGAAAAAAACAACCTCGTATCTTATCAAACAACAAAATTGTATATTTTTCAGATACAAGTGTGACTTTGATTTAATGTGTTATTTTTTTTTTTAATTTGCAGTGCTTAAAGAAGAACCAGACGATTTGGCACATCTGGGACCTACTGGATTAGATGAAAACACACCATTATTTAATGAAATGCTTGCTGGACTCATGTCGTCTTATGGCGGTCTTTTGCCAGACGATATAAACTCATTGGACTCACAAAACAGTGCCAACCAAACAAATGGATCATCCAACAATAAGGGACACATTGATCCGTTTATTAATTATCGCGAAGAATCAAATGATACCAATTGTTCGCAGCATTTACTGTCGCCAGGTGGTGCATCAAAGGTAAGAATCATCAAGAAAATTTTTTTTTTTTCTAAAACGTTGATTCATAAACTTGAAAATGGATTCGCGTTGAAAATTCAAGGAAGTATGCCTCATTAGCGCCCTTTGAGATTCGGAAAGCAAAACTTTTTAAAATATTAATCAATCCTTACTTCAAGAAGCACCCATGTGTTCTTCAAGATTTAGTGTTTACCAGAATTTTTTTTTCCAATACCTATGCTCTTGGATGAACTTGATCTCGTGCTGAAACATTAGGCGAAACAAAATTCTTCCAGGTTTCCAGCTAATTTTTTTTTAGCTCCAATCATGATTTTGTCCTCCTACTTGACTCGTACACTTTTAATTCAAATTCCAGCACTGCTTTCTTTGCTTTGATATAGTATGCGTTTAATTCTTAATTCCACATAAAACTTTCCTACTGAGTACTTCTTACTAGTAAATCTTGTCATGAAAAAGTGCATATCGGTGAAACGGGTCACTTCCTTTCCTGCATATTATCTTCTTATGTCTTCGTACTGATGTTCGTTGAAACTGACACTTGTTTTCAGCGTGTCAATGGTTTCATAGGTCCACTGGTGATTTAATGGTATCTATATCTCAGAGAACAGTGGAACTAATGCATTGTTTTGGAGAAAGTAAGATTATTGAGCTTGATATTTCAAAGACATTTGATAGAGCTTGGCAGCAGTTTTTTTTTTATCGAAAATTCGTGCATTTGGTGTCGACGAACCCATTGTTTAATGGATTAGAAGCTACCCTTTGGACAGTAGTGTCATTTTGGAAGGGTTTTTAGTATTTACAAAATAAATTCTGGTGTGCCCCAAGGCTCCGTACTGTCTCCAACTCTTGTTCTCATCTTTATCATTAATGTCCATTTTAATATTGTCTTGCTTGGGGTACTGTCTCAGATTCTCATATTCGTTTCAAGAATCAAATCTCATCTTCATCGTATGTGGAAATGCAACGGCTACTTATGTTAAGCTTATTGAATTCCGACCCTAACAGCTTTGTCTAGGATTTTATCAACCGTGTGGAATTCAATGCTTCAAAAATTCAATTCTGCCTTATGCCGTTCAAGCAAAACCGACCTCTGTTTCACAAAAACTTTTCGACGTCGCCAAAAATGCTGCATATGTTCAGGTTTCTCTATGGCTGCCATGTACAAGGCATACATCGCTTCGCCCAAAGCTTATGTATATTATTGTCAAATCAAGACAAGTGCACATTTCAGCACATCCTTCATATCATAAAGAAAAGAGGCTTAAAATTGATAGTGAAAAGATCCATAACGGAATCATTTCTTTCATTTAAAAGTCGTAATGCTTCTTGTCTTACCTTTTTTTATAGTTACTGCTATAAACATTGTGAAAAAGCCAGTTCTATTTCGCCCTTGAAAAGATTTCCCCGTAAAACATGCTATGTCACTAGGTATGCCTCTCATTTACTCTTGGCTATAATTTCTGACGTACTTTTAAGCGTAAAGACTTCTTTTACAGCCGCACTACACGAATGTGGAATGCTTTGTCCGACTCATTTTCTTGTTCCATTGCGCTATACAAAAATTCCAAGCCAAAGTGCATCGGTATCTCCTTTCCAACCTTCCTATTTATGGATGAGCTTCATAGATGAGTTCTCTATATTTCAATTAACCAATAGTTTTGGAAGCCTTTCTCAAGTCCTACCCCCTTTTAATCCAAGAATATTTGAATACCTTCTCAAGTTCCTTAGATCCTTAAGTGGACTATAATGTCTGTACAAACACAGACCCTTTTGTATTTCGAGAATTATATCCTCTTCTCTTAGACATATGAATAGAAACAAATCGAATTTTCGGAGTAACATTTGGAGCCCAACCTTCGACCCATAAATTGTTTATTACACACTAATTTATAGTAAAGTCGATTTTCTATATGCCTACTGCCTTAGAACAGTTCGAAAACAGCTTGTCTTGCAATATAATATTCAACACGGCGATACAACCTCTCCTTAGTATCTCAACACCATTTAATGAATCTAATCAATAATCTGTCGAATTCGATACTTAATCTTTAGATACTCCTTCCTCCCAAAGATACAAAAAAAAAATCTTTCCTCTCTTCTTATTAATTAAATCAATTGTTTTCTATTGTTCTTTCAGAGTCCCGAAGCCAGCAGCCTTCCTTCGTTATGTAGTCCAAATTCGCTCAGCCAAGAAGATGACTTCCCATTCATGACAATGAATGTGGACGATGAAATCGATTTGTCAATGCGTGCCCCATATATTCCAATGAACGAACAAGACGATTTACCACTCTTAACCGACGATCTAATGTGGGGTGTTGGCTTTGCCTCCGAAGATCTGGCCATGCACAAGGACGATGCCATGCAATATAATTCGCTGAAACAGCAAATGAATTTATCTACAACAACAACAACAAATAACCGAATAATGTTGAATAACAATCAAAACTGTCATAACTCAACGAATCTGTCAAATTCTTCACCATCCGCTTCGCCGATGTCAATGTCATCGTCATCGGCAGCATCATCGCCTTCGCCATGTTCGCCGCATTCATCGATATCATCGATGCACAATCAATCAAACTTTGGTGGAGCGATGTTATGTAATGCAGGAGGAGGAGGTGGTTGTGGAAGTGGTGGTGGTGGTGATGGTTCTTCTGGAGGAGGTTGCTCGTCGTTGTGTGTGGATGATAGTGACAGTGGCATAAGTAGTATAAACTCAATGTCACCACAGCACACACATAACCAGCATCATCGACAACAACAACAACAACATCATCAGCAACAAAACCATCACCTAAGCCATAATCAACATCAACAGCATCAACAGCAGCAACAGCAACAACATCATCATTCGCCGATGTCACTTCGAAATGATGGTTTGGGTTTGATTACGTGTAAAAAGGAAATCGATGGAGGAAATTTGTGTGAATCAATTGATGCCTTCGACAGTGTGTATACCAAGGATTGTAAGTATTGACAAAAAAGACGTAAAACAAAATTGGGATTCAAATGGGAGGTTTTTATGGTTGGAAATGTCTTTTAAACTTTTTTTTCGTTGCTTCTTTAATTTATTTTATTTAGAAAGCTTGTTACCAAATGTAAGCACACAAAATTTTAAAATTTATATTGTTGCCATGAAAATTTTGTTTTGAGGGTATAAAAAATATTCACACAGTTTATTTAGCTTTGCATGTCATATTCACATATATTCACTTTGCTTGAAAATTTAAAATTCTTTTCCATCTTCACATCCCGTATAATATATTTTGTGAGGAATTCTTCAATTTTACTATACATTTGCAATTACAAAGATGAAAATATTGTGAAGCAAAGAACACACTTTCCACGAAATGGAATGTGAATACATTCCACAACATTTTTAACGTCATATTTTATTGTTTTGAAGGTAAACCTATGAATTGAGAATGACAGGTATGCCTCGCTATGACAGGATACAAACGTCATCCGAAAAAATCATTGTTTCACTTCAAAATTTCACGCGAATTTTCGAAAAAACACCCCCTGTGTTAACCATGGATTACGATAACGACGTTTACTAGAAAAAAAAAAAAAACAATTTGAGCTTTCCCACATGTTTATAGATATCGTTCTTATTGAAAATTGAGGTTATAGACACTATATTCTGTAATACTCAGAATATTCCCACTTTTTCTTGCAACCAAATTGAAATCTATGTAAAGTCTTCCAAATACAAATACGTTCCACATTTTTTGTCACGCCACATTTTGCTTTTCACTTTGTGCATTTATATTTAAATCTATTTGCTCATTTCTTGTGAAAAATTTCTTGTGAAAAATTTCTTGTGAAATAGTTTTAATCCCAAATAACATTCCACTTCGTAAATAAAATGTAGTCCTAACCTCTTAACTTCTTTCTCAAAAGAAAAACAAATACGATCCACAGACCTTCCCATGCCTCATTTTGAATTTCACACCGTGGAACCCATTACTTACACTTTAAGGGAATGGAAAATTGTGACATTTAACAAACGATTGGTTTTGTTTGAAAAATATAAGCTGTGAAGGGCATTTTGAAACGAAGATGTTTTTTAGGAGTTTCATTTTCCCTCGATATGGAATTTTATTGTATTAGCTTTACAGTTATTTATAATTTTTGATTACATTTAAGGTCCTTGAATTAATGATTAAATAGGTAATTTTAGATATTGTATTGTGCAAGTCACTCACTATCACTATTGTGAATCTTAAACTTTCGAAGATATAATATCTGGAAGGAGTTATCGCTATTTGATTTTAGACATATATTGAAGATGATCACATTTTCAATCTACGTGTCTTAACAAATAATACAAAATTTTTAGATGAGCGATACAAATGTTTATGATTAAATTGGAATAAGATTATATCATTATTGATTGAATTTTTGATCAAAACACTGACTGGGTTAGATCGATTTCTGATATTTCCATTTTTTTATTTTGGAAGTTAATTTGATTTGTGTTAATTTTTTTTTATACAAATAATTTTATTTTCTCAATGATCTTTTAATATTAAAATCATAAACAATCTTTTATTTTTCATTTAATCTTGATTAAACATTCAGTGTTGAAAGAAAAAATTAATCAAAAAAACCGGTTTATCCAAGGTTTCCAATAATAACTTTCCATGAAAGATGGTTGATTTCATCAAAAATTGATCAAGAAAAAGTTATTACTTTTTTTCATATAATAATTTTCGGGTCTGTTATGCTGACTGTGCAACTTCTGAAACGATTTTTATCATTTATTCACAGAATAATTTACTTGTTGTGGTTCAAGCGATGGCTCTAGCATGCGATATTTGACGATACTATCAAGTTATTAGAAATCCTTAGAGTTATAGATCACACATTCACAATCAGTCAGAAATGAGAACAAAATCACAAAGAAGAATCTTCATCGTTACTTAAGTGAACTATTGGAAGAAAGAACAACATTTTAGGACGCTTCTCTGGAAAGCACTGACATTTTGTAGAAGCCACAAATATCAGCTCTTGATTACCCGTGACCCGTGAAATCGCGCTGTTCATAACAAAACTGAGTAATATATGTACATGTACTCCAAATCGCTTTTGTTTTTCAAAACAATCTTCACCGCCTCCCTAACGTCTTCCAATGTGAAGTTTGATATTTCTCCAAAGTAAGGTGCAACACAACCATAGAAGTTAAATACCTTATTCAATAATGTTTGTTCAATCGTCAATTGTGAAGAATTCAAAATAACCTTAAGCCTTTCAATAAACTTCGGTCAATGAATCTCCTGAACATTTGTGTCCTTCTTAAGCATATTTCTTAAAGATAGAGGGCAATAGCTCCTGGAAGTCTTGTTTTCTATCAGCAACTGACAAATCTTATACATGCTAATATGTGCTCCCGTTTCGATTTTAAGTCCCATTCATTAATGGCATTTATAAGAAAACATTAATTTATATCTAAGCTCAACCAACATTTTTCTTAAGTTCACTCAATAGCAGTTCAGCAGTTTGACTACCATAATAACAGTAAGCATTACAGGGATTTAAACTCCTTCGTAGTCAGTTTCGGTCAAAAAACCTTCATTTCCGTTTTCCTGTTCAATGTATATCCAGTTGCCACCAGTGTCAATTCTGCCGAAACTGGTGAAGCTGGTACGTGCAAATAAACACTACTTTGGTACAAAGATCACAACTGTCAAACACTTTTGCTCATGTTTACAAAAGCGAAGGAAACGGAACTAGCCGCAATTGTGGCTACTTTACAGAAACTGTGTAATTTAAGACTTATAGCTTTATAAATACATACGTGCATTCGAATGTAAATGCCTTGTGTTCTTTGGCGTCTGTCATCTTTGACTTCATAACAGCCATCTTGAAAGACCTCCTAGGCATTGACTTTTACTGTTTTCATACAGACATAAGGTAAAACTGGCATAAACCATTTTTGCACCTTTTCTAATGCACCTAAATCTAATTCACTTATTTAAAATAAATGTTTACATAAATCAATTAGTATTGTTCCACTGCCTCAGTTCAATGGCCACATTTTTGTTGTTTGTGTCACCAAACACTAAATGTTTTTAATTTCTAATTCAAATCAAAATCCTAAATTTAGATTGGGTATCCATCCCCCCAAAATTTAATTATTCAATCGTCAACAAAAACCAAACAAAAATATTCCACTCATCAAATAGTGACGTAAAAATTAAATATTCTAGTCAATTCTAAAATATTATGCAACTTTGTGAATTCACACAATAATTCACCTCGCACTTCCATCTTATTTCTAATGGAAATATTTACAAGCACGCAAAACAAAAATTATTGTGAATTAGACGTAAGGAGAGAAAGAGCAATTAAGTCACAATAAATGGTTTTTTATTGTTGTTCACAAACCAGATTTTTATTGTTTGATTCACAATGCAATGCTTTTATTTTTAGAATAAAAAAGTTGTACAAAATATAGATATACAAAAAAATATCGTCCGACCAACAGGTTTCGGTTAGATTAGTTTTATTTGTATTTTTTCGTTTTTAAAGTAAAAAAAAAAATGTTCTCTTGATTTGTGTATTCATCATAGCTCAGGAACGTATGGGTTTTGTTGTGTGGTGTTGTTGTCTTTGGCTTGTTTAGCACCACCCAGCCTGCGGCGAAAGGAGTAAAAATAGCATCCGTTGGCAATGAATTTAGTGGCGTTAATTTTTTCTCCAGGTTTTCATTTTTTTTTATCTTGTCTCGAATTTGTTCGTATTTATTTTTTTCTTTATGATCATTTTATTATTATTCAACAATACAATCGTAATCACCTAAACCCTAATGATAGAACATAAAAAATCAACTTAATTGCAGAGAAATGCACAGTCTTGAGATTTTTATTTTTTATTTTTAGTCCAGAATGTTGTGTGCCTACGTGAAAAAAAAAAATGATTTCAGTTTAAGGCTGATGGAAAATTTTTCAAACCTACAACGACTCGTAAATTACTCCATCACTCTACCAGGAGGTGACACTTAAACACAGGATATGCACATAATGAAACAATCCCTCCTCTTCATATTTTTAGCGTCTATGCCGCGCGCCGTAATGCTGTCCCTGTCGGCTGATATACTTTTTTTCATATTCCCTACCGGCCGGCATGGCATAGCACCGTGCGAGTCTTCAACTCCACAATGGAGAATGACTTTTTCTAAAATAAAACAAACGTCGCCCGTCGTCGCCGTCGCGTCGTCGGGAATAATTGAAAGTGAAGAAGATAGAGAGTAGAGAGATGAACAGAAAAATTTAAAATCGTCAATGCCATACGCAAAGATTTGGCATTAATATGATCTTTCAATTAAATAAAAAATGCATTAAGATTTCTGTACGTCGATCAAATATGTTAAGAAACCGTAAAAAAGTAAAAAAAAAACCTTATATGAACCATAATAACACAAATGCTACCATCTCGAAATTTTTCTTTCTTAAAACCTTAGCACTCCCGTATGGAATTAAAAAAATTAGTACTTTTCATTATTTTGTTTATACAAACAATTTTATTTATAATGTGGAAAAGCTTCAAGTAAGTTTTCAGTTTTACTCGAACTGCAACTCAATTCAAGTTTCAAACCAGTCGCACATGCAACTATTCAAAAAAAATATTTCGCGAGATTCCCTTCATGACTTGAGTAAAAAGCAACGCGTTTATGATCAGTTTCTCAACGGTTCCATGCAAACATGCGTTACAAGTTTGAATGCGTGTTGTATTGTCTCGTCTACTCTTAACATTTTCCATGGCCATGATATTATGTAGAAGTTCGCTCGTTTCGAATTATTTTGACGTCCTTCCTGAAAGTTCTTCAAATTGAAGTAGCACATAAATGAGATTTTAATCTTCATGTTTTGTCTTGTCAATAAATATTTTTTTTTTTGTATGAAACTGTCAAAGAAAATTAATTGCAAATCGATTGCAAAACGATCGCCATATCTGGTTTTCTAAGATGAAAGCAATCTTAAAAAACGTTTTTTTTTTCATTAACACAATTGGCGAGTGAATTCATTATTAATGGCAACACTGTTCTATTTTGTATGATGTTTAAACTTTAGGATGGAAATATACTGAATAAATTTGAGAAGTGTAATTAAAGAAGCCCACACTGGCACTGTTGGATTTATCTCACATTTGTGTACACCCGTTTTTGTATTTCATTCTCCTCAGGGGTTTTAATAAAAAGTACCACCTAGAGATGCATTTTAGCGTTGCAAAAAAAAAAAAAAATTATAAAAGACGAAGGAGAAATTTAAAGCGACAGAAAAAGGGTCAAGTATAGTGAGTGACGTAGTAGCACCAAGTTTCTGTTCTGTTCTGTAGTTATAATTTTTTTTAGTTAGTATTTTTGCACCCGAAATGATTGAGAGACGAGTCTGGGAATGATGTGGGCCAAGCTGTATGGGCACGAGTTTATGAAATTAATACTTTGGATATGGGTTTGTCTTGGGTGGGAGGCCTTTGGCATGCATTAAATATAATCTGATACTTTTATGAAAGTGACTGAAGTGCTTTTGTTTTTTTTTTCTTAATTTATTATAGAAAGTTAGTCATCCAAAGCAATATTATTAGATGGCAGACTGTAATACAAAGAAGATGAGATTGGAATCTTCCCCAGAACGGAGAGTCGTCGCAATGATAAAAAAAAAGTAAGAGGGTACTGAATCGTATAAGCCTATACAAAGTGGGGATGGGCAAACCGCTTCCCTGAGAGGCACAACCTAGTTGATAGTTTTTTAAGTTTCTTGTTTAATGAAGCAGAAACAATCAATCAGTTAGTAAAAACGATTTTTCAGAAATGAATTTAAAATCGTACCGGCAGATAATGTCATTTCAACGAATTAACACTTAGGAGCTCAGAAATGAGTTGCGTGACAAAACATTTCCATAAATCGTTAACAGCAAAATTAAATTGCGGTGTGTTCGTGCTGGTGTTTTCTTCGAAACACTCAACGTGGCTTGATCCTTTCGAATCCCAAATTTTGCAAGCGTTTCCAATGCAAGGCTACTGGACATCAAGGAAGCTTGATGATGTTAAGTTCAATTCCAAATCGTTGTAGCGCTGTTGTTATTTCAGTATAGTCAAGGTGATAATAAGACCATTCACTCGGCCACCATATCCTCAACATTGTCTGAACTAGCAGCGACATCAAGGTTCCTTTGTTTTAGATTCTGGCTCAAGGTGGCTTTAATGGAAATGAAAGCGCGACAGGCAAGAATCGGCCCTTCACTTGACTGCAGAAGAAGTGACCATTTTCTCCATTTTCTTTGTCACTGCTAAGCCATGTCCAAAGCTAGAATGTCAAGAAAGTGAATGTTCCTCAGGTTTCTGCATGTGTTTAGTAGGCATGTTGAAGTAAGGCTCACTTCACACGTTAACTTTGATGTCGTCATATTGACTCGATCTGGTGGAATCCGGAAGGCTCTTCTTGCCATTCAACAAACTGTCTAGGTGGGCATAGGGACTGGAGAGTAGATATAAAATATCTCGGAACTCTAACATGATATGCCTTTTGTTGCAACTGCTGCAGGAATTTTCGTGAATATTTCTACCACAGTATACTTTTACCTAAACCTAATCCAATCCTGAGAATTCCCCCTTTTCAATTGAAAATTGGCAGCACTCAAACATTTAAATGGATGCTTTAATGTATATTGTGAACCAACCATACGAAATGAGAATAATATTTTTGACTTATTCAAAGATATTCAAACTAGTGTTGCCAATACCCGACTGATCTGAGTCTGATACAATAGTATTGGCCGATTTTTGTACTCTTTCAAAAAAGAGTTTTATTGTCATTATAATGTTTTGACCTGGTCGTCATTTCTTCTATACTCTGTCCAACATAAATTGGCAGTACAGGAAAGATAGGGATTAATCGAAGATTGTCTTCCTTAATTTTTTCCAGTCTGGCATTTTTCGAAAAACTGTCGTTTAACAAAAATATTTTATTCACCCATAGATTTGCAGAAAATCATAGTGAAATTGAAATCAAAAATGATTGAATCTAATAGAGGAATATGATATTGGTTAGCTTGTGCAGTTTAACGAGAGCAAAATTCCATCCAAGGCCACCTCCAAGACAAAATTTCAAAAATAATTTCTAAATTCATACTAAAAAATTCAATGTCAATAAAAAAAACTGCTCTGTTATAAAATTTGCCTTTAAGAAACCACCGACGCATTTGAATCTTTTCACAAAATAAAAGCAAAGCATATGCAACAATTTGAAGAAAACAATTAAATTATTGCATAAAAGCACACCACGAGCCAAAAATCACACAATGACGACAATCAATCTTTTTTTTTTGTTGGTCTTGAAAAAAAGAAAAACAACGAACAAAATTGAATGTCATGGTCGAGGGGCAGCGTATTCTTATTTCATTTAAATTTATTATGTGTTTTATTTTCTCCTCCCCATAACTTTTATATATTTTCATGGCTAAATTAATTTTGATCAAGAGAACAAAATGTTCCAAAAAAAAAATTCAAAATCTATTGAATAAGCAACGATAAAAAGAAAGAAGACATTTTCAACTATGAATTGTAAAATTGATATTGTTAAACTTACTAACTTACTTTTCTTCCTTTTTTTCTTTCTTAAAAAAAAAAAAAAAATAAATTATAGCTTCCAATTTAGATTGTTGGACGGTACCGGAATTACTCAACATAAGTTCAGCCGACTCTAACGTCGCCATTGATAACAATTTACAACAAACAAATAAGCAACAACAAAACATAATTATAAATACGGCGACGATGCCGGCCACTACCCTGCACGTTCCCCTAATTACAATTCAAAACAATAAAAATCTTTCAATGAACCATCAGCAACAGCAGCAACAACGTTCTACATCATCACCATTGGGAGGTGGAACGACAGTTGTTGCAACAAATTTAGCTTCAAATTGCCACAATTCAAATAACAACAACAACAACAATCAGAAACAGCAACAATGCGGTGGCAGTTTGATTCTAAGCGAGGAAATCATCCAAAACAATAGAAAACTGTCTGCGAAAATACCCACCAGCAATACCGCGGCTACTATTCGACTTGCAACCAATGGCAACATTGGCCGCAATCAAACGTCACCCAAGACAGCAACCATCCTTCATACGACCAATCTGACAGCATTGCAGGGCAACAATCACAAACGTCATCTCACCACAGGAGGTGCCTCGGCGTTGGAATCGAAACGTTTAAAGAATTCCTCGAATGCCGAACTTCAAACGTCGCCGCATCTTCTTCAACATCTGATGGCTCCGGTGTCTCAGAAACAAAGATTAGTGGTGAAAACGGCAGGTGGATATGACAAATCCCAGGCAACATCACGTTGGAACAATGAAAATGGCGGTGGACTGCAACAACAACAACAGCAACATCAACAACAAATGATGCGTAATCAGGATCGCAACCACCACCTAAATCAATCGCTGACATCGTCACCATCAAACTCCGTGCTGAAGAATCTTCTAATCAGTGGATGCGATGTAAGTGCCGGTTATTGCATAGTGCCTGTGCGACCGAAAAAATTAGCAAAGGCATGAACCTTATATCAACATATGTTTACACCTTATATCCCACCCGTAAACCTAAACCTTAACCCATCCCAATCACTATCCCATGCGTTGTTGTAAATTATTAAATTTTTTTTTTAAACAAAAAAATTCATTTTACAATGCAATTTGTAAAATGGATAAATCCACGGATGATTTAGAGCGACATTCGCCACCATTACTCATTTTTGGTACCGTTTTCTACCAAAAAAAAAAATTCAAAACAAATGGAAGCGAAATATCTAATTTAAGTAAAAATTAAATTAAAAAATAAAAACTTGTAAATTTTTTAACAAATTTTATTGTTATTTGTACAGTGCGTAGCAAAACAAAAAAAATATAAACAATTTTTACATTTTGTAAATGGATCGATTTTATTATTAACTTTTTGTTATTAAAAAAAAAACTATTATAGGTATTAAACAAACAAAAATTAAATCATAAAAATATTATATAAAAACTAATATTATCAATTTTATCTTTGTTTTTAGGTTAGTTTGTAGATATTATAAAAAACAAAAATACATGAACTATTTTATTAGTTATTTAGTTATATATTTGTTTAAGTTACCTTATTTTAATTTTGTAAATAATTACACATTTTACCGAGAAACTAAAGCTGATCAAATGATTTTGCTTATTTTATTTTACTTCATTACATCACTATATAAAAATAATTTATGATTATAATTAAAAAAAAAAAAATATTAAACAAACAAAAAAATCATTGCGACTTTAATTTTTTACTGTGATAGATATTTTCTTTTGTTTTGTTAATGTTAAATATAAAAAAAATAATAATTATTATTATAAAGACGTTAAATGAATAATAATTATTTTATTCTTACAAAAAATAATTAAACTCAGAACACGAAACCAAAAGGAAAAATAAGTAAAATAAAATAACAATTAAAAAAAAAACTATCCTTATCTATTGTAGTTGAAAAAAAAATCGAATAACAAATACTTTTGTTTTGTTTAATTTTTTGTTTTTTGAAAAATCAAACTTGACAAAATATATAAAAAATGATAAATTCAATTCGAGCGCTGACGGTACAAAGAAAAAGACACAATTATTAAATAAAAATTTAAACAAATTTAGACAATTTTTAAGAAGAAAAAAATATTAAATTCTATAGCATAAATTTAATAAACTTTTTTTTTCTATATAAATGCAAATATCACAAGCTAGATGAATTGAAATTTTAAATACAAAACAAAACAAAAAATATATTTATATGTACACAAAAAAAAACAAGAGATACAAACTTTTTGGATATATACCTTCAGATACAATTTACCGCCGTCACCTAACGAACATAAATTACGAACAGAACGAAATGTCGAAAAGAAATTAAAATTTTAATAAACATAAATTAAAAAATATTATTTTTTCTATATCATTTGCTACTTAAATTTGAAGTCTTAACTAATTTTCCTTAATTTTATCAGGCAGCACAATTGTTTCTTTTTTTTATCTTTTAGATAAAACCAGCATAAACTAATATACTCTGTGTTTTAATTATTTTTTAAGCTTTATCACTATTTTATTCTCTTTTTTCCTTATATTCAAGACAAAACATGAAAAAACAAAACATTTAAAATAAAAAAAATAAAAGATAATTTATATTTATATATAAATAAACAAAATTAAGTTTAAAAAAATAAAAACTGATTGTTATAAAACACTGCTTTTTCAAAATTTGTTTTATTATTCTTTGCTGATTTTATATTTTCCTTTGATAACAAAGCAAATATGATTTCTTCTCTTTTGAACTTTGAATTGCAATTTTTTTTTTAAATTTTACATGCCATATGTTTTTTTTAAATTGTTAAATCGAAGTTTACAAGGGGTCTTAAAATGGTCTCAAATTTTTCATGATGGAAAAAGAAATTTAAATTCAAAAACAGATTCAAGTTTTTCCTGGTGGTTGTAATTCCACTTCCGCCTTTCACTGTTATTTGCTATCTCTCTATGCTGCCAACACCAATCCACCAAGCAATCTTCTCAATGTTCCAAAAATCCCAACCATGAAGTTAGCGTAACGATCAATTAGTAGAGCTAAGGAAAATCGATATAGTAAGTGCTTAACAGAAAACACTTTATAATGGCCGCCATCTTTGTCCTATGAAATTAACACTATTCTGGTTTCAAATGTGAACTAGTAATTCAAAAATAAATTATTGACAAAAGTCATGGCCAAATCTAACAGTCCTAAATTTCATGCTGAGTTAAAATCTATTGTAAATGGCTACCTTAATGACCATATTCACAATCATAATTTCAGTAGATTTACGGTATAATTCACAATACATACCAGCTTTAGGAGCGATTGATACATTTTTGGAGCAAAGATAAATTGAAATCGTTTAATTTTTCGGACTTACTTTAAAAAAAACATCATTAAGAAAGTAAAGGGTGGTTTTTTAGAGGTATAGAACTTTGAAATTCAATAAAACAAAGATGATTTTTTTAAATTGACATGAAATTTACTTTATTCGAAAGATAATCTTCTGGCTTTGTAAATGATTTCTAGCATAATGACCGCCACGGCTGGTTCGGACGTAATTTAATCTGAAGTTCCGATTTCCGATGACTTTTTCCAACATTTGTGGCCGTTTATCGGCGTAGTCTATCGACATTACTTATCCGATATCCCCACAGAATAGTCAAGCGGCGTTAAATTGCACGATCTTGGAGGCCAGGACCAAAACGCGAAATGATGCTCTCACCGAACGTTTCCTTCAACAAATCAATAATTGTGGCACGAGCTGTGTGACATGTTGCGCTGTCTTGTTGAAAAACAGCTCCTGCACATCATGGTTGTTCAATTGATGAACGAAAAAGTCAGTAACTATGGCTTTAAAGCGGTCACCATTGACTGTAACGTTCTGGCCAGCATCGTTTTTAAAGAATTATGGACCAATTATTCCACTAACCCATAAAGCACACCAAACAGTCAGTTTTTGTGGTTACGAATCTCAACATACACTACTTGATGATTATCTACACATTTAATGCTCCAGTTCTGCTTATTGAGGAAGCAATTCAACCAGAAAAGTGTCGAAAATAAAATGGACGTAGTGCGCGATGCGTTTGATGAACATAACTATATTTTTTGATACATTTGCTCAAATCCCATCGGTTGTTCAGGCGTCAGCCTATTCATGTTGAAATGCCAAACCAAACTAAAAATAAATCACTTGACAGCTGAGAAAAATACCTCCAGTTAAAATAGTGTTGCCAATTTAAAGTTCTATTCCCAGAAAAAAAACTCTTTATTTCTTTTCTTAACTTTTTCTAAGAACCTTTATAATGTCTGCGACACAACCAAAATGTCAGTTTCTTCCGTTCGCTGATAAATAATTTTCCGGTCTTAATTTTCAATCAATTCTGCAATCTTTTTACAAAACAAAGAAATACTTAAGCAGAATAAAAGAACCAAAAATACAATACAAACAGTCCGACTAATCAAAAGAAGCGTTTCCAATAAACTTCCTTGTGGTACCCCAAAAAATCTATATCATGAAGACCGTTAAAAAAATTTAAAGAATTAGGGTGTGGTGGAATAAAATTGATGAGACATAGTTTCTGAATGACATTTTAAGGAACATTTCAAAAAATCGTTTGTATAAGCCGTGATATATTCAAATGGAAGGGACTAATCTATCTTTAATTTTCCCTAAAATAACTCAGTAGAAATCGAAGCTCTTATAACTTTACATTTTGTTTTCTTATAAGTATCTGAAGTATCGATTCGAGCATAGTTCTCAATTTTTCATGTACTTTTGCATAATTCTATTGTGACTACAGTGGCGTAATATATTTTTTCCTATCTTGAAAATAAGAATTGACCTACATCAGGTATTATATGAAGTGTAAACCTTATGTATTTTTAAATGATCTTCTAAAAAGGTATCTTGCTTGATTGATATAAATGCTCCAAGTAACCAGAAGAAAAAAATCATCAAATAATCAAATGGAAATGTATAAATCCCAGCCTCATTCCAATTCTTATCTAAACATCCAAATAAAATGCCTCCTCAAATACAATCCCTACATTTCCATACGAATATCCGATAAAATTCAAAAATTTGGAAGAAAAAACAATAGAAACCCAGCCGTAAGCACTTTGCAAAACAATATCAAACTTTTCTCAAAAGAAACTAAACTACATAACCCGTTACGAGAACTCCTTCGAAATCATAATCTTCATTCATCTATCCATCCCACAAATCCAGGAGAGTTAACATTGTGTGTAGCTTCCAAATAAAAGCCTTTTTTTCCTTACAAAGATAAAGAAAACTCGTTATAAAGTCAAATTTAACTTTTAACTATGAAAACTAGGTCAGTTTACTTTGCTTGTTGTAAATGTTAAAGCCTTTCAAAATTTCAATACTTTCTTTCAAGCACAAGTGGATTTTATTAATTCTCTGCCTTTGATGCAACCTGTCTACTCAGAAATTTCGCAAGCTTATCACGTGTAGGTACGTGTGTCGTTGTTGAAAATCGACATGAGCTAGGTAGGTGGGGTTTAGTTACATAAAATATCCTAACTAGGTTCATTGAGTTAAGTCCTGGCAAAGTGATTCACAATTGACTGAAATGAAGTGACATTACCGATACTGAAACTAAAGTGTCTTGTTGGGTTTTCAAAAGCTGCACACGAAATTTATTTTAAAAACATCATGTCACAATGAATGGAAAACTTTTTTGGTTTCCTTCTTGTGCAAACAAAATAAAGCTATTTTTGAAAATAGAATAAAAACTAAATTTTGCTATTGTGAAACTTTATAATTGCCAATGTTTAAAGTGTACAATTTATAAGAAGCAATAACTGAAGTGAAAAATTCTTTATTGACAGGACGTTGTGATTTGAATCTCGATGAAACGAAAATGCGTCACGATAAACAGACAGACACATAAATATAAAGCATTCAGGCGGCGCCGGCGAGAGGATGAAATAGAATACATAACTAAGTATTTTATATTCTAGGTCATCTCTTTGTGCCATGCTTCGTAGCCTTCGTAGCCAGCGCAATGTATTATTAATGTGTGTTTTCGATTCTGTGATTATTTGCATCTCCCTTATGTATACATTTTACAAGTATAGCCGAGAAAAAACTGATTTTGGAAGGAGTCATTCATCTTATTCTCTCGTTGGTTACTTTTCTGAAGTTTAACTTCCACCGTGTGTGAATTTTTTTTTTCTTGGTTCCAATACTTGACCCGTAGAATCACACATAATCAAAAGTGCTTTCATTGGGCTTCAGGCAGGCAATACAAAAATGTACCCTCATTTCCGATATTTCCAAGCCCACGCATAGCATATTTTGCAGTCCAATAGACCGCAAAGTGAAAAAAAAATATCATGACCTTATTTTTTGTGATTGACAGAATAATACAAAAAAGAAAAAGCCAAAACGAGGGGATCGATTCCAAACAAAGTCCGACATAGAATTGCTTGATATCCTTTTCGATAATTAAATAGAGACGAGGAATAATTGAGTGTCCTCCAAATGGCTAATAAAATTCTTCAGCTTTTTAAGACCGTTGTCTGCAGCTACTCGTACTATTTGTCTGAAGGGTATCTTTCTGTCTATTGACAGTGTTCTCTCTCACTGTTGGATCAGATTACTATGTAAATCTTTTGAATGCTCACATTTAAAAGATAAGCCTTAAAAGCATAAACGAATTGAATCCCTAGAGTAAGGACGATGACAATAAACTGTAACTGTAAGGATTCAGTTTGAATATATAGGGAAGGGATGATGTTCCTTAAAGCCAACCAATATGTTTGGATTGAACAGACATTTATATGGATGTTTGACTTGAATATTGTGGATTTGCATGCTAAATATCAAATAAATATGCAAAAGGACATTTTTTTTATTCAACTATACAAAAACTGTGTCTATCCTTAGAATACAGAAATTTCTTGATTGTGACATTGCACGCAATGTAATGCCAAGTCTGATTTCTTATAGTTTTATCTTCCTATTGAAATACCAAAGAATGTATCCTTAAGTGTTTCTTGGAAGTCCTTTTTTGGTGTTTTCAAATGAAATCATTCTGAGGTTTTATATTAATTTTTTTTTTTGCTAAGTTTAATAAGCAAAGCCACGGATGTTTATGAGTGTGTACCTACCAACCTACTCGGCTTCCAAGGTGACAGAAAAAGGCTTGAAATATCACACGAATTCCGACAGACAGAGAATTTGTGGATGTGGGTGTGTTTGTGTGTGTGTGGGGGAATGTAAAAGCCATAACAATACAAAGAGTGTAGTTTTTGTGGGGTACCTACTTAACTCGTGTTTTTATTTGCTCTAGTGTGATGTTGAATAGGGCTGTTCTGAACATGACAGGATGTTTTGGAAAGCATTTAAGAAAATCGATTATGTGAAATATAATGATGGTAAAAGTGTTGGGAAGGCCATGTTTATATTGTGCGAATCTTTTCTAAGCTCATGGAAGGAATGAAAGAAATTTAGAATTAATAGGCAGCTACATAAAATAATATCTACCGTTTAATTTTATATCAAAGAAATGTGTTCAATAAACACATGACAATATTGAATTTATAATGGTTAAGGCATTATGCTTGATATGTTTCATCTGTACCATCTATTATGGGCAGAAATTAAATAGTTTACACTTAAAACATATCGCATTCAGAAATATCCGCCAACTGAAAAATATTTTTCTTTTTATACAGTCACACCCGTTTATTGAAGTTTTGTTCATTTGTATTACATAATTCAACTATTAGAAAATACAGTTTTCAACAAATTCATTCGTAATTTGCAACTTCTCTTCTCATTTCTTAACCTTTACGTTAATTATTAAAAAAAAAACGTTCGAAACTCCAGTTTGTCCCTTTAAAGACATTCTACATCCTCATCCTCGCATTTCTACGATCTCCCAAATTTCTGACAGTAGCACGATAAACTCCTACTTCGTTGAAATAATGTTTCGAACACTCCTTACCTTGATATTCATGAAATAAACGATGATGTACCCCAAGGCTCTGTTCGATCCCCTATTCTATTTCTCATTTTCATAAATGATCTCTTTTTTAATACTTTCTAATCCACATATTAGTTTTGCTGATGACAGCATCCTCTTTCCATAACAGTTTCCAAATATTTCTCCCTGTTTTATAAATGTAGAAGCTCAAGATTATTAAAGTCCGATATTGAAATAACACTGTTCTTGTTCTTGTCGGAATTCAAAGCTTCTTTAGCTAAAAACAGTCTTATACCGTTAAGGCAAACACATCTCCTGGATCCTGATGCCACTACCCATGTTTGGGACTTCGATCGAGTAAATTAAACAGCTATCTTTTCTTACTCGCTCTTTTTTGATCAAATATGTACAACATACGATGGTAGTGATGACCATGAAATTGGTTTACACCACTGCGTTGTCCCTGATCGAAATTAAAAATTCGACGAGCTACTGTTTTTCAGAATTCGATCTACTTGCCCCAGCCATCTTAAGGACTATTCACATGAAAGCGACCAACTAATGAACGAACATTCGTCCTTTTTGACGATTCATTCACATGAAATTTATTTTATTCGTTGCGAACAACGAACGTCATGTCCGTATATCACATTTGAACAGTCAGATTTTGTGGTTAGTCGCGCACGAATAATTTATTCGTTGCGATGTGGATGGTATGTGGAACGCGAATAGGGTTTGACAATTCGTAACAGTCAGATTGAAATTAGCGACAAACAACTTGTTTTCATTAAAATTTCTTTTTTTCTGCTTAAAATGGAAATTTTATCACCTCAACATTAGATATAATGAGTTTTTATCATTTTAAAATAGTCTTTGTTGCAAAATATTGTTTAGAAGCATGAAAAATCTCATTTATTCGTTTATTCGTTCATTCGTCGGTCGCTCTCATGTGAATAGTCCTTAAGAAATTGAATAGTAAGGCTTTATACAGACGATTCCCTCTTTGAAACACTTTGTCATGTCCATAACTTTACCCTTGAGACTTACTTCTGAAGTAAAATACTTAAGTAAACCCAGATGCTTGTTTTTCACCCGCACTCGCTGAATAAGGATTGTTCTTTATTCCATTTTGTTATCCTATTGCGATGTGCAGGTGCTGTCTTTTTGAGCCAATATTCATCTGTGTTCCCTTGCCCCTTTTTTCAAAGCAAAGTTGCTTCTGCTCAATGTTGATACAGTGTCTGTTCACATGCCCCAAATTCACCAATGTCACACTGGTGTTTGCAGACTGGTTCGCAGAATAAAGGGATTCATTTAATTTTTCGTATTAAGAACAACTCTCGGGATTGCCCTCATCGGCTTCATCGCTTACACTACACTATATCAAAACACATGAAATTGACAACACCACTACGTGTGAGTAGACTTCAAGTCAAATAGTAAGAGTTGTGTTCTCAGAATCTTCAGAAAAGTTATTCCTGTGTCAATGAATCGGTTTCAGAACACTTCCGGATGCTTTTGGACTATTCTTTTCCTCTAAAAAAATTGCCATTGAAAGTTTAAGCTTCAGTAACCCAACCCTTCTTGTCTTTTTTTATATGTCAATTAGTATACATTTTTTTTATATTTTCGTTTTCTTTTTCCACACATGTGCTGCTCTGCTTTTCTATTTATTTTTACTTATGTAATGAATTTAATTTAATTTAAAAACAATTCAATAAAAAAAAAAAACAACAATCTACCTCGACAAAAATTATAAACAATTCTACCTCTCGCATTAAACAAACGAATCCCATAATACAATAGGCAAAATGACGATGATTCAAGTAATACAAATAAAATACAATAAACAAATCTACATTCACATAATAAATGTATTGTTAACAAAATAATGATGATTAATTTTGTTAATAGTATGATTCATAATAATTGTTGTCGTGCTAAAATAAATAATAATAGATAATAAACATTCCACAATATTTAATAACAATAAATTGCGTTTATTAAATAACAATTACAATACTTGCATTAGGACAAGGCTTACCAAAGTAATTAGAAGTATGTAAATATAAATAAAAGCATGCGTCTTATGACTTAACTTATAAGTTTAACAAAATTAAAATCAATTAAAACATAAAAACATATAAATTACCTTTGGGAGTGAATTGAATGCAGATTGAATCATCACACAAGAAAATTGTGTCTAATCGAAGGACTTGCAGTGTTTTTCATGATTTTAGTTTTTTTATTTATTCTTTTCGCCAATTTTGGCATAACTGAGAATCTTTACGAATAAATTTAGTTTCAAAGTTTTAAACTTAAATAAGATACTAGTTTGTTGTTCTTTGTTAAGATTTCAATCTACACTGCTTGCCAACTAACTTGGTCAAGTAATGCTGATTTCTATTGATGTTTTGAAATTGATTATTGATAAATTTTAAATGCATGCAAGTGATAGTATTAACAAACTACAATTCGACAAGCATACTCTGGAAGCACCTGCTTGAACTTCATCCAGAATTAATCCTCCCAAAGGTTATAATTATAATCACCTCCATCTAATTGTGTGGAATGTTAGAAAAGAATTGTATATAGATACAACTTGAATGATTATTTAACATATAATTCTTCAAGTCAAATTCATTAAAAATCAATATTTCGATAAAAGTATAATGATAAATAAAAGACTGCAAAATTATTTAAAAAATAAAAAAAATATTAGAAAATTAAAATCTTCAATGTGCGTTATTATAATATAAAACATACTTACTTGTACAATGTACATAACATAACATAATTAAATAATGATATTAATAAATAAGCCGTATATTGTATATATTAAAAAAAAATTACATAACCATCTTTACCAAAAAAATCACGTCCTTTTGTAGAAACAAAAAAAAATGATAAAGAATTGTTTTTTTTATAAATTATACATGTAAATTTAAATGGTGTAATTGTAGCAAAGCAACATTTCGATTAAGAGCTTTAATTGTAAATTCGATATTCTAACAAAATTTTATGATTTTTAACAAACAAAAAATATTATATGTGTACATTTTCATATCCAGGAATATCCCCCACCGGAGTTGTGAAAATTTAATAGATAAAATGTAAAATTTTTAGTAAAATTGAACAGTATTGCAGTAATTTGATTTTTTTATTTTGAATGAAAACAAAACCAACAAAAAAATATGGAAGAAATTATACAAATTGCAAACATATAGTACACTTAAAAAAATACCTCCCTCATTATAGATGTCGTACACCAGTATTAACTACCTCTTAATGTAACATATTCAAATTCATAACAATATTTAAAACAAAAATAGAAAAATTGTAGATGTAAAATAATGGCTTCAAGAAAACTTTACTTATATACTAACATATACATACATATAAACATACACACAAGTATAATAAATTAATAGCTTAATTGTATTTACCAAACTCCAAATAGACAAATTTTATTCTTTAATAAAAAAAAAAAAAACAAATAGCAAAAATGCCTCAAGGATAAAAACTTCCTCCAAAAACCAACAGCAAGATACAAAACAAAAAATACAAACAATTTAATATTAATAAATATAAATTAAGATATACATATCTACATAATTATATTAATAATTAAAATTATATAAACTAAGGGTTGCAATTTTTTTATATTTTCTACATTTGTTTTTACTATTTGACGATTTTACAAATCATTAATTAGTTCGGACATCTGAACGTCACCCCAGTCCAGATTTTGGTTCTATTTAGTTCCTTTTTTACCCTCAGTTTTGGTCGCGAATTATTTTTCCGTCATCCGGGAACAGTATTATAACAACTCAAACAGTTATACATTGAATAAAACATTAACAAGCAACTGTTAGAGCTATAGAAAGTGCAACAATAATCAATTCACACGCAGTTTTTGAGATAACATAGATGTACGTATATGTTGCATACCTTCAGGAGTTTTAACTTACTTGCGAATATTGTATTGTTTGTTTCAATGGCTTTCAGCATTCATTTTTGGATTAAGGGTACTGTTTACATATTAACCTTCAAGAAAAAATTGCCAACGTGATGGTGAGAAGCATTTAAAAATTCGTTGCGTGGTTTAGAAGGAGTTAAAGGACAAACAGGGGATGATCTTCCTTTAATACTATGTGTATAGATTTCAGAGAGTTCTTACATTTGTTAGAACATCCGAACAAATTTAAATTCCCTTGAATACCTTACAGTTTAAAATGTTGTACTCCAATATTTTTCATTATAAGCTATTGTTGACAGCAACCAGATCTAGCTAGAAACTTACTTGTGAAATGGATCCAATTGAATACCAAGTTTCTCATTTTCGTCCAATGTGCAAGTCATCACTTCATCAGTCGCAAGCAAGAACAGAATTGGTGACATTGAATCACCCTCTGTAACTCCTTGCCGAACTTCAAATGCATCTGAAAGCTGCCCACTGTGCAAAACGAAACGGCAGCTCCATTCCACGATTCCTTGGGAAAGGTTTCGTTTTCCTAAGCAACCTTAACGAGTGGCAGCAAATTATGGAGTGGCAAGTCGGTTTAGCTGACACACTTGGTCCAAATGAAGACTGTTGTGATACCACAAAGTTTGGGGTGTTATATCCTTTAAACTTGCAAACATGGAACCAATTTGAGCTTCTTAAGAAGCGTACAAAAAAGATTGCTGTCCGATGATTCAGTTCATCAATCTCTTTTAAGAATTCTCCTAAAAAGAGTTTCCTTCTATCAGCAGTGCAGGACATGCGGGTAGAATATGGACAATTGTCTCCGCCTCTTGTCCATCCAAACAGCTTCTGCAAAAGTCGCTTGCGAGCACCCCCAGTATTGCGGTGTGTCTAAGTATAGGATAGTAATATGATAGAGCTAATGTGCCGTCTGTTTAGAAAGCATACTGCACACTTGCGTTACCTTTTCTTGTAGCGTCTTCTGCGCTCTCCACCAATTCTCGTCCATGTATCTCATCTCACACACCTCGGCACCACTTGTGTGAACCTGGTTCTCAGCTTCTAGCTTCCTCCCTTGCCGCCATTTTTCATGAGCCTAAAACGTGGCAATATTTTTTTAACATACAAAAATTAAATTCAACCACTCTTATTAAACATCCACTTGATGCTTCTGGTATACAATATTTTTAAGGGTCTATAAAATTAATATCAAATCTGACACTGTCACATGAAATCACATTTTCCTCTTTTTTTTGTCTTCTACATTATTTACTCATATTTATCTCTTTATTAATATCCTCATCAACTTTGTTGAAGTATTCAACAAGTCTGTCCATTAATCGTTCAAACAAAAAAGCTGACAAAGAATTGTCTAAGAACAAACAATTAATCATGTTGTCATCTTAAAATATCTGATGCTCTTCTTATTATTATCATCAGGACACACTCTCTTCCTTGTCCACCAGCACACACACATTTACAAATTTAAAGAAAAGACCCCACTACTGTGGTTTGTGGTATAGTCGACAACGCTGACGTTGAAAATTGATACAAATTACTAATAAACCTTTGTGAAAAGTTTCTTCTTATATCCTTTTGAAAGGATACTCTTTCTTTAAATTAAAATACTCAAGTTTTATAACATCGCAATAAATTCAAAGAATACGTGGGCTAACCGGAATTAACTTTTGTTTCGGTGATTTACTTCAATTTTTAAGTTTTGTATCTGTTTTTGATAGCTTCTTTTGGCAACTGTCAAAGTGGATTATTTCAATTATGAGAACTGTCAGTGATAGGAATTGCGTAACGACCTTCAGTCGGCTTAAAAATCGTAAAAGTTGGAGTAGACAATTTTCCAGACGATGTATAACAAAAAGTGGTCATAATTTTAAACACGACGATAGTCACTCTTTAGTGGAATCTCGTGATTAGGAGTTCTAGGTGAGAATTGTCAGTCACTAACTGACATGCTAAATTTATTGAAACTGTTGGCATCACTGAATATTTGGACGGTCGAGAGTCGAACTAATTTGTAATTGTTTATAGCTTAAAGCTCAATCACCAACGAAACCAAACCGTTATGTATTATTATTTTTAAAAAAATATAAAAAAATATAATGCAACCCTATAAAATAATAATAAATTATATTTTTATTTAGCAAAATAGAAACCATGAAAATTATATATATATATTTTGATTATCAAACAATAAATAAGCGCTTATTTTTTAAATAAATTAATTAAACGAAGCATATGCTTAGCATAGTAAAATATAGTTTAAATATTGTAGGTCAATATTATTTAATTGATAAGTTTTAAAATCTAGGTGTCGATTTACATATACTATATATTATTATATACATAGATTAAAAATTACTAAAATTAAGTTAGGCATTAAAAGTATGTAGTTGCAATTTATATTATATTTATATAATTTTTACAATTTAATGTGTAGAATTGCTAATAAATATAAATTTAAGTTAATAAGCAGCATTTTAGTATGAATCGAAAAATAAAATAATTAAAATATAGTATACACGAATAAATGCAATATTAAATTTAAAAATAAATGCGATTTTAAATAAAATCTAAAGTTGTTTTAATTTTTCATTTAAATTGTTTCCTTAAAAACAAACCGAAACCTTATTTTATTTTCCCACTGACTTATTGCACCAACAAGTTTCGATTTGTTGAAGTTATAGAGAAAATGTCATTGGTGATTGTTTACCTTAAAACGTTTTGAATGTCAACTTGGCAGCACTTTCTCAATTATCTGTCAGTTCAATCGTTCAATGACACCAAGAAATCATGACGCAACTAAGGGGCCAGTTATAGCTATCATTGAAATGCATCATTGAGACATAATCAGTGGAACGTTTTATATTTTCACTGACAAGTCGGTTATAGCAATCATTGAAAAACTACTTTCAGTGGAAAGCCCTGTCATTCAAATGAAATGACAATTTCAAAATTTGACTCTAAGAACCAAGTAGGTATGTACATTACATGGAATTTCACAAGTTCGGTGTGTTGTTCTTGTGAGTCAAATTTTGAAAATATCCTCAGAATCAAAAACTTTAAATGCAACTTTCAAGAGCATAAACAACCAAACTAGAATATGTAACATTTATTTCCGTAGGCCTTGTGGTTTGGAAGAAAGACGCAAATCCATCAAATTTTTCTTTCAAAATCGGACCTCTTCATGAAAAAGTCATGAAATTGCGAAATGTATATAACCTTATCTTCCAAACCACAAGGCCTACAAAGATGAATGGTATATATTCTGATTTGGTTGCTTATGCTCTTGAAAGTTGCATTTAAAGTTTTTGATTCTGAGGATATTTTCAAAATTTGACTCACAAGAACAACACACCGAACTTGTGAAATTCCATGTAATGTACATACCTACTTGGTTCTTGGAGTCAAATTTTGAAATTGTCATTTGAATTCAAAACTTTAAATGCAACTTTTAAGAACATAAACAACCAAATCAGAATATGTAAAATTTATTTCCGTAAGCCTTGTGGTTTGGAAGAGAGAGGCATATCCATTTCGCATTTTGATGATTTTTTCATTTATAGGTCAATTTTGGAAGAAAAACATTTATGGATCTGCCTCTCTCTTCCAAACTACAAGGCCTACGGAAATAAATGTTACATATTCTGATTTGGTTGTTTATGCTCTTAAAACTTGCATTTAAAGTTTTTGATTCTAAGGATATTTTCAAAATTTGACTCACAAGAACAACACACCAAACTTGTGAAATTTCATGTATGTATGTATACTTGGTTCTTGGAGTCAAATTTTAAAATTGTCATTTGAATTCAAAACTTGGAATGCAACTTTTTAGTGCATGACAAACGAAATAAGAATATATAATATTCATATCCGTAGGCCTTGTGGTTTGGAAGAGAGAGGCATATACATTTCGCACTTTGGTGACTTTTTTATTAATAGGTCAACTTTGGAAGAAAAACATTTGGCCAAAACACAAATTAGCACCAACTACACACACAATAAAACTAAACAATTCACTATAGGCACCGCAATTGAGTTTTATTTGGATAGACCGGACAATTACAAATATATACTACGATTGCTTCTTATTTTTATTAAAAAAAATAATTAAATATTTGAGTAGGTACCTAAATTTACACAAAATAAACAAGAAATGCCGGCAAGAGCTAACGAAACATGAACAAAATGACAACCAAAACAATTTTGAGGTTAAAGTTGATCATTGGAAAAAAAATTGACAGATGAGAGACTCGAACAGCGTCATTGGAACGATTATGTTCCAAATACTCGAAACGAAGATCAGCTGTTCATTGAAATCGATTTCCGTCATTTAAATAATAAAATTGGATTTTAAGAGAAGTGTGAATAAATATAAAGTATATTTTTCATTAAAAAAATTCTAAAATTCAGTATCCTTATTTTGATACCAATAAAACACAGTTCTGTTTGTTTAATCGTCTTAAAATAACAAATTAAAATTTTCAATGACGAATTCCAATGATAGCTATAACTGGCCCCTAATCTAGATAGCGGGGTCCAGTTTGACGTCAAACTCCATGTGTGTCCATGACAAAACAAAAACGCAAAGGCGATGTGTGTCCGTGACGTAGACGAAACAGAACTGAAAACGGGAAGGCGGTATCTGGTTTAGCTGTATCATGTCAAGAAATGATTGTAAGAAAAATGCTGCCAAGTTTTAATTAATTCGAACGTAATGAAAAGTGTTTGGCATTTTGTGCAGTGTTCTATTTTTTTTCTTTTTCTTTTTTGGAAAATTTCACCAAGTCATAGCTATTAATTATTTTTCACTCACACCTCAATCAATGGTTCTCATTTTGTAGTTTGCTCTAAAGTGTTGCTCAATCCGGGCACAAGTCATACTAAGTTGTTTTCTCTTGTTGTAGTTGTAGCTCAGGTAGCTCAGATTCTATTCTATTGATTAGAGGAAACAATGATTCTTTTTCCAGCTTATCCATACTAACAAAAATCAGGCAATTGTTGTAAATTGTAATGTGTATTCCAAAAATGTAAAGTGCAGAACAATTGGAGACATTTTTATAGAATTGTTTCGTGGGTTATTTGATGAGCGAAAAATGTTAGTTCATTAAGTTACAGAAAGACTTATAAAAGTTTTATTTCCCATTCCGTTGCAGGACGGTTTTTATTTCCCCGGTTATATTTCTGCAGGACATTATCTGGTACCTTGCTCATAGTCTTAATGTTGGTAGCTTCTTCTACGCTTGCCATAATAGCAAATTCTTCTCAGGGCTAATCCAAGGTATACGCCGTTTTGAAAAATTGAAAGTGGGTTTAGTGGATAGCAATTTCAGTAACCATACTTTAAATACTTGATCCAAGATTAAGACTCATGAGTTCTGCATCGTCAGTAATAAACCTGCACCTGTTGCACTTCCACTAGAAATAGTGTGGGCGTGCAATAAAGAGCAGAAGACTTAAAACGCTTCCTGAGCATTAAACACCTGTTCTTCGACTTAATCTTTTCTTATCGATCCCTCGCACATGTTGCACAGGCTCTTGGACTCCTTTAAGGCTACTCATATTATATTGTGGATATCTATCAAACCCATTTACCAAATTAAACAACACAACACTTCTTGCGAGAATTTTGCACTGTTCATCAGATAGCCTTATGTGTATGTTTCTGGGGGTACACACTATCACATCTAAGTAGGTACCTTCTCCCTCCACCTCCGCCCTTCCTAAAAACACCAACGCTTTTTATCAAACTAATGTTTCTGATTCCCTTCGGCATTGTTCTTGATATCGTATTATTTGTCTATCATTCTTCCTTCTGCAAATACACCACCGAAATAAGTCTCATATTTCCAATTCATTATAGGTCAATAACCTTGAAAAAAAAACAATTGTCAACACATGCTCAGAATAAAAATCATTTCAAAAAGTCCATTAACATTAATAAAGCCAATCAAATGTCACACAGCTTGTCCACGAGAATAGTAAAAAAAAATATATATATATATCTTTAAATTACAAATACCCCCCGGGGCCAAGCTATTTAAATTTCCCTAAGGTCAAGGTCATCCCGAAAAATTGCTTCCCCAATTGAGTGTATCATTCTTTATAAGTATAATATTGGACTGGTGTGTGTTCACCTTAATTTAATCACATCAATGATTTTGTCACGTGAGTTTATATTTTCTGACACTCTCTTGATTTTACACAACAACTGACACGTCATACGGAAAATGGTGGAGGAGGGTGGTTCTCTAAGTTAAGGGACCTGACCTACTTTACAAATTGTATAATTCAATTTTATGGCTTTTCTTGTGAACAAATTTTCGAGTATTTATTGAGCACCCTTCTCTTGTGTGTGTTTGTGTTATATTTGACTTATGTGTGTCTATCCTTCACGAAAGGTAACGGAATTTCTTTTTTCAATTTAACACAGTTTTGTCGGCTCTATATTTTGCCATCTGCATACCTACTATTTAACCCTTTTCAATTCTGTGTGTCAGGACGAAGAAAAGGAGAATCTTCAGCGGTGTGATCATTATTCAAATTTATTTTGGAGATAAAAACTGTGAGTGAGAAAAAAAATTGAAGGACGCATATTAAACAATATGATGTCCTGGAATTTGAAATGTTCAAACAAAACCCTGAAATTGTAAATTTTTCGAAACAAAAAAGTAACATCTGCAGATTGCCTTGACAGGTTTTGAAGACAAAAAGCAATTGGATGCTTATTTGATTTGATTCTGAATCAATGTCATTTTTTCAGACAATTGCTTTTCCGATATCTCGTTGAAAATAAATCTTCAGAATAACATCTCGATTGATAAGCAAATGAGAAAGGTACATAGTTGTTTATCTTTTTTGGTAAGAAGCTCAAAATTTCTGCAAAAACATACGGATTCGAAAAATTGTGTAAGTCACTTTTGCAAAGCTGAATTCCCATCACGTCCGCCTTTTCGATTTAAAAAAAACCAACTTTATTCTGACAGTTGATAATCGTCGATTTTTTATGACAGATAAATAAAATGTTTGTCTCCAACGGCCCCAAAGAAGTCTTTAATGAACTTTTACGTTCTTTCAACACACCTGCGGATTTATCTTTCAATGTCGGGATTTGTGTCCGGTCAAAAACGTGTGAGTTGACTTATACATTATACTAACGTTACATTGTTAGTTTCCCTGCAAAGTAAAAACAGATTAACTTTTGCAAGTGCATACTGTATTTTACATACTTCATATATAAATAAATATAAACCTTCAGTGAAAAATTATCTACATGATGTTTAAAACCATTTCAAAATCTTTTATTTAGTTAAGAAGGAGTTAGCGGATGAACTGGAGGCCAACTCCTTTTATTTTACTATGAGTAAATAGATTAGGTACATGCAAGATTTTTCTTATTTTGACCCTTTGACTTAAGTTTGAGTAAGTAGAGTCAATGAATCCTGTCAACTCGATCCTTGTCGTCAGGCATCAGGAAGATATTTCAACTGAAGCCACTATTTCTATAGGCAGCTTAAATCTTAGTCCTCTGACTATCTGTGTTTACTGAACATTTCAACTGAAGGAGACAAGGAGTTATCATCATAGAGTGAGTTTGAAAGCAATTGGACAGTTTGACAATGTTTGGTTTAGAATAGTTCAAGTTTTTCTTACGTCATCATTTGCAGTCCTACTACTAATTTTTCATCTAAATTTGCCCGTTTATAATTCTCTCCTGAAACTGGATAACATGCTTTGGAGAGGCCTTTTTGGCCAAACTCGTTATCGGTCTTTAAAAAGGTCGTTTAAAGTCTATATACTCAATCCCATCAAAAGAAGCATTATATAGGTATGTCAGTTTCGTTTCGTTAAGTTTCGTTCACTTTCGCAAGCACGACACGAACAAGAGCAATCAAAATAAAAACGCAACATTGACAGTAGTGCTCTTTGTAACATGTTTTACCATTTGTACGTGCCTGCCAGAGAGCTGGGCATATAGGTTACATTTCAGGTCTCTGCCATTGGAGAGATATAGTATATATGTATAATGCATCCCTGCCAAATATTCGCATGTTAAGTTGATCTTTTCCTTTTTGAATTCGGGAATTCCCTTTCTAGTATTCAAATGACACTTAAGAATAATTGTTCTTATATCCCTCTCAGCTAATCCTTAGAGGGTATTTTCAATTACTTATTTCAAATCTCCTCAGTAAACAAATATTATTTTCCACCTTTCATAACCCCAGCTTGTGTGACTTGCAATTTATTTTTGTCAGTTAAAATTAGCTCCCAACAGAGGCACTAAAAGAAAAGAAGAAAAAAAAAAAACGGAAGCGAATGATTAACGCCAAAACCTTAAAAAAAATAAAAAAGCAAAATTAACAGAAAATTAAATTAGTCAAGTTGTGATTTTAATTTCTGCTTCCCTTGCATTTAAATGAGAAGAAGCACTCTTGACGCCTACTCTATGTCATGTCTCATTCCTGATCCCCACCATTTTTCTGATTCCACAAAAAATAATGTTGTAAATCCTTTAAAATCACAAAAATTATTGTCTTCTTTTTGCTAAAAGAGTCCTCTTTTTTGCTGAAATTAATTTTCTTAAAGTTGATTAAAACATTAAGGATAAAAGTTCAACATTCCAAGTTCCCCTGTATCTCTGCCTACTTCGTTACATTCATCTTCTATGGCCCAGTTTCTACAGGAAGTAAGTGTTATGCCACTTTAGCACACTCTTCTACTCTGTATTGTGTTTGTATATGGCTATGGCTATGCGGGTTGTGTACATATTGACAATGCTGTGTGCGAGTGCAAAAACTTTTTTTTTTCCCCAAGTCCTTAGAAACTTTCATTCTAGAAGAATATAAAAATAACGCTCCGCCTTATGCAATGTAGTCCTTGATGAACAAATAAGATGTATTTTTATGAAATGACATCGATGATGGTTTTGAAGAATGTCCTTGAATATTTTGTGGAGATGAATGAACGGGATGGATGATTTGAATTAGGAATTCATAACTGAGGGAAGTTGTTGAGTTAAAATGAAGACAATTTGTAGAGTGAATTGAAGTGGATACGAATTTTTTGGGTAATTGCGAAGATTGAAGATTCGAAGGTCATTTGTTTAGAAGGAAGACGAAAAAGAAGTAAAACAAACGAATCGAATTTCTTTTTCAAACCTTTAATCAAAAATGAATGCTCCAATGCATGCTATTTTGATAAGGTCCCTGGGCGGACAATATGTCGTTATATTTTCGAAATCACTTCTTCCGATGACCCCTTTCCGACTGTCAAACATCACGTTCTTAACTGTTAACTGGCTCCTACCATAGTACAATAGGCGCCGCTGCTATCTTCAAATTGTATTGTGTATAAGCTATTAGAAACGAAGTTTTGAGGCACTAGAGGGCAACACAGTCAAACACAACCTCCAGAGTACTACATAGTTTTTATATACAATGCTGTCTCGGACAGTAAGCGATTGTTATAGTTGCAACGCGGAGAGAGTGTCATAAACTGATAAATTATGCAAAATATGCAATCAGGCTTCTAATTTTTTCCACCAGAGCGCTACAGGTTTTGTCATCAAACTCCATATAGCTTGTTTTCGAAGTGAAACATTTCATAATTTTAAACCGTAGGTACAAAACAAACCTTGAAGTATTAACTACTAGCGAAACCACACAAGACGGAGCTGCACTTCACTAATTGGTTACACTACCAATAACACTTATGCCGTTTACTGTCACTGTTGTGACAGTGGTGCAGTCTTGCCTTTATCGGATTCATTTCGCTGATGCTAAATTATAGATTTAAATTATTAAAATTAAATTATTTTGTGTAAAAACTTTTTTTCTAAACACACAAACTCGACTTCTGTGTCTTTTAAATAATGAAATCATGCAATCCTTAATGTCGGTCCGAGTAAAACATTTCAATAAATGTTGATCGCTTATTTTGTCTGCAATTATCATAAGAATCACTCGTCTTTATCACTTTAACCGGTCATATGGTCAAAGTATTTCTTAAATATGTTTTTGAATAAGATGAACAATCATCATGTGAAAAGCATCCGCAAGATTCTTTTTGTAAACAAAAGACACATGGCAATTGTTATCATCAGCCCATGAACATGTGCTTAGTTTTGATATAAGTCGATGATCTGGCGATGTTTTTTGTGAGATAACGAATGCTTACGATAAGCACAACTGAACGTACATAAGCTGTCTTATATTGAATCGTGAAGCACGGCACGCTTATATGTAGATTTATTTTAATATTTTCGACATTAAAATCTTTGTAAAAACCAAAAATTATTGCAATTCATTTCGACTCCGACTTTGCAGTTGACTTTTAATACTGAAAGCTTTCCTTACTGAAAAAATTGTTTTATTCTGGGTTGTTGTCTTCTTTCGGATATCGGATTTAACTTTAGAAGACATTCTGAACGCAAACATGGTTTTCAGTCTGATATTCAATATATAAATGGTGGTGTTCCCCAAGGCTATGTCCTGTATCCGACTCTTTTTCTTCTCTTTTATAACCGTTCTATTTTCTTTGACTTTTTATCCATTTCATTGTTTTGCTGACGGTATGCGGCAGTTCCCTCATTGGTAACCCTGTTCCTCGGATATGGAACTTCTGAAGCAGTTAATTACACATTGGACAGCATTTTCCAATTAGGAATTATCAATCCCAGCTGTCTCTTATCTGTCGGTAAAGTAGGTATAACATATACCCTCTGCCATTATACAATTAATGAGTGGTGCTTGCTTCGAAGAAACCGGACAGTTTTACGTTCTAGGAACGCCTTGAAAGTTAGAATTTCTTTTCTGATCTAGGAAATATTTCCTATAACATTTTGCAAAAGCTAGAGTATAATTTTTATGCATGGACAAGTGCTTCTATTGCATATTTGCGTCTCCAGGATAGAATTCAGAAAATAGCTTTCAAATTGACAGGTAATTCGTCGGAATCTTTTTTCATCATTCCTTTTATAAACAATGTTTAAGCGAAATAGTCAGGAATACTCAAATAGCTAGGAATCCCCACTAGTTAACCCCTGAGTCTGATATCTGACGTAATGTTAATTATCAAGACTTCTTTTTTAGCCGCACAAAACGAATGTAAAATGTTTTGTCCGACTCAATTTTCTCCTTCCAATTACAGACATTCTATGTTGATCTCCTTCCATCTTCTATCCAACCTTCATAAAAACTCGTACTGTGGTAATTGATGTTAAGGGTGTTGATAACCCCTTAAGTGTGTATTTGTGATAAAAATAAAGCCTAAGCGTCATTTAGTATTATACTATTATGAAGTCAAGGGAATATGGCTGAAGGCTTGTCATATTTTTACTTCAAAAATGCCACATATGAACATCAATCACAAGTTAGGGGTTGGAAGCAAATGTGCGACCGCAATTAAAATACAAGTCACCATAAAAGAGGACATTTACTTCGTTCACTCTCGCAATAACTAACAAGAGTGCTCAATACAAATAAAATGATGACATTATATTTTTTTGTTTACTTAGGTACGCCACACAAGTGGCGCTAGTTTCGTTCTGTTTTTATATAACTAGCACTCTTTAACTTAACTTTTCATATCCATGAATTATGACATTTCTATCAAGATTATCGGAGACAACACCCTGTAACTCTAGAAAAATAACGCCTCGTTAATGTTTGACATTTGACATATTTTCTACTAACACATTATATATTATAAAAGAAATTTTAATGGCACCCCCATCATATTCCATATTGGTTTCATTTAATTAATTTAATATCAAGCTGCGACATCGAAGGGAAAAATTTAATCAAATATTTCCCCACTAATTACGGTTTCTTGTATAACAAAATCAATTATAATTTCCGTTCGAACATATTCTGCACATTTTATGTAGTTCCTCCATTAGTGGGATTACATAACTTTTTAACTGTGTCAAGGAAGGAATTTCAAAGTAACTTCCTGAATAAAATCGATATTTTCATTGAAAGAAAAAATCATTCTTTAAATTTCTTAAAGTTCTTAAGTTCTCCGAAAGAATCTATAGTAATGCCCTCTCTTATCATCCTCGATAAATTTCAATTTTTATTTTAATCTCCTCCAACATCTATTTATGTATATGGCTTTTGTTATGAATGAGTGAATAAAAAACCAAGAGGATGAATTATTGTTTCCTATTAAGTATCTACATAATAAATAATTTACCTACAAATATACATAATGTATAGATCTGTTTATTTATACTTGCTTAAATGAATGAAGAGAAACGACTGGGCGAGCCTCCAAAAAATAACGTGTAGGTATTTCAATCTCATGCTGAACTTCGCTTTCACTTTCAAAGATGGAGTTTATTATCCTTATCCTTATCCTAGTCGTTCTTTTGAATGCAAATTGTAAGCTTGTTAAATAAAACTTTCGATTTTTAGTTTCGTTTTCCAAATAACTTTCGTTCAATGTCTCAATGACCGATTTTTCAATGTGCTACGAAGCTTTTCAGTTATTTTGGTTGAACTGTCAAAATATTGTGGAAGCTTTTTTTGACAAGGGAAGTGAAGTGATTTCCCATAAAAAAGGACTTTCATGGTAAGTTAAGATAAAAAGCTTTAACAGTTGTCTGAGAAATTATTTGGCCTTTTTATAATTTATTTCATGTTATTCTTACTCTTTTCGAAGAAAATTGGGAAAGTCATTCGAAAAGCTTTGATTTAAGACTTTGTTTTCTTAAGATTTGCATATTTCTCCTGCTCCTACCTTAGTTTTTTCAGGAAACTGAAATCTTGTCATGGGACTGTAATTACCGCTGTCATCTATGCATTCTAAACGCTGCTGCTATTGCATCGTTGGGAATGTAGAGGGCGTCACACTTAAATTTCACAATGCTATAATAACAAAAATTTATAACCAAATTGCTTTTTGACTGCTTGAAGCTTTTCAACTTTAAAGTCACAACTTTATGGCTTAACTAGAATATGCGAACGCAAGCAAAATTTAATGATTGAAAGCTAGCTGTATAATTGTTGTCCCTCAAATGTCGATAGGAGCTTATGTTTGTCACCAAACCTTATCGAATACTCGACGAAACAGAGCGCCCGAAAACATACGCACAAAGTTTGCTCAACCACGTACTACCTACTCAAACGTTCCATCCATTTTCATTGAGTTCACAAAACTAAACAAACAAATATGTACAGGTCAAAAACTCTAAACAATATCTTTCTAACTATAGTAGTATAGTATGAGATAACGGGGTTTGGAGACACATAGATGTCGCTGATAATTATCACATATTTAAACCTTTCCACCTACATTTTCTCTCCAAAACGAGAAATTTGGAAAAAAAGGTTTGGAGGCTCACGGTGTCGCCACAGTCGATCCTTCTATCCATATTACTATAGATTTCATATACAACCTTGACAAATGATACGTCAAAGTCAAAATCAGTCTGAGTTGATTTTCTCTCCACGGAGAAGACAAAACAGGAAGCTAGCAAGATAAATTGTGCCAAACTTTCTTTTTTGTCATGGGGTGGTTTCCATTAGACAGTTTATTAGAGAGAACAGTAATAGTTCATGATTGAATTTCCAGATAGTGAATATCAAATATGTTTGAGGCAACAACAGCCTAAAGTTTTTCTATAAATGTGTTCAAAAATCTTCGCCGGAACGCAACGCGGCCGAGAAGATAACGCAAACTAACTGATCTAATATTGAGCAGACCGTCTTTTTTTTTTTGTACCACACTGGACCATTGATGATAAATGTAAGACCAAACTAAAAGGAATTGCATATCATTGGGAATTCACTTCAGCGGAACTGCCTTGTACTAATGGGTAGGCTCTCAACTATGCCGTTTACTATCGCCGGAGTGCAGTTCCGCTGGAGTGTATTGCGATTTAAATTATACAATTCTGTACAAAGAATACGTGCAGTGCAGTTCCGACTAGTGTGGTCTTGCCTTAAAGCTTAAGGTCTCGGCTTAAACATTCGAATTTCTAAACCGAATCTTTCAGTGATGCCATATCGTTTTTTTAGTGTCGGTGTCTTAAAAGAATTGTTTTATGGTTATTATTTCATCAGTGAATCTGAGTAACACAGGTGAAATCTGGAATCATGTGGTTTCTTTTTATATTTAAGATGTTACTTTGTATTTAAGATATAGTAAGAAATATAAAATTGATTTAAGTAAAAATGTAAACTATAGAATCCTAGACTTAACAAACTTAATAACTTTATATTTCCCAAATTTTAGAGCATAAAATATTTTAAGTTAATAACAAAACAAAAATCGATCCATTTATTAGAGAACAAAAAAGTATAAATATATTCATTTTAATTTCGTAATTAATAATAAAATAATAATAAAATTCTTGTTAAAAAACTAAGACGAATATTTAGTCAATTAAAAGTGAATAAATACTTTTATTTATAAGTTTATTTATAAGAAGCTTAGTAATGGGATTTATGTAATTTCGTAGTTTTGTCGTACATTTATTAAAGATTAGTAACAAAATGTAAAAAAAAACTCGAGTATCCTGAATTTCCAAATACATAGAAGACTAAATTCACCGTGCGCAAATAACTGTATTTTCCCGAATACCCCCCCCCCCTTCATTTTCTCCTATTAAGAGTGATAAAGCATTCTCGTAAAAGGTAATATAATATTAACTAAAAACAGTTACTTATGGAACTGTCACAAAATGATATACTAAGACATCTTTTTCATTTTCAAAGAAAGGTTTATCACTCATCTCACAAACTTTAAAATAAACTTACCATTATTATTATTAATTCCTTTCTTTTTTATTTTCTTCCAATTTGTTCAATAGAACGCAGTTTCAAAGGATTTCCCTGAAATAATGATCACAGACGAAGACGCCATTGCTCAACTGTCACCATCTGACAGCCTTAAGAACTTACGCTGTGAGACTACTACAGCCAAAGTCATGCGTAGCTTACACTCAAATCCCATGATTGGTGGCCCAAGGATTCTGCCGTCACCCCCATTCCCTTCGGATGACTCCAGTCCGCCAGCCTTATGCACAATAAGTGACAACAGTGAGTGCAGCAGCGATAGTGGCATTGATGAAATCAGTACACCAAGAAAAACAAGCATTATAAACGAAGTTAAGGAACCTACTGCAGCTGACAAACTGTATGCCAAAATTGGCATCTCCGATTTTGCTGTCAAAAATGGGATTGGTCTAGTAATCTCTAATTCCAATTCAAACCCAGGTGTGATGCAAGTTGAAACAACACCACCGCTTGAATCCCAAAATTCAAGAAATTATCCTCGTAAAACTTCGATATCGTTCATGGATAATGGCAATCCTTTGATGACGCCATTTTTGTTGGATCTTATCAATGATGACTACAACATGACCGAAAGTGATTATTTGGAGGATAACGATCTGGCGCAGGTGCTGAATGAATTGACCAATGAGATGGAAGTGCCTGAAGACGAAGCCTAGCGGACACAAATATAAACTCTTTTGACAGTTAAAATTTTCTTTCCTCTAAAATTTGATACAAACAATTAATACTAAAAATTTTTCTACTACATTTTTTTTTTTAATAAAATCAGCATTTCTTGAGACCTCCCATCAAAAAAATTTTTATACTTTCTTCTTTTTTTTAATTTTATGTTGTTTGCATTTAAATAAATTTACCGTTAAATTTCAAAATCTTACCAAATGCTAATAAAGAACAATTAATGTTTTAAAAGCTTTACACAAACTGTTACAATTTAAATTTCAAAAATATGTTTCAGATCGACAAAGTATAATTATTGTTTTATAAAATTAAGCACATACATTTTTACTGCCTAAAAAATAAAAAATACAACAAAAAAAATACGTAATTCAAAACGAAAAATGTAATCATCTAGGCTTAAATGATTTTGAGATTTGTTTTCTTTTTTTATCAAATTTTAATTTTAATACAGAAAAAATATGAAATTTTATATTTTATTTTAAATTTAAAATAAAATCTTGGTGTGGGTTTACTAAAGTTTTGATGTTAGTTTTTTTTTTTTTTTTTTTTTATTTTTAATATTCAATAAGGTGCAATCTCTTTGAATTTGTTTTTTAAACTTAAATAATTATGAAAACATGATTACACAAAAAAAAAAAAAAAAATAAACATAAATATAATTAATATTAACAAACGAATGTATACAAATCGAAGTGACATAATTTTTTTGTTTTAATTTTTAATATTCAAAACTTGTTTGATTATTTAAATCTTTTTAAATGAATGTTTTGTAAGTTAGTTTTCTTTTTGTTCTACACAATTTAAATATTATTAAAATAAAACAAAAAAATTGAACAATCATTATTTCATCAACTAACGCTTAGGCGGACAATTTTATCAAAATAAAAAAAAAAAACCCAGAGAATGTTTAAAATTGTTTTTCTTGTAAAAAAAAACTGAATTTATTGAACAGAGAAGAGAGGGTTGAAATAACCGAGAATAAAGATTTTTTTATACAAATTAATGTACCGTATAATTTTTTATATGAATATATATATTTGCTTACCTTCAATGTGTAAGGGGTACAGACAAAAAGAGAGCTAGAGAGAGAGAGAAAAGGGAAACGAAAATATAAAACAAAACGAAAAATGAAACAAATGTTTAGGATTATTGAAATTATAGTTATAATAAGTTCGATTGGTAAAAAAATAAATACAAAAAAAGAGTAAAATAACTGTTGGTGTTTTTTTTTCTTGAACGGAAATTCTTCTTTTCAGCATGAGCATTATTGGAGATTTAGTTGAAAGAAACTTGAAGAAAGGAACAAATTTTGGTAAGCTTTTTATGTAATAACAGTCTCAAAACGCAAACACTGTTCGCCAGATTGCACTGTTCTCTTTAGTGTGAAGAATATTATTTTAAACGAGAATTTGAGACCCCAGAGGGCATCACAGTCAAACTCTACCAGTACAGTTCTACAGATTTCATACACAAAGGTGCCGCACCGTTACGTTGACAGACACTGTTGTACGTATTGCGAAGCTTTAACTTGGAACTTTTGCTTTAAAAATTAATGTTATGTCAAGAGGATGTAATCGTTGTCACCAGATGGCGCTGCTATCTTCAGAATGCTCTATTTAAAACGGAGTTTTGAGTTCCCATTAGAAAACCCAGTCTAACGCTACCGCCAGAGAACTAGATTTTATAGACAATTACGTCTCGTCGTTTCTTTGACGGACAGTGTGGCCAAGGCAATGTAAGATTCTTAGCTATTCAAACCTTTTGTTAGCGTAGCGTCGAATAAGAGAAACACCCACGTAAACCCATCAATAGAAATTATTGATCTGCTCTGGATCAACAATTCCTGATTTCAAAAATTTAGTATTGCCATGACCTTTGCATATATGTACCGACATCATTGAATGTATAAATGGAAAGCCACGACGTCAAACACTACCATTAGGGAACTGTTAATTCCATACACCCCGATGACGTCAGTGTCAGATGAACACTTTGAGGGAGAAATTGTAGGCGACAAGACCAATTTAGTCAAAATATTGAATGATTTCTTTCAATGTGTCGGCGAAAGATTTAAAAGAGATAGGTAGCTTAGTAGATAGCTATAATGACACTGACAGCGCGAGCAGGTTAGTGATTTTTTTAAAACTTTTTGACAAGAAGCAACTGCCTTAAGTCTTAAAAGTAGTAAGGCAGGTCCTTGTAATGACAGGCACACATGTATGAAACCGTCAAGAACTGCTCGAGCCTTTTGACACACCACGAATTACCATGTCGATCCATAGTGTTGACAAGGTCGTATGGCCCTGTATGTTTTGACATTTCAACTTCATGTATAAATCTCTTTCTGAAACAAAATTCATTATTGCATTTTATTATTATTTGACTGGCTACTACTGGCAAGACAGTTGCAATTCACTCACGTTTTCCACTCACACAGCCAAACTTCCAGACAACTGGAACACAGATAGGTATCTGACAATTAATACATATTGTAACTTGCTTGCCAGTAGCTGGTATGTTTGGCATCAGGGTAAAAGTAACTATATGACACTTGGATTTAACGTAAGATTATGAACTATGGTATAATGTCATATTGTTAGCAATTGTTAATTTTAAACTACCATGGTAAGCTAACCTTATCATTAGTTGACTATGTTTTGAAAAAGACCGCTCCGCAGCTGGTTTTTTTTTGGAGTGTCAATAATTTGCAAGCAGCGGAAGTAAAATGGTTTGAGTTTTGAAATGCTACCCATTTTCCTCCTACGAACCTACTCAACAGAGTTTGTCGAACGGATTTAATTGTTTCTGTGTCCTTGACGTTTATAAGTAATTTTTTTGCAGAGCTATTACCTTTTTAACTGCTCGAGGTATCAGCTCTATCTTATATATATTCCACAGTTATTCGCTTTGCCTACAATTTTTTTTCTTCACATTTATATTTTTTGAATCCCTTTTGATCAGTAAATGCAATCTAAGCAGACTACACTGAAGACTAAAGTCTTATAAACCTTGTTTTCGAAGTGTGAATTTCTTGACAGTACGGAAACAAGTTTACTAAACCAGCACCGAAAATGGCAACAGGAACGTCAAGTTGGCAAAGTTTTTGTGTGTGAGTTCGAAATAAGGAGTGTATTGGAACTTGCTTACCAGCACGGACCAAAAAGATACAGACCGCCAACTCACTGTATGGTAGCTTTTTTTGCCTACAAGCTGAAAATCAGCTGATGTGCCATTTATTCTGAGAGTGTAAAACTCTTCCGTGCTTTTTTAAATGGGAGCAGTAAACACCGCAAAAATAAATGGCACACGCTAGGATGGTTACCATCATAAAGTGCACAGACAGAGATGTTCGCGTATAGACTCGAAAAAATATTTCGAGGGTGTTTCAGGCAAAAGGAGTACGAGTTGGCTTTATGTGTATTGGCCTGTGCTTATCAGAAGCTAGCATGTGTGGCGTTATGGTGAGAAAAGGAAGTTGACTTAGTTTACTTTTTCCTGTTATAAACGAATTAACTTAACACTTATAACACTCCCCCAAAATTGTGATCGAATTCTCCCAGTCTATGAAACTAAATTGACTACGAATAAATACCCACTGTTCTTCATCTACGAAATGTAGATTCCTAGAAAAATTATCAAACAAACAGTACAAATAGCAACTGGTTGCGGGATTGACTAATACTTTTCATATATACTATTCTTAACAACTAGGTGTCGCTTCAATCTCATTAAAGAAATTCACTTGACAACTCCAGATTTGACGTTTAATTTGTTTACGTTTTATCTACGTGTCGTAGTCGCAAAATTTGTTAAAAAAATATTTTTATAAAAATTATAAGTTCTTGTAAATAATGTAATTCGCTCACAAATAAATCACAACCAATGGAATCGAAACTCGAAGAATACAGACTACGAAAACGCCGACAACAGAAATACGAACAATTTAAAGGGGTTCTGCAAAGAATGCTTTCCTTTGGATCTGGTGCCAGGACGGATAGAGACAAAGAACAGCACATAATTGACGTTCCAGTAAGATAATTGGCCAACAATTACTATTAATAACTATTAAATTGTTTTTCAAAAAGGACAATAACCATGAAGATGTACCACTTGAAAAAGAATCCCAACTATCCGATATTCCATCATCCTCTGACGAAAATGAGCTCTCCTCTGGTCCGGCTTCGGGTGATCCACAAACAGAAGCTGTTGTTCCTATTGACCATCACAAGGAATACATCAATTACACACTGAAGACATTCTATTTCCTTTTCTGGGCAACTTGCTATGTAATCGCAATTGAACTCCAGTTTGGTATTGTTTTTCTTATGTTCTCAGCTTTGTTGGGCATCTACTTCAACACCAGAACTGGCCCGAAACCAAAACACGAACCAAGTGCTTACAGTGTTTTCAATAAGAATTGTGAGAGCATCGATGGTACTCTCAAGGCCGAGCAGTTCGAACGAGAAATACGATATGGTTCTAGTAGTGTTCGATAAAAAATTGGATAGCCAAGTGATTGTCTATCCGGCCAACCGGTGGTCATGACTGAAGAGATTTTTTTGTTGACGCTCAACAGACTTCTGGTCTGGATTTGTTAATTGCGTCTTTTTGAATAGGATTAAGACTTTTTTTAGATAAATATATATCCATTGCGAGAAATTGTCAAGTTTTATAAACAAAGTTGTGTCCTTAACTTATTTTATGAATATTAAAATCGATGTTTTTTATGTGACGAGGAAATTTTGGTTTGAATTTGATATAATGTACCTTCTGTACCATCTTATCTTGAAGACAAACTGAAGAAAACCAATTAAAAAGCTGGAATCAGAGCTTACAATCAGTGGCGTAGCTAGGGGGACAAGGTCCCTGGTGCTTAGGGAAATAATCGGGCCCTCCTCCCCCTCTTTTCGCGTAGTTTGAACTTATGTTGGCCTTCAAAATTATTGATAGGAATAAGAATAGGAAACAGTGAGTTGAACTTATCCCTAGTAGGCTAAATCCATACGTGGTCTTTATTAGAATCTCCATGTGTTTATAAGAAGAAAAAGGGAATAAATAAACAACGACGCACATGACAATATAGAATATTTATTATACAGATGAGATTTAATTAATCTCAAAAAACGATTTTTAACAGAGTTCCACGTCCAAATTGTGAATTCGTCTATAATTTCACTCAAATCCAAGTTTGATGCCGCCTCATTTTCTATTGCAATAACGATAAATGTCGGAGGCGATCTTGTCGAATGCTGTTTCTTAAATTATTTTTTATAATCTTCAGTTTACTGAAAGATCTTTCTGCTGCCGCGGAAGTAACAGGAATTGTATGAAACAGTAGCATCACTGTAATACGTTTCTGAAAAGCTCATGTTGTCTTGGGTCCTTCGGAAAATGTCCCGGAGGTTTCAAAGGTCCCTTGTCAAGAATCAGCCGTTTTTCGTTATCGTTCAATTTCTTGTTCATGTACTTTCCCAAGTCATTTAAAATTTCAAGAACTTTTGAAGATGTAGAAATGGATAATTCCTCTACTGTAGGTTGCACGGAGGCGTCGAGGTAGTCATTTTCAGCAGTGGCATTGATGGTAGTTATTGGATCCTGATCTACTCAAGTCGCTTTATTAATTAACACAGCTGTGTCCACGCTATCAATAAATGAATACTTGTCACTTTTGACCGATATTTCGGCTGTTGAAGGAACTGTAGCAGAAAGCGGTTTCGGAAAAAAGCTGTTTAGCTTGGTCAATTTTTTTACTTTCTTCCCTTTCTTGACTTTGTTTCCGCTGGGCTGCACCGCTACGTTCCTTTTTTCTTTCCATAATTTTCATTTGTTAACTATCTAAATTTTTGAAATTCGGAGTAGGTACTTACTAAGATTTTCCTATATTGCTTGTCAATGTTTAGTAAAGATTACAGGAAGCTCAACAAAAAAGAACCATAAAACAGCTTGTTTGGTAATGATGCCGTAAAATCAATATTAACTCATAAGAAGATTATTATAGTTTCTATAGTACCTCATTTGTCAATTTGAACTTGAGTTTAGAAAAACGTTTTCTTTTGTCTGTGGCTAAACTCAGTAGGTACCATTTGGGTTTTGTGAAGCGATGGTCCAGATGATTCTCCGACTCTTGACTCCACGCTCCACCCGATCTCTTAACAAAACCTTAGTTACTTGAATACGCCTGCCAAATGTATTGTCATCATACCAACAAATTTATATCTCAAGAATTGAGAGCATTGAACGTCGGTCGAATCGAATGATTCTTTGATCCTGCCTTCCTATCAAAATCACCCTTATCTGTATTTAATTTTAAATAACGGTTTAGCTTTTCATTTATCGACTACTCTCGGGTTCCGTATTCCGTTTTTCGTTTACTGTGAAACTGTACTGTAAATCCGAACCTGAGAATTCGAAGCGTCATAGTTTTCATAGTTAGTAATGGCGTTTTTAATTGGCAATCCGGAAGCAAAAAAAGCAATCTGAATGCGTTCAATTGGGCAAAACTGACATTTCTGATTCTGAAAAAAAGAGAATTTCTCAACTGGTTTTAAAAACAGAAGCAGATTCACTCACACATTCATAGATTTAAATGTCCGATGTCACACTTGACTTATGTCATATTTTTTGTTACACATTTTTTTGAAATTGAAATACAAAATTATAAAAAATATAATCAAAATGGAAAATATTATTGAAAATAATGTTCCTAGTTTGTAAGAAACATTAGCTTTGTTTGTTGAACTTTACCAAGGGGCACCCTGGGTTTTCTTGACAACTCCAAGGAGTTGTCAAAAAAACCTGGGTTTTTCTGTTCTCAAAAAACGCATGACGGCTGCTGATTTTATATTTTTCACAACGCACAAAATCAAAAGTTTCCATTTTGCTTTATTTGTTCGATTTGTATTTAAGCTACCATTAGACGGTCCTTGTAAATGGTCCTTACAAGGACAGTCTGACGTCACAGAAAATGTGTCCTTGTGCTGTCAGTGAACGGACATTCTTCACCGTGTCCTTGCTAGTAAAAATGTCCATTACACGAATGAAACAAATTTGGCATTCTTGTCCCAAAGTACAATGTCCACCAAAGTGGACATTGTTACTTTTGCATTTCGGTGTCCTTGCAAGGACAAGCATAACAATGTCCATTACACGACATGAAAATTTTTACAGTTGGTGGTGAATGAAACCGCGCTGAAGAATGCAATATGTAGCCGTGACCATTACACGACATTTATAAATTGGTCCTTGTAAAAAGTAAATTTGACGTTTCAGGGACATTTATAAATTGAGTGACTATCGTAATTGTCGCTTTTTTCTCTAGAAAATATTCATGAGAGGTACATATGTGAAGTTTTCCGATAAAATAATTTCAATTAGAAATAATATAATAATAATATTTTTATAACAGGTAGGTATGTCGTACTACAAACAAAAGTTGGAGATGGCGATTCTCGCAGCATATGTATTGGAGAGCAGCGACGACGACGACGACGACAACAACCATAAGGTCCAACACGAAGAGTTCGTTCTGTGTGGTCCAAAAGAAAGTTCAGAGTGGGAACAGAGCAAATGCACGCAAGGTTGTCAAAATCTGATGTCACTTTTGCAGCTCATTGAAATTTAACAACAACAAATCCACCCTGAAAAGTGGACATTCCAAGCAACAATGTCCCGGCAGAAATTCGTGCTGTTGCATTGTTTGGACATGGTCTTTGCAAGGACCAGATTCCAGATGTCAAAAAAATGTGTCCTTGTGTCCCATCAACAATGGAAGGACCATTACACGGTCCTTGTAATTTGTCTTTGCAAGGACACATGACATTGTGACATTGTGGTGGACATTGTGGTTGTCCTTGCAAGGACAACATTTTACAATGTCCATTACACGACATGTCGATTTTAGGACAGATAAATACGTCATAATGACATCAGACTGTCCATTCACTTGCATTTCATTTAGTTTTATCATAAAAAAAACATGGAAAATCAAATACAGAAGAAAAATACACAAGAAATGCTTGACAGCAAAAGTCAATTCAACAGCTGATTCGTTACCTCAACTCGCCCCAGCTAAATAGCAAGATCGAGTTCAGGGTGACTTCAGGGCGACCCCAGGTTTCAAAAAACAGAGAATTTTGTATTGAGGGCGAGTTGAGGTAATTCAAAAAACGCGCTGTGGCGACCCCAGGGTGACTTCAGGGCTCAACAAACAAAAGCTTTGTTTGTTGAACTTTACCCAGGGTCGCCCTGGGTTTTCTTGACAACTCCAAGAGTTGTCAAAAAAACCTGGGTTTTTCGGTTCTCAAAAAACGCATGGCGGCTGCTGATTGTATATTTTTCACAACGCACAAAATCAAAAGTTTCCATTTTGCCTTATTTGTTCGATTTGTAGGTATTTACTTTCATCAAAATAAATGCATTCACTTGCATTTCATTTAGTTTTATCGAAAAAAAGACATGAAAAATCAAATACAGAAGAAAAATACACAAGAAATGCTTGACAGCAAAAGTCACTTCAACAGCTGATTCGTTACCTCAACTCGCCCCAGCTAAATAGCAAGATCGACTTCAGGGTGACTTCAGGGCGACCCCAGGTTTCAAAAAACAGAGAATTTTCTTTTGAGGGCGAGTTGAGGTAATTCAAAAAACGCGCTGTGGCGACCCCAGGGCGACCCCAGGATGATTTCAGGGCTCAACAAACAAAGCTAAAGTTATTATTGGAGTCTCCTCATCTTCTTCATTAAGTGATGACGATATTATTGCAGTTGATTTTCTCCTGCAGGAGTTTGCCAAAAAACCAAAAGTGCAAAACTTTGTGGAGGATGTAGTGGACAAATATTCGGAGGAACAGTCAATAAGATAATTATTATTTATTTCCTGCAAGAGATTTCACTAAGTAAATGTGCATAAATAAATAACAATTGAAATTTGGCGCGAATACACATATACATATGTGACACATGTCAAACTCAACCAATACATTTACACCAAACTTTAGATTCTTCGGAATAAAAAAAAACTGTTCAATTGAGATTCCGAATCGAAGAACAATTCCAGATTGCCAATTAAAAACGCCACAAGTTTCATATTTTTAAGTTGGATTACGATATATACCTCAGCTTGTTATAAGCCAAACAAATGTGAAATGTGGTTGTTGGCCCCAATAAAAAATTACTACCTTGGATATAAGAACTGTATGATCGACATAGGACGGAAGTATTCATTTTTACTGGAAATGTTTGGTACTATGATGATTTTATAAAATTTCCAGATCAAGCCCTATAGCATTCGATTTGATAAAAATCAAGCTCTCTGCTACTTTCTCCAGGAGCAACACTTACAAAATAAAAACAACCTCGAAAGCTTGATGAGGAGGTCTAGAATCTACATAATGTGCACATCATATTGCCCAATGCCTACTTAAAGATGTTGTTGGTAAGATAAACAATTTTTATACCTTGATTAGATTACAATCATAACATTAAGATTTAGTTCGTATCTATGATTTCAATCCCAACATCACGACGCTACGGTTGTTCTATTTTGGCATTCATTTCTGTGGAAGGTTGAGTCTTCCAGTTGCTTTCGGCAACATTTGTTAAGAGCAGCCTAAGCCAAAATCAATGAGTTTTGAGGTAATTAAAAAAACCCAAAATGTAAAACCCAAAACTTTGAGACACAGAATTATGATGCAATCACGTAGCGCATTTTATATAGATACAAACGTTAATAGGTTAAAACTACTGTTTCAAAAATTTACTTGTGAACTCTTGGCAAGTTTAAATAAATCGTTTAATAAAGATTTCCGTTATTTGCACTTTTTACATAAAACCAAGAACATAGTTTTCGTAAATATAATACCCTTAAAATAATAATCAATTCGTTAATCGAGTTCAGAGACGTTTTCAAAATATAAAATAAACGTTATAAGAATTGGTTAAAACCGAAATATTCCTTACATGGGGTTATAGTCTAAGAGCTAGCTACGTAAAATAGTATACAATTTATAGAGCGACGAAATCCCTCTTGTAAGTCTGCCATACTACCATTATTCATTGATCCGTTCACCTGGCACCTGTCCAGCGGTGGGTGTGAGAGTGGTAGGCCAACAAACGTAAGAAAAATGGAGTTTCAGTTTATATTGACTTATACAAAGGTCCCTCGATAATTTGAACTAATTAAAACAAGGCGTTTTCGGATTTTAGAGGTGTTCACATTACTGGAACATTTTCTTCGGTTCTTATTAAGGGTTTGAAACAACTCGTATCCATTTTTTACAAACAAAATAACAGGTAAACAGTTTCAACATTTATTCAGAAAAAAAAAAAAAAACACATTACCTATGTAGGAGTACCTAATTACTACGCAAAAAAAATCATAAAAAAAAAAATCTGTATCGACATTGTGAATAGCCTGACTAGATCTTACTATTGCAAAACTTCGAAATTTGTTTAGACGTAGTCCTTTCTTTTATATTGCATGCAAAACTATCAAGAGAAAACAAAAATATGAATGTGTAGGTAGGTACCTATACACAATTTCCAAAGGAATTCACATTTTAGAGTTCCAAAATTTCGGAAGTTCACATTATAGAGATAACAATGTTAAGTTTTGGCGATTTACATTTTGGAGAAATTCACCTTATCGGCGATTCACATTATCGAGAGGCTACTGTATTTCAAAAATAGTGAGCTTTAGACAAAAAATATGTTTTACAAGCTTATACCTTAGTGAATTTCAAATAAAATTGCTGACAAAAGTTTTCGCATACCATTAATCATTTAGAAGTTATAGTCATTACTTCAAAATTGTATTTGGTTCCCAAAAGTATGCAAAATATTTAGTAACTATTCCTGAACAACATCTCAAATTTTCATTAATATCTTATCTTTTTCCACATGAACCCACATTTCCAACCTTTCGGCTGGACTTATGTATCGATCGGGACTTTAGACATTTTATATCTTATGGTGTGCCCAAGGTTTTCACCAAAATTCAGCTCTGTCGGAGTTTTTGTAATTTGTCTATTTTGACCGGACTAAAGCTTTTCTAAACATTTGAGATCATTTGGTTTTGTCGGTTAAATGATGAATTTTGGACTTTGCCAATAGCTTTGTCAAATTAACGGTCTTTATAACTCCAGTATTTACCTTCAGGAAACCAACAAGCCACAAAGGAACATACTTTACCTGGTACCAATTAACAAACCTTTTTAAGAAGCAAAAGAATTGATTTTTCATTCCTTTATTTTATTGCAATGTCTTTTTGCATTATTTGGAGTATTTTGCTTAAAACCTTTAAAAAATATTTAGGTACCAGAAATGAAACACGAAAAACTTTTTTTTTTTTGGTGTACGAAATAACAATATATTTGTTTTTGTCATTTTATTTAATTTTTCTTGTTTTGTTTTATTTTTTTTTTATATTTTTTATTTTTATTACATCAAAAGTGCAGATTATACATATTTAATACTTTTGCTTATACTAAATATACAATAATTTGTGATGTTTGTTTTTATTTTGTTTTGTAGGCGATTTTATATATAAAATATAGAATTAAAAAATTAAATCATATAACATTTATAATTTAAAAATATTTAACATTCAATATTTATAAGTCATTTTTAATTTAAACAAAAAATACTTATAATTGTGACAAAAATAATATAAAAATTTTTGTTGAATAAAGTTTAATAATGTATTTACGTTTAGGTAGGTATGTTAAGTTTAAATATTTTTATTTAAATAAAATAATTTATATTTAATAATCTTTGTTCTAGGAAACTTCATACCATCGCGCTTTTTAAAATAGCTCTTCATGTCATTATTCACTTTGCATTTTATAAAAAAAATTCAATTTTCATGTTGGTAGCCATTTTTGTTGTTAGAAACATTATCCTTTTTCTTAACAGATTAATGATTGGGGTGTCGGTATGTGTATTGTATTGAAGACTCTCTGATACACTTAATTCACCCGGCTGGATAGAGGCTTAAAACCATGTTCATGGCGTTCTTTTGAACATATTATTTTATTTATAACATTAACATATCCTCATCCGAAACTAGTTATGCGAGGGATAGGCATAAATTATCACACATACTATACATAAAATAGGCTCTAAGGATTAATTACACTTATATTTATAAATGTATATGTATGTGTGGCAAAATTAACTTTGATTTTGCACAAAGGAGCGGCGGATTACACTCTCTTGAATGTGTGTATATAACTTGCATCCAATAATGCGATAATATTACTTCCGGTTTCGCTTCTATGCTGAGTTAATATCCTGTTGACAGGGACGCAATTTCATTAAAAATACAACAACAATTCATGTGTGATAAATGATGTGTTGCTGTTGGTGGTACTCAAATAAATCAATTCCAAGGATTGTTAAGTAGATGATTGATGGTTTAGTTATTGATTCTTATCTAAAGGACATGATAAAGTACGGGAAGTGCCTACGATATATTAAAAATAGAATATATCCTTACATCCTTTTTCCTTTGATGATGTACGAAGATTTTTCATTTTTTTAATCAAGCTTAGGTGGCGAAAAATTTAATATAATATTAAATTGGGTAAGAAAATGTATGTATAACGATATTTTCAACACATTAATATGAAAAGGGCTTGACATTGTAACTAAAACACTCTATTATAACCGATTATAGAAATTGTTAACCATGAGCATTATGAGCACAGTGTTATATCTATTCCTGGATTTCCCGACAGGCTTCCTTTTCTTGACAATGTAGGTACCTGAAATCAACCACACTATTAACCACAACTCGAAGTCTTTTATATAGAAATATTAAAGTGAATATAACAGTTCACTAAAAATTAACAGAACAATGTGGGATATATTTTTAATTTTTAGTTCTATATGCTCTAAGGGAAAAGGACTAGTAACGTGCAGAAAAAAGAAGTCCTTCGGTCTGGCTGTGCGCTTTTTCACGTCGCGTCGTCCTACAGCCTGAGTGGAGTTTCTCCGAATTTGTTCCCGAGGTTTTGGGAATGTTGAAATCTTAGTTCCCGGTATGGGATATCCCGAAACTCCGACTAACTCCAATCTTACGGACTGTTAGACTTGTGAGAATTGTTAACTTTTGAATCTTAATCTCAATGTTTGGATGCCAGTTTAATTAAGGGAGAAAATAATAGGATAATTATGATATTCTCCTATTGGCGAAACTTTTCGAAGTCCTTATGTCCGAATAAGCACGTTCGAAATGTGGAAACAGAAGAAAAGAAATAAGATGAAAAAATTTTTTTGCTTGAAATGGTAACACCCTATTTTCTGGACCATCGGACACACCATCAGCAAAACGGTGCAACATCATCCAACAAAACATAATAGGAGTTTTCTTGCAATAAATCGTAAAACCATATCGTAAGCGTCGTAATCGTCGTAAAGTTTCCGACGTCCGTCGTTAACGATCTGCCAAAATGCATATGGAGAATTTGTAGTTTGTACAAAAAATTGTAAGCTTTTTCCTACACAAATTTGTGTCGCAGCTGTCAAGGAATGTTTGTTGAATTTGGTCAAAAATGGCTCCAACGATTTTGATAAAAGTCATAATTTCACAAACTTAGACCATTTTTGATAAAATTGCTGTTTTTATCATAACGAAAATCAATTTTTTAAGGCTTTTTTCAAATGGGCATAAGTGGCAATAGTTGGCAACAAAACTTAGTCTTATTCAAATTTGTTTGAAATCATTTTTATGGTATGCCATGAGATGGCGTTGCAATCTTTTCAGTAACTCCTTTTTAAACATACTGTTTCATATAACGAATCTCTCCGTTTGATCAAGCTTTGCAGCTAATAAACAAAGACCAAAGAGTCTTTTTAAAAATACTGTGTGCTAAGTTTTTGGCTATGACTCGTTACAAGTAACATAACTAAAGGCCAGTTTATGAAATTTAATAAAGTTGGTTCTTTGTAATCAAACAAGTTGTACGCTTTTTATTTTGTACGAGGCATCGTACTTCTCGTTAACGAATTGAAAGTGTACACTTTTTACGTAATAATTTTTGTTAATTCTTTTTTGTTCTTTCTGACATAAGTTGTGCCCAATAGTGTAGCTGCACCTGTACGTAGTACGTAGCACTGTCAAAGTTAAATGTGCGTAATTCGTATTGCACGGCTACAATGTGAGGTTGCAGCTGCAGGCTGCAGCACAGAAAGTACGACACAACTCCAACTTCACGAACGTGCCGCACTGCATATTAGATATTCAATAGAAAAAAAAAACGAAATGTTAAACACAATTTGTGTTTGCTACACCATTGTGTTCGTGCCCACTTCAGTGAGATTCTTTTTTGACATTTTGTACTACAGCTCCTTTCTTGGCTTCAGCGATTTTCTCATTGTGCCCCCGCAGCTAAAGATAAGTTGCAGAACTGTTAGATTCTACTGAATTGCTATGGTTGATGATGAGTGATGATTAAACAAAAACCTTTCGCCGCGTTTCCTAGAGGAAGGAGTTAGGCAAAAGAGAACGCAAATGTCTGCTGCTGGGCTAGCGCATGCTTGCGTTGCTCAGATTAACTCGGCGTTTGGAATAAGGGAAAGATCTTCAACCGTCATGCCAAAAGTTGAATTATTGTTTAATTTTCGCCCCTAGTAGGATTACCGTCGCGTCGTCCGGTTTTCTGATGTAAGGGGCTTTCAGCTTTGGTAGAAATTCCGGCCTCATCATGGGCAAAGGAAAAATAAATTCTCAACATTCTGGGAAAATTTCAAGCTACATAACTAATTAAAAATTGAAAAAAGTGTGAAATTTGTGAAAATATTTGTTCGGTTTTAGCAATTAATGCTGTGGAAAGCAAAGCTCTGAACTCCATTTGCACTTTGTCATTTAGAATTCTGATTTTCACTCAAACTGTCTACTAGTCTCAAGAAGAAATTACGATATAAGCATTGCCCATCTCAAAAGATGAAACTGCACCGAGAAACTCGCTTACGAAATTGTTACGTATTTTACAGTTGAAGAAGCGTCCAGAAGCATTCGAAAGGTATTTTCTGAAATTGTTTCCTTGGCACGAAAATAATTTCAGACTATTCTAGGAAAAGAATTTTGCTCCTTGCTTAAAAGTCAGAGTCCACCTTAGAAGCACAGATTCATTACGAACTGAAATGCCTACCGCCATTGAATATGTTTTGAAGAGTGGGTTTTCGCTCGCATTAGTTTCGCCAGTTTTCCTAGTGTCGACATAGGTTATATTAGTTTTGAATTCGAAAACGGTTGATACAGGCGCCGAAATCAATCAACCAAGTTGGGTTAGAGCTACTGACCACAAAGAAATCCTTTTATCTTGTGGTTTGGGCTGCATAGAAGAGTGTTACATTTGCGAAATTGGTGAAACTTGTGCAGTTCTGGAAAAAAATAGAGGAGAAGGAATTTTGTTTGTTCCATTCGTTGTAATGCTAATTAGTTTTAGGTGAGGTGATCTTCCCATAAATGAACTTGAAGTTGATGTTGATGACTTTCATAGAGTAAGATCTCTTAAGCTTGGGTTCTTCTTTTTTACGTAATTAGTTAAGCATATTTGACGTAATTTTGACGTAAGTGAGGTGTATTTGTAAGGTAAAATAAATCGCGTGGCGTCAGAAGCACATGCTTATGTGGATTTAACATAATATTGTCTATTCTAAGCTAAAAAGGCAATATTATGTTGGACATTCGATCTTCCATTGAATGATACCTATCCTCAAAAATTCTTTTTTCGCAAAGAAAGCACCTGGATATTTGCCGGTTTTTCTTTAATTTTTGGAGTACGATTTTAGTTGCAACGACAGGCAATCTAAAAATCGAAGGAAGCAGCTTTAAAATGACTGGACAAAGTTAAAACTTAAAAAGGTGTCATTTGCTGGGATTGTGATTTCGAAGTCACAGTCTTGCGGAAACAAAATCGAAATTAAAAGTGTGAAAACCAATCTCGTCGAGATGCATTTCTTTCATTGAAACCTTGTTGAAATGGATAAAAGTGCTCTGCCTGACACAACCCTTAAAATTCTTCGTTTAAATAATTGCTTCGAAAAAGGTAAATACTGTTTCTTTCGTCGTTCTTTTTTTACTTTTATTTGTATGCACACCACAAAATTTTGAATTTAAACAAAATTAATTAAAACCAAATAAAAAAAGAATATATTTATTTAAATGTATAAAGAAAAAGTTATTAACAAACAAAAAACAAAAATTAAAAAAGAATAATATATATTTAATTTTTAAATTTTTACTTAATATTATAAAACAATTATACTATATAAAATATATAATTTATAAAAAATCAGTATATATCATGCATTTATTGAATGTTTACCGTTATATCTACCTATCTATATCCTAAAAGCTTATCCAAAGCACTTAATTACTTTTTTAAAGAATAAAATCCTTTGCAGCGCCCACACAAAAAATTAAAATTACAAATTAAAAAAAAAAATCTATGAAATCCTGTACAAAATAGAGCACACACTGTACATAGATACAACATTATTTTTATCTCTTCTATCTTCAGATACAAAAATTTACATTTACGACTTTAGGCGATAGCTTCTAACATCTATTACCTTTGCCTATTTAGTTTTTGGTTTTTGCTTAAATCTTAACTCTTGAGCTCATATTTTGTTTGTTTTTAAAATTTACACTTTACATTACCAATTTACACATTAAAATATTTATATTTATATTTTTTATGTAATTTTATTTTTTAAGGTTTAATTTAATTTTTTTTTAATCTCAATTCTAGTAAGGCTCTGTGATTTGTTTTTGTTTTTGTTTTTGTCTTTGTTTTTTTTTTTTTGTTTGTAGTCAAAAAATATTTTCTCTCTTTTATTTACTCTCTTAACATCTCTGTTTACTCTCTCTTAAAAAACAAAAAAATGCTTAGGTCATGTTTTCACTTCTATTAAAGGATGCAGTTCCGTTACTTGCGTATCCGGATCAGTAGTTATAGTAGTAGTAGTAGAATCTATGAAAGAAGCTTTATTTGTTTTTTTATTCTTGTTTGTTCGCTTAGTTGAAGGTTGGTTTAGCTTGCGCGGCAATAGTGGCATATAAGAAGAAGTTGAGTCTCTGCTGGTGCTGCTACGACTGCTGATCCGGAATTCACATATAGAACTCCTGTTCGATGAGTAGAAACTCTCGAGTGTAAGCCGAATGCTAGCACTTCGGGATGAAAGACTTCCGACTGGGCAAAAGGCAGAGGATGCTGAGAGCCATAACAATGTGCCATATTGAATGAACGATGTGGTAGTTTTGTTTGGTTTGCAGGAAAGCATAGCACACAAGACCCACCATGACGAGAACCGTCCCCAACGGCATATATACGCTGAGATACTTCTTGGCGGGGAAGAGCTTTCGAGACTTCTGACACCGAAGACCCCAACTCGCTGAAATGATGCAGATCCCGGTAAGGGCTGGTGCTAAGAATACCCATAAGCTCTGTTTGTTGAGTTCGGTTCCGAAGGCTAGCAAAATGGCGCCCAACATGTGCAGAAGTGACACAAACTGCGGTCGAATATGTGCCATCGCAACGAGTGTCACCCAAATAGCCAAGAGCCCGCAATAAAAGTCACAGAATTGCAGGACACCGATCTTCACGAGACAAAAACTGTACTCGTCTTCACCGGAATCACAGGCATGATAGAATGTCGAGAAGAACATGGCGAAGAAGTATATAACTGACTCGGTATAGTACTTCCTTCGAACACCCATATAGATACTGGGTATGAACAGCAAGTTGCTGAGTGTGAGCAAAAGTGATGCAACAAGAATTGATATGCTCGAAGGAACCTGTGCATCCTCCGTGCAGTCCCATCCGCGATAGCCCTTCAAACAAACACAGGTTGAGAAGACAAAACCCCCGGACATATAATGATAACACCTTCCAAAGCGACCACATCGACCTGCGACGCAGGGGCTTGACGATATCGTAAACACAACCGAGGTATTGCAGTTGTCCAAAGCAAAGTGCTGTTCCGTTGCAAATTTATGGTGACTCTCAAACTTTTTCGTCATGTCAACAAAATCATCGGAGCATTTCGAGTCCATCATGCATTCTTTGATCTTTAGGGTCTCGGTTTCATTCATCTGTGTCAAACACTTTCTGTCGTTGACACATGTCTGATAGAACTTGGCAGCATTGGCACAAGCACAGGGTGGTCGCATTGACTCCAACATCCCAGCGTACTTTTTCACAAATTCTTTGACGCTGTCAATGATGGTGACTCTTGCAGCAGTCTCTGCTCCATGACAATACAGACCCATGGTTACATACCACTGACCACTTTCCGGGAAAGGGACATGAATTAGACCCGTGCTAGTGTTTGAGTCAGTATTGTTTACTATGCTACTGGCGGGTAGCACTTTCCTTCCATATCGGCACTTATCTGGCCATGTCGGTTCTCCGGGCTCTCCCATCCGCATGCATACGATTATAGTTTGGTTGCTTCGGGGCAATGCCTGATCATCCTCCTCTTTGTCATTGTCGTTGCTGGAGTCTTTCCCAGCCGGCGGTCGACCAATTAGTTTTTCTGCCAAAATACCACTGCGTTCGGTCGATGGCAAAGGTGTACCCTTCAAATCGAGTCCTTTAAGTCCGTGTTTCATGGAAACGGCAAAGCTCAAAGTCCCTCCAATGTCATAAACATCGCCAACCTCAAAACTAAACCCGGCCGGGGTGCCTGCGGTTAGATTTAGCACAAGCGGAACTGTACCATTGCTGTCCGGTATGAGATCGTAGTCGAACATAAAGAACTCCCTGTAGGTCTGCCGCAGGAGTGGGTAGAATTCCATGTCCCGGTAGATTATTGGCTTCCAAGGGACGCTTCCTACCTCGCCATCCACTTCCTCATCGTCATCTAGCGGCAGATTATGGAAATCAATTTGCAGTGAGTACTCCAGCTCGTACCAAGTAGTGTTCGATGTCGTGTGGTTAGAGACCTCTTCATCGGCTGAATCCGGATTGATAGTGGTGGCCACCCCACTGCCACTATCCACCCACCTCAGGTACTCGTCCCCAGCATACAGATGTCGAATTCTCTGATTGTTGCTAAAGCCCTCAAGATTCAACGATGATGATGCCCTCGACGACCTGCTGACCGATGATGCGGCTACAGCGGCAATATAGGCAGAGGCTGTTGACAATGTCCCCTCCGAAACGAATGATCCAGCAGTTTCAGCTGGTGTTGACATTGATGCAGCAGAGAGCTCTTGGTACTGTTCGTATTGGAGACGGATAAAGTGCCAGGTATTCGAGTGCACATAAAACTCGATAGATATCTCCCCAGTTTGGTTGGGCTTTATGATTGTACTTTGGATGTAATTGGTGTCAGTGGGCAGTGCATTTGCCTGAATATAGAAACCAACATCCGGACATGTCAGGCATCCATTGCCAATTGTTATTCTTGCGGTGGCAACACCAACATTTTCGGGCACATAGAATTTATAAATGATTTCACTGTTTGTGGCGATTGTGGCATTCGTCGTCGTCGTCGTAGTTGATGAGGTTGATGTAAAACCTGATGATGTTGTCGTCGTCGTCGTCGTTGGGGGTTCTGATGATGATGATGATGTTGGTTGTTGTGGCTCGTTGCTTGGAAATGATGATGATGATGACGCTGTTGTGTTTGGTCGATTAAAAGCCGCTTGGTTTGTGACAGTGGCATTGGCCAGCGCCAACGCCAACTCCGCACCCAATGATAAGGACGACACTGACGAGGTTGCATTGTTTTGGTCCGTGCCTGTTAGAGTACCATTATGTGCTTGTCCACTATTTAAAATAATTGGAATAAAACGTGACACGGACATTTCGGCCAACAGGAGTGTCTCACATGAAGCAGCTAAACCTGCAAATGACACAAAGAAGATATACAACATGGGGTTAAAACGATTGACAAACATTTTCTATATATGCATTTTGTAAAGTTTATTTTTGTGAGGACGAAATTGTGTCGGACAAGAAGAGCAAAATGGTCGAATTGTGTAAGCTCTGGTCTGTTTGTGATGGTTGGGTATTTAAGGAGAATTTATTCCACACACAATAGTGAAAATGGATGCAAATGTAAATTTAGAGTGGGAAAATACCAAACACTGAATTTTATGTTCGAAAAGGTGTCGAGTGCATTTTAAAATTCAAAATGGTTTGGTAATTATGCAGTTGTGTCGTTAACTGAAAAAAAAACTGAATGAAATGAATATGGGCTCCCTTACATTATTATATTAAATGCTTAACTTTGATAGAAATGTTAGTAGTTTTTTGAGCTATTAAGCGTTTATCAAATATGGACACACAAAATACTGAGCTTTGTTCCGGCACATAATCCTGTGACACAGTTCAATAACTCCAGCGGAAATAAGGACCGTGTGAATCTTCTTTTGGATCGACTATGTACCTGGGTTTCATTTTTTTTTATAATTCACGCGCACTAAAGGGGATATTAATACCCTTAAAATGAATAACACAGTGCGAGCGTTTAGGATAGGATATGAAAGGAGGTACCGATTCACATTGGTTTTGAATATCTGTATATCACAATGGGAGGGAAAAATCGAGCCGGGCAAAGTATTCCACATTCTTACTGTGCGGTTAAAAAAGGAGTCTATATACCGTACAGTACGCTCGAAGTTAGGCTCAAGTGTAAATTGATGGGCATTCCTAGCGATAAAACAAGGTGAGGCAGGAGACATTACGACGATGTTCGAGTGAAACAAATGTTTCGGTAATAGATCTTTCACCTATACGTTTTAAGGCTCTTTTTTGAATCCTATCCAGGAGGCGCAAGTGAGTGACAGGAGCAACTGCCCAGATATGAGAATTATACTCAAGCTTCGGGCGAATGTATACCTTGTAGATTGCAGCCAGATCAGAAGTGAAAAAATATTTCTTACATCGATCTAAGAAGCCTAAGCACTTTGCGGCATTTTTGGAGACATATTTGAGATTGTTCCACAAGAGGTGGTTTGTAATACACATACCTAGAACGGAAAGCTGTTCGGTTTCCTCAGTGCAAGTGCCACTCATGGATAATGGCATAGGGGTATGTTATGCTTTAACGACAGAAGACAGCATTGAAGCATTGAATTCCACGCGTTATTTTATGGGTGTCCTACAGGATCCCCCCCCCCAAAAAAATCCCCATTGATTAAAATCCCCAAAAATTATAATCCAACTAGCTAATATCCCCAAAGACATAATGCACATGGATGAAATCCACACCCAAACAATATACAATAATCGCGCTCGCGATTTGATCGCATGATTCACTACTTGAACATATTTGTTTTGGGGATATTGGTTTGGGGATTTTCGGCTTGTAGATTTTCTCTTTGGGGATTTTGGGGATGGGGATTTTACTGTGGGGATTTTGCGTTTGGGTATTTCCTTTAGGGGCTTGTGTTTTTGGGCAAACGTTACCAACCCTTATTATATGGGTAGCAGACTGAAAACCGTCCAAAACTACGCGAATTGAACGGTCCGAAAGGTAATTTCTAATCCATCGAAGAAGGGGTTCATCGATGCCAAATGCACGCATTTTCGATAAGAGCGCCTGGTGCCAGACTCTATCAAATGCTTTTGAAATATCGAGCGCAATAATCTTACTTTCTCCAAAACGATGTAAAGATTGGTTCCACTGTTCGGTGAGATATACCATCATATCACCAGTGGACCTATTGCTACGAAAACCGTACTGCCGGTCATTAAGAAGTTTTCGTTTCTCAAGATATTTCTTGATCTGAAAATGTATCAGGGTTTCCATGACCTTGGAAAGAAGGGACGTAAGTGCAATTGGTCGGTAGTTTGAGGGGGATGAAGATACGGCTTTTTTTTAACTGGCTGGACAAAATGTTTAACAGTTTGACATGTTTTCCTACCAAATAGCTAGCTTGCATAACAAGGAAAAAATTAAATTCCATTTAAACATGCCAACGTGGTTTCCACAGTTTGACCTTCCACAGCTTATTTTTTTTTTCCAAACAAAACATTGAGCAAATGTTAGATTTTTTCACGACCCCTGCGGTTTTCAAAAATGTGGTTGCACATTTCAAGTTAAAAACACGACGCTTAAATGTTTTTTTGAAATGTATTTATTTTTCATGACTGACTTTATTCTTATTGAACTGAGAACATTTCATTTATGATTTGGGTTTTGGATCATTTAAAGGTGTGGAAATTGGTTTTGTTTATATTTTATCTTAATGCCTAACTCAAAAACACGCTTCGCCTGACGTTTACGAGTTCAGACATAGGAATTCAATGTATACTATCACAAAGAAGCTTCGACCTCACGTTTCGTTTGGCAACCGTAAAGAGAAAAACGCAATGTTACGTAATGTGACTCCAAACGGAAGCCCTAGTTCAAATGTACTGAACATTTGCTTTGTCTGACAGCTCAAGTGCTCAACAGCTGTAAAAAAAAAATTCAACAAACAAAATTAATTTTTTTTTTGAAGTCATTCTAGTGAAGTCATGAATAAGCAATATTCAATAATAGTTGTTTTGTGTAATTCGATGTAGACAATGATAAAGATTATTTAATAATATAAATATTGAAACTTAAAAAGTATTTTATTTATTTCTGAGCACAAATTGCATTCGCAAAAATCACAATGCGACGATAATGCATACTGCCATTAATGAACTGTCATTTTAGAAATGTCTTAAATGAGAAATGTCATACAAAGCGAATTCAAAGCGGTTGCATCGTAACGTAGACGAAGTCGAAGCCAAAGCGTGTTTGTGATTCAGGCACAAGCAATTTGTAAGCTTTAAAAAAACAAGGTTTTGACAAATGACACACTTCTCCGTGTCGGTCGTCGCCCAAGAATTTTTCATATGATCGCACATTGCCAAATTGAAAATACCATTGTATTTATAATCTATAGTATTCCCAATAAGAGGAACGTTTGGCGCGCCATCTATGGACGAAGTTCACAAACAACAACAATAGAAGACATTTTATGTAAAGTAAAGTAGCTTAGGCAAGAAGTCTTGGGGTTTCGTGGCATAAGCGAACGCATTGTCACAATCCGCATTAAATCCAAATTCAGCAACATCTCGCTGATCTGCGTCCACGCCCCCACGGAGGAAAAAGATGACACGACCAAAGAAGAATTCTACGATCTTCTCGAGAAGACGTATGATGAATGCCCGAAGTACGACACTAAGTTTATTCTTGGTGACTTCAACGCCAAAATCGGAAAGGAGGGTAACTTTGGCTCGACAGTCGGAAAGCATAGCCTGCACGACAACACTTCCAGTAACGGACACAGGCTAATCGACTTTGCTGCGGGGCGAAGTGTCATCTTAGCAAGCACATACTTCCCACACCTCAATATACACAAGGGGACCTGGCGGTCTCCTGATCAAAATACCGTCAACCAAATTGATCACATTGCGATTGATAGCAGACATGCCTCCAATGTCATGGATGTCCGCACTTTCCGAGGGGCCAACATAGACTCGGACCACTACCTTGTTGTAGCTAAAGTGCGAATGCGGATCTCCACCAGACCGCAGAATCGAACATCCACTGTGAGAAAGTTTGATGTTGCGAAGTTACAATCGCAAGAGACCGCCACAACCTTTGCCAATCATGTCTCCTCTTATCTCTTGACAAGCCCGGCGCCTGCGCCAAACCCAGAGGCCCAGTGGCAACATTGCAAAATGGCCATCAAAACCGCTGCCACGGACGTTTTGGGTTTCATTAGGCGACCACAACGAAACACCTGGTTTGATGATGAGTGCAGGCTCGCACACTTGGCCAAAGACGAAGCCTATCATGCAGTTCTGAATGCCAGAACTAGAGCTGCCAAGAGCGCTTTCCGTGCGGTGTACCAGCAAAAGAGGAAAGAGGAACATCGGCTTTTCAGAAGAAAAAAAAGAGAACTGGGAAAACGAATGGTTGAATCTATTGAGGGGTGCTACGGCAGAAGCAATGTTCGAAAGTTCTACCAAAGGGTAAAGCATTCGTCCAAGGGTTACAAAGCCCGAGCGGAAGCATGTAGAGACGAGGGTGGGAATGTCGTTGTAGATACACAGTCGGTGCTGAGAATTTGGAAAGAACACTTCTGCAGACTGTTAAACGGCGAAGACAACCAACTAATCGCTGTCAGGCAGAATGATCCATTCGATTTGGATGATGATGAACAAAATTTCCGTCCTCCCGACCAAGAAGAAGTTCGGATAGCAATATCTAAACTAAAGTCCAACAAGGCTGCTGGAGCTGATGGCCTTACGGCTGAACTCTTCAAAGCAGCGGGAGATGACTTGGTGAGGAGCATACACCAACTCATCTGTACAATCTGGTCGGATGAAAGTATGCCTGACGAATGGAACCTCAGCATTGTGTGCCCTATCCACAAGAAAGGAGATACTCTAAGCTGCGCCAACTACAGAGGTATAAGTCTCCTAAATGTCGCCTATAAAATCTTGTCGGCCATTCTGTGTGAACGTCTGAACCCTTTCGCACGTGAACTGATTGGCCCCTATCAGTGTGGTTTCAGACCCGGTAAGTCAACCGTCGACCAAATTTTCACACTTCGGCAGATTTTGGAAAAGACCCAAGAATTCCAGATCGATACTCACCACCTCTTTATCGATTTTAAAGTCGCCTATGACAGCGTAAACAGGAACGAGCTATACAGAGCCATGTCGCTTCTTGGCATCCCTGCAAAACTTGTTCGATTGTGCAGGATGACTATGGAGAACTCGCGCTGCTCCGTCAAGGTTGGTAAGAACACCACCGACTCATTTAATGTCGAGAAAGGCTTACGACAGGGTGACGCGCTGTCATGTAACCTCTTCAACATCATTCTTGAGGCAATCGTACGCAACTCGCATGTCAACACCAGCGGTACGATTTTTTTTAGATCCGTTCAATTACTTGGCTATGCTGATGATATTGACATTATTGGAAGAACGAAGCGCGCTGTCAGTGGAGCATTCGCAAGTATTGAAGTGGAAGCGGCTCGAATGGGTTTGGCTGTAAATGAAGATAAAACAAAGTATATGCTGTCCTCGGGTGTAGTAGATCATCATCGTAGGCTCGGACAAAACGTCACAATGGACAGATATAACTTTGAGGTTGTCAAGGACTTTGTCTATTTGGGTTCCACTATAACCTCTCAGAACAACATCAGTGAAGAGATCAGTCGAAGAATCACTCTTGCCAATCGCTGTTTCTTCGGGCTAAGAAGGCATCTTAGTAGTAAAGCCCTCTCTCAAAGGACCAAGGAGACACTATACAAGACCCTTATCATCCCAGTCCTGCTGTATGGGGCAGAAGCGTGGACACTGACACAATCGGATGAATACAGGCTGGGGTGCTTTGAGAGAAAGATTCTTCGGGTGATATTCGGGCCTGTATGTATCAATGGAGTATGGAGGAGAAGATTCAATGACGAACTGTACGGGCTATACAGCGACATTGACTTGGTTAAGAAGCTGAAAATTCAGCGGCTTAGATGGCTGGGTCATGTGGAGCGTATGGACGAAAACGCTCCTGCCCGACGAGTCTTCAATTCCAACCCGGAGGGCCGACGCAGTTCTGGAAGACCCCATCTAAGGTGGCGCGATCAAGTGGTAAACGACCTCAACCAACTTGGTGTGCGCAACTGGAGGCCACTGGCTAGGGACCGGCCTAGCTGGCGAGGAATGTTGGTTGAGGCCGTGGTCCACAATGGACTGTCTGCGCCACATTAAGTAAGTAAGTAAGTAAGATAAGACAATTAGCGCCGCCATTGACGAAGTTCAGAACTAAACTAACATTCTAACATATTCCATGAAATTACTACAAAAATGTATATACAATGAAAATACCTCTGCAAAGAGGATATATACATAGAGTCCAATCTTGTGCCTTGTTTTGATTTTGCCTACAAGCTACAGCTGTCATATTGTTCTTTTCGTTAAACATGTGTGTGTGCTACAGCTGTCATATTGTTCTTTTTGTTAAACATGTGTGCGTTCACACGACCTTACTACTTACCTCATCGTTTCTTGTTGTTGTTTCACACGGACAATGAATGCAATAGGAAAGAGACCACGAAAATTTTAGTAGAGGAGGATGGAACGTAGGAAAGATTGGACTCTATGTATATGTCCTCTTTGTACCTCTGCCATGAAATGGATCGTGGAACGTATCTAATTCTCTATTCTCATTCCACAAAAGATAGGTGTGCTCTGTGCTTATTTATTTTTCTGCTATACTTTTGGAGGGTGATTTAGGAATATAAGGCTAAGAATTAAAAATGTCCCTTTTTAATTCGAAAAACGAGAATAGCCGGAACAAAACAAATTGTGCAGAACATCATCACCGTAGGCTAGGACAAAAAGTCACAATGGGCAGATATAAATTTGAAGTTGTCAAGGACTTTGTGCATTTCCATAATAACCTCTCAGAACAATAACAGTGAAGACTGAAGAGATCAGTCGAAGAATAACTCTTGCCAATCGCTGTTTCTTCAGGCTTAGAAGGCATCTTAGTAGCAAAGTCCTCTCTCGAAGGACCAAGGAGTGTATACAAGACCCTAATTATTCCAGTCCTGCTGTATAGGGTAGAACTGACACAATCCGATGAAAATAGGCTGAGGTGCTTTGAGAGAAAGTTTCTTCGGGTTGTATTCGGTCGTGTATGTATCAATGGTGTATGGGGGGGGGGGGGGGGGGGAAGATTCAATGACGAATTGTTCGGGCCTATACAGCGACATTGACCTGGTAAAGAAGCTGAAAATACAGCGGCTTAGATGGCTGATCCATGTGGAGCGTATGGGCGAAAACGCACTAGCCCGCCGAGTCTGCAATTCTAAAACGGAGGGCTGACGCAGTTCCGGAAGACCCCACCTAAGCTGGCGAGGATTTTGGGTTGAAGCCGTGGTTCACAATGGACTGTCTGCGCCACCTTTAGTATCATATTTCATATTTGGGCAGGTGCTCCTGTCACTCACTTGGGGGGGGGGGGGGTTAACTATACCCTCTTAAGTGCTTTGAACGCTTAGCCAAGGCTACAAATATAGATCGCGATACTCCTTCTGTTCGGCAGATCCTTAGAGCGTAGAGGCCGCGGCACCTCTTCGTCTTTAGGGTCCCTGCCGGGCTTAGCATCGACGGTATTTTGTAAGCTGGCTTCAATCCAATCATGAATGTGGTTGAGATTGGAGTTTGGAACTTAAGAGGGATAGACGTGCCTATCCTCCGCCTCCACGTGGCAACCCGGGAACAATATGAATGGCAGGGAAATTGTTGTAACTGAAATAGGAGTGAGTATCTACAGCTATATTTCTTTTCCTTTAAGTATTGATTCCTTACTGGAAACGTATGCAAGGTAAAACTTGTATGCGGCTAAGAGAGGAAGGCTTGGTATGCGTATTTGGCTGTTTGCTTCTGCCTTGGCAGATGGTTGAGTGCGCATATCTAAGACTGCCAGGCCTTGAGTATTGACGGTGCTCATCTGGAAGTGACCTCACGGTTGCGAAGCTCCACCGGAAGCCTCAACATGTTTCATAAAATTGGTACTATGAGTCTACATTGGGGTAGAACTTGATTTTACCTTGGGGTGGAACTTGATTCTGAATTGGGGTAGATCTTAGGGCTCTGGTCTAAGCCTAATTGGACTCAGCATGCGAGTAAGCTCGTCGTCAAATTAAGACTTAATTGTCAGGTGTTCACGTTAAGCTTATTTTCATCTTGTCACTCACTTGGGAATTCTGGATAGGATCCAAAAAAGGGCATTAAAACTGATAGGAGAAAGAAAAATTACCGAAACATTTGTTTCACTCGAACATTGCCGTAATTTTTCTTGTCTTAACTTGTTTTATCGCTACTTTCACAAACAGTGCTCCAGTGAAATAGCCAGATGCATTCCTCCCCTTAAACAATTTCCCCGTAACATTCGCATCGCTAGGAATGCCCATCAATTTACCCTCGAGTTAACTTCGGACGTACTGTTAAGTATAGAGACACTTTTTTTTAGCCGCACTACAAAAATGTGGAATGCTTTACCTGGCTCAATGTTTCCCTCTCATTGTAATATACAGAATTCAAAACCAATGTGCATCGGTATCTCCTTTTATCGCCTATCCTACTTTCCTAACCGCTCGCACTTTGTTAATTCATGTTAAGGGTATTAATATAACACCTTGAGTGAGCTTAAACTATAAAAAAAAAAATTCGTTAACACTTAATGGAATCAACACATTCTTGTTGAAATCTCAGAGAGTCCCCCAAGAATCCATACTAGGGCCCTTACTATTAGCAATATGTATGAATGGGCCTGTCAATATCACAAAACATTGCTCGTAGTGATTCTTCAATACATGGCGTTGTATGCCGCTAATATGCAGAATGTTTCATGAAAACACTTTAAAATAAATAGTGAACATAATCTTTATCGCTTATAGCACTTTCCATTGAAGGAAAGAAGAGTCAAAAGCCACTAGTAACCATTCCATTTGTACAAAAATGACACTTTGCGATTTGAAGTCAAATTACACTCAAGAAACACAAACACAAATACATTTAACTCGAATGTCAGCCACAGAATATTCAGGGAAAGTGTCTATTCGCATGCAGCATTGCCAAAACGAGTGATGAGGCGACCCGGGAACGCCGCCTTCAGAATATCGGTTCATGTTTCGCTCCATGGCTTGTTCACTTGTATTCTGCATCTGTCTAGTCCACAAATGTCAAAACAGATTTGAAATTGGCGGCCATTGATTGAGTGATTTCTTTTTGCCCATCCTGTACTTCGAAGCCTAGCAACGAAGTCGAGTCAGCTGTATTAAATACGAGGAACGAGTAAAAACTCAATTTCTACAGCAAACTAGGCTGCTTAGACCAGTTTGACATTCGCAAAACTTGTCAAACAGGTGCGTGCAAATAAACATTGTGTCAAAATCGAGTAGGAGCAATTGTGCCTGTTCCATTGGTTTTCAGAACGAGTGGTTCCACGAGTGAAAACAATGGAAATTGCTTTTAATGTGCATCCAACGTGAAGTGCCTTGTTTATTGTTTGAACAAGGGATTTAGAATTTTATTTATACATATATACAATTGCTAGGAATATTCCAGACTTTATCCGCTTGAAAGGACAATGCAGGATTTTGTTCTTGAAAAAATTAATTATTTTTCAAATAAGCTTCTCTTAAGTGTAATGTTTACACAAGAATTTAAAAAAGAAAAAAACAGATTTTCAGGTATAAAAAGCAATACCAATTGAAACAATAACTGACACAAGGACCTTCAAAGTGTCTTAGTACTTAGTATTCCTTAAGGAATCCTAGAAATATCAATTTGTTTTTCTAGAAAACCCTCTTGACACATCATTTGCCCGATGCGATCTATTTTTTTTTTACATCACAATGAATATTTAAATTCCATTGAATATCTCATTAGATTCCATCGAATATAAGAGGAAAGTCCTCTTTACGTATTATACGACAAGTCTTCTTGAAATGCAAATAGGTATATATAATATTCTTCAACAAAAGAGTCCCTTTTACAGAGCAAAACCATCAGCCCACATCATTTATGCACGCACCTCAGTGCTCAGACACAGACACAACAAAAACCCATATTAAGCTTTAACGAAAACTGAAAAAAAAAAGAAAAAAAGAAAATTACCAGGATTACGCAATTTGCATATCAAGTACCTGACCATACCGCAGGATATAGAGGAAAGCCACACACACAAAATTAAGTACCACTCATATATCCATCGAAGGATGAATATTCTCTTATTACTTCTGTTTGAGTGTGTGTGTCTGTGTGCGTATATTGACAAGAATCAATGCAGGTTTTCTAATGTCTATCTATGTCCATCCAGGACTACAGCACTATACGATATTATACATATATAGAAATGCAAATTACATGCTTTTACTTCGTCCTTATCGTCATCGTTTGGGATCGGTCGTCTAGAGGAGGTGCACTCAGTCAAGCAAATAACCACATCTATTCAGTTCAAGTCGCCTTGTGGTTGCAAGGACTAAGGAACCACACCATACTCATAGCATCAGCGATGTGTGTTAGCCTTTGCACTATTTCTCTAGAAAAAGGACCCTCTGGAGTAGGCGATACATATAGGGACTGCTTCTTATATTATTAAGAGTTATTGCAGATGCTCCTGCTCCTTCATCACACAAGCCGCCCATCACCCACACTAGCTGCTCTTGGAGATTGCTCATGTTGCAAGGACATTTCTGCAGTGATTTCATTTTTCCATCTTTCAAGGAGTAGCTATACACTTCTATAACTCGTATTCGTTTTTATGTATATATACGTATATACTCGTACTAACTAAGGTTTCCGGATCGAGTTGTCTGTCGTGTCTTCTACTTTCCGATTCAAATTGGATTTGCTTAGGTACTTTGCACTTTCCTTTGAGATGTTTCAACCATAGCACAGGCATTTGAATGTCAACGCTGTTGTCGTCGTCTTTCGTCGTTATCGTCATAGTCCAGGACATAGGTAAGATATACTCAGGACAACAAAACAAGATCCCATTTCACCAAAAGAGAAGAAGAATTCATTTATTCTAAATTGAAATTGGAATTCGCATTTAATGCATCCTGTGAAGGTGTTAATTTGCAAGCAAATTGAATTTGAAATCTAAACGTAAAAGGATATCCTTAACCATCAAAGACTCTAAGAAGAACTCCAAATACAAGAAATGGAAGGTATATAAGGAGGAAAGATATATTCAAACCTGTGTCCTGTGTGATGTCCTTTTTGGAAGTGTTCGAGTGGTGTTTAATATGACTTTTGCCTATACATTCACTCAAACTAAAGCCTCAAGTTATAAGAGTGTAAAGCAGTTCAGTGTGCACAAATCCAATAAATCCTTAAAAGGTAGAGATACAGATAAATTAGTCTTAATTTTATTAAAAACATATATCCGAAATGCTATTTGGGAAGAACATTGAATCAATTGAGAGCAGAAGATGAATCCGAAAAGTATTCCGGGGTAAGCTTTGACAAAACATCAATTATTGGATTGAAAATAATGCCTTGTTATGGTTTTCGAATGAGCCCTTGGGATGTATGCTTTAAATGAGTTGAAACTATATTTTGAAACTGGTTTAAATATAACTAAAGCGATGTACTGGAGAGCCCTAGGATAGCTTGATGGTGGACCTATGTGATTGGGGTTTGTCTATCCTCTATCACATGACAACAATTCGGAAAAGCCTGGAATTTATTGAACTTTGTTTCGAATTTTAATCAAATGATACTTTCGAATCATAACAAGCTGGTAAAGGGCAATGCGAATTTGTACACACTTGGCCAAAAAAAATAAAATGCACGACTGAGTCGCACGAACTTGCTCGAATGTGTGACAGTGGTTTAGGGGCTTGAGATTTTGATAAAAATAAAATTTTCAAAATTCTTAAATAAATACTTAAACTAATTTGAGCTGAAAAAAAAGTACGCCATTTTATTTCTTGGATAAATTTGAATTTATGAGAATAAATTTATAAAAATCTGTGGAGCGGTTTTTGAGAAAAAAAGTTTTTTTTGAAAAACTTTTTGAAAAAAACTTAAAAAAAAAAATTAACAACGCCAGCTTATAGGTATTCAGCAAATACATTTATTTAAAATTTTTAGAAAAAAATTTAATAAGCAGTTTTCAAAATATTAATTTAATTTTTTTTTTTTTTAAATGCTTTTAAAAATACAAAAAAATATTTTTCAAAAATATTGGTATGCAATACAAATCGAGCTACCCACAGCTATATGTGTGTAAAATTTCGAAAGAATCGGTTGAGTCGTTTTCGAGATAGTCGAAAGCAAAAAAAACGGTCCTATGGAAACTACCGTTCTTAGCCATTTTTTCAAACTTTTTTTTAACCATATGATTGGTCGTACCTAAAAAGCAACACTGATTTTTTTAATAAAAATCGTTAGAGCCGTTTTTGAGAAAAATAAGCTTTAGCGTAACGGTTGTATGGCAGGTACCGTTATTTTTGGAGCTAAAAAAAAAATTTCAATTTCCCTCTGTACAATACCTAAAAAATTCTATATACCAAGTTTGAAGCAATTTGGTTTACCCATTTGGGCTGTAGGTCTCTATACATACAGACAGACAGACAGACAGACGGACGGAATTTCCAGACCCACTTTTTTCGACTTCTCCATCACCGTAATGTAACTTGCCTTATAGTACCTATAATCGCAAGTAAAAACTGTATATCAATGCTAAGGATTGTTCTATACATATATTATGGCAGTTGTGCATGAAACCAAAACAATCTTTCGAAGATGAAAGAATCATTTGAAAATTTTCCAATTTTATAACAACTGGATCTTCAAAACCAAAAAGAGGACAAAAAAAAAAATAAAGTGCATGACTGCGGCGGACGAACTTGCTCTAATATGTGACAGTGGTCTTGGGGTTTGAGATTTTGGAAAAAAGCAGGGAAAAAAATGATATGCAATTTTATTTATCACTTAAAAATCACAACTTTAAACGTATTTTGGAAAAAATGATTTCGTTTACTGTTTACAATTTTAAGAAATTTTTTTTTTTCAAAATCGTTCGACCAAAAAACAGTTTTTTTAAAAAACTTTTTGAAAATATATTCCAATTTTTTTTGAGTATTCCCGCTTCTAGAACTTTGGAGTTTTTATTAGAAGAATAAAATTAAAAAAAAAAGATTAAACCGTTTTTGGAAAAAAAAACAAAAAATAAAAAAAAATGTTGTTTAAAACTCAAAAAAAAATGTTTTTTTTTTTTATTTAAGAATTTATATTATTTCGTCTATAAATGGGCGTCTACATTAAAAATTTAATCGAAATCCGTCAAGTTGCTTACGAGATAATCTGATTAAAAAAAAAAAACAGGTCCTATTGGAGGTACCGTCATAAGAAGATTTTTCCTTGCAAATCTATTCCAACTACAACATGCAATTTGCAAAGAAAAAACTATTCAGAAAGTTTTATCTAAAGCGTTGGAGCCATTTTTGAGAAAAAGTTATTTTTCATTAAAAATTGTATGGCAAAACCGTTAGTTCTTCAAACTTTTTAGGAAAACAAATAACTTGACTTTTAAATCCTTATACATATTTGCAGTCAAATAATAAAATAATGCAGCCACAAAAAACTACTTTTTCTAAATAAGTCAGCGTTTAATCTCTTTTAAGGCCGAGATCCTAGAGCGTGTTGAGCAAATGTGCGCATTTTAGGTGGCTCCAACATGCCGACCGTAATTTTTTATTAGTGTCGATCGAAAGGCATCGTATTTGGAAAAACTTGTTTTAGCAGATCCAAAGCAAACGTCTATAAGCTTTGCGCTACCCTTTATTCTCATTGAAGAGTTAGATGCTCCATTCTCCATGTTAGAACTGCTTGTTGCACTAAAAAAAAAAAAAATGAAAGATAACAAGGCTTCGGGTTTAGATGGCATCCCAGCTGAGTTTTACAAAAATGTCAGCTCATAATTTCTAGAGCATATTTTAGTATTGCTTAACCAAATGTTTTGTAATGAAGCTATCCTAAATTGTTTTCGGTCCTCGTCCATCTCTGCAATTTTCAAAAAAGATGCCCCTAACCTTCCTGAAAACTATACAGGGAAAATTCTTCCCTTAGTTCTCTTCGGAATTTAATCACCCAAATTCTATACTTAACACTTATTAGTTGGGCTGAAAGAAATAATAAAATAAGTTGCTTCCAAGCTGGGTTTCGAGCTAATCTTTCCACAGTCGATCAAATCTTTACTCTCACGAGTGTTGCCAGGCGTTTTATAGAAAAGAAAAAAAAATCTATACGCTTTTTTCGTTGATTTTAAAGCAGCCTTCGACACCATCAACCGAAGCTCGCTATTATTTAAACTTGCGGGTATAGGCTTATCGACCAACTTCTTCTGAATACCACTGCTGTTTTTTAAAAATGGTACGAATATATCGAAACAATTTAGGTTAGAAACGAGTGTCCCACAGGGTTGCATTTTGAAACCCTTGATTTTCTCTGTTTTTATCAATGACATTGAAGATAATATACCTGTTGGTGTTTTGTTTGGCGTTCTACCTTATCAAGGTTCTTCTGTATGCGGATAACTGATAGTCCCGTGACACTTCAACTCCAAATTAATAAGCTGAAACAATATTGTGATCTTTGGGACCTTCAAGAAAATATTCGAATTGGCATTCTAGCTTTTAAACTAAAGGTAGCTTCTGCAATTACCTATATTAAAAAATTTGTTTTGGTGTGAATGAATTTTTTAATAAAAGTATATGTAAGTGTCATTTCAATATGACAAGTTCTTTTTAAAACAGCACTTTCTTGAAAGCCACTCGACCGATTATGATGAAATTTTTAATGTGAGAAGTTTTTCATGATTGAATTAACATTAGCACATTCTCTTTACCATTGTCACTGGCAAAATGTTTAAAAATATAAAATACTAGCCTTTATTTGCCCTCACCGAAACAAACCTAACATCTGATTTTCAAAATAACGAGTTCTTTAATTCTGATTTCAGTGTTTTCCGAAAAGATGTTTTAATCTCTAATGCTAGTCCTGATATAGATCCGCCTGGAAGCTTTTCACCCGGACGTGGTGTTTTGTTGGCACTTACATAATTCCAATCTCGATTCTTCCTTGGTTTTTATTCCTAACACAGTTAACCTTGAACTTATTTGTGTAAAAGTATGTGTATCTAAACTTTCCCTCTACATTTTGTGCTGTTACATTCCACCTGCCCAACCTACATCAGAATATGAGCTTCTAGTTAATGCAATTGATTATGTTGTTGATCTTTCTAATCCTGAAGATAACATAATAATCGTTGGTGACTTCAATCTTCCTCGTTTAAATTGGGAAATATCTGGCGATGAAATTTATTTTATTTCATCCAACGCAAGCTCTGAGAAGGAAATCCTCTTTATTGACCGCCTCCTCTCTTCTAATCTCGCTCAAATGAGTGGTGTAAAAACTGCCTGCAAAGACAATTAGACCTTATTTTCTCATCTGACGCTCAAAACACTGAAGTTATACAAAGTCACTATATCCTTTCAAAGATCGACAGTTATCATCCCCCCATTTCCCTCACTTTTGCTTTTGAGTGTGATTATATCCAACCGTACTCCCTCACGTCCCAATCATTTAACTTCCGTAAAGCAAATTATGATAAGCTTAACGACCTTATTGGGAATATTAACTTTGATTTCATCTCCAACGTCTCTAACATTGATGTTTTGATTGCCACCTTTTATGAACAGATCCAAATTTGTTTTTCTCAATCCATCCCTCTACTGCCTCAAAAGAATTTTACCTCTTCTCCATCGTGGTATACTAAGGAACTCCGCTCACTTAGGAATAGGAGGAATAAACTTTGGAAAAGGTACCTTTGTTCGAAGTCGATTCATGATTTCAACAATTATGTCGCAGTTTTTAACAACTTTTCCAACTTGAGCAAGTCCGTATACGCCAGCCATCTAATCCAAACCCAATCGGTTATTATTTCGAATCCAAAACACTTTTTTAAATTTATTAATTCAAAAAGAAAATCTGATGGTTATCCCTCAACACTAAAATACAACAATTCCTCATCGTCCGATCCAAAATGTATTTCTAACCTTTTTGCTGATTTCTTTGGTCAAGCATTTTCTCCTAATGATACAGAGGTTGATGAAAGCAACTTTAATCACTTGTACAACTGCACCCAAACCACCCTTAATTCCTTAAACATATCCCTGACCTCAGTAATTAATAAAAATGAAGAATGACTTTTCTTCGGTTTCTGATGGGATTCCTGCTGTTGTTCTTAAAAACTGCGTCTCCAATTTAGCTCAACCACTTACTGATCTCTTCCAACTTTCCATTTCTCAAGGTCTGTTTCCAACAAAATGGAAAGACTCTCTCATAATCCCAATTCACAAAAAAGGATGTAAAGGAGATATCTCTAATTATAGACCCATTGCAAAACTTTCCTGCATACCCAAATTATTTGAGAGTTTAATATATGATATTTTGCTTCTTCATTGTAGACCACATCTTTCATCTAAACAGCATGGCTTTCTTAGCGGTAGGTCTACAACTACCAACCTAACTGAGTTTATCTCCAATACCATCTGCTCCTTGGAAGCTGGTAATGATGAGGTTGATGCGATTGCAACTGATTTCAGTAAAGCTTTCGACAAAATCTCCCATAACATTATCATTTTCAAATTTAAATCCTATGGATTCCCGCCCTTACTGATATCTTGGATCCAATCGTATTTAAATGATCGTCGTTATACTATCCTTTTTAGGTCCTGCAGCTCCAACCCTATCTGCCCAACATCAGGAGTCCCTCAAGGAAGTCATCTAGGTCCCCTGATTTTTCTACTGACCATTAATGATGTGGAAAATGGACGATTTTCGATTACTTCAAACTGATCTGAACAATTTTGTTACTTGGTGCCAACACAACCTTCTCGAACTGAATGTAAACAAATGCCAAGCCATTACATACTCCCGAAAACACCCTCCTTTACCACAACGTCAATATTTTATTGACAATGACCCAGTTGCGATTGTCACTTCCATTCGTGACTTGGGTATGATATGTGATTCCCAACACAATTTTCGAGCTCACTATGATAATATTATTAATAGAGCTAACTCTACTCTAGGTTTCGTAAAACGCTGGTCGAAAGAATTCTCTAATCCCAATGTTACCAAGTCTCGGTATGTAACATTTGTTAGACCTCTTCTTGAGTATGCCTCTGTTCTGTAGTATGGTCTCCGTGCCACCATATTCACAATAAACGTATAGAAGCTGTTCAACGTAGATTCATTCGCTTTTCCTTGCGTAGTCTTTGTTGGAACGACCCATATAATCTTCCTCCTTACGAAAGCCGTCTAAAATTAATAAATTTGCAAACTCTTAGTAGACGTCGCAATAATGCCGATATACTCTTTGCACACCAGCTTTTGAATGGTGTCATTGATAGCGAATGTCTTCTCAATAAATTTAAACCAAACACTCGGAATCATCATTTGAGGACCATTCCCCTCTTCTTTGCCCCTTTCCATCGTACCGAATATGGCCAAAATGAACCAATTACTAGAGCAATTCGAAAAGTAAATAATTCCAACATTTTTTACTTAAACCTATGTAAATCCTCTCTCAAACTAGCTCTCCAATCTTAATTTTAATTCTTTCCTTTTAATCCTTATCTTTTTCTTCACCTTAGCTCTAAGATTTAATTGTTATTTATTCTTAATAAGATATTATGTGCTTGTACTAAGCGAAATAAATAAATTTGAAATTTGAAAGAATTTACCCGCGGCTTCGCTCGTGTTTCAGCTGATCAAAAAGTAGACTGTAGCATGAGGAGTATAGTCTATCGTAATCTAGCTTCTTCTTTTTTTATAGCTTTATTATTTAATACCTACATTTAACCGAAAACCTATGTGCTATACCAGATTATAATCTAGCTCTGTGCCAAATTTCATCCAGATCCGTTCAGCCATTCTGGTGTGATTTCGAAAATTAAAACAAATCTATCCCACGGGAACCATACATTTTACCGGGATAAAAAAAGCCTATCCAGACTATAAGCTAACTCTGGGCCAAATTTTATCCAGATCCGTTTAGCCGTTCTGGCGTTAATTAGCAACAAACATCCAAACATCGTAATCTTACTAATCTTACTAATATTATAAATGTGAAAGTTACGATGTTTGGATGTTTGGATGTTTGGATGTTTGGATGTTTGGATGTTTGGATATTTGTTGCTAACTCACGCCAGAACGGCTAAACGGATCTGGATAAAATTTGGCACAGAGATAGCTTATAGTCTGGAATAGCAGATAGGCTATTTTTTATCCCGATAAAGTGAATGGTTCCCGTGGGATAGATTTGTTTTAATTTTTGAAATTACACCAGAATGGATGAATGGATCTGAATGAAAATTAGCACAGAGATAGATTATAGTCTGGAATACCAAATTGGCTACTTTTTATCCCGGTAAAATGTATGGTTCCCGTGGGATAGATTTGTTTTAATTTTTGAAATTACACCAGAATGGATGAACGGATCTGAATGAAATTTAGCACAGAGATAGATTATAGTCTGGAATAGCAAATTGGCTACTTTTTATCCCGGTAAAATGTATGGTTCCCGTGGGATAGATTTGTTTTAGTTTTTGAAATCACACCAGAATGGCTGAACTCATCTGAATGAAATTTAACACAGAGAATTTGGGGATAGATTTGTTTTAATTTTTGAAATCACACCAGAATGGCTGAACTCATCTGAATGAAATTTAGCACAGAGATAGATTATAGTCTGGAATAGCATATTAGCTATTTTTGAAATCACACCAGAATGGCTGACCGGATCGGAATGAAATTTACAACAGAGCTAGATTATAATCTGGTATATCTTTCAGGTTTCTTTTTATCACGGTTAAATGTAGGTATTAAATTATAAAGCTATAAAAGAAGAAGAAGCTAGATTACGATAGACTATACTCCTCAAGGTACAGTCTACTTCTTGATCAGCTGAAACGCGAGTGAAGCCGCGGTTAAAGGCTATATATGTATATATAAAAATGGATGTGTGTATATATGTATGTTGCGTATGGACTCCTAAACCACCCAATGGATCTTTATGAAATTTTTGGGGTAAATATAGTTTAGTCCAGGGATGGTTCCTGTGAAGGTTTCGTGCCGATCGGGTGGAAGGAAAAAAAATGCATGCTTTTAACAATTTTGGTTCAGTTTTTTTTTAATTCTTTTTTGGTGTTTTTCATAAATTTTTAAGCGGAATGCCCGGGTGGAAGACAGAAAAATGCGGGCTTTTGGCAAAGTTTTTTTTTCAACTTTTTTATAAAAATGTTTTCCTTTCGTTGAACAAAAGCATCATATTAATGGAACTGAGTCGAAAAAATCAAACTCTGAATGAACGTGCGTGTCCATTTGGTGCAAGAATCGTCCACCCAAACATTTTCCAAACAACTTTTAAACATAGGAAAAGGAATTGAATCGCACAACAAATGACATTTTATGTTCCCAAATTTTTGTCAAATGCAGCAAAATATTCAAGCCACAATTTATCAATGTTATCATGTTCAGTTTAACAATCAAATTAACTGCACTTTGTGTGTATGCCAAAAAATTTGTATATTTATACACCAACCGAAACGACCAAAAATATTGCTTATCCGCTAACATTGAGATAAAATATACATATAAATAAATTTAGTTTCACATTAAATACACATAAGTGTTTTTTGGGCGTAGCAACGCGCGCCGGGTACCGCTAGTATATAATATTAGTAGTAGCACATGTATGTACATGTTCAATGCAATGATTAGTAGACGAGAGTGGGGAGGCGTGACTCAAAGAGGGGATCTGGAATATAAAAATACTATATTCTACTCATATGTATTCTATCTCATTCTCTAGCTATGTAACTATAATTACATTGCTAGATTATCATATTAAAAAATGTTGACCTCCTCAACAAACATCAGACACGACATTTAAATTTTTCTTTGTATTGCTTTGATAGAAATGTTATCCATAAAAGTTACCATGGTAGCACGTAGACCAACTGAAGCGTATCTTAAAAATATACAGCAATCTTCACAAGGATGCATATTTTTATAATGAAAATGCACTTAGCTAATGACATCAAAGCACAGAAAAATAAAACCTCATAACGAACAAAAAAACAACGGAATAATGAGGAGAAGAAGAAACTAATTCATCAGTTAATGTTGCACAAGGTTGTCCGCCATGTCTGCTTGCATTTCTCCATTAAAATATTCACAAAACGTTAACTATTTTTTGTGACAGTTTTTTTTTTGTGTGCCCAGTCAAGGGACACATTTCACTGTAAATATTATAAAAAAGAGGAAACAAACAAATATCTTCATTTATATGAGTTGACAGTTGAGTCTATACCACAAATGCCAAAAGCGATTTTAGTCCTTCATTTATAATCCAGCCAGGCACCGACATGGCTGTCTCCGACAGAGTAAGCTCTCAAGCCCTTATGAACCAAGAATAGGGCCAGAAAACCTTCCTACATTAGTATACATATGTATGTATGGAATGAATCCAAGTAATGCTTTTTGGACTGACTATGCAAGAAAATTCTACTTATTTTCCGCTCATGAGTAAATAGAATGCAGAATTTCCAGCCAGGACATAACCACTGACGTTTGCAATAACCGACAGCCTCTTCTTCCCTATTTATAGATATTGCCGCTAGGTGGTGTGGTTCCACTATTCGCACACTCTTGGCTCTGCACCAATAATATATGTAATATAGATGAGACCCCCCCCCACCCTAGACTCATATTTACTCAGGACTTTGGTATTATGTTTTAGGATTATTATTCCAAAAGGATATTTCAACACACACAGAACACACACACACACGCACACACACACATATGTGGGTATTTTCATGAATTACATGACATACACATGCTATGATGCACTTGCGGCTGTTGCAACAACCAGTCAGCCTCAGCAAAAGTGCCAGTGCCGATGCTGATGCTGATGCCGATGCAGACGCCAGTTGCAGTTGCATCATCCTGCAAAAGGACATTATAGAAAACATCATGAACGTGTATGATTTAAAGACATATAAAGTGATGTGGCCTTGCTGTTTTGCATCATAATTGCGTTTATGATGTAGTGTGTCAATGGAAATATATGAGGTATTGAAAACATGAGTATATGGTGGGCCAATACAAGTTGCAGCTGGACAATTAGGTGAGCTATACATATTTTGCTAAAACAGAATGACACATACGGTAACTTTGGATCAATATTGTGTGGCTAAGTAGGATATAAATGATTACTCTGAGCATAGTAAGAGGCTTATTCCAACTCAATGCATCTGTTGTTGTCCTGTTCTTCTGTATAGTTAGTCTCTTAAAAGGAAATTGGGTTATTTAAGGAAGTATAGGGTAACTAAATGAAAGCGGAAGGGATAATGTGGTTATCATGAGATAAATCCTATCGGTTTGGTAGTGCGTTTGGAGTAAGCCTGGCTACTTAGGCTCTCCGCAATATCATGGTAGGCATCTACATAATTAAATCAGGCTATTTTTGTATTAATGTAGTTCTTGTGAGCAAACTTGTGTTATATTTTGAGAAAATGACCAAACTTACAAGATTTAATGCTCAAATGATCAATGAAGCAAATTGGAAAAAAAAAAAAAAAATATTGATTGCCACATTTTTGTTTATAATAATATATATCACTCAACGTAGTCCTTAAAACATTGACCACAATTTATGGTCCTATATGAGCCATTTTAACGGCCAATCTAGTGAAAAAGGAGCTAAGACTTGAACATACACTTTTAAGGGAACTTCATTTGGTTAAATCAACCCAAGCTTAAATGACCGAGAGTAAGGCGTTCTTCACTTCTGCTGAAATAAAGATTTCCACACCCTTTTCTAAGGCTTTTAATTCATGTTTACGTGTTAGCAATAGAAGATTCGGAATTCAACATAGTCGTTTTTATCTTAAAGTGGAACAAGGTTACAGGGCAGGGCTAAAAATGTTGTCTGGGGTGCATTTCTGGATTTAAAGAAAAAGGCCCTATATAAGAGACTTAAAGATCGATGATCTAACGCCATTTTTAAACTGCAATTCAGTTTTAAATGCATATCCTTCTTTTTAGCTTTTGTATGTGTGCCCATCGAGAGCGTGGATAAGTTCAAAGACGCAAAATTAAAATAGTACATTTTTATTTTGCACCAGAAATACAGGCACGCCCTGGACAGCGGATTCTTTCGTTTAGAACTAACAGGTAGAACTTATTTTTCCAATCGTAGTAGCCCACGATATGATGCCGCTACCTTAGTGAAACGTTTTAAATTAAAATGTAGCTACACAACTTCCAAATGTATGTAAAAAATTTTGTTTGAAAGGTTTAAAAAAAAAATATAATTTTTTTTAAACTTTCCGAAAATATGACAGGCATTATTCCAGGGTGATCGGTATAAGGTGCACTAAAAATCTAGAGCGAGTAGATTGTGATAAGTCAAGAACAAAAATCTTATATGAGTTGGGGGTCTATTCTACTACTTTTCGTCGGGAGGGGCAATTTTCTAAAAAAAATGACTTAAATTGGAAAAAAAATATAAAAAAAATTGTGTGGTTTTATGAAACCACGATGAAAGTGAAACTTTTTTTTCGGATCGTAGGCATTAAACTGAAAATTTTCCAAAAATTATTCGATTAAGGATATTAAAATCAAGTTTTTGATCTTAAACTAGCTGTCCCGGTGGACGTTATTCTGCCCTTCCCAGCAAATATATCGATGACAGCTTGATATAAACCTTTTGAACATTAAACGATAAGTTTGACGTCTTAATTATATTTATATCGTCCAATTAGTTTGTCTAAAATATGAGAACATGGATGATTTTTTTAATTAAATTAAACTCAGAAAAGTACGCATACGCCCGAGTGTACTATACTGTTTTTTCGTTGTTTTTAGGTTGAAAAATGGACAATTGCAGCAAATTTTCTTTTAGTTTATATTTTTCATAAAAAACCAACATTCATTTACTGGGAATGTAAGTCATTGATATTGAATAGTTTTCACATAAGAAATTAAAGAATAAAATGCACGATGAAACATAACACAGTTTCCGAGCAAAGAAGTTCAAACACTTTGTTTAAGAAGTGTTTATGTTCCGCATTTTGATAATACTAACAGTGTTATCAGATACGTAAATTTTACTAGTTAATTTGCCTGAGAATTACAGAGTACTGTAATTTCTATTATGGGAAATGCCATCTTGATGGGAGATCGCGCTTGTTTGGGTGCGGATTCGCTGTCAGAGGAAGACTTAGGCAAAAGGTCTTGAGCTTTCGCGAAGTCAGCGAGAGAGTGACAACGATCCGCATTAAGGCCAAATTCCACCACATAAGCCTAATTAGCGCCCATGCCCCTACAGAAGAGAAAGACGACGCTACCAAAGAATGTTTGTACGAGCTCCTCGCCAAAACATATGAGCAGTGCCCAAAACATGACTCCTCCAGCATTATGAATGTCCGTACATTCCGAGGAGCAAACATCGATTCGGACCACTACCTAGTCGGTGCAAAGCTTAGGGTACGGATCTCCATGGAAGTTCTTAGGCGAGCGCCGACTACACCTAGGAAATTCAATGTTGGACGTCTTCAATCGGAAGAGACCGCCGCTGCCTATGCCGACCGCGTATCCCTTGAGCTTGCGAGAAATCCTTCGACTGATGACATGAACCCGGAAGACCAATGGCAGCTATGTCAACAAGCCATAAGAAGTGCTCCGTCAGAGGTATTGGGCTTCTCACATCCACCCCCCAGAAACCCCTGGTTCGACTCCGAATGTGCTCAGGCAAACGAAGCCAAAACGGAGGCATACAAGTCGTGGCTCCAGAGAGATACTAGAGCATCCAGAAATCTCTATGTTGAGCGAAGGAAAGTTGAGAAACGTCTACTCAGGAGAAAGAAAAAAGATCACCAGCAACGCGAAGTCGAGGAGATGCAGAGATGTTTTTGCAGAAAAGAGGTACGTAACTTCTATAAAAAGGTGAAACAGTCTACATCCGGTTTCACAAGCCGCCCTGGGCCCTGCAAAGATCAGGATGGAAATACCATAGTGGAAACGCAGGCGATGTTAGCCATCTGGAGAGACTACTTTAACCGGTTGCTAAATGGCGATGACAGCCAAGATCCCGCCCAAGATCAACTTGTTCCAGTTAATCTAGATGACGACCACGAACTACACCCGCCCGACCAAAATGAAATCAAAGTAGCCATCACCAGACTAAAGATGAATAAGGCAGCTGGATGTGATGGCCTTCAAGCGGAGCTTTTTAAACACGCTGGAGATGACCTGGTCAGGAGCATACACCAACTCATCTGCAAAATATGGTCGGAGGAAAGTATGCCCGATGAGTGGAATCTCAGTACCATCTGCCCGATTCACAAAAAAGGAGACCGCCTCCTCTGCGCCAACTATAGAGGCATAAGCCTTTTAAACATCGCCTATAAGATCCTGTCCAGCGTTTTATGTGAACGTCTCAAGCCGTTTGCTGACGACCTGATAGGTCCTTACCAATGCGGCTTCAGACCTGGAAAATCTACCACCGACCAAATATTCACATTACGCCAGATCCTGGAGAAAACCCAAGAGTATAACATCGACACCCACCACCTGTTCGTCGATTTTAAAGCCGCCTACGACAGTGTTAATAGAGTTGAACTGTATCGTGCCATGTCTAACTTTAGAATCCCTGCTAAACTGATACGCCTTATCAGGATGACGTTGGAGAATGCTCGCTGTTCCGTCCAAGTTGGTAGAGACTCTACTGAAACCTTCGAAACCACCAGAGGGCTAAGACAAGGTGACGCACTGTCATGCAGCTGTTTTAATATTGTGCTTGAAAATGTAATACGGAGCACCCATGCCAGTACATCAGGCACCATTTTCAATAGATCGACACAATTACTTGGGTTTGCTGATGACATAGACGTGATAGGAAGAACAAAGCGAGCAGTAACCGGTGCTTTCACTACTATGGAGTCAGCAGCAAGCAGAATGGGGCTGAAAATAAACGAGGACAAGACGAAGTATATGCTTTCATCAACAAAAGTCCAATCCCACCACCGACTTGGTCAGAACGTAACCATTGATAGGTATAACTTCGAGGTAGTCAGTGAATTTGTCTACCTGGGCACTGCTGTAAACACAGGCAACAACATCAGCGCTGAAATCAAACGCAGACTAACTCTTGCTAATCGCTGTTTCTTTGGGCTGAGTAAGCAATTGAGGAGTAAAGCCCTATCGAGAAGAACCAAGGTGACACTGTATAAAACACTCATCATCCCGGTCCTGCTATATGGTGCGGAAGCATGGACCCTCTCCCAAGTTTCAAAGAAAAAAGTTATGCATTCGTCGAAAAAAAAGTTTTGAGATAACAATCAAACATGACATTACGATGATAGCGAAGACGAAAAAAGATGGTCTAAAAATTCTGTCCGTCTGTATGCCTGTCTGTCTGTCTGTATGTATGTATAGACACCTACAGAACAAACGGGTGAACCGAATTGCTTCAAACTTTGTATATAGACTTTTTTAGGTATTGTACAGAGGGGAAATTGAAATTTTTTTTAGCTCAAAAAATAACGATACCTGCCATACAACCGTTACGTTAAAGCTCATTTTTCTCAAAAACGGCTCTAACGATTTCGATTTAAAAAAATCAGTGTTGCTTTTTAGGTACAACCAATCATATGACTGAAAAAAATGTTTTAAGAAATGGCTAAGAACGGTACATACTTTCCATAGGACCGTTTTTTTGCTTTCGACTATCTCGAAAACGACTCAACCGATTCTTTCGAAATTTCACACACATATAGCTGTAGATAGCTCAATTTGTATTGCATACCAATATTTTTGAAAAATATTTTTTTGTATTTTTAAAAGCATTTAAAAAAAAAAATTTTAAAAATTAATATTTTAAAAACTGCTTATTAAATTTTTTTCTAAAAATTTTAAATAAATGTATTTGCTGAATACCTATGAACTGGCGTTTTTGAATTTTTTTTGAAAATTTTTTTCAAAGTTTTTCAAAAAAAAAAAAAAATTTCTCAAAAACCGCTCCACAGATTTTTATAAATTTATTCTCATTAATTCAAATTTATCCAAGAAATAAAATGGTGTACTTTTTTTTCAGCTCAAATTAGTTTAAGTATTTATTTAAGAATTTTGAAAATTTTATTTTTATCAAAATCTCAAAGCCCCTAAACCACTGTCACTCATTAGAGCAAGTTCGTGCGACCCAGTCGTGCATTTAATTTTTTCTTGTTTTAACCCAACCTACTTGCTCTAGCTTATTGGTGTACCTTATACCAATTACCCTCTATAACGAAATTAGTGTTTTGTTTTAGAGAACAGAATTCGGAAAATTGGGAATATAAAAAACTGAAAAGTTGAAAAAAATTAATTTACCTATTTTCTTGAAAAAAAAAACATTTTAAAATTAAGAATTGTTTCGCAAAACAATGTAAGGGCATCACATTTGTTAGATTGTTTTAGAAAAAGAGGCAAGTGCAAAAATGTGCTTCGTTAAGCATATCTCATGTCATATCATATTAAAAAAAAAATGTTAATTGTTCTCAAAATGGCATCACCGATCTTGATAAAAAGAGTTCACAAAGGTAACGATAATATGAATCGTTTTTACAATATGGGTCTTAAAACTTTTGAAGCTTAGGGTTTTCAATGGTGCTTTAAACAATTTTTATGAAATGACGGCCTCATAAGCAAACCTCGTAACTCCACTTTTTTACCGAAAATGACCTTTGAATGCCATTTTATAGAAAATACTAGATACAATTAAATTTAATCAATTAATGATTAGTGATTAATGATTAACACCAGTAATCATGATTAAAATTACTTTTTTAATCATGATTAATTTAATCTGATTACTTTTTTAATCGTGATTAATTTAATCTGATTAAAATTAATCAAATTAATTAATTGATTAAAAAATTAATTGATTAATGCCAACATTGCTGCATATATGGATTTAAAAAAAAATTTAAATAATTTCGAAAATTCTTTTATTTTTTAAATTAGTTTAAGAGTTTTCTCGGAAAAACAAAGTATACAATAAAATTTCAAAGCAATACGTGAATCTAGGAAAAAAAAATATTGAAAATCGTTCGACCAGTTTTTTTTTTAAAAAGGTTATTTTTGAAAAACTTTTCCAAAAAATATTTTGAAATTTATTTGGGTATGCAAATATATGGCAACCTGTAGTTTACATTTGAAAAAATAATTTAAAAATAAAATGCACGACTGGGTCGCACGTACTTGCTCTGTGGGTGCAAAAGTACGACGAAAACAAACTTTTCGATCAATAAGAACAACTCATTTTTGAAAAATTTGGTAAAAACTTAAAAAAAATTGGCTAAAACTGGAAAACTCCATATACGGGAGCTAACGTTAAGTAACCTATAGTATATCAAATTTAGATGTCGTCTTTTGGGTGATATAAATGATATAAATTTCCGCTTATGGCCAAATTAATAAAACTGACATTACCAATTTCCGCTATTATCATGTGTAGCCAAAAACTAAAAATGCAGTTTATTTTAAAGTATTCTATATTATGTTATATAAAATGTTTCATAAAAATGGGGGGTGCTTTTTTTGAGTAAATTAGAAAAAACGAAAAAATTGGCCAAAATCTAATGGCTCTTTGTATAGGAGCCACCATTTAAAACAAAGAAAATGAAAAAAAATCAATGCCATCTGATAGGAAGCTGAAAGAAACTATACCAAACAAAGTTTAAGTGAATTCGATGCAACCATTGACAACTTATGGCCATTTGAAAAAAAGCCGTTAAGAGCAGATCTCCGTTATTTGCATTTTTAGCCAAAAACTGAAAACGCAGTTCTCTTAAAAACACTAAAAGAATATACCACACAAAGTTTAATCAAAATCGTTAGAGCCATTTTCGAGCAAATTAGAAAAAACCAAAAAAGTTGGCTAAAACTCAACGGCTCGTTGTATGGAAGCCACTGTTTAGAAGGGCTTCAGGGAAAAATTTATTAAACCATCCTATAGAAAACGATGAAAAACTATGCCAAACGAAATTTGAGTCGATTCAATCAAGCCGTTGTGAACTTATGGCTATTTGAAAAAAAGCCGTTAAAACCTGATTTTCGTTAGGACTATTTGAGCCAAAAACGAAAAACGCAGTTTTGTTAGAAATGCTTAAAGTAAGTTAAATTTTGAGTTTAATCAAAATCGTTAGAGCCGTTTTCGAGAAAATTCAAATTGAAAAAAACAGTTACTTGAAAGGTACCAGTTTGAGCCGGGCTAAAACGAAATAAAAAAAACCTCGACAACCGTTTTTCTTCAAACTACTATATATCAAGTTTGAAGAAAATCCGTCGAGCGGTTTAGGCTGTAGCATGACGTGAAAAAGCGCACATCCGCACATCCGCACATCCGCACATCCGCACAGACGCACAGACAGACCGACGGACGGTATGGCGAAAACCACTTTTTTGGGCTTCTCTATCATCGTAATGTCATGTTTGATTAAAACCTCGATTTTTTTTTTCTGCACGAAACCAATACTTGCCCTATAGAGCAAGTAAAAATCAATATACCCGTTTCCAACATATTTCGAAAACCAAAAATTTTTTTGAAAAAATTATAAAAAATCTAAAAAAAAGTTTTTGAAAAATTTGAAATGTCATATTAATAAAATTATAAATGACTTCCTGTGGCCAAAATTTTATTCAAATCGAATGTATGGTTTACGAGAAAATTTGATATGAAAATACTGGTTCTATGAGAGGTACCGTTGTAAGACAAATTTTGAAAAATATTTTTTAACCAAAAGATAGATTGTCTTACAAAAATAGCATTCTGAAAGTTTTATCAAAATCGTTAGAGCCGTTTTTGAGAAAATCAATTTTTTTCTTCACGATTGTATGGCAGGTGCCGTTAGTTTTGGGCCTAGAGCAAAAATAAAAAATACGTTCCGAGAGACGGCCAAATAAATCCTAGATACCAAATTTGAAGCAAATCGGCCCATCCGTTCAGGCTCTAGAAGCGCGAACAGACAGACAGACAGACAGACAGACAGACAGACAGACAGACAGACGGACGGAATTCCCAGACCCACTTTTTTCGACTTCTCCATCATCGTAATGTCATGTGTGATTGTTATCTCGAAATTTTTTTTCTGCACGAATCCATAACTTGCCTTATAGTACCTATAATCGCAAGTAAAATACCAAAAAATGTTAAAAGCCTGCATTTTATTTTTGTCTTCTACCCGATCAGAACCAAACCTTCACAGGAACCATCCCTGGACTTAACTATATTTACCCTGAAAATTTCATAAAGATCCATTGGGCCGTTTAAGAGTCCATAGACAACATACAAACATACAAACATACAAACATACACACATCCATTTTTATATATATAGATAAGAGCGCAGCACTGCTGCCTCTTTTTGAAATTAAGTTTTTCGTCATATCAGTGAACATATGGATTCAACTTTGGCGTGGCGCGTCGCAGTTTCACACACTAACCAACAGGCCTGCGGGGGAATGTGGGACTGCAATCCGAATTAAGAATTCTTTCTTTGTGCGTTTATTTACAATATTTAGTTTCCTAAATTAATTTATTGCATACGACAACACTTTCTTATGCTGGATAATTGTTAGTGTTCCCTTACTACTCTGCAAAATATGGTCGAAAGAAAGTATGCCCGATATGTTGAATCTCAGTACCACATTCATTCACAAAAAAGGAGATCGCCTACTCTGCACCAACTATAGAGGCATAAGTCTTTTAAACATCGCTAATATGATCCTGTCTAGCGTTTTATGTAAACGTCTCAAGCCGTTTGCTGATGACCTAATAGGTCCTTTCCAATGCGGCTTCAGACCTGGAAAATGTACGACCGACCAAATATTCACATAACGCCAGATCCTGGGGAAAACCTAAGAATATAACATCGTTTCGTTGATTTTAAAACAGCCTACGACAGTGTTAAAGAGTTGAACATATGAACATGTCCAACTTAAGAATCCCTGCTAAGCTGAAACGCCTTATAAGGATGACCTTCGAAATTTGAGATGGGAAGGATTTAATAAAAGGGTAACATAAAATGCAAACCCAGTTAAGGGTTGAGGCTGTCGACATGACCCCGCCAGAAAGTGCGCAGGCAGTGATGCAAGTGTATTCACACGTAGGTATACGTAAGTGTATTCAATAGTTGAGGACCTCACATTTCACATTATCATAATCAATCGGTTTGTGGTCTCTAGATCTTTTGGGCATTCTTATCTTGAAACATGTTAAAAATTCCAGTTGGAGTTTGTCCGATTTTAAAGGCATTGTTTATCAGGGTGTGGATCAAACCCTGAGTTCTATTCTATGTCTGGACTTAGTTTGGAAAAGGAACACGACAGAAAATACCATTGCATGGAAAGTCATATTTAGCGACAGAAACTCAGAGTGAATTATATGAAGGAAGTGCAAAATTGTATGTCATTGAGTGTGCAAATTCGTACCACAGCTACCTGTGTACAGTGTATACGACATACACGAGGGATGTAGAGGAAATAGAAGTGCTTCTTTATATCCTGTCGAAGTGACGTTAAGAAATGTCCCCTTAGGTTCTACCACAAACTGATCCTTCTACAGATTCTTAATTTTCAAGTTGAACGTTAAGCAAAGTCGATTAATTTAATTTGTTTTAAAAACTTCATATCCTTTTCCTTTACAAAAGCCTCCTCAGAAGTTAAAAAAAAAAGTAGAATCCTCATAAAAATGTCAAGCAAAAGATTTAAAGTCCACTTGGACCGCTTCCATCAATTAAAATGTCCTTCTCTTTTGCTTTGCATGAGTCAAATGTTTTAAGGCATGCAAATACATACCAGTAAATTCATCAAAGGACATTTTTATTGAAGTCTTCTTTTTATCCTCCGATGAATGCCCAGTTCACCAATGAACGCGACTTAATGTATAGAAAGGCTTTTTTTAATCTTACAAATTGCTAGAAGGAACACAAGCCAAACGGAACTTAAAAAAAAAATACCGCATCCATTCATATTTATGTGGACGCATTATGGACATCAGCTCACACAGCCATTGCCATACACAAAGGACCTTTTACAGTTTAATAGGATTCACATCAATAAAAGCCCAAAGACGGCTTTTTGCTTTCCAACCGCACACATTCCTTTTATTATTGTAAAGGAGACTTAACTTCCATTTTTTTTTTTCGTCCTGATAATTCTGATTTTCTGAATGCAGTTATTTTTTTGGTTTTTGTTTTGCTTCTACTTACCTTGTTGCTCAATACGGTCGTTATTTGGATCCGTCCAACTGAGAAATGCCACCGCAAACCAATTGCCCATTTGTGGTCCTTCCACAGTTATACGTTGTTGTTTGCCATCTGATTTGAATTGCAGATCGTATATCTTGAATCTGTGAAATACAAAACAGAAAAAAGTTAAAAGAAATTTGAATGAAATGAGATTGAATACAAATTACGCAAATGAGGGAATGAAAATAAAAGAAAATCAGCTTAAAAACAAATAACGAAGCAAAACACCCAATCGTTCTTATTTTTTTGTTTTTTGTTTTTCCCATAAGGACGAAGAAATTCTTTGCCGATTTTGCATTATGTTCTGTGGCTCAAGTTTATGTTGTGTGTGTGTGTGTGTTTTTTTTTTTACTCTTTACGAGTCAGAGAAGAAGGACAAACTTTTCCGAAGGTAATTTCAATTTTCTCGAATTAAAAATGCATTTGTATAGAGTCCTTCGTCTGTTGTTCGAAGGATATTTTGCTTAAACGGATTTATTTATATTTGATCGTTGCTCTTTGGGATAGGTAGGTACACGAAATACGACAACGTTAGCGGTACACAAATAAGGATTTCTCGCAGCTTCACACAGGATGTAGGCGTAGCCTTACGAACAAAATAAAAAAACGGAAGGGGGTTGCTACTATTGGCTTGTTAAGAAGGAGCGGTGCGCGGAGGGATGTATGGATATTGAAAAGTTTTCTCGTACTTTTTACGTCTTTAGAATTGTTTGAACTTTTATGCTGTTGCTTCGCATGGGGAGGCCTTGGGGGGTAGTTTGCGCGTTTTAAGGACCGTTTTTTTTTTGCTGTATTTTTCGTATCCATTTATTCACAGTTTTGACTGTGTGAACACGGCTTAAGGATACTTTGTGACTGTTGGTGTATAGTAAGACGCCAATGCTTAGTGTGACTATGAAAAGCTGAGGAAATCGGAAAAAGAATATCCTTAGAAAGTGTTGCGAGAAAGTTGCGACTGCGAACCGAGGCGAGAAATGGTTTCAGGCGGAGCAGAGTGGCGGGTGCGGCGTGGCGCGGCGCAACATAGCCGACCGACAGACTCAGACGTGTCAGGAGGAAAAGGAAGTGTATGTTAATGGGAAATACATTTCCTTTACCTTAGCTCAAGGATATGTTTTTGTCGCACGTCTACAACGACGATAGCGACAACGATGAAGCTGAAACTGGAGCTAAGGCTGTCGATGACTATATAGAGCTCGGGGTGGTGGGTTAAGTATTCTTTGAGTGCAATTGTGTTCAGGCGTTGTAAAAAGGATGCTATCGAATTAGACACCCAAGGCGGTAATGTTTTTCAAGTAGATACGACGACTCTGACGGTGTAAGGACAAAAAGGGAGAGAAAGGTAATTGTGAAGCACCGCTATAATCTGTAACAGGGATGATACTGGGTGGTGCGGCGACAAAATGAAAAGAAAATTTTCAGTTTTTTTTTTTGTTATTCCGAGGACGAGGAGAACGACGACGGCAAATAAGAAGGGTTCAGGAAACTTTGGATTGATGTTAAGCTATTTGGGTTAAAATAGGTCACGTATTAATGAGTGCTAAGGGAAAACATATAGTTGGGTTGGATGGGTGTGGGTGGGTGGTGCGGAAGTTACAACATCAGTGATAAGGAACAAAATAAATATACAAAGATACAACTACTGTGATATTGTGAGAACGAAAATAGATGATATTTGAGATTTCAATAACTCTTTTTACATGGGTCGGATACAAGGGTCAGATACAAGGATTATCTATAGATAATGCTAGGTTTTGTTGTTGTTGTCATTACAGTTTATGTGTATCTGGAGTATGAGCCTTTTTCTACAAGTCATAGATAACAACTCTATTTTTTTTTTGAGGAGAATTCAATGAATAAAAAGAATTTTGAAGTTAAGCCTACAAATCCACGAGAATCCTAGAACTTTACTATACTTTGTAAGAGTAGAAAACATAGAGAAAGGACAATACCTTACTAATTCTCTAGTTCAGTTTTTCATGGGAGATATCTGGAAGATCTGTTTTCGCAGACAGCTGTATATAAAATTTCGGAGTTTACCCATACTTGTGGATCAGGCTGTACCTAGCGAAATCGGAACCACAGAACAATACAGACAAATATTCACTCCTTGTACTACGTCCTTACAATAAAAATAATGATTTTGAGACCTTCTAAGAGCAACCGTTTTAAAATTGGCAATGTGCTTCTTACAGGGTGGGCCATCTAGTGGTTTCTTTTTAAATCATAGGTTGTTTTGACAATGACTGTTGCGAGCTGTTTCTCGCTTGAACTCTTGACAGAAAGTCCACGTCATATCCTCGCGGAACAAAATAAGACGCTTCACTCCTACCTAACATTGGGAAATATTGAAAACTTATTTCCAAAGTGAGTGCTGTGTAGCTGTACCCCAAACAGTGGGTTTTTTGAAAAAAAAAAAAAAAAAAAAAATTGGACGAAGAATCATCTTTTCTGCCGAGGAGCATTTTCAACTCAAACCCCCGTTATGGCCGAGAAGGTGCGTATAGTAGAGATATGGCATCATTGGCTTATTTTTCTTCGAAATTGAGGCTGGGAACGAAGTTTCGGTCAACGGTGGGCACTTTTTTTTTTTTTTTTACTGAAATTGAAGACATGGATTGAGACGACCTTCTGGTTCATATGCAGGATGGGTCGCCATGCCACAGAGCCTATGATACAATCTTTCTTGAACTTATCTATTCACATCCAAATGAGTAGAGAACAATGCCTTGTCCGAAAAAGTCAATTTCAACAGTTAAGATGGCTGGTTCATGTAAGACGAATGAACATATTCGCTTTAGCTCGAGAAGTCTTCAACAGATTACCAGAGGGAGCCAAAGCAAAGGTAGACTTCATCTTAGATGGAGCAACCTATTAGAGATATACATTAGAATGTCTTAAGTGCGAAATTGGAAACGACAGGCTAGAGATCAAGCCACTTGGAGTAAAGTAAGAAAGTAAATACTGCTGTCTTCTTCTCCCTATAAACAGTTAAAGAATCTTATAGTTTCAACTTCGTTTTTCGCAGTTTTCTTGAAATCTTAGAACAACAAAAGTTTGTAAGGATATTATAACTTACATAAAATGTCCTATATTACGATACGATGTCTCCGCAAGAAAGTTGCTTTTAGGTGCCACGCAGGGCAATGTAAAAGGCCTGCTTCTAGGCGAAAAAAAGAGAGATCTAGCTGACTTTTCAAGGTGACTCAACGCTACGGCGACGTATGGAATATACCTTTCAAAAGACCTTGGGTCTTACAGGCATATAGTTAAAATTATTATTATTATTATTATTATTATTCATGCTATGTAGACCATATCGACCTCACATACTCCACAGAAAACAGTCTAGCTGTGTTACATCGCACGATCTTGGAGGCCCAAGACACGAAATTTAGGCACTCATACCAAACAATTGTGGTACGCGCTCTTGGACTTGTTGTGCCATTTTGTTGAAACCACAGCTCTTCAACATCAAGGCGATTTAATTTAGGATTGAAAAAGTCATTCATCATGGCTCCAAAAGCACAACATGCTGTCAGTTTTTTTCTGGATGTAACGACGTCATTGCTGAATGGCTTGTTTATGTAAAAATCGAGATCTACAGCAATATTGTTTCGAGACCTTTTCAACGAATGTACGCCGCGCCGTGCCCTGTAGTTATCGTGCGGCTATAATAATTCTTGCACGAGTTAGACTTTGTAAGCCAGAAAACCATGATCTTCCCGTATATTTTTTTTTTTAGAAAGTGAAGGATTGACTCATTCGGGTCTTCCTCGGTGAAGAGCTCTACAGCAGCAAAAGTTTTTTCAGTACGCACTATAAGATGTCTCAGATGATGAGTATTATCGTTTAGATTTTAGAGTGAACGTGGCGCAAAAACGTTCCATCGTTAATACAGGGTGGGCCAAAAGAAATAACCCTATTGGAAGATGCTCTCATTTTTGCAAATGGCCGCCAATGTCAAATTTGTTTTGACATTTGTGGACTAGACAGATGCAGAATACAAGTGAACAAGCCATGGAGCGATACATGAATCGATATTCTGAAGGCGGCGTTCCCGGGTCGCCTCATCTCTCGTTTTGGCGATTTGCACTAGCCCGCAAGATCGCCCAATTCAACCGTTTCAGACTTTTTTTTGTGGGGTTTTTTGAAGTCCCGTGTTTACGAGAACAAGCCCGAGACTCTGAAAGCCCTCAAGGACAACATTCGACACGAGTGCGAGAAAAGAGAGCCAAACAACATCGGATGGAAGACTTCTTTTGGCCCACCCTGTAGAATTGATTACTCTGATGGACGATTGGTTTCATTAACGCCATGGTTTCATTAACAGAACCTTGCTTTTCGAAATAAAACTGCACAACTTGTTGTTCAGGCGTCATTTGATTCGTGATGAAAAGGAAAACCAAACTAAAGACAAAAATCATATTTCAGATGACAAAATGGCTGCCAGCGAAAACAATACCCAAAGTATTTTACCTCTTAGATGGTAAAAGTAACAGCCAACAAATTTTTTAGACATTCCGATTGCTTGATATTTCTAAAATAAAAGTTTTAAGAACCAATCATTTATATTTCCAATGAAAGGGGTTACAGTGTTTTTGGTAAGAAGACTAGTATTTTTTCAAAGTCCATTTGAATAATGTTCACATCTCACCAAATAATCAAAATATCTTAAGAATCTCAAAGGATTTTCTTTTTATCCAAAATCCTTTCCCAGAACTTTAATCACTTAAACTCTAACATCAAAATTTGCTAGGCAACAAACCTCGAATAGACAAAATGTGCCCCAATTCAAACGAACACTTAAGGATAAAATATAAAAAAATTTGTTTCATTTCATTCACATCCATTCAAGTGTATACCTTTCCGATAAATAAAAGGATTTTTCAAATCCTTCAAAAGCTGTTTCTTGTCCTGGGGAAGTATCTTTCAAATCCTTTTATCTATAAACAAATTTTTGCGATCTATTAAACCCAATTAAAAGTTCAAACAAAACTGATAAAAGAAACCCAAATACCAGAAATAGGTATGTGTGTATGTGTATGTGTATATATTGACTATTATCAGGAAAATGCCCATGTTCACCCATGATAACTGTACATTCAAATCTATCAACAATTACAACCAAAACAATAAGTCAAAAGTTGATCCAATTTACAAGCCAGAAGTAAGAAATCATCGGAGAATTCATCTCACAGTACACTCGTTAGGCGGTGTGGGAACCTTCCCCAAATAGACCGAACGACCCGAACCCGAACCCGGACCCGACCCTTTCATGATGGAACAAATTGATTTTAATTACATTCGCTATACCATCAGACAAAATCATCGTTCACTCAGCTATTTCCCTGTGCCTTGGTCTACTTTCATCATCTTCGCCTCTGACTGAATCTGAATCCTGGCTCCTGAGAGTAATGATGGAACATTGCCCTTTTCCTTCTCTTTACGGATATTTCTTTTCCATTTTCAAGGCATCACATTCACTTCTTCATATGTTCCCAGTCTTTCCTTCCTTTCCCCACGATGACTGACGTAGCCTCCCACTCCCAGTGATGACTATACCAGTCATAATTAAAATCCTTTAGACAAGTTGTAGTATTCTCTAGTTTGAAGATTTTTGAAAAAGGGAGCGCAGGCAGGTACACACTTCTTGCGTGCTCAACTTTTCCTATAGTACCCTTTCTTGAGATTATTGCCAGGCCATAGTTTTTGTTATTTTAAAAAGCTTATTCTAGGGAGTTCGTTGTAATAGCCCGTATTTAAGGCCAAACTAGGGTCTAGGAGTGAATGGGGGTGTTCCTGTATTATTTGTGTTTGCTGCGGTTCGTCGTGGTTAGTGTGTACGAGCAGGATAAAGGGGAAATATTCTTTGTAATTATTGAAGTTAATGCCTCATGTCGAATATATAATTTATATAGATTAAAATGAATACTACACAAACGAAGAACCGTTAACCAGAAGAATTGTAACAAAACTAAACAATTTACGGTGAAGTTCCAACTTCGTCACACAACATAGAAGGAGTCAGAAGTGAAGACAGTGATGTTCAAATGTTTTCCTACATTCACAAAAAAAAATAATTGTAGAATTTGCCACAATGACACTTTCTTCGTATCAGAAGGAACTACGAAGTAGAAACATAATCAGCACAAAAACTAGAGTTAAAATATATGTGGGCGTGGGGGCGCTGCAGTCGGTTAATTTTTGAATTGGAATATATTTTGACATCTATTGAAATGTGAGAATGAAATGTGAATAATATTTTTGGTCTGTATATGTATAAAGTTGATGCGAGAAGAAACTACACTATGGCTCTACATTTTTGAGAACAGGAACGGGTGACGACGCAGTTACCAAGTGTTTTCCCTTAAGACTGTTACGAATATTAAAGAACGTTGGAATGTCAGGCTGAGTGACCACCGAAGAAAAAGAGAACTCAGAAAAGCGGTATTCGAACTTTCAACTCTCGAGACTGTCCAAATAGAGTAAGTCAAGATCGAGAGATCTTGTAGCAAAAAACGAACAGCTTTCAGGAAAACATTCCAAAAATCATATTTTATTGGATTTTGGACAAACTGACAGTTCTATGCTTCAAAGAGTATTCAAAGTCGGCTTAAGACAAAGATTCAACTTCTGGTTTCCACACAGATCTTTCTCCATGTTGCCAAAGTCTGACTATGTTGCCCTCTAGCGCCTCAAAACATGTTTTTAATAGCTATACAATACAATCTGAAGATAGCAGCGGGGAGCCACTGATTGCAACTGCGATTGTTCCGAAATATAGAGCTATTTTGTATAGGCCTAAAAGGCATTGTAAATATAAACTATTATAGTACTCTAATAAGCAGAACGTTAGGTGTGCCATCTATGGACGAAGTTCACAAACACTTGATTGGTGAGTTATAGGAGTGGTTCTTGTCTAGATTGAAATGGGAAGCAAAAACAACAATAGAAAGCATTTGATGTAAAGTAGATAAGACAACTAGCGCCAAAATTGACGAAATTCAGAACCAAACAAAACATGTTAAATGAAATTTCTATAAAAATGCCTTATGTGACGGGAACAGACATACAATACAGACAGCTAACTCGTACTCCTCTTGCCTTAAACTTAAAATATTTTATTCACCACAGTATATGATATCGGGCGAGCTTTAGGGAGAGCTTAAATATAATCTTAATAAATGCACATCATGTTTGTAGGCAAAAAGAGATACTTTAAATATTTAGCGGTCTGTATTTAATGTCTGTGGTGACATGTATGGCGAAATATAGTATACTTTTGAACGAATTGTTTCAGTGGCGATTAAGAAATAAATTTTATTTCAAAATATATTTTCCTGTTTTCATACTTTTTCCCCAGAGTGTTGTTCAAAGATCCTTAAGACACTAATATTATTTCTCCTCCCTCTTTGGATTTATCTTGCACAACAAAATATTTTGTCCATGAAATAATGATACGTGCTCAAGTGGATTTCGGCACACATAACGGAAAACAGAGGTCCTTGCATTTTCATGTTTTTCGTGCACACATGCTATACAAATATACCATCTTCACCTGCACCCGTGGCCCTGCTACTCTGCCACCCTGCCACCATATCTCACATCTCCGATCCCCCCATCATAACCTCTCTAACTCTATACACTCTTGCAAGTCAAAGAGTGTTTAAAATGAGATATATATAGCCGACAGGGGGAGCTTTCGTGTTACATGCTCGTAAAACAATGAAACAGCTCCCACTGCCAGGACATGCTAATAAATTATGAATTCTCTTCACTATACACATTCATTCCATACACAGAGACGATACAGTTTAACAGAATATACGAAGAAGTGTAGAAGTTGTTCCGCTAAAACAAAAAACAACAACAACAACAACCACACTGAGAGCTATAGAATTCGACTAAAGCTTCCAGAAGGACTCACAGAAGTCAGAAGTAACCAAAAATTCTATTAACATTAGACAAACTTTCTGTCTGTCTGTCCGTTTGACTTTGTTTGTGTGTGTGTGTTTGAGTTTATTTGTTTTAGAACTATTTATCTTTGTATGAGTTTTTTTTTGTTTTGTTTTGTAGTTGTGTATAAGGAAGAATGTCAGTGCTGACCGGTCAAGGCAACTTCGTATAGATTATTAACTGAATTTGAGAGGACATTTTTTGCGTGTTTGTTTTGTTGTCTTATAAATATTAACAAATTGACCTCAACAACCAACACACAATTCACAAAGGGATAAATTAAGGATGTAAGAAAAGTTATAAACTTCCCAAAAGGACTTGTTTTTGCTTGTGTTATTAATTTTGTGGACAACTTTTGTTCATAGGTATGTCGGATGTATAGTCATTCTTTATAGGACCAAATGAATTGTGAAATTTAATCCAATTGCCAATTAAACATGCAAGGACATATTTTCAGCAGCATGTCCTGATTTATTTTCATTACTGCATAACAAAAGGGGCTGATGATGTCTGATGGCTATGCGATGGGTAAAAGGAAGAAATCCTGGGTTTTTGTATAATTATGCCATTAATGTTGAAATGTTGTGCCAGGAATTATATTTTAGGGAGTGCGGCCAATTCATTGGGGGAGGGGTTTATAATTAACACGCACCCAAGACCCGAACCGAACAATAATTCCCAATAACGTCGTACAACAGTTTATCATAATTAAAATCAAAATATGTGCGTCTTCGTATATAGGAGTAGTATACCGAGTAGTTGTTGTCCTCGTCATCATCTCCTTTAGAGGATATTGGAAGTCCTTGATGATGTTGGCATTTGAAGACAAGCCACATGTTAATGAAGTACCTATACACATTCATACTCACGGATACGGATTCGGAAGCTTGATGTAGATTTGCATTTGTAAGGCTAAGGGTTAAGTTGATGGGTGTTGTACATTTTAATAACCTCACAGGAATATATGGGGAGGCAGTTTTCGGGAATGGCTTGATCCCCCCCGACAAATATACATATAAACAACATACTCAACACACACAACATATATGTATATCTTAACTATATCTATAGAATGTGTGAAAGTGTCTTAAGCCGCATGTAGTTCGGGTATATGACGTGTCGGTGATTGCCATATTAATTATGGGGTCTGAGAAATCCTTACAAATGATAGTTGGAAGCTGCTGTGGGAATTTGCATTAGAATCACACCGGTGGTGGTGGCGGTGTGGCATGGCGCGGCAGCGTGTCGGTCGGCGGTGATGGCGTCGTCGTCTGCTTCTTCATCTCCTCTCAAAGTTTCCTTCATCTTCCATCTATAGAGTTGTAGTTTAATTGCATCTTGGGAATATAATATTAATGTGTGTTGTGCAAGTTTTGGTGACATAATTCCTCGATGTGTGTGCTGTGTGTTGGATGGTATGGGAACACGTGTGTGTGCGGTGAGAACTCACGTAAATTGAATTCAATGTTAAATTAGGTTCATTAGTGCGGGAATCACAGAAATTGAATTTATCGTGGAAATAATTATTGTTATTGAGTTTTTTGTTTTGATAAAAGTTGTTTCAAGGATAGCTTAGGTCCTTTTTCAGATAAAGTTTCAATACCCCTTTAATTTTCCTACGCACGTTGGGGTTTACATTTACGCACGCTAAGGTGCAAATTTGGACACGATTTCCAACGTTTGTAACGAAGTTACTCATTTTCTTCAACCCCCGATCGCCACGATAATTTCCTACAATTATCTATGCTCTTTACATAATGGAATCACCATCACGTGGCGCAATACCCACCCCGTTGAAGTCTAAAAAGTAAAGATCCTATTATACCAGAAGAACAGACAAAACATTATTCGTGCAAGAAGGATTACAAATTTACAAGTATTTTTAACTTTTGTTGTTATAATTCACATTTTCTTTTTGCAGAAATATTCCATTAGTATAGGAGTACAATTTGCATTGGAAATCAGACTCGACTTCCCTACCATTGGAAGAAGATTCTATTAAAAAGAGTACTGGGAATAGAGATCTCAACGAAAGTATGTTGCGGGCTGCGCCAAGTTTTTGAAGCAAAGTTTTTTGTCGGCCTTCCACTTCGCTGTTATACGAAGTGGATAGCTGACCGGCATTAGGCCAAACCGTTTATTATCGTGGAGCGCTTCCTTTTCACATAAATCTCTACAGACAACAGATTACTGTCGTGGGGTTGCTGCTCCTGTAAGCTTCACCACCATAGACCGAATTTGGAACTACTCGTTTATTGTCATGGACACTCATTTTAAGGGTGGAACAGACCAAGCCCCCTGCTCAACCGGTTTGTCTTTTGGAATTGCATTACCAGCATTGCTGCATTAGACCACCCGTTTACTGTCATGGAGGAAACTCTACAGACCTAGTTTTAAGGAACCGTTTATTGTCGTGAAAAGTTTCTCGAAACTCCACAGACCTTGTTTTTAAGATAGAATTGAATTTTTATTTGTATGTGTATGTTTCATTAGGTATATGAAGTAATCTGTCAGAAATATTTCGATAAAGAGAAAAATATTGTTACTTCGGAGTTCAAAACTCTGCTGCCCTGAGTTTTCGCTTTCTTTTGGGAACAACCATGAACATCGACCAGCTTACCGCAGGCTAGTCACTTCACGTGGGAAACAGTGTTCAGAAGTAATAAGGTGATTCTAAAGACTGATTAGAAGTGATGGTTCAGGAAATTTGAAGTTGAGGGAAGAGCAATTATCGATAGGTTTCTTGGTCCAAAGTGTCAAAAGTATTGGTTCAGACAGAAGATGTACTCTTTGAGAATTCTCCAAAGAACTATCGATAGGATACTGTCTGTTTTCAACTATTTCACTCTTTTGTTTTAGAATCATTCAATATTTAAAATTTTAAAACTATTTAAAAGTCCACAACTTAGCAGCTAGAGGACCTTCCGAGAGCACTTTGAAAGGGACTACTGTAAATTGTTGTATAAGCTTTGTTTGAACCAAAATTATTCATTCAAGGTTTTTCTGCAGTAAATGACCCTGACTCCACCTAAGTTCTTTTCTGGGGTATCTACTGCCTCACGCGAGGAAGTGACAAATCCTCCAAGAGTAAATCATGTCATGGAAAGGGCTTTTCTGATAGCCGTTCGGATTTGGCGGTTAATTGTAGGTCCCTTCTGTATTCTGCAGAATATCAACTCACACACAGTATTGGTTGAGCTGTAAGTCACAGGCTCGGCCACGTTTGGAGCTGTTGTGATAAGTATTTATTTATTTTTTTCAAGGTTTTTTTTTGGCTTTCTCATAGCCAAATTCTGCTCTGTTTAAAATTTGAACCTCAAGTGTTAAAGGCAAAAGTGGCGATCGGAATCGCTGCTGTTACAGTTCCAGATCCGAAAAACAAGTCTCTGAATCTGGAAACAAATATGTAACATTGAGGGTACTGTTGTCAGCAAAATAAATAAATGGATAAGAATTCTTAGACAAGAGGTCATTTTTGAAGATAAGGAAGAGAGTCGGAGACAGAACGGAGCCTTGGGGCACACCAGCATTTATTTTGTGGATATCAGACTGAAAAGCATCCAAGACAACGCGAATTGATCGGTCCGAAAGGTAACTTCTAATCTAAAGAAGAAGGGGAACGTCGATACCAAATGCACCCATTTTCCATAAATATAAATAATTTAAAGACTGGTTCCATGGTTCAAGTTGAACCATGAATTTTCTTTTGGCCGGAAACGTGTTGTCCTCAGATAATGTTTGTAGTCGTATCAGCACACAGTGAAAAGTTAAAGCTTCCGAATAAATTGTTGAGATCTTCCCAGTTGGCTTTCTCGTACTGCTATATGGTTCTCCTTACGATTTTTTCTTTAACTGTTATACTAGAGCATGGGAAATAAGGTAAATAAATACAATGGTCCAACGTGGACCATACGTCAGTGGTGTATCAGGACGGGATGTGTTGTTTAGGGTGTTAAGCTGAGTCAAGTTCTTAACCTCACCATCAAAATTACTTACTTTCCTTCGGTTGTGGTATGGCCGGAATAGCAAAGCTATATAAATGTAGAATTATTTACATAAAAATCAACCGTAACAACGATTTCAGTTTGGGGACAACGGCTGAAAATTATTGTTTGGATCGAGTCAGACAGCGCACTGAACTCGTAATATGTTGAATTGCTGAACATTAATTATTAATTATTTATTATTGATGAGGTTTCGATTGCCAATGCTACAAGAAATCTGTCACATCCACAAACCCGATTCACAAAAATATGGCTTCCCGTTAGGGGAAGGATTTTTGTCTGAAGGAGAAATTAGTTCGTACTTTTTCCAGCCATCAAGCAGCACAAACTTGAAAATCATATTATATGTATTCTATACTTTAAATCTTAAAATCTTGAATAAATTGGCGCTTCTTTGGAAGAGACCCCTAAGAAACTTGCAATGACAAACTTGAACCCAGTACCTTAGGCATGGCAGTCCAATATACTACCTTTTGTCAGAAATAAAATTAAAATCATAAAGAATCGACAAAATGTAGGTACTATAACTATAAGTTGAAATCTAAAATTATCCTTATTTAATTCTTGGTATAGCAGTTTTTCTAAAATATATTTAGCTGAAATATTGAACTACTTCCACTTTGGGTTTTTACTTAAAGGGCCTAGGAAACCACAATAATTCTTATAAACGATTCCTCCTACAAAAGTCCATATTTTATTTCACAAGGATAATAAATTTCCCCTCTAGAATTGAACTGGAACATTCGGCACACATAATGAATTAAACAATTTTGTAGACGCCATTAATAATCCTAAGTGCCTATCTAAGACACTCTTCACGTGACGAAACAATCACTCATTTCGCTGCCACTCTTGCCGTATCATCATGTGAAATCCGACACATGACTGGATTTTTTTTTCTTTCTTATACATTGTATATCCTTTCAGCTCACAGCTTATCATAGCAGTAGCTTTCTTGATCGATTCGTAATCAGGAAATGTTTCACGAAAGAATGGAACAAAAGAAAAAGTAGCGTTTATCAATCAAGTTCCATTATCTACAGTCTCTCACATATGCGGCAGCCGAAAGAAAAATTATATCTCCAAAAATATCCTTCCTCCTGCACATACTAATTTAATCGAAGACAAATTGTCAAACCAGAGAAAACCATTTCCTTTCTTTCGGTAATCTAATTCAGAATTCTTTGATACTAACCACATAAAGAATGTTACAACTTACAAGAAGAGGTCCTTGAATCCTTGACAAGAAAAACCTGCTTGCAAGCAAGGCACGACTAAAAAGGAATACCTCATTCATGTTCATTACGACAAAATTTTATTACCCATGTAACAAGACTATCGAAAACAATGGTAAGAAGCATACGTCAGCAAAAAAAAAAAAAAAAAAAAAAAAAAAAATAACATCCTTACGAAAAAATCAGGATGTTCATCGAAAAATGTATAGTTTGTGGAAAAATACTATTTGCTCAACATTTAGTGAACACGGTTTTGGTTTTACAATGTATCCTTCGTTTAGAATTACAAAAAAGGATGTACATTATATCCTGTGTATTATTTTTTTTTTATTTTACTAAAGAACAAACCTCTAGTAGATATCCTTCCTGTGTTAAGTTAAAAGTTATCCTAGTTATTATAGAACAATATTTGGCCAATTTATTATCCGTTCCACCAGGCACACACATGTTCGTCTATATTCACAACCGGAACAACGATGTAATATGTTCTTGTTTCTTCATGGAGGCAACAGGAGGAGTTCAGTTCGAAGGACCGTAGAAAAAGTATCTTCTAAACCAAAACCAAGGAAATGTACAACCCAACTAGCAGATGAGGGAACATAAGACTAAGTGGATTATTATACAAAATATAACCGTTTTAGGTTGTTTTTTTTTTTCTTCTGTTTTGTTCCATGTCTATGCTGGAATCGTCCTTTTTTCCTATCCACTTTCACATATATCCTTTTTAGTGGGTGATTCCCCTGTGATGTTCCTTTTCACATCGTTATTGCTGTCAATTTACGAGAAAAAATGTTTTTAGTTTCAGTATAACGAAGCCAGTTGGGTCAGTTTATCTTGATGCACTGCTTTAAGACCGTAAGCAGTGTGCCAGGACGAAAAACGAACAAGAAAAAAAAAAAAATATAAACATAGAGCTCCCAGCGGGGAGAGACAGAGAAAGATATCCTTTGCTGTTATATTACTAATGGCAAATGTGTTTGCGAGGGCATATATGCATGTTATAAGGTAAAACTACATTCCCACATCGATCGGCTGTCGGGATGTCGGTCGGGTTGGGATCCGGGATGCAGTTTACTTTTCAACTTTCGAAATTGGAATATTCCTGCAGGATTGCTATGCACTTCAGTTTGTGTCATACACAGGACTACCTTAAGTTTTTCTTTTTCGAATTTGCTTTCTCTTATGCTTAGTGCAACGTCGTGCATTTTTAATGGAGGACAAGAGTTCGAGGGTTCGCTTTTCGGGGGTTTGTACTTTGCATACAGCATAAGGCATTCAGGAGAGAGTGTAGACAATTTTAATAATTTATTTTCCAAGATGCTCATAGCCATCATCCATTTACAAAAAAAAAAAGAAGTAAAGCAACTAGGTATAGGTTAAGAGATATCTTACGGAACGGTACAAAAAGGATATGCCATCAGGACATAGGAGGTTATAATCATGATGTACTACATGTTTGATGTTTAACCTTTTTGCCCCTTCGCTTCGGTTAAAATGTCAATGTTTGATTTGGGAAATTTGAAAGGTACTCATATCGGAAGCGAAGGATCTTATTTACTACAGCATCAGTTTAGTAGGTTTACATAGAAAAAAAATTGTAAAAGGAACATTTTCAAGGAATCACACCTACATTATGATTTTAACTTACCTTTGGTCGGCATTTAGAAAATTCCTTGGGAATGTTATGTTTTCTGGACTTATCACAGGATAACTGCCGGCTTTGAGATGAAGTGTTACATCACGGGGTTTACATACTCTATCTGGAAATAGAAGTTCTCTATGAATATATGGTGACATGGATACAAGGTATTAATTTTAAATGAGCTTAGGGAAATATAGTTTCAATATTTTAAGGCTAAAATAAATTAAACAAGAAAGGGGTCGAATGGATATTATGAACTTTTCCTTAATAGCTCATCACAGCACTTAGTTCCGAAACAATTAACATGGACAGAATTTTCTGACGGAGTATACAAGACTGTGATATTTATTACACCAAAGGACACGAAGACAGCGGCCATTTGAATGTGGTATGGCAATAAGAGGAAGACTTAGGAAAGAAGTCTTCGGGTTTAGTGGCATAAGCGAATGCACTTACACCAAATTCAATAACATCTCGCGGATCTGCGTTCACGCTTCCTTTGAGGGGAAAAATGTCATATCCAAAGCAGAGTTCTACGATCCTTCCAAAAAGACGTATGATAAATGACCAAAGTACGACACTCAGATTATTTATTTTTTTTTTTTATTTATTTGTTCATGTATGCCTACAGATTATTCTTATTAATTTTTACGCGAAAATCGGAAAGGAAGTTATTTTAGCTCTGTTCAACATAAAAAGGCAGTACAGGGAAGGTAGAGATGTTTGTCTCTCATTCGCACTCTAATAACTCTTCAAGAATCAATTTGCAAACCAAATTTTTTAAAATTATCCGTCTAAAAAAACACAAATTGCACAAAACTCACGAAAAAATACCTCTTTTAAATTACAATTTACATAAGAACACTTAACTTCACTTTTATATCACAATCCAAATTTACTGAAATACAGTTAAAAATTAAAAACTGACCGCGCGCTTCGAAAACCTACGCAAGTAAACTCTTTCTTAAACGGACACTGGAAACTCTGAATGCTCATCAATTTGAAGGGGGTTGTAAAGCGCAACCACAACCAATCTGTGCACACTCACCATCTCACACTCAGATGAGTGCTGCACAAAACGTGTTTAATTTACGTCAGATGCAATTGGAAATTCAGTGGCGGGTTATCTAACACTTTTTATTTAGTATAGTGCAAAAATATGGCTCGCTACTCCTTTAGAAAAGCTTCTCCATAAGACGTGTACTGCCAATTTATGTTGGACAAAGTATAGATAGTCTGATAATTGACTTTGTTGTAGAGTGGCTGTCGCACAAAGCAAAGAGCAAAGCTTATTCGGAATTGCTGCAGGCCAGCACTAGAGCTGCCAAGTGCGCTCTACCAGCAAAAGAGGAAGGAGGAATATTGGCTTCAAGAAAAAAAGAAAGAGCTGGAAAACTTCTTCTACCAAAGGGTAATGCATTCATCCAAGATTTACAAAGCCCGAACGGAAGCCTGTAGAGATGAGGTTGTGAATGTTATATTAGATGTGCAGTCGGTGCCGAGAATTTGGAAATATAGCTTCTGCGGACTATTAAATGGCGAAGAAAACCAACTATTCGCTGTCAGGCAGAATGATTCATTTGGACAACGATGACCAGAACTGCCTTGAATACGAATAGGAAGAACTTCGGGTAGCGATGTCTAAATTAAAGTTAACACGGCTGCTGGAGCGGATGGCCGGATGGCGGAGCTGTTTAAAGCAGCGGGCTATGCGATGACTTCGTGAGCAGCATACATCAACTTATCTGTACAATTTGGTCTGATAAACGTATAGGTGTCTAATCGAACCTCAGCATCGTATGCTCTATCCGAAAAGAAAGAAGATACTCTGAACTGCGCCAACTATAGAGTTATGTCTCTTGAATGTCACTTAATCTTGTTGGATTTTTTGTGTGCACTGTCATTGACAAGGCTTGTCAGAAGGGGCGGTTTATCTCCAAACGGGCGATTTAAAATTTATTTTGTCGACACAAAAATCGGTTTGTATACCCTAAATAAGGCGATATTTTTCGTTTTTGGCGACTCTAATTTTATTTTTTTTATTTTCTAATCAGCACTTAAACATTACACCTTTTCCATTCCTGCATGCTTAATGAAGTCATCGAAACAGTAATTTTGAACGCAGGAACTACCTACATATTATCGATTTCTTTCTCTTCCATAAAATAAATGACGTACATCAAATCGAATTGGTGCGTTCTTTTTTCAACCACAGTCAACAGTAGTTGTTAACAAAAGTCAACAGATCCAAATATGTTACTGTATTTGTAACTGTATGACGTCATAACAGCTTTTCTAAACTCACGTTGAAGTGTCAAATAGTTACGATTTGTTACTATTTCCAACTCACCTCCATGATATGAGTTGAGATTGTAGATCTGTCAAATTGATTATTTGTCAGTCAGTCAAAATTCAAACCGAAAAATTACATATTCTTGATTTGAGCAGCAAAAACGTCTTTATTTTCTTTGAGTGATCAACAAAAAAGAATAAAATGGATTTTTTGCCAGTTTTAAGCGATGAAAGAGAACAATTTAATTGGCTCTTCAATACACAAAAGTATCGTTCCTAAATGGTTGCAAAAAATCCTAACAATACCACTCCAAAAAGTTTTTTTTTGACATAACAACAATTTATTGTTGATTATGGTTAGAAAAAGAACGCACCAATTATCTATGCAATGCAGAAAGTGAACACTTCAATTCCAACTGTTCTGTGAAAAATACATTTTTTGAGTTGTAGGCAGGGAGTGGAAAATTTTGAAATTTGGCGATTTTAATTTTAAGTTTGGCGATTTCGCTTGTTTAAAACTGACAGAGAAGGACTTTAAATAAATAGGCGTTAGCGATCTTTCTTTTTAAAGCAAAAAAAAAAAAAAAAAAAAAAAACAATCAGGCTTGGTGAGATTACTGCCAAACTCCTGGAAGTAGACCCTGAAACAGCCCTCTGTATATTTTGCTTTAACTAGTGCTGGCTATCTGGAATACTTGTGATGCCCGTTTTCTGATTAACGAACGAATATTCCAGACATTTATTTGAATGGAACCCCATCTGAGATCTATGATTTATGGTGAAGCAACTTTTTTTTGACGACGACACTAATGATCACTACATAGCCTTTTGGACGGATTAATTGGCGTGAAAACTCCCAAGACTTTTGTGATGGAAAAATGGCCTCCAAGCTGAAGTGAACACTCTGCACATGTTAGATGATCATAGGTAAAGGTTCACAATCTTGGACTTTTTAGAAAACGTATTATAGTAAATTAGTAGCAACCTAGATGAAGATGCTTCCTCCAGGAGTAACATAGGAGGAGCAGGAGTAACAACGCTTGATCATACAAGAAGTTCGAAAATCCGAGAAAATATAGCCTTTGTGAAAAAACACCACCTTGAAAATAATAGAGCACGTCTGTCCAGCTGGTATAATTGTCACGTTCAAAAGGGAGACCCTGAGAACCTTGGCAAAAAGGCAATATCAAACAACGCTCCAGTGTTACCGCAAGTGAGGAAGAAGAGCGGCAGGCCTAAGAACTCTTGGTTCAAATAAATGCAGCGACACCAGTGTTTAGTTGGGCTCCAAACCCGGGTTTTCCACCACTTTCTGAAGTCAAGCCCGGTGCTATACCTATGGGGAGTGAAACATATTTGCAGGACTGAAAACATTTTGTAATTGAAAAGTTACCAAAGAAAGACAACCTCTCAAATTGTACCACGGTTCTGCCCAGTTTTTGATGACATTGTTGATTGCAACTAGTTTCGAAAGGATGAAGTTTAGTATCGTGTCGACGCTCCAAAAGGCATTAAATGAGGCTTCGGATTAATCGACCAATTTCCCATTTAAGCATCTTCAGTTGAGCAAAGTTCTCATGATAGAAGACGTTTTGGAAGACTTAATGTTCAGTGTATTGAAAGAAGATCAGTCTAATCGTAGTCACAGTTAACTGAAAATATGACTCTAGAATCAAGACCAATGAATTGCTGAGAAGAGACAGATGATTATAGAAATGGAAATCAAACTTATCCTTATTTAATTATCTCAGTAGTAGAAAGCCGTTATATTTACAATCTCAAAAAGGAATGATTTTTCGAACTTGTAAACTCGAAGGAAATAAGAAATTATTTCAAATCCTCCTTGCAAGATAGCGTGTAGCAAATTATTTCAAAACCTTCATCACCGGTCACTTCACTTTATTTTCATGATGCCAATCAAGAAAACACTACCACAACAGTAAAATCGCCAACTTCAAATCCGTCCTTATACTCCATTCAACATTCTATCCACACCTTCAAGGTGGTTTTCAGCACTATTTTCATCACTATCGATGTCATTGTCATCAACATCAACATCACCATCACCATCGCCATCACCATGGCCATCATACTATCCAAAATCGACACCGCAACCACGATGCACTACTCGATTCCAGTAGCTTTCAAAGATTCACACCACATCCGCCCCACAAAGCAAAAGCAAAAGCAAAAGCAAACTAAAATAAGAAGCTCTTTAGAAAATGAATCACATGGGAGGTGTTGCAGTAGTAGTATCACATCATATCTCTAAGGACTAAGGAGCCAATAGCTTTTAGCACGCCACGTCGACATTTTGTTGACAAATAACAAGCTGCTTCCCTCCTTCTTTAACCCACAACTGCTCCCACTCTCTCCAGAAAAAGGATGTAATATTGATAGAAGTCATATTTCCTTGACGGTTGAGTTGTTCGGGTGAGCTATATACAAGCTTCATTGCATTGATTTGAGTGAATACTTTGACGGGCTTCATTCATTCTATATTTGCCATCCCACCGAGGACATCTCAAAGGACACGAGCCGTTGAAAAAGCATATACATAAAATTATATTCCTTTTGAGAATATTTCATTAGATTCACCTCACTTGCTTTGCTTTTCACCTCCGCGTGGCTGGCGCCGCGAAGCCGTGGTTTTGTACGGTATCCTTGCTTTTATTATTATTGTTGTTGTTTTTGTTATATCATATATACCATCACCCGGTCGCCGCTCCAAGTCATCTACCGAAAAGTAATTTAGATATGATTCCTCTTCTCACATGGATTGTGTGTCCTTTGTAGTGGCGATGAGAAAATTGAATTGGTGGGTGGATGGTAAAGGATATGGGCGGGAAACTATGTCATGAGTTGAACTGAAGAAGATTGTATCCTTTTTGTTTTAGAAGGAGTGCCCTGCCGTGCCGCCCGCACAAAGGTGAGCAAACTTTTATGTATTTATTAATTCAGCAGTTGGTACAGTGAGTGCAAATGAGGTAACAATTTGAAGACACTTTGCAAGGACATTATGATTTAATTTGCCCCAAGAGTTGGCTCTTTGATGTTGTTTCCTTTTTATCAATTAGATACCTTTATTGTGTGTAATGTAATTTAGGAACTCTTACTTTTGACTTTGTTGAAATAAAACCATCTTGGACTGGGGTCGAGGAGCAGGTTGAAGAAAAGAAAATTCTATAATTTGTTAGCAAATCAAAGACTTGGAAATATTTTGATATCAGGACTTCCTACAAGTCCGTAAATGAACCGGATGCAACGAGTTTGGAGTTGTTCTTCCTGGCTGAGTAATATAATTAGTTCAAAGATGACCAAAAGTCTCGAATCCAAAGCAAACAACCAATTTAAGAAGATGGCAAGTTTTAAAAAAGACATCATAACAGAAGAACCAACTTTGCCATTACCCTTTGGTCGAGGATGATTACGAATGCGAATGCGTTCAGAAGAAGCGTTAGAGTGGAAGCAGTTTTACTGAATTTGATGCCTGACCTTGCTTTTGCTTGGATAACCAAGCTACGACTGATTAAATTCCTGATTATTCAAGTCCTTTTAACTTTGAGTAGTCCTTCTCCTTGGACATCTTAATCCAAGTTAAAAATTCTTCGGTTGATTAGAGATTTTGTACATTTGAATGATAAGTGGCAAAGAACGTTCAACGAAGAGCTCAATGGGTTTGGGTTATGGATTTTCTGGTGAGATGAACCTAGCTAGAAGAATTCGTATCCAATGACTGTGATGGTTTCGCACGTAGAGCAAATAAACAACAAGACTCTGTCCTGATCCTGATGTTGAAAAACTGTGTTGGACCGCTCTGTCACTCTGCCGTTGGGATAAGGAACATATTGGTTTTAGAGCATTCTGCCTTCCAGTTTTTCGAATTGGCACTTATATAAACTATAATTATGGAAAGCACCTATGGCAATTTTGATGAAACTTTTTCAGTGTCGTTGTTATAGTCCGTCTTTAGAATTGAGTGAAATTTCAACAAAAGCCTGACTTTATCGTAAGACATTCGAACGATTTCAAAATTTTACGGAAGGTTAGATATGGAAATGGTTACTGTCAGTTAGAATGGCATAAGATGACACTTAGTCAAAAAGAGAGCCGTTGTGTAACCACAAAATTTTCTTATACAGCCATTCATTTAAGTCTGCTCCTCTTCGCTTAAGACGATGTTTTGGAAAAAAAACTGGTGTCCACTTCCAAATGATCCAAAGCCCAGTCAGCAAAGAAAAGGCGATTTTTATGGCCTTAAACTTTAAGCTATTGGGTTAAGTGATGCTAAGGCCTAAGTTCCGAAGCCAAATTCTGCAAGTTGAGGTCTACGAAACGCTGAGTTCTTGTGCAAGGCAAGGAATCGACTGTCTCGGGTTCTGGTATTCACTTTCAGGGACGGCGGTGGCTGCCTCGGCTGATCTTGCCTTGACGTTAAAATATTGTCTGATTAATTACAGAACCGGTCGTTTCAAATTTGAACACCAAAAGAAGAGTTCTATTCTAACGAAATTACGCCTTACCCACCGACCAATATGCAGCGACGACAACCATAACTAATTCTAATAAATATCGTCACTGCAATGACAACATAACCTCCCGAGCAAACACCGTTTGAGGTTTTTTTTTTTTTAAATAACCGCCGCCGACAAAATCATTCCACTTCCCACCACACACAACGAAATCAACCACCCATAACACCCGCCACACCAGAACCCCTCGAACCTAATATGGCCTTCCAACCGTTTTTAACAAGTATATTCCAGGTAAACAATAAGAATCACGAAAATAAAATTTTAATGGGTAATATTAAATTTTGTCTTTATAATTCACAGTATGTCTTTGCAGGAATAATGCATAAGGATAAGTAAAAATTACACTGTAAATCAGTTTTAATTTCAAATTTGTTACCAGTTGTTTAGAGCTGTTTAATATACAACACAAAAGGGATTCGTTTCTCATCCAAAGTCACACTGTATGGGAATAGCAGTCTGTCAGAAGCTTCATAATTTTTGGTAGAAATTACCATTACCACAAAGAACCCTGCTAGTCATGGGCTACCCGTTTAGAGGTCATAGAGGGAACTGAACACTACTTTTAGCAACACCATAGACCGAGTTTCAACTCACCCGTTTTATGCCTTAGTATCTTCGTTTGAGTAAGGAGGAACTAAAACATAGGCCGATCCTTGCTCAACAGTTTTTGACTTCGCTGTTCGTCGAAAAGGATCGCTCGACTGACTGAGGACACCCGTTTATTCGAAACTTCTTTAATAATGAATCGCTCTCCCGGACATTGATGAGCTAACCTCAGCCTCGATACAAAAAAGCATCACAGTTCACAGAAACAACTGCAAAAGAGCCACCACGTCTAGCGTTAAATGGGCGTAACGCTAGCAAAGTTCCCACTAACGACCACTTTTTTGGTTTTAATGTCTTACCATTTCAACGTGCTGTTCAATCGTGTTCCTTACTATTGTAGTTTTGCACTGAATAATAAGCACCAGATTTTCCAGATGTCACCAAAACCACATGACTACCAAAATCTACCTGTGCCAATTGAAAAACCCTTTACAAATCACACCGCACATTGCGTTTACTGTTGGTAACGTTAATTTATGGCCTAGAATGCTATTTCAAAAAATGGTCAGGAAAAATAACCTAAAAAAACTTTGTTCCGAATTTGAAGCAAATCAACCCAACTCTTAAGGTTGTACAGGAATCGATGCGGTCTGTTGTACTACTATTTTCACGAAATTCAGAATGCTTGAGCACCACGAAAGCGTCATTAACACTTTATTTGCAGTCCTGAGCTATCTGCTTAAAGGACGATGAAGCCATCACAAAGTATAGTCTTTTCTTTGTCATTACGTGCAAAAATACACTACCCAATCTTCCAAACCCTTAACTCATTAATTACTATATTACATAATATTTAATTGGTACTCACGAAAGGCACTTTTGGACTCCTCCAATGCTTTGAATGTAAAATAAGCCGTCCTCGAATCTGGTGGCACACGAAAATGCAATATCGACACATCCTTGTAAGCTGTATACTTAAGCAGTGTATTTGATGGCAGTCGTACAATTAACGTCTGATCCTTTGGTGTTGGTAATTGATCCATCTTATCCACAGGTATCTCACTTGTCATATCATGCTGTGACTGATGATTCACCTGCACACTCGCATAACTGTTACTGGTTATTATAACTAAGAGTATTCCAAAAAAGACTAGAATTTGGCTGTACATAGTGTTTTTTTTTTTTGTTTTTTTTTTTTTGGTTATGAAAAGATTATATGGTTATCCTTTTGTTATTGATGTGCTCTGGAGTGGAGCTAAGAACAAATTAGTTGGTCATCAAATAATATCCTTGTTGTAATTTGAAGGGTCGGATCCCTTGGATACATCCAAAAGCTATTTCATAACTTTGCAAACATTAAGTTGTGTTGGTGTCCTTGAAGGGGAAATTTGATTTTCTGAAAAGACAAAAGAAAAAAAAAAATTATGAACAATTTATTTTAATTGAGAAAGTCCTTTCGAAAAAGAGGCAGGCTAACAAGGCAATTTAATAACTTTCAAATCAAATTACAAATTCAACAAAATTATTTTATAATGAATAAGTTTGGTTTTCTATAAATAATCGCAACGGAATTAACCTTGATGAGATTGATTTTAATTAATTCATATCTCCAAATCAATGATGGGGTAAATAATTATTATGAATTGAACAAGGACGAACGACTGTCGGTAGTCGGTAATTCAAATAAAGTGTTTGTAGATTTAATACTTATGAAAGGGGGGAGGGGGAATTAGTTTTTGAATTTAAATTAATCCAGCACAAACCCAAAAAAAAACAAGCAATATCCAAAACTGCAACGAATTATCATCGACTACGATGATGACGAATTGCCAATAAATGCTGCACGAGGATAATTATTTTTTAATTCAGTTGTGTGGTAAACCAATCATTTTATTTTGAAAGCCGAGGAGGGCTCTTGCATAATTCACACACTGATGTAGTAAAGTTGCTGTACTTGCATGTATGAGAGACTAATTTATTTTAGTTGATTTGACGATGATGTTTTATTGGCATATTATATAATTTTTGAAATCAGAAATATCAAATGAAAATTAAGTTATTTGAATTTGGCTTCGAGGCATGGTGTGTTTGTGCAGAGCTGGAGTATGGAGCCTGGAGCATCATGAGTAAGGATATAAAATATGAAATGCAATTTATGATTTGCTCATGTGGGAGGAAGTGCTAGATTGAAAACTAATTGAATTCGAGTTGAACTGCTAATTGGATTGTATTTAGAAATTTTTTTGAAGGGTAAATGGATTATTGGTAACGTGATGTGATTTCAGGATGTTTTTTTAATTTTTTTTTGTAATCGTAGTCGGTTTGGGAGGTTAAGTTTATGTCTGGATGACTTATAGCTACTAGACCAGGGTTGATCAAATTTTATCGATGAGTTCGACAGTGGAAAGTGAATTGAAAGGCTTAATTTGTTTTAGTGTGTGTGTTAAATTTTTTTCGTAATGACGTATTACTATGCGTTATGCTGACGAAGAAATGACAATTATCATTCAAAACTCATCAACTCAACTAGCGCTGGAGTACCCTTGCCCTATCGTTCTCTTATAGGTATGGCAGGGAGGGGCTTGTTGGAGAACAAAGCGTGCTCTCTGAGCAGCGCGAGCACCGGTTCCAGTTGCCTTCGTGTTTTTTTGTGTGAAAGTAAAGCATAAAACTTAAAACTTCATTTAAAAGCGAGAATCCCATTCCCTTTTTCACTACCAGCTTAACCTATGGTTGTGCTATGAATAGTTTGATAATTACTTAAAATAAAAAGTGGTAAAACTAGCCCCGCCCTACCTCATTTTCAGATATAAAGGCTATTTGATTGAGATGAAGTGATCAGTACATTGAACAATAACCCGGTTAACCAACATAATCATCAACCAGGCGGTCTGTATCCAAGGCACTTTCTTAGCTTATTATGATAAATGTAAGCTGACACATTTAGTTCAAAGGAGGCCCGTTTTGACGAGACGAAAATTTGAAGGGGCTTCCTCTAAATTGGTCTTAAGACAATTGAGTGTTTTTTTTCTTCATATGATGGCTCAACTAGAGCAAGGTGCTCCTAAAAGCCTTGTTTAATATGCCTGTCCAACCATCAGCTCTCGATCTCTAGCCTGTCGTCTCCAATCTCGCACTCAAAGTAGTCGGAGATCTCCCCCTACCAGAGGTCTACCTTGAATTATGGCTCCCTTTTATTTGGCGTCGAAGACTTGACCTGGAGGATTCAGTACCTACTCTTCGCTCTACATGGTCCAGCCATCTAAGTCGTTGAACTCAAATTCTTTTAGGTAGGCTTATGTTGCTGTATAAAGGTCATAGGTAATTGGTCGCGTATAGGTCATAGTTGTATCTCCTGCGCCAAATGTTTTGATCTCTGTTTACGAAGACACAAAACCATTTAGCATAGAAAAAGCTATTAGCAAGAGTGAGTCTACGTTTGATTTCCGCGCTGATGTCGGTGTCAGTGCTTACAGCAGTGTCGACGTAGACAAATTCACAGACTACCTCCAATTCATATACCTCACGTTCTGGCTAAGTTCGATGGTGGGATTGGATTTTTGTTGATTACATACTTTGTCTTGTCCTCGCTTATTTTCAACCCCTTTATCTTGCAGATAAAAAAGTATATGTAGCTATGAGAATAGCAATATTAGCAAGTTCGTCGGCTTAAGAATACCCTGGAATATCTCTCTGCCCAGGCACGAACTCTTTTGAACTGTTCCGCCATAATGCAATTATTCAAATCATTCACCTTGCGATGGGTTGCACCTTACAGCCTCTATTGGGATATTAGATTTTCAGTGATGGACTTGTAAGTTGCTGTTCCTGAATGGCAAGCTCACTAGCCTAGTCATATCCCTGAATGGTTTTAAAGATAGACTTCAAGCTTCCCTGATCACGACGACTTCTGCCTGAAGCATCCCAACAAAATCAACAAGTGGAAAGAAAGAATGCAAGTCCAATGTGTCTCAAAAAAACTCCTGCACCAATTACGAACGGAAATTTTCTTCATCTTTTAAAATCAGTTCAAAAGACAGCTTTGTTGGCAAGCAGGCTGGAAGTACAATTACAACCAGCCCTTATCAATTCTTCTCCCGAAAAGGTCAAAATTCTCCACAAGATTTTCAAACATAAGCCTCATCAAGGAAAAAAGGATTCCTTTGAGGTTTTAAGTCCAAATAATCCTTAAAAAGGGCTGTGTGACGTAATGCATAATATGAAAAATAACCTATTTTTAAAAGCCGTCAGGGGTCAGGCATATCAAACCATTCAAAATAAACTAGGGTAAACACTAATACAGTTGGCTCAACATGAATTAACCAAGCAGATACTATCTACACGAACTGGAAACTGAGGCAATTGGATCAAGACAACACAATTTAAATACGACAGAGAGACAAACAGAACAGAAGAGAGAACAACAGAGAGCACATGTCAACAGCACACGGTTGGTTTTGTATGGTCGAGTGATTCTCCATCTGGCTGCTAAGGCTAACCAGGTGCAATGATGCTTGATCCTGTAAGGAGGAAACATTAAGCTGTTTGCAAAATATGGACCAATGTTGCAAGTCGATGAATGGAGTAATTACATCGAAGCCCATAACAAAATGAGCTTTCTTAAATCTGACGAACTTCACTTTTAGTATCCACATTCTTAATGTTGCACCTGTGACTTGCAACCAGCAGCCATGTCGCCCGTAAATAAAAAAAAAAAAAACGGCAACATTTCGGCTAAATCTCGGTAACCGTCCTAGGAACATGGTAACTTCGCTTTGCCTTTTCTGGCTTGTTGTTTTCCTTCATCACAACTGCCCCGATTATCAGAAGTGGAAAAGAATTTGGTCCTTATTTTCAAAAAAAAAAAAAACATTAAATAAAACAAATAAGTTTTTGATAAAAGTGTTATACGTAGTATGTATAACACTTTTAATGAAAATGAACAGCCAACATTAAATTATTTTTACGGCGCTATCCTGCAGAAACCGTGTGCTCTATGATTCTAAATTATTGAAATGGCCAAAGTTTAGTATAAAATATAAATTCCTTGAGCTTGTCAATCTTAAAGGATTTCCCATTTTAACAGTTACCTACTTTTCTGTTAAAGTTTCTTAATTAAAACGACAGTGAGCTATAATATTTCACTAGAAGTATCAAAAGCAGTAAGGGTAACTCCACCCATAGTACAGTTTACTTATGAAATTCAAAGTCTAAAACAATTTATAAATAATCTTTTCCAAAAAAGTCATCTACTTGGCCATTTTCCCAAAGGAACAACTGGCAAGAGAAATAAAAAAAAACCTTGAAATACTTTCACGAAAAAAGATTACTCTTTTTCGCAAACAAACTATCACACTTAGCAACTTTTTAAGCAAGTGCAATTAATTGAATTTCGTCCAACCAACTTAACTCACTTAAACGCGGGGTTCTGTGTTATGCTTCAAAGAAACTTGCAGAATCCATACAAACAACCAAATGCCAGGCTAAGCCAGGCCATCACAGCCTTGCCAGCATACTTTCGGTGCCACTAATTATAGCCAAATGTTTGTAAACAATTGTAGAACGGGAGCAGCCAGCAGGATCAGGACACTCTTCATCTTCATGCTGGCCTTATCCCTTTTTTTTTTTTGGTTTATATTTTTACAGTGGCCAAGCTCCAATTATTCTCAACTGAACCAGTAAGCCATACCGCCTGCATCCTTGTGTCTTAAGTAGTTGCTTCTTCCCTCAAAAACTGGGATGAGATAAGTTAAAATCAAACACACAAAAAAGTGACTGGGTTCGCTTTTCCAGGACAACATCAACTACAACTACAACTACAACTACAACATAACCAAGACAGAAACGGTATGACAACACTACAAAGTGGACGAATTCAGCAAGAGCCCACATAATAAATTGTCAACTTGAACGGAAAACTTTTGGCTTAACAATATCCCATCCTCATTCTCATTCTCATCCTTTTTCCGTTGTATTCTGTTTGAAGTCCTAGTGTACACACAATTATGAGGGAAAACAAAAAGGATGCACACCCCGCCCAAATGCTCCTGTAGCCTGTAGATACAAATAGCTTTTTTGTTCATTCAACTTGTTATCTTTAAAAGTATACTTATCACGGTTTCTTTTTTTTATTATTTATTTTGTTGACCGTATTGTAGAGAGAGAGTTGTAAGGCAAAAGTGTCCTTGCGAGTAAGGGGGCGATGTCATGATGTACTTTGAAGTTGCAAGAAAAAAAAAAAATTAAAAAGTTTTAACTGATAGTAATTGAGTGAGGCAGAGTAACGGTCAATGACGAACGGAAAGGAAAAAATTCTGAAGTTTTTTCTTAACGTAGCATCGTCATCGTCGGTAGACGAGCTATGTCCTTTCTTTTCCACTCACTTTAGACGTTTTATTTGTGGCAAATCAAAAGCAATTGAGTGGCGTCCGTGGATAACTTTAATCAAGTCAATCAATGTCAAGTTTTACTTAAGGGTTTCAAGTGTGCTTCTGCTTACTTCTTTTTCCAAGTCAACTTACAATTTGATTGTGTCCTGCAGAGGAATCAAGGGAGTCACATTTGTTGGTGTATCTATATTTTAGGAATTTATTACTTGCGTTTTATTATTCAAGACACTAGCTCTTACCGTGGCCGAAATATGAAAGTTAGTCGGCTCACAAATAAAAGCAACGGTAATATAAGAGTCAATTTGCGATAACTGGTGGTACCATGACGCACACTTAAGACGTTGACCACCATTAGAATAACGTGTTTATACGTGCACGGAATTAAAATTACATATATTTGATAGAAAATTATTGAGGTTAATCGTTTATAAATACATTTTGCTTTCAATTTTGTTGTGGATATAAACATGCAAAGCTGCAGTAAACACTATACAAAACATTTACTAAAAAAGGACAACAACCAGCTTCCATATGTATATGCAAAATTAATATCTGCAGTTATCAATAGAAACTAAAGAATTATTTTTCAGTACTGATAAGTAATCTTGGCCGCATATGGGGGTGCTGCTTTGTTCACTGCAAAGGAACCGCCATCATGGTAAAATGCTATGTTTCTATAATATGACGCAGCGTTTGACAGCTGGAAGCAGTCCTATTTTTATGTATACCTACTGCATTCAGGCATCTTAACTTTTCTGCTGTAAAAATTGTTTTGGTACTACCTCTCCTAAAATTTTGTTTAATAGGTACTTAACGAAAAAGACTGCACTAGTCTAAAAGCGTTACAACAAATTAAATTAAATTCGATTTAGTGCGGCCTTGCATGTCGTTTTGATGCAACTGACGTTGAAGTAAACTTCATCGAATTCTGATGTACGAAATTTAAAAGAAACGTCAAAAATAAAATAGTTATAACTTACATATTTGACGTTTTGATTACCATATTTTTCCTTAGTTTTATTTTTGACATTACGTTCATTTCTTATATCGTATGTCTTACAAAACAGACACAGGTTTATCACCATGAGCCAACAACATTTTTGGAATAAACCTTTTTTTAAACTAACTTACAGAACATGGTCAACACAGATGTCAAATCATTATCATTTGATAGGGTTTTTTTGAAAGAGCAAAACAAACAGTGATATATTTACCCCCCCCCCCCCCACTTTTGACGTAGCTAAGATTTTTGCAGAAAATTGGCATAAATAGGATTCAAGTTAAACTCTCTCGTAAGCCCAGATATTATACCTAATTCCTTAAAACGATATGATATTACCGTTCAATATGATATAATATTTTGTAATATTAAATTTTATAACTAACATACAATATTTATTAGTATAGATAGCTATAGACAAACAGGAAAATGGCGGAATGAAATAGCAGTGCAAAGTTAGTTAAAACTTTATCTGCAATAATATGTTTCGTAGTTTTGTACTTTTTTGTCAAGCAAATATTACTGCAGATAAGAAAATACATGATCTTACCAAACAAGATGCTGTCATGATAAAGCATTATCTTCAGCACTCTGTTACAAGGATAATGTTTAGAATGAATTTTTAGCTTAAAAAAAATTCTATCGAAATAGCAAACAAGTCTGTTCACTTTATACAGCGTCTACTGTTTATAAAATACTTCAATAATTATTTTGTCATTTCTTTCTCGATTTGAATTTGAATATCTACATCTCTTGAAATACGAAATAAAATTATAAATCCTTTATAACTAAACATAGGAAACTTTATCTTCTTTTTTATATTATTTTATAAAACACTCGTTTCAATCAAGGTATCTCATCAACCCATGCGAGGCCTTTGAAAACTAGAGATGTGAATAAATCAAAGTCCTTGTCCATTATACATACACATTCTGTTCTTAACGCTGTCACTCACTCAACATAATAAACTTGGTTAACAATTTTTTTTTTTTTGTAAGAGATTAGATATTATTTAACACTCGCAGAATAATCAAATGAAAGGATATTATGGAATTAATTTATACTTGCCTTTATGTAAAATTGTCGAGTCGTAGTCATATTATATCCACTAATGGACTATCAACCTACTTTGCCTTACTCTCAACTTGACATCAGGCGGTAGCGGCACAGTATAATCCTCTCGCCTGCACGACGAATCTGACGCCGAAGGTCTGCCCCGATGTGGATGTCCTTATAATCCCTAAACCACTTGAAATTCAAAGTGTAAAACTGTACCTACCTCACTCAGTTTACCATATGAATACCCTATACCTATACAACTATACAACACGCAGACAAAAAAAAATTATTATACTAGAGCTATTTTGAAAATTAAGTGCAAATATCTGTGTGCAGTTTTGTTGGTTAGTACAACGAAAATTATCCTTAATTCCCATATGAGCTCTTTTAAACATGAATAATGTATGCAGTGTGTCGTCGAAATTGCCAAAATGGTACCTACCTATACATAGGCATCTGTACTGTACATTCCAAATCGAGATGGAGTATAAGTTTAAAATATTTGCACTTCCTCTTGCCCTAAAATACCCCAAATAGAGCCACAGGGATAACAGAACATAGTTAAACAAAAAAATAGTCCTTAACCTGTCCTCAAAAGGTAGAAAAAACATTTACGGAAATAGGAATGACAACGACAACGACAAAAGCGACGACAATGACGGCAAAACTATGTGCATAAACACCATAACGATATTTATGTCCTGTGTGAATGTTTCTAGTCAAAAAAAAAAAAAAAAAAAATGGACGAGACGGTCGTTTGGTCTGTCGATTTGGTGTCTCACTCTCGCTTTGTTTCTGTTTCTCCGTTTGTCCTCATAAAATGAATGCTTTACGACTTTGGCAAAAATATTCAAATTATTATTCGGCTTCTTCTCTTGTTTTGTTTGTTTTTGGCTTTTGCCTATTTTATTTTGGACTGCCGTCTGCCCTGTCCTGCCCTGTGTCGGTCGTTGTCATATCGTCCTCTAGATCCTGCTTGTGGTGCTCATAAAAATTTCATGGCGAAAGTAAACCCAATTGTATTTGTATACAGAGAGCCCTCTGACGGCAGATGGCAAATTTGAATGACAGCTTGTTTGAGCCGTAAAAACAAAACTGTTCTTAAGCCTTCGAAATATTTGGGGTCATGTTTCTCTGAGCGCCATTATCCTGATTAAATAAAAATAAAATCCAAATAAACAAAGGATTGGCTCTATTGCATATATATATATATATGTATGTACAAGTACATGTTCTTGTTTACAGTTTAAGTATTCACAAATACCTACAACATAGGTATATAAATATAAAAGGCTCTCTCTGAGAAGCTTATCATAAATGATAAATTTGTATGATTGTGTCGCCATGCAGCATAATATCGGAATCACACCTTCCAGCTTCCATACTGTTCCACAGGACGAAGAGGAAAGGAGAGAGATTTTCTTCCCTTTGGGCTTAAGAGCAATGGGAATGCGATGATGATGATGTTTAATACATTAGACGACATTCGTATGCATTGAAATGGTTTGTATAATTTTCCGATTTGCTCCTCACTCTATTTGATACAAAAGATTTACCCGGTCTCACCCTATGCATCAAAATTGGGAATGGGGATGCATGCACATGCACATGCACTAACGAAACAAAGACAAAGGCTCTTTTTTCGGTGCTTTCTATATTGAGAGAGTATAGGTAGGTTGTTGTTAATATATGCATTGCAATGAATATTTATGCATGGATCTATTATTTTTGTTTTCTATCTTTTTCTACAGAGAGATACTTTTGAAAATTTTTGATTCGGAAAGTGTATAACGATGGAAATGAACAAACTTACACACTAACGGGCATAAGGACTCCATCATAATATACATGAAAAGAGGATGAAAAGTGGGTGAATGTTGTTAACATGTTGGAGCTTGGAGGATTACTTTCCGGGAATTAGTATTTTCAGAAATAAAAAAAAAAAAAAAAATCAGGTCATTCAATAAAATCCTTTTTGCAAGGATGCTGTTTTGATGATTATAAGAGAAGCAATTTTAATAATCCTTCTTTTTCTGTGTGATGCATTAGTTTAATGAAAAAATCCTGCCGAACGCAAGACGAGTAGGTATATAGGAAGTGGGGAAGCGGAGGATTTATTTTTTTTTGCTTTGCATTTTATTTTTTGAAACGAAAATATAATCTGTCTGAGTATGTTTGTGTCTGCCCATTTATTTGATGGAAATAATCATTAAAGATGCAAATTGATGCAAAATTAAAAGAATTTCGAGGACATTTTTGGGGAAGATACTCGTGTATGTTTTTGTAATGTTAGTACGTGTGTTGCATTTAAAAGATTGCATGAATTCAAAAACAAAAAGTAATATTGAACTAAGAACTTTAAACCTATTGAGTAAGAATTCCATGTGAAATTTTAAATATACTTTTGTAGCTACAGAAATTAACAAAGACTGCCCTGTGCTTTATTTCATGATTTTTAAGTTGCGACCACGTATCTAGTTACCCTGCTCTAGTCACAGATATACAATACAGACCGCCAACTCGTACACCTTTAATATATTTTATTGAGCACGACATAGTATACATCTCTGCCTGTGTATTTTGTTTGTGTGTGATTTCCATTTAAAATGCAGGGAGAGCTGAGATAGCAGCGGACACTAAATTCTCGGCTGAGATAGCAGCGGACACTAATTTTAAAACCTGGAAGCCCACGTCAACTTTGGGTTCTAAACTTACAAAATATTGGAGTTCGGCACTGTACTCAAGATTGGTACACGGTCACTGGCGGCAAACGGCTCGACTTGCACTGAGTCAAACTGGCTCTCTTATGCATATTTTCACATGCAAGATAGTGGTAATTATAACATAAACAACAAAAATGTATGTAAAATCTGCTCCAATGCTAATCGCAAGTAAATTATAGCTTGCCATTGGTTGTTGTTTGTGTTTAATGGATGGCTTGTGCAATATAATATGGCACGGTCGGGGTGGAGTGAAATTCTCAAATAATGTGTGGTGGTCGGACGAAATTGCTTTCTTCGCAATTAAATTATCGGTAGGGGCGTTTCATTACAATATGTTATTCGAACCTCGTCAAATTGAAAACCTAATTTCTGCTCTTTAAAGTTCTGCTCTTAAACTCTCTTCGAGAGAACATGAAAGACTTCATCCATCTCAACCCTTTCCTTCCTAAAGTCAATATAACTGTATTATTCGACTTTACCGTCTCAAACGGAAATGGACGATGGTGCAAATTTCTACTCGGAAGCATTTAAGCTAGCTGGGTCAACCAGACCATTGTATATAGAACCTAAACCTATAGTCATATCACTTGGTAGTTTTTAGCAATGTCTTGTTTTGCCGTTAAGAGCGCTGAGAAACAGCAAGAAAATTCATTTTATGTTTTCCTCCCTTGAATACTTGATACATCTATTCCTTCTTCGCCTACAATCTGAAATGAGTTAATGCCTTGTTTCGCCGTCCGCGGCCGAGCAGCAAAAATCCCAAGTGATATTACTGTAGGTTCTATATACAATGGTCAGACTCCCAAATGACGACGGCATCATTCACTTTGAGGTCCTGGTTGTAACTGTTGCCGACGCTAATATGACATAAGATAAGATATCACCTATCCCCATCAATTTAGAGCCAAGTTACGACAAAAATAATTTCTGCCATGAAAATAAAATCAAAAGCTTGAAATTGCTGTTGCGAAGAGTTAATAAAAGTTCTTGGCGCGAAACATAACAGCATTAAGTTTCTGGCTAGGCAATCATTTTTAGAACTCAGCCAGGCAGTCACATCAACAAAAATCCTAACCTGTACGATTAAACAGGCAATTTTGAATTAAAAACTCGCCTCAACAACTAATGAAAGATGGAACTCGCTCGACTCCTATGCCACAACCAGGAAACTGTGGCTTTCTTTGACGAAAAAAAACACAGAAAAAAAGGGAAAAATATAAGTTATTATCAAAATGTTTATCAGGAGAAATAGGTATCCTTCGAAAAAAAATATCCACCCGACCAGGACGCAGAGCTCTTCAAAACAGCGGAAAATGACTTGATGAGGATATTGACATCAGCGGAAGAACGACTTGCGTTTTCAGTGGACCATTAGCAAGTATTGAACTGGAGGCGGAGAGAATGGGTCTGGATATTAATGGAGATAAAACAACGTATGTGAGCTGTCCTATAGGGTGTGAAATATCGTAGCCTTGGACAAAACGTGATATTCCGCTCTGTATGTGACAATGGAGTATTTAGGAAAAGGTTCAATTACAAACTGTACCGGCTATGCAGCAACATTGACATATACAGCGGCTTAGATGGCTGATGGGGCAACATCTAAGTGAAGGAAGACCCTAACCAACTTGGCGTGTGTAACTGGTATAGCTGACGGTGTATGTTGCTTGAGGCTGTGGTTCAGAATAGACTCCTATAAAGAAATTAATGAATTATGACTATATAAAAGAAATACAAAAAATAAATCTATGGGAGCAAAACCGACCACCCCTCCCGTACCGCTGATTTGGGCTATCAACCAACTCCGAACAAATATATGATAGTAACAAGCGGAAACATCCAACAAACAGAAGGAATTATTTTAGTGCAAGTATTTTTAGTCTTTAATGTTATAATTCACACTTCCTTATTACTGAAATATTCCATAAGTATGAGCAGAATTTGTATGGAAAATCAGACTCGAACTCCCAGCCATTGGAAATGGAATACGATTCTATTTAGAATACCGGGAATAAGAGATCTCAAAGGTACGCTGCGGGAAATACCAGCAGAAACCTTACTAAATTTTTGAAGTAAAAGCCATTAGGCCATCCGTTTCTTGTCGTGGGGTTGCTGCAGTCGTAAGCTTCACCACGGACCAAATTTAGTAGGGATCGATTATTGTCGTCGAGCGCTTTCTCTCAGGAATCTCTACAGACCAAATCCGTTTCTTGTCGTGGAGGAAACTTCACAGACCAAATTAGTAGGAATCGCTTATTGTCGTGGAGGAAACTCTACAGGCCAAATTGTTAAACCGCTTCTTGTCGTGGAGTTGCTGCATTTGTAAGCTTCACCGCAGAACAAACTTAGTAGCATTCGTCTCTTGTCATGGAGCTCTTCTTTTCAAGAATCTCTACAGACCTATAATCGTTAATTGTCGTAGAGGAAACTCTACAGACCAAATTTAGTAGGGATCGTTTCTTGTCGTAGTTGAAATCCTACAGGCCAAACTATATTAATTATTATTAGATATTATTGTTAAAGCTGCTAAGACTGTATATTATACATTGAATTGTTGATTTAGTTTTATTGTTAAGTCTGTATATGAAGTAACCTGTTAAGAATGTTTTGGTAAATAAAAAAACATTATTATTTTGGAGGTCAATACTCTTCAACCCTGAGTTTTCGCTTTCTTTGGGAACAACCCTGGACTTCAACGAGCCTACCTCAGCCTTAGTTTAAAAAAAGCATCACAAACTGTTAAGAAATAATTTTTCACTCTTGTCTAAAACGAAAAAAAATACGTTCCACCGTCTTTTAGATGCCATATATTGTAGCGAACTCAGGGTACGACCGCCATTTTCAAACGTGCCGTAAGAACTGACATTTTTCAAAATTTTATAAAAGGTTCAGAATGATTGCCACATAAAGCTGTGGATTCCACGCTTTTGAAACTTTCAAAAACCAAACCTGCGAGAAAATGAGAAAACGGACGCTTGGAAGTAAAGAGTGGATGTGTGTCTCTCTTAGTGTCGCATTTTCGTTTCATCACAATGTCGGCGTCGTTGTTGTTAGTTCAAATTTTTGTTTCAATACAAATTAAATTTCGACTTTTGATTATTTAGAGAAGAATTTCTACGACAGTACAATGTAGGACATTCCTTTTCAAATGCTTCCTCAAACTGAGAAACAAAATGATTCTACCATCAATGTAAGCAGGTTAGCACTGTGCTTACAACAGTAACAGAATGTATTATCCAACGTTTTACAACGCAGTGCCATTAAGAATCGGAGAATAGCAAGACGCCCTGTGTTGCAAGATTGGAACCAAAACTGCGTATGAAGGTAGATCTTAGTGTCATGGTAAGAACTGTTCAAATACCCGATACATTTCTGGTACGTAAAATCCAATCTTTTTACTACGCACCTTCAAACCACTAATTCCTTCAAACCCCTTACATATTAACTTATAACTGCAGCAGGTTACTTTAAGTCAAACCAAAAAATAAGTCAAACGGATAGCGCTGCTTAGATCTCTTAAAAACCATACAGCTTTGATTAAATTGCTTGCAACCGTAGCGCCATAGGTACAATTCCAAATGTCAAAAGTTTTTTTTAGGATATCCGCTGGGTCCAAAAAATCTTTTATCCGACCGACGAATATGTACTTAGAAGAATTTGAAATACTGAAGGACTATTCCGTAAAATTTGAAAGATCAATACTAGATAACTCCCCTGGATTAGTTTAGGGGAATAACCTTATTCGTGTTAGCTTATCCTGTTAGATGTATCCTGTCACATAGCAATGGTTGAGCGCATAATCTTGGGCTTATGAAGATACCTCTATTTCCACATCCTATAACCTTAACAGTTGAGAAAACCATTTTGTTATTTCCACTTTGATTATCAAAACTCTAGTCCGGACACTCAACCACATAAACACAACTGCTAACTCTTTTAAGTGTATGACCTCGTCCTAAATCTGGAACGTGTCCAAAACGGCAAACATTACAGCTCCATCCACACGAAATTATGAACCATAATAACCAACACCATTAAAGTAATTTTTTAGTGTCCTCTTTATTTAGTTCGCCGATGTAATTCCTTAAAAGTTTTAAATGTGAAAAAAGTACGAAGAAAAAAAACGAATTTATGAAAAATAGTGTCAGCCAAATTAGAGTGCGGTCCAAAACTGTCTACTTTGTCTACTAGCCTTTCCCCCCAGTCTATTCCTCACACCCTTCCACTTTACTGTGCACAAACATTTGGTGCATTAATTACCATTTGGCTAAACCTTTTGTTTCCAGTTTCTTCCTTGACCATTTTTGTGTCCCTAATGGCTGCTGTATGGTAAAAAAAAAGAAGAAAAAAATGAACTCCAAAACGGAAAAGGTTGAATTCAGGATGTACGAAGAACAACAGAATGCGCCAAAGAACAAAATACTCAAAAGTCCTTAACTTTTTAGCTACTTAAGGAAGTGGCCATTAACTAGGACCGGAAGAGACAATGGATGGAAAAGGGGTGTTGTTGGCGTGGTCTGTTTTGTTACATTTTTTTTTGTCGTCGTAACTTCTTCGTACTTCCGCTGAAAATTTATGAAATATACAGCAGATACCCATTAAGTCTGTACCGGGTGAATATTTCCTTTTAAGAGGCCTTTGGGTAGAAGGATGCTCGCTCGGCGCATCCTATAAGCTGCCATCAGTCTTAGTACGGGCATTGCGAGAAAAGCAATATGGTGCAGAAGTTGTGTCGCATCAGGGTTAAGCTTAAATAAACTTAAAAGCAAGGTTAGTGTCGTGCTGACCCGCGTAGAGAAATAATCTGCAAAAAGGGAGCTTATATGGACAAATGTGCCAGTTCCGCTTTTTTTTCCGAAAACCAATTAATTTTGTTTCTCAGGGATAATGGATTCAAAGTTAGTTATGGACGTTTTGTTAGCCTGAGGTGTTTTCCAGGTGAGATTTACGTAAGTGATGCTCGCACATGGAACCAGGATATATTTCTATTGGGAATAAATGGCGAAAGCATGGAACGCTTAGCATAGTCTTCGATCCTGAAAAAGCTCACATTCTGAGTAGTAGGTTTAATTTTCTCAGTTGTTTTTAATTTTGTTATACCCACCACAAATTTTGTGATGCTATTGTCAATTTTCACCACTTTGCATGTTTTTATTTATGCATGGGTAATGGGCACAGATATAAAATACAGACCGCCAACTCTTTATGATGTCTTTCTTTGTACAAGCTTAATGTGCATTTTATTATGAGTATGTGAAAGCTCTCTCCAACGCTCTCTCGTGTATTTTGAATAGAACCAGTTACACGAACAAAATGCTCATGCACAGGCAGAGGTATACGTATATCGTGGTGAAGAAGTATACATATACCGTGGTGAGTACGAGTTGGCGGTTTGTATTGTATGTCTGTGGGCATGGGTTAATAAATACATTTTCTAACAGGTAGGGATTTGATTAGGCAAAAGTCACATTCATTTGCAACCATGTTCGTCACAAATAGAGGTCAAAGTTCAACTAGCGTCATTAACATGCATGGATGTTGTGACGGCTTTGACAGAAATGTATGCAAGCATTCGGCAAAATTTCACATATTTTTCCAATGATGTACTTCAATGTTTGCAAGCGGCATGATGATATGATGAACCTTTCCTATAGTTCACGGATTGCCTCATATCGTTTACATACGTACATATATGTGCACCAGAAGATGGAACATGCTCTGTTTCAAACGACGCCACACATGCCAGCAACTTTCAAGCAAGTTACTACATGTATTAATTGGCAGATACCTATCTGTGTTCCAGTTGGCTGGAAGTTTGTCTGTGTGAATGGAAAATGTGAGTGTATTGCAACTGTCTTGCCAGTAGCTGGCATGTGTGGCGTCCGGGTTAGAGAAAAAAAAAAAACATGCAAGAAATACTTCCCCTAGGCTAAAAAGACATTTCAATTTCTTAAACAAAGTGTTGAAATGTCAAAAATTTCCAAAAACAAAAAATGTGTCTGGTGGAATAACGTCTTAAAATTGGAAATTGACATACGGGTTTCTCGATTTGTGAGGGTGGATTTTAACGACCATGTTGTTTCGATGACATTATTCACAGCCAACTCTACACAGTTTGCCATTTAATAAAACTGGTCCGGTAATCAATCAGTAAAAGGCACGTAAGATCGGAGCCTTACAAGGTGACCCCAATTTTTTCCGAAAAATCATATTAAGCAACGAGTCGCGTTTTTAGAGGTGCAGGGAAATAATGTCCCCGGTTACTAAGGCCACTGAGGGACTTAATTCCCGCTTAAAGGGAACTTAGTCCACTTATGAGAAGTCGATTAATTTCCCATGGAAGGTGGGAACGTGCTCCACTTTTTTGTGGGAACTAAGTACACACTTCGAATCATGAAGAGGGAACTAACTTCCAACAACAATAGTTAAGAATCTAACAAACTGAACTGCTGCTAAACTGAACTAATGGCTTTTAAGATTCTGAAAGTGATCAAAGAAAAATACCGTGAATTTCTTACATGGCTATATAAAGCGAATAAAAGGTGAAGTGGGTTTGGGGGCCCCTGCAACACCCCTGCTTCGGCTAACTTTTGGATTTGGAGTAGATGCGTTTTTAGATATGTGCAAAGTTTTTTGCTATCTACAGTTTTTCATACATCTAACCTCGCACCTACTCCAAATCTATCAGTGAGCCCAATCAGGGTGGTTGCAGGGGAGGCAATATGCTCCCCTTATCCACTTCACTTTTTTTCGATGTAAGCTTCATTTCTTAATTCTTTTGTTTTGGAAAAGGAGGTGGAACGTATTTCACATTAAAGGGAAATAAAATCCACACGATTTTCTTGGGATTAAATTCTCACCATTCATGGGAACTTAGTCCACTTCTCTTAAGAGGATTTATTTTCCGCTAAGTGGAAATAAAGTCCTTCGGTGGAGTTAGTACTCGGGGACTTATTTTCTTGGACCGTTTTTAGAATGGCTGTATTAACCAGGGCTTTATATAAGATGGTACCAATACCAAACCTCAAAAAGAGAACCAGATGACAATACATACATCCTTAAAAACCTATCATTTGGAGTGTATTTGCGGCCGGCAATTTTTCGAAAGCGACGTTGGTAAGCCGGTCTACGTCAATTGCGAGCTCTACAGAAGGATAATAATCAATTATTTCTTGTGGCCCTGATTAGACCAAAACGCTATGTGGTTCCAGCAGAGCAGATCTACGCTTGACTTTACTTGCGGGGTGTCCTGCAGCCGCAAGTCAATGCGATGCCCTTTAGGTGAACATAACGCAGGCCATTGCTCAAATTCAAGCAGATTAATGCGGAAAAGCAATTTAAGATTGGACCGATGTCAGCGTTGAAAGCCAAGGCGGGCATTTGGAATATTATATTCCAAAAATTAGCCTTTTGTGAATACCTGTTGCGTTATCAGGATTGCTCTCTTTGACTTAGTGTTAGTGTTATGCTGTCTCCATGTTCATCTTAGTGGACCATATTAAAGGGGCGGGCGGGCGGTTCTTTCATGTTTGGGGTTGTCCAAAACAATCTTGGGATGCGTCTCTTCAATTGTTTTCCATCGCGAAATTTGGGAAAACCTTAATTTAAAGTAGAAAAACCTGGTTTTTAAGGAAAACCAAAACCTATCAAAAAGTTGATGTAATAGAGCAATTCGCTCGTAGGGACAAGGCAATGAATTCGTTGCCATCGCCCAGATATGAATTCAGGAAAGTTTTAGCAAGTTTTTTAAAGCTCAATGAATAGTTTAAAAATGTTTTAAAATGAGAAAAACTAAAGTGCTATTATTTGAAGCATGACAAATACATGAAGAATACTTTAAAAACCTGGCTCGTCAGCCTTAATCCTGAAGTTTGGTAGCCCTATTTGTGATAAACTCTCCACGTCTTGAGATGTGTACTTAGTTGGAGTTACAGCCGAGTTCTAGGGAAAAGAAGCCAGAGTTACATGTTCCCATCAGGCAGTCTGTGATAAGATAAGACAAAACATTGGTGCTATATGCCCCAACATTTATTAAGGGAGTTTCTGGAGTTTGCTATTTTAAAAACCTTCGAGAGTCCTTTTTATTTGCAACTTGCATTTTAAACCTATTAATTTTGTTTGCCGTGCAAATTTGATTAAAAATCCTTTAAATCCAAAACTCTTAAATACATAATTTCTAGTTAACCCATGCTTGTTTTAGTTTTAGTTCAAGATTAAAATATTGAACAAACCCAATACCTGCCCCCTTCTGTTACAACAAAACCAAAACTAAACCAAAAAAAAAAAAAAAAAAAATCCCCAGCGCACAATGCTAACACGAAAACACTCAGCCATGAATACTTTATGACTTTTACAGTTTAAATTTCAGTTCTTGCTCCCGACATTTCCCAATGTAATATTGGGTAAGGACGAATACACACCGATACCAGTCTTTTGGCCATTTAGCCCTGACACCATCATCGTCGCCGTTGTCGGCGTCACCAGGAGGTCATCACCATTGTTTCGAAGAAAACGAAATCATTTTCTTGGCACTTGTGCCCTTTTTATTTCGTCCTTCCTTTTCTTCAATAATTCTCAATGTGCTGCTCTGCTCCTAACTACCATAGGACGTTTGATGGTGGTGGTTATAAATATAAATGCGGAGCCTTCTAAGACTTAAGACCACCCGCCGCCGCCGACCGACCAAAGCGACGGCGACGGCACCGCTCTGCCGAGATGAAAACGGGACGGGAACAACCAAAATGAAGAGAATACAAAAAAAAAACGAAGCTTAAATTGAAATTGGAGTCAGTGTCCTTCGCGCTCTGGCTACATCGTTAAGTCATTGTGGGAAGTGGTGATGATAGGTGGCTCTCAAATTTCATTGGCAAAGAATCAGATTCCATCTGTCCTCTGGTAGCTTTTCCATCGTAGCTCAGCTAGCTCTATATATCGGTACCTACCCCTCGCCCGCCCCCCCCCCCCACAGAGTATAGAGTCAGAGAGTGGGTGTAAACGTGGGCGGTTGCTGGCTGGCGTATATTTGCCATGAGCTCATCGGTTCGGAAAATGGAGAAATTACAATTTATTGCCAGTTGGGTTGTTTGGTCACTGGTTTGGTTGCCGGTAGTTGATTTTGATATCGTTTTTGTCTTTGCTTTAAAATTGAAACAGCCCGAAGGCTTTTTTTTTAAAGGGGTTTCCTACCTCACCATCCTTGCTCGAATCCTTCCCCATCAGGACCTCTACAAGTCACTTAATTCTTTTTATTTTGTAGAGCAGTTTGTTTCTTTACTTTTTACTTTGCCGGGGGATTTGGTTCGTGTTTTTGCTGTTGTCGTTTTATTTTTTCAAATATAAATAAAAATTGAAACCAGCTGCACGCAGGATTCGATTCTGTTGAATACTGGCCTTGAGGCTTTTAGCACTGGTATTGGATGGGTTCTGGTGGAAAGAACAACATACACCTTTTTTTTTGGTATCGTCCTTGTTATATTGTTGTTGGGTAATAATTTCAATTTGTCGTTGGTAAATGGAAGGATTTTTTTTATTATTTTATTTTCGGTAAAAAAAAAAAACAACAACCATGAATAAAGTTGCTTTGGCTTTCAATTGACAATTCATGTGGAACAAGATAGGCATTATTGGGTGGGGAGGAGGAGGTCATGCATTTCTTATTTGTTGTGGTTGTAAATAGATCTTGCTTATTTTATTTTATTCAATGTAAATGGGAGTCAAGTTTGATTGGAAAATACGAAAGAGGTATGCTTTGGTACAGCCATCGGTATTCAATGCTCGAACGATGCAGGACCTATACTAAGTATTATTTTTCTAGAGGATTGACTTTTTTTTTGGTGTGTAGGTATTGAAGTTAAAAAATTCATTGTTTTCTCACAGCAAGGACCTAGATACATACATATTGTTGATACCAATAATAATAATAAGAAAACAAAGTAAGTCAGAAAGTGCCCGAAATTTTGGGTTTACTTTAAAAAAGTAGGCGTACCTATTTGATACCTTAGGCTCTTATCGACATAGGCATCCGTGTCGGAAAAATGAAATTATGTTTCTATTAAAAAATGTATTCACATACAGAGAACGATTCTTCAGGAAATTGCCAGTTTCTGATGAACATCGCATTAGAAGGTGCGCTTACAACGATCTGTAAATTCATCGGCACCAAGGACAGGCATTTTATAAACCATAGCACCAATCAAAAAATCCAGCCCTCCTTTGAACATAATGACACCGATCATGTTAAGTAGAAGCATAATGTGATGAGCTGGGTGCTGTATGTATAGGGTAGACCCTGATTGGTATCAACATGGCGATGCCCAGCGTTGCAACTGTCTCATACGCATCAATTGTGCTTATTTTACCTCCAAGAGTGATAGCCATTGGGTACTGGTCTTGTCCACCCGGACTTGACTTGCTGAACTTATAAGCGCGAGTGTTGATCACAGAAAAATAGCAACACTATAATTGCCCTGCCATAAAGCTCCTCTGTTTCTCTTGTTGGGTAGCAGTTTATTCTGTGCGAACCCCTCAGAAAGCAAGCGAGCGGCGGATGAGCTTCCAATTAAGTGAACTAACGGCGACGCTTACAGATAATATGGTAGGCACCGAGCTACTTCGACATATTCGGAGCTCAGATCTTTGGGTCCTTTCACTACTATTAGTCAGGATAGTGAAATAGAGAAGGTGGCGGATGAGCCCATAGGACCAACGGTAGCTCTCACATCCCCATAGTGGGTTACTAACTCTGGATTTCTCCAGCTCCTTTTGTCCAAGGAGAGCAGCATAGGGCCTGGTCCTCCAGGTTGGGGGTTGTGCGTCGGGGTAACTTCCCTACCACGTAAAAAAACTAATAGTTGCGAAACAACCAATTGCCTCGGATATGGATGACCCTACTGATGACGACCCTAGCAAACGAAACAAGGACAACAAATTTCGGTTCTGCACGTGAAATGTCCGGACCCTTAACAGACCACGTGCAGCCGAACAATAAGTGGAAGCCCTAGATGGTGTCAAAGCCGACATCACAGCCATCCAAGAAGTGCGATGGGATGGTGAAGGCACAAGGAGGATGAAAAACTGTGACATCTACTACGGCAAGTGCTACAGGACAAGAAAACAGCGGCTATTTGGATGCGGATTTGTGATAAGAGAAAGGCTTAGGCAAGAAGTCTTGGGGTTTCGTGGCATAAGCGAACGCATTGTCACAATCCGCATTTAATCCAAATTCAGCAACATCTCGCTGATCTGCGTCCACGCCCCCACGGAGGAAAAAGATGACACGACCAAAGAAGAATTCTACGATCTTCTCGAGAAGACGAATGATGAATGCCCGAAGTACGACACTAAGATTATTCTTGGTGACTTCAACGCCAAAATCGGAAAAGAGGGTAGCTTTGGCTCGACAGTAGGAAAGCATAGCCTGCACGACAACACTTCCGGTAACGGACACAGGCTAATCGACTTTGCTGCGGGGCGAAGTGTCATCTTAGCTAGCACATACTTCCCACACCTCAATATACACAAGAGGACCTGGCGGTCTCCTGATCTAAATACCGTCAACCAAATTGATCACATTGCGATTGATAGCAGACATGCGTCCAGTGTCATGGATATCCGCACTTTCCGAGGGGCCAACATAGACTCGGACCACTACCTTGTTGTACTTGTATCTAAAGTGCGAATGCGGATCTATACCAGACCGCAGAATCGACCATCCACTGTGAGAAAGTTTGATGTTGCGAAGTTACAATCGCAAGAGACCGCCACAACCTTTGCCAATCATGTCTCCTCTTATCTCTTGACAAGAAAACCACCGACTCAATTAATGTCGAGAAAGGCTTAGGGTGGCACGCTGTCATGTAACCTCTTCAACATCATTCTTGAGGCAATCGTACGCAACTCGCATGTCAACACCAGCGGTTCGATTTTTTTTAGATCCGTTCAATTACTTGGCTATGCTGATGATATTGACATTATTGGAAGAACGAAGCGCGCTGTCAGTGGAGCATTCGCAAGTATATTGAAGTGGAAGCGGCTCGAATGGGTCTGGCTGTAAATGAAGATAAAACAAAGTATATGCTTTCCTCGGGTGAAGTGGATCATCACCGTAGGCTCGGACAAAACGTCACAATGAACAGATATAACTTTGAGGTTGCCAAGGACTTTGTCTTTTTGGGTTCCACTATAACCTCTCAGAACAACATCAGTGAAGAGATCGGTCGAAGAATCACTTTTGCCAATCGCTGTTTCTTCGGGCTAAGAAGGCGCAGTTCTGGAAGACCCCATCTTAGGTGGCGCGATCAAGTGGTAAACGACCTCAACCAACTTTGTGTGCGCAACTGGAGGCCACTGGCTAGGGACCGGCCTAGCTGGCGAGGTTTGTTGGTTGAGGCCGTGGTCCACAATGGAATGTCTGCGCCACCTTAAGTAAGTAAGTAACATGATGCAATTAAACTGCCGCTGACGCACATCAACATCATCATGTACATCAACCGACACCGAGGAAGCCATTCCACACCCCACCACAAACAACAAACATAACCACCGACAACACCCGCCACCCCTGCCCACTCTGCCTCTAAAATGGACCTCCAAGCATATGCAATAGGCATATCCCAGCAAAGCAACAAGAATCACAAGAACAAAATTTTCCTGGGTAATATTGTTTTTTATCTCTATAATTCACAGTATATGTCTTTGCAGGAATAATACATAAGCATGAGTGAAAATTACACTGCAAGCTGCAACTCAGATTTTAAATCTCCACCAGTTGTTTCAGTGCTGTTTAACACACTACACAAAAGGAAATCGTTTCTCATCCAAAGGCACGCTGTATGGGAATACCAGTCAGAAGCTTCACAATTCTTGATTGTTATACCGTAAAGAGCCCTGCTCACTATTTATGTCGGGTTTTCACTTCGCTGTTCGTCGAGGAGGATCACTAGACTAGACCGGCAATAAATAAATTTTGGTTTCTTTTGGAACAACCCTGGAACGCAGAACAGTTAGTTCCAAATGGAACACCATTATAGAAGTAAGGGAAACGATATTGCAGAAGACGAATCATTCTCGATAATGCAAGTTATCACACATCTGCTCAAGCAATTGTAATTTTAAGCATTCAAAGCCTCGGATTGATGGGTCATTTAATGAACATGTACTGTCCTGGTTTGTCAATTGTCACCCAATAATTATGCTCGCTGATCTACTCACACAAATTTTAAAGAAAATTAAATTTGTAACCATTTCGATTTTTAAAATGAAAGCACAAATAAAATGATGTCAGGACTACCGACTGTAACTCATCAACACTCAAGTTTGTGCAAATTGTTAAACAAAATATCCTTCCACACTTTCGAAAACGAAACGCAACTTCATTAAAAAAAAAAAAAAAGTTAATGATGATAAATAATGTTCCATCCTGAAATCGACTTTCAACTTGATGGCCATTTTTATTCGTGTGCACATTTCTAATACCAAAGCTAAAAAGGACTGATGGCGGAATGATAAATTAGCTTCAGTTAAAATCCGTTCCTTATGATAGTCAACAAATGCATCATCCGATCCAACCCGTTCTGTCTTCATCAATCGTTTACATTCGCGTTGCTTTTTATTATCTTTTTTTTTGGAATCATATACATATACATAGCTATAGATCATGTGAGTGTGTGTACGTGTGTGTTTGGATGAAGAGTGTATTCTTACCCACGAACTCATGAGCTCCACTAATCAGGACATTTGTTTGCAATGCACAGAACACTCTCCACATTTTTATCCTCGATTAAGTGAGCTCGGGCGCTAACTTACGTCGAGTGTGATGCCAATGTCGAGAGATTGCTTCTGCTGCTGCTTCTGCTTCTGCTGCCTGGATGGCTCCTCCAGCCACAATATAGCGTATAGAAAAAGCGAGGTAGAGTGGAAATTCCCTTGGCTATAGTTTGCGGCATGGGTGAGCCATGGTTGGCGGCATCAGTGGCGGCAGTGCACCATAAATTTTCGCTATTATCTTTTCCTGATTTCCAACTGCCTCATGAGTGCCGGGGTTGTTCCACATCTCCATATATAGTATATAGGTGCACCGTGTACGTTGTACGAGTATATATATACCCACTTCAGTAGTTCTTCCGCCCGAACTATTATTTCTCATTCAAGTTAAATGTTATCCTGGAATTCTTTCTTGCTTCCATAATTCATTCATCCTTCCAACGACGACGTCAGGCATTGGTGGTCGGGGTAGTAGTGCCTGTGCCTGCCTTTGCGTCTCTCTTCTCTAACTTAGTGAAAAGCTAGCTAAAAACTACTTATGCAGTTTTATTTTCTACACCTCATCCTTTTTTTTTTTTTTTTTTTTTTTTGGTGAAGTAAGGCCCGAGTGTTTTCCTAGCACTAAGGAGGTAAGGACTAGGACTACACAGAACGAATGGCACTAAGGTTTTCTAACCTAGTAGTAGTTATGTGGTGGCAGGGATGTGCTGCTGTAAGAGGAAGGAAAAATCTAACTCATGGGGTTGAATGTCGAAATTAAAAAAGCAAAGGCACGGAAAAATGTAAAAAAAAAGGAAAACAAACATATGTTTCACTCCTTTGAATCCTGTGATATATTTTTTTAAATAGAATATACATATTCCATATCCACGTATCCTTTGCTTGCAATTCCGCGCAAATGGCGGTCTTCGCTGGTGAGAGCTGTGCGGGGTTTAGTTTCAATAAAATTGCCCTACTGTGAAACCTTAATGGGTAGATACTTTCATGCGAAATATTTACACTGAATGTGGAATAGGTTTGGTTTTTGATAGCGTTTCTGAGCCCAGTGCAGGGCTGGATTTCAAGAATTCTGAACTTTTCGGGAAATCAAGTTGTCGAAACAGTTTTTGTTTCTGTGTTTCATAATCAACGGGAGTTCCTTGAGGTCAGGGCGTACTGGAAATCCCAATTTTTGATAATATGAGCTTGTAAATCAATTACAGATTAATCAAGATGGCCGCCTCAAACTCCATGTTTATAATTTGGTAAGTCACATACCAACAAAGGGAAGTCTGTTACAAAATGTTTCATTTGAATAAAATGAACCACCCCTTAAAATACAGTGGGTTTGATGATTTTTCATATAAAATTACAGTTCGTTTTTTATATAATTAACATTATCTTTTAGCAAAAATTACATGAATCCAGTTTAAATGGTGTTTCTGAAATTTATATGTATAGCCATATTTTGGAAAATATTTTTTGGGTTTGAACTTGATTTCAAACGATTCATAAGGGAGGCTGTAAGTTTTTAGAGGGGAACTTGGACGATAATGAATCTTTAAGAAGAATCCTTCTGACAGAGGAATAAGCCTGCTACTCATAATGAGACGAATATACCTCAAAACAAATTCAACTTTGACATGTGGGCTGGTGTAGTTGGAAACAATAATTGTTCATTAGCCTGGAAGTTCGTCAGACTATTTCAAGGAAGTCATTATAAATTCAAGAGGCTAGCGGTTATTTTTACTGTATTTTGAGGCTTAATCCGTTTAAAAGCATAGAACGAATCTGCTTGTCCAAGGCATATCACATTTTCATACTTAAGTCTTTAGGCTAGCAGGTGTAGACTTAGGCCCAGACACAATTAGCTCAGCGAGTCAGCGGTAGTATCCCGCCCAACAACCCCCTGGTCAACAGACAATAAATTGTTTCCAGGACAGTTCATCCTGGAGTTCATTTTTGTACTCAATTTCTTTCATGATGGTTGTTTCTTTTGTTTAATCGCCTGTTATTTCAAAGTAAGGAAGGGACCTACAATTTACCGCCGAATCCAAACCGCTAATTACATTAATTACTCTTAGAGGATTTGTCACTTCCTCGCAAGAGGCAGTACTCCGGAAAAGAACTTAGGTGGATTCGTCAGGGATCGAACCGCGTGGCAGCCCGACACACTAACCACTACGCCACGGGGTTGTACAATTTCAAAGTAATTATAGGAAAAGTTATAACTAAAAGAAATCAATGTTTCGTCAAGAATAATTTTAATATTTCATGCTTTCAATTTGTGAACAGTTGGGTCCCGGTTAGGTGATTTTCATAAAAGTTAACATTGATACTCGACATCATTTCGTCGAGTATATCTTGTTGTAATTAAAAATATAGATTGAGTATTTCACTTAGTTCTTATGTTACCTGAACACACCTACAATACTCGTCTCATTGAACTATCTGTATAACACTTATAACGCTTATTACAAAATGTCATTTTTATGCTTCATGAAAAAATAATCTCCTCTTTGAACCATCGTCTTTTATTAAATTTGGTAAACCACACACAGATAGCTGATCACAATTTTATTTCATCATATCATATTTAAAGTGAACAACACAATTTTCTAAAGGGTCTTCCGATAGGGACTTCTAAACTTTGACAGTTGATACCATACTGTTGAAGCTTCATCTGTCAAATAATTATGAACAAATATAGCGTTCAAGGTTACGTGGGAAAGTAATTGTCTTATAAAAATGGGTCTTCTGTTCGGGCGACGTTCCGCTCGCTTCGCCCATTTTACGGTCGTCATAATTGTCTTACCGAAAAAACTATTCGTGGTGTGGTGGATAATTTTGTTTCAACTGGTTGAGTAAACAAACAACTAACACCAGTACGTCGAAGAATCGCAAGTTCTGCCGAAAATGCAGGCGCTGTCCATGAGAGTGTTCAGGAGAATTCAAGGCACACAACTTATCGAATTTTGCCTCGTGACTTGCCTGCACCCGTACAAAATTCAACTGACAAAGGAGCTGTAGGTAAACGACCAAGGAGTTGGAAACTGACCTTAAATTTTCATCAAAAAATCATCTTCAGCGAAGAGGCCCATTTCTGGATAAATGGGTAGGTCAACACAGGGAGTCAGAATTCAAGGTAGACCTTATCTTCGATGGAGCGACCACGTAGAGGGGTACCTCCGACAACTTGGGGTGCAAAATTGGAGACGGCAGGTTAGAGATCGAGCCAGCTGAAGGGACATATTAAGCAAGGCCTAGGATTACCACGTTCTAGTTGAACCAAGATAAGTAAGTAAAGTAATTAAGGGTAGATCGGCAAATAAAATTGACGAATAAGGGATGTTTGAATCTACATGAGATCAAAAGGCGTCCAATGCATTTCAAAAAAGTCACTGTTTGGTGTGAATTTTGAGCTGGTGGCATCATCGGTCCATAGCTCACGCCACATTGGAAATTCTGCACATTCGATTGCATCGTTATTTCACGTGGGGGTGATGTGAACTGGCGACCGAGATCGTGCGATTCGACCTCGTTACTTTTTTTCTTGTCAGGTTTTCTAAAGTCCGAGGGCTATGAAAATAAGCGGCAGTTAAATCCAACATTACCCATATGCCACACACACTGTTTTGGCTAAATTTTAAGATAGGAAGTGCTAAATAAAGACCCTGTAGTTTCAAATCTTTGACAGTTAACCATTAATTTACGATTTTGTACACACAATGTGTCTGCATTACCAGGAAAATATATCAAAACATAGGATCTATCACTAAATAGAAGTGAGTGTAAGGAATTGATTCAACTTTGGATAACCCTTATAGTTTCCATCGCGATATAATGAACAGCTCTGATAGAGTGACCCTGCGATTGTTATTATACAGGGTGGGCCAAAAGAAGTCATCCATTCGATATTGTTTGGCTCTCTTTTTTTCTCAATGAAAAACTTCGATTCTGTTTTTTGATTATGTTTATTTGAACCTTTAGAATTGTATTGGTCAAGTCGAGAAGATGATATCGCCCAAATGGGCGCCGGCCGTCACAATTGATTGCTCCTTTTATGGCATTTTTCATCACTTCAGCGAGAACTTCGGGAGACAGATTCTGGCACTCGTGTCGAATGTTGTCCTTGAGGGCCATTTGAAAAAATGAGAGCATCTTCCAATAGGGTGATTTCTTTTTTCATACCTTTTAGTTCACTAGTCAACTGTACTTTTAAATATGGCTCCATTCTAGAGTTCAAATATTCTCTACCAGCTATCCTTAACCCTGTGGCCTTAACCTTAGAAAATAATAATGCAAGTTGCGAATCCAGCCCTGGAATTTAGGCTCACAATCTTTTTGACAGTCAAATAAGTCATTTTTGCATCCTGCCAAGGAGTCGAGCAAAAAACTGTGATTATTTTAAGGATTCATTTCACTTTATCACTGCTCTCTGTTGGCATTGCTGTCTAAGGATTTTGAGAAAATGTGTTCCACATTTTACTCTAACTTTCATTTTATGAAATTTTTACTTAAATCCTGTTTGTTTTTATCTATGAGCTTGAATACAGGATATTCACTTACACGCTTTCATGTATCATCGCAGAATTGTGGACGAAGTCAAAACGTCGAAGTGGCTTTGGCTTATAGCTAGTGCCAGCAGAAAAGAATGAGGTGAGAAGTATTTTGGATGGATTCTTAGCATTTAGGTGTGTGTTTTGAAGTTTTCTCCATAACAGAGTAGCTATACTACTTTTTATACTGCATTTTGAAGGATATTTATGTTGTGTGGTGGAGTAGGATATTATTATATTCTTAATGGCGGCAGCGGGAGGGGGTAAAGTTGTAAAGCCAAGTGGTTGTTCGTGTTTCTGCTCTTTTGAATGCTTAAGTAGAGCGCAGGATGATGAGTGAGGACGAATGTATTTTTATTTGTTTGTTTTGTTCTACATCATACATATGGTTTCGTCCTGCGGAACTATATACTTTAAAACTGAACTATACTCGGTGTAAAAGTGTCTAGTTTAGGAAAAAACATCATTCACAGGATATTTTTTTTTTCTTTCTTGAATTCAGTAGAACATGTGGGTAAAGAGGAACATGATGAGTGCGGTTAAGAACACACACGTTGGAAGTAGAAAGTTATTAACATTTACATGATGAGTTGATGTATTTTTTTTTCTCTTCAAGGTCTTCGAGAAATGAAGTATACCTATGTTCTTCTTTTTTTTTTTTTTTTTTTTTTAAGTTACAGTAAAATGTTTTACATTCATGTTCCTTTGTGAAAGCTTCATTCCATATCATGAAACTAATTAATGAAACCGTTTGAAAGTTGTTATAGCACTCAGTAAATTATGGATAGCGGTTTTAAATTTGTTCGTGGGAATCCTTCACCCAGTTACTTTTTACTTGCTCTATAGGGCAGGTATTGGTTTCATGCAGAAAAAAAAAAATCGATGATAGAGAAACACAATAAAGTGGTTTTCGGCATACCGTCCGCCGGTCGGTGTGTCTGTATACGTCAGAAGCCTAATCGGCTTGTTGGACTTTCTTAAAAATTGATTTTAAGTAACGGTTTTTTTCATTTGGGATTTGATCGAAAACGGCTCTACGGATTTTGATAAAAGTCAAAATTTAACTTACCTAAGATATTTCCAACAAAACTGCGTTTTTATTTTTAACTCAAATGGTCGTAACAAAAATAAGCTTTAAACGGCTTTTTTATTTAAATGGCCATAAGTTCGCAACGGGTTAATTGTATTGACTCAAACTTTGTTAAGCATAGCTTTTCATTTTTAGCATTGCATTTTTTTCAGTTAATCTTTTTAAATGGTGGCTCCCATACAACGAGCCACTAGGTTTAGGCCAATTTTTTTCGTTTTCTTTTATTCTTATTTCCTCAAAAAAATCTCTACAGTTTTTATTAACTTTGTATGTAATACGTAAAGTATGCTTCGAAGAAAACTGAATTTTTGGTTTTTAACAATTTTTTCAGAAACGAGTTGTTCTTATTGCTCGAAAAGTTTGTTTTCATCGTACTTTTGCACCCACAGAGCAAGTACGTGCGACCCAGTCGTGCATTTTATTTTGATTTGAAACTAAGTGGCAACTTTGCTTAAATATGATACTTTAAAAGGGTTTGTTTTTAATAATCCGAAGCATCCAGAAGCTTATATTATAATAATGATGTTTATTAGTTCGTTGAACTTTTAACAAATTTGTTTACAATTTTTCATTTCATATTTTACATGTTTTTGACTTTCTTACAAATTTAACAAATTTTAATTTACATTTACATAAATGTGCATTTAACTTCTATTTTTATATTTATTGGATTATTGGATTTTTTCAAAGTAAGAAATTAGTGTTTAAAAGGTCTTTTAGATTGCTTTTAAAAGGTAATAATCTTGTTTCACTTTTTAAATCATGTGGGAGGTTGCTGAAGTAATTTAGTCCTGCATACATCAATGAATTTAGAGTACTGGTTCTGTTGCAGCGGCCTGGTTTGATGTCCTGATTATTTCTTAAGTAGTACGGTTTTACTTCGTAAGCTCTGGTAATATTGTCTTCTAGATTATGACAGCAGCATTCCGTTTTTCATTTTGAAAATAAATAACATCGCATTGTAGGTTATATTCTGCTCAACATTCATCCACTTTAATGCTCCCAGCATTTGTCGTATTGGCGTATATCGGTTACACTTAAGAATGGATCTCATTGCTTTGTTTTGTAGTAGTTGCATACGTTGTTTTATTTGGCCTTGGCATCCAAACAAGATTGTCGAACAATACAAAAAATGTGGAAGTACTATGACATTGTACAGCAAAATCGCGTTTCCCATATTTAAAACAGGTCTTATTCGTTTAAGAAACCCAATTTTTTTTTGATATTTTAGCACAGATGAATTTTGCATGGTCTTTGAAGTTAAGTTCAGAGTCTATTATCACTCCTAAGTACTTAATGTTTTCAACACATTCAATTTGGCAGCCATCAATAAGTACTGAAATAGTATCACGTATTTTTAGTTTCATGCATTTTGTTTTGTTAATATTAAGACTCAGTTTGTTTGCTTTTAGCCACATATTTATATTTTCTAGGTCTTTATTTATTTTTATACACATATCTTTAATATCATTCCCCGAACTGTATATTAGCATGTCATCAGCAAATAATACAAGTTTACAGTATTCTAAGACATTTTGTATATCATTTATATACAACAGGAACAAGACAACACCCAATACAGCTCCCTGCGGGACACCCAATTCGACTCCAACAGATTCTGATATCGTGTCTCCAAATTTAGTACTCTGACTTCTTCCACTCAAGTAAGAATGAAACCATTTTAACTCCGTGTCCATGATTCCGTACAATTTCAATTTTGTTATTAGTATTTGTCAATCTATAGTTTCGAAAGCCCGTTTAAAGTCGAGGAACACTGCTATGATTCCTTTGCCGTCATCTATGCTTTTTCTCCAATCGTATACAAGATAGTTAATTGTTGTTTCACATGAATGGTTACTTCGAAAACCTGATTGTTCCTCTAATAATATGTTATGGTTTTCAATGTATTCAGTAAGCTGTTCACTAACTATGCGTTCTAACACTTTTTCAAAACTCGGTAACATGTTGATTGGGCGAAAGTTTTCACCGTTAATAGTGCCTTTTACTTTTTCTACTGGTATAACTGTAGATTCCTTCCAACCATTTGGAAAAATTCCTTGATAAAGTGAAGCATTTATTATTTTCATGAGCACTGGTCCTAAAACTTCAATTGAGTTATAAATTATGTCTTTATTTATCCCATCATATATGTCTTTTTTGTTATTACACTCTTTTATTACATCACAGATTGTTCGTTCATCACAGAATTTAAACTTAAATCTAGTAGCTATGCTTATAATCACAGGAGGTTCATATTGCACAAAAGGAATAGTTTGGTTTATATCACAGTTTATATTGAAACCGAACGCAACGACCGGACCCTTTCTTTTCTATCAAATAAACACATTTAAACACATTTCGTCCTTACAGTTCTGCTATAGAGCCCTACTGGTTTTCAATGTTTGATTGTATTGTAGGGAGAGACCATAGCCTTAATACTTTTAAGATGAATGTTTAAGGCTGCGGAGGACTTTCTTCTCATGGCCAGAGACTTGAATGCCAAACAAGATTACCGATATGTAAGAGCGGTTTAGACAGTTTGACAGGAGATAAAAGGGGAAATCAGTTCACATTTCTTTTGAATGTTTGTAAATCGCGATAGGAGGGGAAAACCGAGCTCTGTAAGGCATTACACATTCGTGAAGTGCGGATAAGAACTATTCTCTATACTCAAGAGTACGACTGGAAACATGCACGATGATGCGAGTGTAACTAGGGCATTGTCTAGTAGAAAAAATGATTCTTTTTTTTTTCTGCGACTTAAGAATAACTTTATTCAAGAAAAAAAGTGCTACACATTGTATTCGTGTTATTGACATTAACTTTGACATTGCTATGTGCTACTGCTGCAGCTACACTGATACGTTTAAGGCTCTGGGTTCAATAACTGATTCCACGTTTCATCCGCACAAATGCTTCTAACGACGAAGTAAAATTCTCCAAGAGTAAAACCTGTCGAGAAGAGTGCATTCTTATAAGCGTTGTCATCCGGTGGTAAATTGTAGGTCCTGCAAAGCATTAACGATCACACATTAATGGTTAAGAGTGTAATTCACAAATTTATAAATGTATAATGTGAAAGATTCGGCCGGTAAAATGGCTAAAAAACCGCTCCAAATTTCTCAGAAAAAGACAAATTGAAGCACAAACATTATTTTTCCGCTAAGATCCTATACAAAACGAGTCCATATAAAGATATCAACTGACTTTTTATTTTAGCTGATTCGACGCTTATGGCAAAAGCGATGATCCCATCCATCAGCCCCAGTAATTAATAACGCGGTATGTCAGTATCCGTGCAATCATCCGGAACAAAGTGGGCTATTTTAACGGTCGACGAAACGAAATGAAATTTAAAAAAAAAATGAACCAACCATTTGGTAGTTTCCTTGCTGGACATATTGTCAAAAAGGTATATAAAGATTAGTGTCATCACGGGCTTAAAAAAAAACGGACAATTTTTTATTAAAAAATAAAAAAAAAGAACGTCCAAGGCTAACAACAAAATGGTAATAGATTAGTCCTCTCATCCTTTTCATTTTTATTTTTTCATTTTCATTTCCAGTGAGTGCGATGGAGGAAGAGGAGTTCAATTTTGATGATTTCCCGGGTTACCCAGGACTGACGGATGACTGCAATTTATGAAAGGAAGCACCCAAGTGGAAGTTGATTTATATCAAACGCTCAAATTGAAGTACCTACTTCCGTCCATAAGATCATTCCTCCGCATCAGTTAGTATAGTAGTAAGTCCTTCCATTTACCACTTTTACGAGTATACGAATGAAGGAGAGAACGAGAGGACCTGACTCTCATCTTTGGTGGTCCACAAATCAAAATATTTTCTAATATGAATACGAAGACAAAGCCAATGTCCGTCCATCATAAATCATGGCAAAAATTCCAATTTAATGGTTAAATCGTAGAACTCAGAGAGAGTGGTATAGTATTCCTATTCCCTCTATATCCTCCCGCTATCCCGTTTTCATTTTACGTCGAGTCGTCGCGTCGTCGCGTCGTCGTCCCATCCCCGTCCACTATTATACCCTTTTGTGTGTGTGTTTGAGATTTGAGTTTGAGTTTCGAGTGTCTCTCAGTGGGTGTGGGTATCTCCGCCCCGTATATTATGGATTCCGCTTATTTTCCGAGAATTTTTCATAAGGTGCTTTGTATGCAAATTTTCCATCACCGACAGGAGTTTAGTTTGTAAGCCAGCAGGGATCAAATGAGTGCGACATACGACACACGAGTTAGGCTATAAGGGTCGTTTTTTGGCGCGTTGGTATATCCCTTTACCTGCTCCCAAACCCAAACATACGGTGTCTGTGCCTCTAAAGCTTGATATGGGGTTCAACGTTTTTTTGATCCTCTTCTCTGCAATTTGGGATGTCCTGATGGAAGTATACTTCTATAGAGAGTAGAATTATAAGTGATGGATGCTGCAAACGTTCGTCTATTGGGGTTATCTGTATAGGTACCTATATCTATATATTCACCTGAATGGATATTTGATGGATGAGAGCGATTTAGATTAGATTTATATCGCATGACATTTTTTTGCATGGTGTTACATCGTAGTCATGTGAGGTATTGAAAAGAGGAGACATGACCAGGAACGGCTTTGATTTGAATTTAGAATAAAAGGCCGTCAAACAAATTGATAAAGGGATGTGACTTGTGTTGCCTGCAGTTTTGATAAATTATTTAAAATGTAATTGGTGTGGTTCTTTAGACGGGTTAAATTCAGTGTGTTCGTTGAAGTATAAAGCCCCACACATAAAGAGACAAATTTAATTTTCACAACAAATGCATTTGAAAAAAAAAATCAATTAATTCGTACTGATTGGTAATTAAGCTTTTAATAAGGGAAATGAAGAATCCTCTCCTTTTTTTTCGGTTTCAAGAACCCGACGATACGACGGTTTGAAATAAAATCAATTTTGTTGGATTTAGGTGATTCAATTCTTCCAATCTCTCATCAAAGTTTCGTAAATGTTTGTTTTTAGGGATATTTTTTGGATTTGGAAACATTCAAGAAATTGAATTCGTTACTGAATGATTTTGTATTTAAGACTTTTTGGTCTGCTTTTTTAATACATATATCGCTTTGTTGATTGGTCTGATATTTAATAAATCGCTTAACAAATCAATTGTGTTTTTTTTATGAGATTATCGTTTAGTTTTTTTTTTTTTTAAATAAAGATTTTTTTGAAGATGGAAGCATTGCCGATGCACAAAAAGTAAGGATTATCAAGTGATATCACAACGGACCTGGTATTCGGTCTAAGTAAGTCAATCATTGCCCGACAGCCACCTGAACTTATAACCTAAGGTTTATCAAAAAATGTATACCTACCTGAAGTAAAAAATCTTTTTTATCAATTACAAAATCTTAAACGACCGAAATCAGAATGTCTTCAAAAGGCTTTCAAGTAATTGATGATAACGAATAATTGACCAACCAAAGTGTTCTTTCCCTTCAGTCCTAAACATTTTTGTTGCATTTTTTACTTGCTCTATAGGGCAAGTATTGGTTTCGTGCAGAAAAAAAAATCGAGGTTTTAATCAAACATGACATTACGATGATAGAGAAGCCCAAAAAAGTGGTTTTCGCCATACCGTCCGTCGGTCTGTCTGTGCGTCTGTGCGGATGTGCGGATGTGCGGATGTGCGCTTTTTCACGTCATGCTACAGCCTAAACGGCTTGACGGATTTTCTTCAAACTTGGTATATAGCAGTTTGAAGAAAAACCATTGTCGAGGTTTTTTTTATTTTGTTTTAGCCCGGCTCAAACTGGTACCTTTCAAGTAACGGTTTTTTTCAATTTGGATTTTCTCGAAAACGGCTTTAACGATTTTGATTAAATTTATAATTTAGCTTACTTTAAGCATTTCTAACAAAACTGTTTTTTTTGTTTTTGCCTCAAATGGTCGTAACGAAAATCAGGTTTTATCGGCTTTTTTTCAAATAGCCATAAGTCACAACGGCTTGATTGAATCAACTAAAACTTTGTTTGACACAGTTTTTAATAGTGTTTTAAAGGATGGTTTAGTAAATTTTTCACTGAAGCCTTTCTAAACGGTGGCTTCCATACAACGAGCCGTTGAGTTTTAGCCAACTTTTTTTGGGTTTTTCTAATTTTCTCGAAAATGGCTCTAACGATTTTGATTAAATTTTGTGTGTTATATTCTTTTAGTGTTTTTAAGAGAACTGCGTTTTTAGTTTTTGGCTAAAAATGCAAATAACGGAGATCTGCTCTTAACGGCTTTTTTCAAATGGCCATAAGTTGTCAACGGTTGCATCGAATTCACTCAAACTTTGTTTCGTATAGTTCCTTACAGCTTCCTATCAGATGGCATTGATTTTTTTTCAGTTTCTCTTTTTTTAAATGGTGGCTCCTATACAAAGAGCCACTAGATTTTGGCCAATTTTTTCTAATTTACTCAAAAAAGGCTCCCCCGATTTTTATGAAACTTTGTATGTAACATACATAGAATACTTCAAACAAAACTGCATTTTTAGTTTTTGGCTATACATGATAATAGCGGAAATTTCTTTTAACAGTATTATTAATTAGGCCATAACCCATAAGTGGACATTTGTATCATTTATAACACCCAAAAGATAACGTCTTAATTTTAAATATTAAAGGTTTCTTAACGTTACCTCCCGTATATCGAGTTTTCCAGTTTTAGCCAAATTTTTTTGGTTTTTACCAAATTTTTCAAAAATGAATTGTTCTTATTGATCGAAAAGTTTGTTTTCATCGTACTTTTGCACCCACAGAGCAAGTACGTGCGACCCAGTCGTGCATTTTATTTCTGTAGTATTTGTTGGGTGTTTAAGCAAATCAATATTTTAAAAATGATTTCGGGCAAGTGACCGCAGCGGCTGGCTCGAATAAATTCCTGGTTAATTATGTCGATCGAATATTGGACACAGTGCGCGATGCGTTGCACGCAGTGTTGGCAAGTAAGTTACACGAAGTAAGTTACTCGTTTAGTTACGCGTAACTAATATGAATTAGTTACGCCCAATATTTGGCGTAACTAATGTAACTAATGTAACTAAATGTAACTAACTATAACTAAATAAAACTAACTCCAACTTAATAATAAAAAATAAAAAAAATCACATTTCATCCTGAATCCCAATCGACTATTGACAAAATTCTTTTATAAGCAAGTGCAACGCCAACGTGGCAAGGAATACATATTGAAATTACTATGTTCCTGATGAAAAGGAAATCTAATAAAATATTATATTCTTGGAGCATACAATAGATTTTTACTTACATTTGAGTTTTTCCTTCTTTCTTGAGACTCCTGGACATTTCTTTGTTTATTGTGATTTATTTTTGTATGGTAAATTCAGATTTAATCCCAGATTTGGTCTCAAATTTAAGATTTAGCTCGCCCAAAGGAAATCAAACGAGATCTATTTTGTTTTATTATTTTGAAATTTGTTTTTGCAGAAATATAGTAATTTAAAAATGTATTCCTTGCTAGGTTGGCGTTGCCACAGCTGGCAGCTGGCCCAGCGTTGCCCTAAAACAGTGTAGTCAATCGTCATTCGATCGGGTTTGTGGACGGAACTTCTAAATTTCAATTTAACATAAAATGTGAGTTTTTGTATTTGAAAAATTCTATTAGTTATAGTTAGTTACATTTAGTTACAATAAGTTACATTAGTTACATTAGTTACATAAGTTACATTAGTTACGTGTAACTAATTAAAATTTCAAAGTTACGCGTAACTATCCAACACTGGTTGCACGAACCAAACCATTATTTTGGCAATACATTTGTTCAGGAGGAAGTCAATTAATTATGAAATAGCAAACCAAACTGAGCATAAATCAAGTGACAGCTGTCAAAAAGATCAACGAAGAAAAATGTATTGCCAGATTGAAAACCACACGTCTAAAAACAACACCCTTTATATAAGAAACTACAGAAGTGGTTCTTAAAATTCTGTTTGTCTGGCATGTGTATTTATGGGCATCTGTAAGAGTAAAGCCGATTTACTACTTTTTTTTTTTATAACAGCGTTGTTGCTTTAATTTGGTAAATATAATGGTTGTTTCAAGAGTTCAGCTTTGTTATTAAACCGGTCAAACCCATTCACATTTTGTCATTTTTGTTGAACAACTTATATTTGGCAAATTTAAATTAGGATGCTTTTTGTACAGTTAGGATAAAATCAAAATTCTTAAATTATAGGTAAATATTCTGTAAATAAAATAAAAATATTTAGTTCAGGGCTTGGCTGGCGCCCATTTTTCATTAAAAAACCATCATAATTTTTTAATAGCAATGTTTCTTATATTCGAGCAAAAACTCTTAATTTTGTGGCAATAAATAGATAAATAGTACGTAAACATCTTGTGTAAGAAAGAAAAAAATTTGATTTTTCATAAGAAACTATAAAAACTTTTGAAATTTTGTGTCTATCAGTCAAAACCAAATGACTTCTGTATAAGTGAATTTATTTTTGTTTCGTGCTATTTTAAAAATCAAAGGTACCCATAATCAATTTCAAAAAAGTTTTAGGACACGCCCATTTTCAAAATCTGCATTATGTTCTCATATTTATTAACTATCGGTCGCAGTTTTGAAATAAGATGATGGAAAGTAAATGTGTATATAATTTTTGGTTACTTGGAGTGGTTCAAGAATTGTTAAGATACACCCACACAGTTATTGCCATTTTGAGAAGCTTAGAAAACAATTTAACTCTGTTTAATAATTTGTATTGAATATTTCAAAAAGGGGTGATGGATTTTTTAAATTGCCTTAAAAGACAACAAAAAGCTATAAGCAAACGTATTAATAAAAACATTACGACAGGGTCGCATGAACTTGCATTTATGATAGGTTATTCAGGGCGAATGTTTCTAAAACAAACTAAAAACAGTTTTCAAAACCTTTATTTTTTCTTTAATTAGGGTAAAAGTTTTTCGGAAAATTTGAGTTTGCAAAAAAAAATTATTGTAAATTTATCCAAACATTGAAAATCGTGGGAGCTGTTTTGTCAAAAACTTTTTTTCGAAAACAGATTTTGAATTTTTTTTGATCATGGCAAAACAAGGAAATCTGCAGTTTTAATCTGAATTTTTTTTCTGCAAAAAATAAACAAAACCGTTTTCAAAATATTTGAAAAACCAAAAAAAAATTTTTTTTAATTCTTAAAGATCAAAGAACACTGTTTAAGAGAATTTTAACACGCAATATTATTTTTATTAAAGAATTCTTTCTTTTCACAAAGTTTTTTTTAAAAACAGTTGTGTGGCCTATAAAAAATCTGATTTGAAAAAATCAGTTCTATCTACCGTTCTAAGGACGAATTTCCAAAACTCCATACCAACGAAAAGAGAGATTATCCCAACAAAACAGTACTAAGAAATTTTTAGCAACTTTCGTTATAGCCTTACCTTTAGTTTTACCTTTTTCGAGAAAATTAAACTTCTCCTTCACAATTGTATGGCAGGTTCCGCAATTTTTGAGTGCAAATTAAAAATACTTCCCCAGGGACGACCAAAAAATATTAAATACCGAATTTAAAGCAAATCAGACCATCTGTATGTATGTTTTCATCAACCTCTCACCCCAACATACAACCACCAAACAACATACCAACCACACCACCTACAACTACCACCAACCACCCACACCACCTCCAACCACCAACCACCCACTATTTTTGACAATTCCCTCCCAAACACCCAATCCAACCTAAAACCACCTGCTACTCACCCACCATTTCTGACCATTTTTTCCTTACCCCCTACCCCACAACCACCTTCACCAACCGCCACCGCCAACTGCCCATCCCAACTATTTTTGACAATTCCACCTCCCCCCCAATCAACCCAAATCCAACCACCTACTCCACCTACATGCACCAGCGACCCACCCACCATTCTTTACACTTTTGGCCTCCCCCAACACCAATTCACCCCACCCCCAATGTCACCGACAACTACCCATCATACCTACAGCAATCAACCAACCATCTACCATTTTTAATTTTTTCCTCATCCCCTCCCAACACCAAATCCAACCACCCACCCCACCTACAACCACCTTCCACTCAACCACCATTTTCAACCATCCCCACCACCTAAATCGCCAACCACAAAACCCACCTACAACCCCCAAACAACCAAGCACCATATTTGACAATTCCCGCCAAAACCATACCAAATCCCCCTCAAAACCAAACACCCATCTCACCTACAGCCACCAACAAATCACCCATTATTTTTGAGAATTTTTGCCTCACCACTCACACCAACTATAATCACCAACTAACCAACCACCCACCATTTTTCCCCCGCCGGACACTACCCCCCCACACACACACACACCACCACCACATGCAATCATTAACCACTCAACACCCTCCCACTTTATCAACTTTCTAGGCTATCTAAACAGCTATAATATAACGTGACTGTGACTGTGACACTTTTTCGTGCGTGCTGCCCATATATTCGGATTTATTAGACATTATCACGTCAAAAAAAATGTGTCTATACAAAAGTCAAATTACTTAATCTACCAAAGAGCTGCTTCCTAGAAAACGTCACAAATTATTCCACTTTCTAAAATTCTATTTTTGATTGAACAAAACACTGAGTAGGCATTCTCAGTTTTTATAAATAATTGCTCAGTGTTCGATTTCAAGGATACTTGACCCATTGATTCAAACCATTTCTAAAACAAATTTGCTTAATCTTTTGATATTATTAATCATCCTCTTTTCAAAAGCCGGATATTGCATAAGCATATCCTCAATATTTGAATAGAACACAGAAAAAGGAATCAATAAATAACTATGATTGAGGTAAACTGCCCACTCAAGCATCCATTTTGAAAAAAAAAAAAATAGAAGTCCTTCAACTCTGAAATAATTTGTTTTGTATACGAACTTCCCTTCAACTAATAACAACAATTTATACACTCCCTAACTAAGGACACTCATTTATCGCTACAAGGGATTTCCAGCTACCTTTAGCCTCTGTGATTACTTTCTCGCCCTCATCGCACTTCTATAACAATCTCTCTCTCTCTCTCTCCTGCTCCTGAATCGCAGACAAAAAAAAAATTGAAGAAGAAAATAGGAATAAACAAACGAAATTAAATAGCTTCTTGATTAATGACTGCAATTTGTTATCACAGGGTACACCACCACCACCAACCGGTTACTGCCGCCGTGAGTCGCGTCGGTCGCCATCGTTCGTCCGTCGTATCGTCCTAGAAGACATAGGTAAAAAAAGACAAGGACAAAGTATATTGTTTGCTTTTTCTCTTATTCCTCTTACTCCATCAACTACTGTCCTTACTAGGATAAAAAGCTGTCCTTTGACTCAGGTCCTAGAATAAAGCACAAACACCAAGAGCACGGTTTGAAAAAAAAAATGAAATATACTCAAATAAAAAAATACAACTATATTCCAACGGAATCATTTGAATAAGACGGCAAAAAACGGATATGCAATTTAGAATGTCAGTTGGAGAAACATTAAAATGAAATTACGCTTGCTTCCTGACCAATTCTCTTCCGTCCATTCATCCATTTGGGTTGGGGTTTGATGGGGTTTCAAACTGTTCAGGAAGAAGAAAAGAGGACTATGAAAAATTACGCGGGCTATTTGAGGTCTGGCCAGACGGATTTTTTTGTTTTGTGTTTACTTTTTTTTTCCTCTCAAAAGCCACAAAGATTTTTAAAAAGTAGGACTCGCAACAGCAACGAGAGATAAAAAAAAATCCTTGAAATTTAATTTTGCTTCTGCGACAGACATTTTTATTTCTCAACTAAAGTGATTATGGCTCTTAAACTATTTGATGTGAGATTTAAGTGAAAGAAATAAAGCTATTACTCAAAGTAAATTTATTAATGATGGCGTTTTTTTTTTTTTTTTTTTGCTCTCATTTGAGTCTTGCATCTGACAAAAGGAAAAAGGGACTTTGAATGACAGACTTTTGCATTTCAAATATTTTTACTTTGTATTTTGCTTTTGATAGAATGCAAATGATCTTTAACGTGAAGCATGAACACTTTAAATTTTAAAGCGTTGACTTTAGTAATTGGCTTTTATGTTTTTTTGGATTTGTAACTGCGTATTGTTGCTTGTAATTTTTTTGCGTCAACGCACAAAGTTTTTCGACCAAATTGGATATGGTTTGTAACAGTCACGAATGGAATCTAAGACGAGCAGTTTTTTAAGTAAGAATTAATACATTTTTAACATGTCTTAAAAATAATGGCGGAAGGTACTTTTAAAAGTACTAGAAAAATAAAAAAAAAAATACTTCAGAAAACGATACTTTGATGATAAGGGATTTTGTACAGTACGTATGTGAAAATTTAAAAAAAATTTTTTTTTGGTCTTTATGATTTAGGTAAATAAAATGGCATCCACCAGTCAACAGGTTATCGAAAATTACTTAAGAAATGCTTTGGAATGTGAAGGCAATGAAATGGACTCAGGTTCCGAAGACGAAGGCTCAGAATTTGAAGATCATCATTCAGTAGATTCTGAAATGGATGATGTTATCAGTGGAGCCTCATCGGATAAAGAAGAACCACTGTCAGAAGCATCAAAGAGGATTTTAAAAGGCAAAAATGGTCATTTGTGGTGTAAATACCCATCTTCAAGCAGCAGAACCCCGCAAAGAAATATTGTGAAGCTTAAAAATCCAGGTAAAACTGTTGCGTCGAAAGTAGATGTAGAAGTAGATTCGTTCCGTCTGTTATTTGATGAGACAATTATGAAAATAATCGAAACATGCACAAATAAAGAAATACAACGGCGTGCACCGAGTTTTCATGACCAACGTTATGTTCAACATATTGATATTATCGAGTTAGAGGCTCTACTTGGATTATTATTTCTCTCCGGTTTTTTGATGATAAGGATCTCAGAGATAGAAATGACAAGATGGCATCCGTTCGGTTGATATGGTCAAATTTTATAAAGAACTGGCGAGAATCTTACGAACCCCGATTTTTCGTAACTATCGATGAAACACTCTTGAGTTTTCGTGGAAAATGCCCTTTTAAAGTATATATCGCGTCAAAGCCAGACAAATACGGGTTGAAGATAGTAACAATGTGTGATTCAATTACATATTACATGATTGACGCTATTCCTTACATTGGAAAAGAAGGAAATAAGACAAAGAGTGCATCTGAGTACGTTAAATCTCTTGCAGAGAGTATTCGAGGTTCCTGGCGCAACATAACGCATGATAACTGGTTCACGTCTGTGCCCTTAGCAGAAGAGATGTTGAAAGACTACCAGCTAACAACAATTGAAACCGTTCGTAAGAACAAAAGGGAGATTCCACCATCCTTTTTGCCAAATAAACAGAAGCAACCACTCTCATCTCAGTTTGCCTTTGATGGTAATAAGACATTGGTCTCCTTTACCCCCAAAAAGAATAAATCTGTAATTTTGCTGTCAACCATGCACTATAAGCCGGAAATAAATAAAGGGACTGGAAAACCAGAAATTATACATGATTATAACACCACAAAGGGAGGTGTCGACACCTTCGATAAATTAATGCATGCCTACACTGTAACTTGTATGGTATGCTTGATCAAGCCGGAATCAACTCTATGATACTTTTTCTATCATGCAAACGCCCTAATCAGCCACCGAATAAGTACAGACGAATATATCTCAAGGAATTAGGATTACAACTGGCCAAACCTCATATGAAGCGACGTCTAGAAAATTTTTTTCGAGATTTAGCCGAAGGAATAAAGGGGGTTTTAGGACACCCCAAGGAGTCCAATGAGGGTGAGCCCCCTGCGAAACAGCAGAAGCAATCGCGATGTGCAATTTGTCCAAGAAAACAAGACCGCAAAAGCAAGATTGCGTGTCTTACATGCCAATGTCCTGTATGCCCTGAACACAGGAAAGAGATTTGTGTTAATTGTATTTAAGTTTTTTTTTTTTTTTTTAAATATATTTATTTTTTTATGAATTAAGTTTTTTTCTGTTTTTGAGAAAGTATATGAATTGTTATGTTTGAATAAAATATTTATGTTGTCCTTGAAAGTATTTTTTTAAAATTTATTTCTTGTTGGGGTGTTCTGTCACCCCTGTTGTGGTTTATGTATATTTTAAATGTGTTGTGATCGGAAGGTGATTGCCATCCTCGAAGAATCAATGAGCGTTTTTCTATTTTCGTTCAGATTTGAGCCCTGAATGGAGCATGGTCATACAAAATAATCCTTCAGTAAGTAGTGCGTTTTCATTTATTTATGTAACAGGATTGAACACTAAGCTGTCATGTTCCTTCTAACGCGCAAACTCTACAAACTAAAGTTGGATCTGTTGAAACTTGATCCACCATTTTGATTCGTGCACGTAAATTTTAACTTTTCAATTTGACATACCTTTGCGTCGCAATACGAGAGGACGAGTGGATATGTCGGAAAATCATATTAAATACTTTTTCTATCCCCCCGGACTAGTATTTTTCAGGATATAAGGAATCCAATGTCCATTTCTGTACGCCTAAAAATGTGTGTACAAAATTTGAGTTGAGTAAATAAGTCGTAAAATCCTAACCAAAGAACCAGACAAACTCACACTCACATTATTTTTAATATTCGCAAGGATTTAAGTTTTTGAATAATGAGCAAGATCGAACTCTTGAGATTAAAAGCAGTAAGTTCGGACTAAGTTCGTTCTATAAGTTGGGACATTGTTTCCTGAAACTGTGAGAGCTAGTTCATAGAAATCAAGTTTCAAATTTTAATGAGTAAGTATCATAGAGAGTAAACTCACTTAGGAAGTTCGTAGGACGAGGCTCTCCAATGAATAATATACAGGATACAGGCACATGTGTGTCTAATAGAAGAACCTGTTCTGATGTGAGAATAGATGTAGTGCTTGGTTGCTAAACCTAGAGTTGTGAGTTCAAGCCCAGTCTGGGCAGCAATTTTTATTTAAAAAAAAATTATTCTCAATTTTTTAGCGGCACGCAGCAAGGTGGTTTCTCTTCCCCACTCCTTTGTAGCTTAGTTGTTACAGAATTACAAACAACACTGGTAGAGGATGCATTCATGGTGATATGCATATGCGGGTGATCTGATGTTGCCGTTTCAGGAAAACCCCTCAAAGCTGTGTGAACTCAATCAAACTGCTACTACCTCAGGAACTTACCTAAAGGTGACCTCACAGCAAAAAATATATTAATTACGGCCACGCCAGTAAACCGAATACTTTCCGCATCCCACAAAATAACAAGGACAACTCTAAACTTCTTCTACATTTTGACAAAATCTTCCAAATAAGCATAGAGGCTAGCTCCCTGGGAAAAATGCTTTCGTGGTAAACAAACAATTCCAGTTTTCAGTGATGGTTCATAAACAAATGATCGGGTTGGTTATAGGGTTTGCTTTTATAGGCCTAGTCTCAGTCTGTTCTTTGGTCTTCCCAACAATTGTAGAGTATTCTAGGTGGACTTATAGCGATTAAAAAGGTTTTACCGTGGTCATCATTTCCCCATAGCCAGGCTGGGCTTACTCCAAAAGCTGCTCTCGACTGTCGATCATCTTCCAGAGAGATGGTGAAACAGTTAAAATTTTATCAGGGTATAACCCTAACCCTAGCCTTGGAGAATGTATGCCTTGTAGATTCAAAGAAACCTAAACATTTCGCTGCATTTTTGGAGAAGTAAAATATTTGTTCGTTGTACAGAAGGTGGATTGTAATAACCATACTTAAAGGGCAAAGCTGTTCGGTTTCCTTGATTTAGGTACAACTCCTGGATAGTGGCATGGTTTGTGGGGTGGCCCGGGGGGAGATGGTTAGGTTATGCATAAATAACAGAAGCTGTGAGTTTTTGAAGCATTTAATTCCGCAAGGTGGCTGGACTCTTGGACTGAATAATTGGACAACGCTGACAAGATCAGAAATTAATGAGATTATCTTATGCCTTTGATGCAGTCCCACATCAAAAGAAAAGGGTTTTGAATAAATGTCGTCATCAAAACAATTAAGTGGATCAGAAATCTTAGTCAAGAGATCATTTCTAAAAATGAGAAAGAGTTTTGAAGACAGAATGGAGCCTTGTGGTACACCAGAATATATTTTGTGAATCCAAGGCAATCTCTCAGTCAGCTGTTTATCACTTAGTGCTTTCTTTTTACATGCTTTATTCGTTTCATGTGTCAGAAAAAAAGTATTTCTGGAACGACTGTTGAATTTTTTTCTTAACCTTTTTTTTTTGCGAAACCTCTTAAGAATGTACTACCAAGAAAATATATCTCATATGAAATGTATACCTCTGATTTTATCATACAACCTTATTTACTCACTCCTGTACACAGTTTTAGAATATTCAATTTCAATAAATCAACATGACATGACACACACGTTATCAGGAACTTGCTTTTAAATGACAAATCGTTTCTTGCACTTTAACCAGATTTCCAACACATCCTATTACCTGACGACGAGGACGACCTGACCCCATTCAAATTCAACACAGCATCATATCAGTACCAGTAGTACTTGTAAGCACCAAGCAGCAACTATACAATCTGCCAGGATATGTGCAAAATTGAATTCCAAGCAAATACAATTTCCATTTCCTGACATAAATAAGAAATCAATTTAATTAAGCCCGATTCATCGTTGTGTTTAATTGCATCTCTTGACCCAATTCATCACCGCACCGGTACATTGCAGATGATTTTCATCTGAATTTTCTTCTTTTTTTTGAAAAGAGTGGGTAAAAGTATATTTTGTAACGAGTATCTGGCATGCAATGAAGTCATTTTAACCCAGAATTGATGTATCAACTTTAACTGCAATCAGTCTTTTTCGAAAATACTGATACAACAACGAAAAAAAAGATACAAAATGATTCCCCAATATTATCTATGCCGTTTAATGGTACTTTTTTGTACTTACAAACATCAAAAACTATATGTATGATTCCACAATCGACACCATAATACACGGGATACGGATATAACCCCGAAGGCTTTAACCATTATGGAGTTCAATATTGTAGGAACTATCTGAAAGATAAGTTTATTGGCTTTCAAGTGGATAGCCGATGTGCTAGTTTTGTACTAAAATACATCGCTCCCATTGCAACTCTAACTTTACACCGACAAAAAAATTTCAGACTACAAAAAAAAAACACACACACACACTCACACTCAAATTTCCTGAATTCCCGAAAATTGAAATGGCTTGGAACGAATTGAAAAAAAAAAAATCAACTGAACACAAAAACCAAACACCAATGGATGGGATGCCGCCGCCTTTAGTACCACAAAGTAACACAAGGGCATTTGGCGATGGTGGATATATGGTGTTGGAGCTCTGGGTTGGTTAGATTTATTGTTTTAGTCCCGACAAAAATATTGGCTTGGTGGGAAAAGAATTCAATTGAAATTCATATACTGAGTGGAAAAGATAGATATTGGGGTGTTGGGATTGTTTACTTTTTGCACCACTGCTGGGACCAAATAAAGTTAAGGACCGATATGTAGGTACCTACCAGCTACCACACCATAGTCCTTCTCTCTGATCCTTTTTTATACAAACATGAGCAAAAGTAAATCACTTTGCAGAAGTTTCGGTGTGAAGGACCAGCAACAAAAAATACATAAAATTGAAAACGACTCAACTCGAAAAATGACGACGACTATTTTGTGTGTTAGTGATGATGTGGAATAATGCCCAACATTTTCCTATTGTTTTTATTCATTGAAATGTGTGTAACATATCCTTTCTTCATACATATACACATGTGTGTATTGTGCACACTTGTATACATGTGTGGTGCGCATAAATCATGAAAATTAATGTCATAAAAATCAACTTCGATTGTTGTTTATAATATTTAAAACCTTCACAGGGTGCTCCAAAAATTCATGAATAGAAAATTAAATTAAATAATTTATATAACAAAAGAAGGAATCCTGGAATCAAAGAGTGCTTTCAGTTTACATTTTTTCTTAGGCCAGGAAGATTTGGGACTAAGGAAGATCTTCAAGAGAAGACAACACATAAAACTTTTTTCAATTTCAAAAATGACAATACCTAGGTACTGTAACGAAGTTACATATTTTCTCCCAGCGCCTTGATGAGTTCCTACATCCTACAACAACCAACGAACGGATTAGACATCAAGTGATGCAATAACCACCGCCGCGGCCCATGGTCACGATGATTTCCAACCATGATCTACCATGATCACGTGAGGACGTGACGTAATACTCACTACCGCATTCTACTAAGGCAATTCCGACTACCCCTCCACCCCGCACCGCTGATTTGGACTGCCGTCCACTTCCGAGTACCTAAACCAGAAGAGCAGTCAAATAAATTCATCACTCAGAAAGAATTACACATTTACAAGTATTTTTAACTTTTGACTTTATAATTCACAGTCTCTCCTTTCAGTAAAATTCCACATAAGTACAAGTGAAATTTGCATGGCAAATCAAACTCGACATCCCAGCCATTCGAAGTACATTCTATTGCAAATAGAGTACCGGGAATAGAGATCTCAACCGAAAGTCCGCTGCGGGGAATACCAGCAGAGGCATCACCAAGGTTTGTAGCAAAAGCTTTTTGTCAGCTTTCCACTTCGCTGTTGGTCGCAGTGGGTCGCTGACCGACATTAGGCCATCCGTTTATTGTCGTGGAGCTGTTTCTTTTTAGAGGAATCTCTGAAGACCACCGTTTATTGTCGTGGGGTTGCTGCTCTTTTAAGCTTCTCCATAGACTAAGTTTGGAACTACCCGTTTTTTTCGTGGCTACTCCATTTCTTAGGGGTAGCATAGACCGAGCCCTGCTCAACCATTTTTTGTCAGCTTTCCACCTCGCTGTTGGTGGCAGTGGATCGCTGATCGGCATTAGGCCAACCGCCAACCCGTTTATTGTCGTCGAGCTCTTCCTTTTTAGAGGAATCTCTGCAGAATTAGTGTTAAGGAACCGTTTATTACCGTGGACAGTTTCTCGAAACTCCACAGACCTAGCATCTAAGATATTATAAGAATTATTTTATTTTAAGACTATCATTAAGAATATGAAATAATCTGTTAAGCAAATTTAGATAAATACAAATATTGTTCCGCTTTCTTTTGGGAACAACCCTGGACGTCCATAAGCTAACCTCGACCCTTAGTACAAAAAAGCATCACAGTACTTCAATGGAATTGGATTCAAAAGATCAAGAAGTGTTCAAGCTTCAGTTTCTCTGAAAAATTTGAACGCATTGGGAAGACAACTTCTCTCCATCTCAAAGTTAAGTTAACTTGCACAAATCCTTAAGAGTTTGCAAGATTTTCTAAACAGGGTAGTTTTTTTTTGAACAGCTCACAAGTGATTGCAAAGATCTGTGAAACGGCATAGGGTGGCCAGATCCACAGACATATTAAATAGACAAGCAAACCGGTACCCCTATTGCCTAAAACAACCTTAAAATATTCATCACGGAATAATGTACATTCCTGCGTGTGCATTTTATTCTACTCGTATTCCTTTAGTTAGTCCCCATTTGAAATAAAGAGGAGAGTGTTGACTTATAATAAAATGAAAGCAGCAACTATAATCCACCATCGGCTCATCAGTTGATTTTAGCTTGCTGGCAAAAAGAGAGAACCAAACTTCGGTCGCTGGTTTTATTTTTCAATGTCTGTGGCCAGATCGGACAACTTGGCAGAGATGGTGGTACACTTTGAAAGAAGAGCTAATGCAAGCAAGTGTGCTATAATAAGATTTCTACTTCGTATGTCGACTTAGGTAGTAACAACCAACTTTTTTTCGAAAAAGAACGGTAAGAGTCAATGGAAGACCAGTTGCAAAGGTAGAAGGAACATTCAACCCCAGATCCTACTTTTAGACGATGCAGCTGAAAAAAACGACAAGGCAGCTGGACAAGGTTGGAAGCGGAACCCTACTCGAAAGCATTTTTATGACCCTTAATTCTTCGAGAATGCATGGACGGAGTTGATCTTAAGAACTGTAAGAAAGCTACGGGAAATCACCATTTTGTCAATATCCCTGAAATAAATGGCAACCTTCAAAGATCGTGTCAATGCTCAAAAGGCATCATTCAATTTCACAGAGGTCGAATATCTGTCGACCACATCTTGCAAAATATCCTTGAAATTATACAAGAGTCGAACCTACAAAAACTCAAGGTTTCTCATCGACAGCTTTTCGACATGGAGTGAGGCAGGGCTATATACTGTTACCGATTTTGTTCTTGCATGCGATTGATGATGCTATAAATGTCACTCTATATTTCTCAATTAAACCCATTTGTCACTGATGGAGCCTTTAAATTTCAAGGAAATGGGGAGTAACTTGGTTAAGGACTTACTCCAAATAGACAAGGATGAATAAAAGACCGATAAAAGAGGGTTATTGTGAAATAAGAGGCAGAAATAAAAGGTTATTTAATTTAACTATACGGGAAGTTATCTTTCTCCAGTGTGAAAATCCAGAAAAATTTCCCTTGGGTGATATATATGCCTCTTAAACGTGGAAATGCTAGATCCGCTTGCCACAAACATTATGTAACAACAAACTGTGGATTAGGATAGGACTAGACAAAAAAAGTGAGAAAATGGCGCTGGATTGGTAATACATTGAGAAGAACCAACGATACAATATAACAAAGCATTTTAATTTAATTTTAATAGAAGACCAGAGAAAACCAACATCTTGTTGTCTTGATTTTGGAATATGAAAACACTTATACAGGGTGGGCCAAAAGAAGTCACCCATTCAATGTTGTTTGGCTCTCTTTTTTTTTTTCTAAATGTAAAACTTCGATTCTGTTTTTTGATTATGTTTATTTGAACCTTTAGAATTGTATTGGTCAAGTCGAGAAGATGATATCGGCCAAATGGGTGCCGTCAGAATTGATTGCTCGTTTTATGGCATTTTTCATTACTTCAGCGAGAACTTCGGGCAACTGATTCTCGCATTCGTGTCGAATGTTGTCCTTGAGGGCTTCCAGAGTCTCGGGCTTGTACACGTAAACACGGGACTTCAAAAAACCACACAAGAAAAGTCTGAAACGGTTAGATCAGGCGATCTTGCGGGCTAGTGCAAATCGCCAAAACGAAATATGAAGCGACCCGGGAACGCCACCTTCAGAATATCGGTTCATGTATCACTCCATGGCTTGTTCACTTGTATTCTGCATCTGTCTAGTCCACAAATGTCAAATCAGGTTTGAAATTGGCGGCCATTTGCAAAAATCTTCCAATAGGGTGATTTCTTTTTGCCCACCTTGTATATGGAACAAAATGATTCTTTGTGTTTTAAAAATTATGACTGTTTGAATTTGTATCAATGCCTTGAAGTCTGTTTCAGGACCTTTTGCTTTAAAATCCAGAAGTTTCAAAAATAATTTGAACGTTCAATATACTGTTTTTTGAAATATTTGATACGGACCATCCTTTTTGTTGTAAAGAATTTCAAAATTTAGTAATTTGACAGTTTTTTTTTAACAGAAGCAAAATTTCTCGGGCCAATTTTTTCGGAGTCTTGAACCAGCGAATTTGTTTGTTTTTATCATTATTTGTGTTTTCAAGGACTTTTTACTATAAAAATGGTTTTAACAGTTGGAAAACCTTTTTGGATAAGTTTTTTTTTTTTTTTAATAAATATTAATACATTCAAATATTTAAGGATATTATGCCATTATGTTATTTTTTCCCAATGAAAATTAAATACTTAAAAAAAGTACTCATACGCCCCCCTCATCGTTCCCTCTTAAATGGTTACAGACTTTTGAAGTTTGATTTTTATTTTGGAACTTCTACATTTAGCGCCTCCAGCACTATATTAGAAAATATTTGACATGCTTTCATTTCTTAGTTCATGCTCTCACATCATGTAATTTTTTGGAATATTATGCGGATCACCCTGTAAAGTTCGCTATTATTTGCTGAAGCAGATTAAAGCTTATTTAAGAACTACCTACTATGTGATAAAAAATATTCAGGCTAATGATTTTCCGCTTCAATAATCAATGTTCTATTCAACAGGCTCTTTACAGCAAGTACATCCTTCCTCTATAGATTTTCAAAGTCCCCGAAGGAAGTGCGCACCGCACTATATATGATGTGGCACTCTAAATATTTTTAACACATCATTTCACAGCAAAATTTGCATTCGGAAATTTCATTTATTTCACTCAGTGAACCGACTACGCACACAAATTAATCACTTTGCCTTCGAACACCTCGCCCATATTCACACACACATGGAACCCCAAAGCAATATTATAAAGTGTCCTTAATTCCTCATCAAGAGTGTTCAGTGTTTTTCTTCCTTCCAAACTCCCGCCATACACCGACATAAATGATGAGTAAAAAAAAAAAACTAACCTCTTCTGGTTCAGAGGGGGAAGTAAGAGAAAGAAAAAAAATATCAAACCCCAACGCCAAGGCTTTTCGCGTCACAGGTGCGTAAAGCTATGATATCTCCAAGCCATTGCGTATACTCCTTAAATGCGGCAATAAAACACACATAAAAGGACGAACAAAACAGGAAGAAAATAGCTATACACATACATATACATATATACAACATGAAACATGTGAAGTGGATAACATTTTAAGTGACTTTAATTAAAGGAGCAGGTGAAACTAAACGCCTGTCGAACGCACTCCATATTCACTTGCTATACATGAAAAAACACACACACCATCGCAGACACCATCTATTTTGCCTGGAAGAAGCAACAGCAACATCCTGTTCAACGACAACGACTACAAACAGGTATATGATATTCGAAAGAAGAAAAAACAAATTCAAATGTGATATAAAGAACCTTTCTAAACGAGAACCCCAAAGCCGCATCCCAACCAACCACCCTTTATTCGAGAGTGGATCATTTTTCACACCAATATATAGTGCATAGAGAGAAATTGAGCCAATTTTGCAAACCCTCCAGGGACAAAGCGAACCCAACACACACTCACTCACCCAGACATCACCCACTTTAGTAACAACAGTCGAGTATTCTGGTAGATTGTACTTCGAGAGAAAAAACAATGAACGAGAGCCATTAACATTTTTTGGGGGAAAAAGTGCTTTGGGGGTTTATGCCTGGGCTCACCTTTTGCCATCAATATCAAAAGATAAACAAATATTTTCTACTCCCGACCCGACTCGGTATTCCAAACTACCTACACAAAGTGTTGTGTGCGAACGTGAATACTCGAGGTATCTTTCATGTTTTGTTTTTAGATACTACTTGGGATAGGATGCGGGACGGACGCATTCTGGCGATAATGGAGTAACATCGACATCGGGTCGGCACTATCGTAGTCGATGTGGAATATTAAACAGGACGAGACATCAAAGCCCAAATTAAAGTCTTTACTTCAAGGCCCGCCCGCCACCATCGCATCGTTGGTTGTTGCCGTCACCGCGTATAGTTCTTGAAACAAATGAAGATTCACTGCTTCCAATAATAAAAGGGGATAATGGGGAGAGATATTAAGTACGGCGCAGCGCGCGGCGCTGTGGTGTCACACCAGCCAGCCTGGAGGCATACGTATTCTCGGTTTGCTTAGGTATAAGTAAGGGATGCGATAGGAGTGATAAGTAGTTATATAAGAGAACAAAGTCTTTTGAGGGGATATCTCGATGGAATAAAAACAAACTTAATTTTGATAGTAACATCTTTACATAGTTAAGCAAAAGGCAAAGCATAATAAATTAAATAGGCAGTATTTTTCCTCAAGGATTTAAGTTATTTCGTATCCAAAATTTTCGTCAGACAACAACTTAAGAATTCCACTCGATTAATTTGGAAAAGGTGAAATTTTGTACAGATGGGCTTCTTAAGTTTTTCTTTGTAGTTCTATAAAAGGAAGGTCTTAGAATCATCTATAGTTAAAAAAAAAAAATTGAATTGTATCTTTCGTGGTATTCCTATAGGTTTGTTTGTTTAATATACCTCTTGAATAAAACTCAAAATAAATTCAATTTTTATGAAAAAAGGGGATAAACTGTTGTACGCTTCCGACCCTTCCTTCTGCCTGTCAGAAGTGTAAAAATTCAATTCAGCCAATTTAATATAAGTTTTACCAATTTTGGTATTCAATTGTGGACACAGCTAAGGCCAGTTGCGGCGAATCGGGTCAGTGGAATAATCTTGTTGCCGTTGTATACTTCAGCATGATTTGAAGAGCTGCTTTGCAGCCGGACAACATATATATATTTTTTCTGGGACCCTAATTTTTTTTTCGATGGAACTTTTTGGAGGAAATAAAACTAAATATTTCATTTTATCTAAAAATATTGTCTTCGTTTATTTTATCAAATCGATCAATTTGTATGAATATGGTGATGATTTAAAACTTTGTGCCAGAACAGTGTGTAAAGTAAATATTATTAAATGAAGTGGTCGTACTGACTTGCTCTAATGCTTGACAGTGGTTTTGGGCTTTTGAGATTTTGAAGAAAAACTAAATTAGAGAGGAAAAAGTCATAAAGGTTACGTTTAGTGTTATGTTATGTATGTTCAAAACAAAATATTTTCAAAATCGTGTTTTATTTTTTGAATGTTCCAAGCTTTATGGGTTTTATCAGAAAAAAAAACTGTCAAACATTTTTAAAATATCCAATATTAAAAAAATGACATTTTTGAATATAAAACACAACAAAAACCTTTTTTTTTTAATTTTAAGAAACAATATTAAGTATTATGTTTGAAATATGTTACATACAAAAAATGTATCGGAATCCGTCAAGCAGTTAACCAGAAACCAATTTGGTTCTTTGACAGATACCGATATAAGACCATCAAAAAAAATATATAAAATTATTTTATAAGTTGCTTAAAAACACCATTTAGTTTTTTCTGCGAACTGGAACTATTTTTGAGAACAATTTATAAGTTTTCATGAAAAGTCATACATCAGGTACCGTGAATTTTATAGCTAGAATGCCATTTTCCTTAAAGCCCTCTGAAGGGCGTCCTAAAAACACTGTAAACAAAGTTTAAACAAATCGGTGCAGCTGTTTAGGCTGTAGATTCCGATACAGACAGACAGATAGATAGAAAGAAAGAATTAACCGATCCTATAATCGGTAAAAAAGAAAAATGCCTTACAAACGGTTGCACAGCAATGTATGCTTTGGTACGGAATTTTATGGTTGCTTTTTACCTTTTGTTTTTTGTTCTAGTGACATTTGTTTTTAATATTAAAAGGTTATCTTTGAGTAATTAAGAAGATCTAATAAAAACAAAATGGTCTAGTTTAATTCAACATGTCATACTTAATTCTTGCACTGATTTACAAACATATTTGTCGTGCAGAAGTATGATATTATCTTTAGAGTTTTTTTTGTATACAAAGTAATCAACAATATGTATTTAAAAATGCGATTATTGTGTTGGAAATGGAATTAAATTTTTGACGCCTAAGTATCACGATTTTAATAACATGAGTAAATACTAATAAATTATTTAATAACTGGGTTCGAGCCCCAGCCTGGGCAGCAGTTTTTTAATATTCCCCCAGCGTCAACTGGACGCCACCCGTGGGATTTTCGTGAGATAAATATCACCTATTTCTCAATCCATTGTGCAAACACAAAATCTTTCCTATCTTCCTACTCCTTCTAACTAATGCCGTGCAATTTTCATTCAAAAAGACCTTGGGTCTTATAGACATATATGTATAGTTAAAATTACTATTATTATTTTATCTGATATTTTGAGAGTCTTGTATATTGTATTTGGAGTGGAGTTTGTAACATAGAGAAATAATACCGTTAGGTATAGAAAAGTATATACATATATTCTGACTCAGAATCAAAAGCCTAGTCGATTTAGCCATGTCCGTCCGTCTGTCCGTCCGTCCGTCCGTCCGTATATATACTCTCTAGAGGTCGCAATTTTTGAGCTAGAAAGCTCAAATTTGGTATATATAATCTTTGGTTCAAGAGTAAGGCTAAGTTCTTGAACCGGTACCCACAAACACGCCCACAATCGCCATTTTTGTTGAACAACCTCAATTTAATAAAATTAAATTATGTTTTTTTGTACAGTTACGATAAAAGCATAACGCTAAAACTTTGCACACGTAAGCTTTAGGTAAACTTTCTTCCAATCAAATAAAAATATTTCAGTTTGGGCGTGGCTTACGCCTATTTTTCATACAAAACCATCAATATTGTTTATATAAAATAACAATTGTTATATTAAAGCGAAAAACATTAAATTTTGTGGGTCTTACTGGCACATAAACATCTTGTGTATGAAATCAAAAAAATTGATTTTGGGTGTGGCTGACGTCCACTTTTCATTAGAAACTATAAAAAAATTGTTTTTGTAAATAAACGGTATTTATAATTAATCCGCAAGCCAAAATTTTGCGTCTCTTAATAGAAACGAAAAGGTTTGTGTATAAAAAGAAATTTTTGAATTTTGGGAGTGGCTTACGCCTACTTTTCATGAAAGAACGAAAAACGTAGGCTGAAGAATTTAAGGCATTTCCAATGTTTTATTTAAACCTTTTTCCTTCCGTTCGTTATTTGAGAAATATATCTCTACATTTTCTTTTGTAATTTTTTTCAATACGCCCACTTTTAAAGGCGTGATTTTGGTAAAATACCTTTGTTCAGGTAAGATTGTTTAAAAACTACTCGATTCAGCTGTAGTCTTACACATATGCCTAAATACTGAAAAAAGTGCAGTTAGTGCTTCAAATTTTTAAGACACGCCCACTTTTAAGGGGCGTTTCCGTCAAAAGTCGTATAATGCATTAATTTTTTTAACGTTTTTTAACTATCGGTCGCAGTTTTGAAGTAAACAGATGAACACTTGGATTTATATTCCTTGGTTACGTAGCAGAGTGTGGTCCAAGAATTGTTAAAAACACCCATAATCGCTATTTGCATTCCAAATCAAATTTTTAAAAAAATTTTTATTGCACCAGCACTAATTGAACATGACACCGTACAAAATTAATGTTATTGAATTTTTGTCTGTCTGCTAAAGAAGAATTTTGTTTCTGAAACATCGGCTGTTTGCGTGAGGCAGACGCATACACATACAAAAATATGGGGAATAGGGTATCCAACAGTTCGTTGCAAACGTACTGTAGCTCTCGCTTATGTTTTTTTAAAATGAGAACAGCTGGAACTTTGTAGTGTGTAGTGAAGTAATCTCATTCTTAGCTTGAAATTGGAAAAACTTAAAAAAAAAAAATTAAATGCTCAATCTGGCATTATTTTTGTGTAAACATAAACCCAGACATTTATGTATCTAACATTGCATCTAAGCCCCTGCAACAGTATTTGAATTAAAACTTTGAAAGTATCTCCGTCATCCCCATTAAAATCTTTAAGAAGCTAAATCTATCTTATGAGAAGCCCTTTCGTAAAAAAAAGATAATAATAATATGCAAAGAGAAAACACAAATATTTGAGTCTTGCTTTCCATAGAGTAAAAATCTACAGAGCATCAACACACTACTTCAAGTGAAGCATTTACTTTGCATTAATTACAAAATTTACAAGGACCCGCTAACATGGTCTTGAACAAAATATCACCAACATGAATAATAATTTTCCCGGGTTTGTTGTAGACATGGTCTGGAGCTATGTCTTGTCTATACCCATTTGAGGACTCTTCTCTTCAGATCCTCTGCCGACCTAACTGTGCAATAATTAATTATATTCCTGTTAAATACTTAACTATAATATTCTCTTGAAGTGTGTTTACCAAAAATATTGCAACCCATTTACAAAAGCAACATAAAGTTTAGGCTTCAAATTAAATTTTCGATATGATAAGGGTAAATAAAGTTCTAATGTATAGGTATCTGCACATAGTGGTATAGATACATTTTATATCCAAAGAAATTCATGTGTTGGAAATTTTCGCACAATAGGTGATTTATTATTAAAATTTTACGCGTTAAATTTCCGCCTAAAATATTCGCATCACAAAATGAAATAAACGAGGTAAGAAAATTCACCTTTTAGCTACTTTGTGAGATACTTTAAGAGTTTGAGTTTCTTTTTTATGATTTGTGGGTATATCTTAAGAGTACCTACCTACTTTGAAAAGTTAAATGGAAATAAAGATACATTTTAAAAGTTGGGTTAGGTGCTTTTCTTTTTAGCATTGCCTGTTTCAAAAATGTTCTTTGCGAAATATTTAAGTCACCGGGGGTAAAACTTTACTGCAAATGAAGAATATTTGGTCTTTGGGAAGGATTGAGTTTTAAAACAAAGAATAAAAGATAAACGATGCGTATGTATGTATTAACTCTATCAACTTTATTATAATCTTTTTCCTAAAATGGATATTTACCACAATAAAGGTCTTTACATATAAAATCAAACAAAATGGCTAAAACAATGAATATTTTCAAAAATGCAATCCAAAAATATCATGCCCTTTGTTAAATGGTTAAATCTGTCACCAACATTTGTTGTAAAGGATACCGGCTAAGAAATGTTATTTCAAAGAAAAAAGAGATACTATTTTTCAACTTTTTTTTCAAGAAAATACTTTGCAATTTTAAAACAAGCGTAGGTTTTGTATTGATTTCTCAACTGCTTCAAAAAAGCAATTCATATTTCAAAACAAAAACATGATTTTTAAATTAAAACTAAAATGTTGAATTATGGAATCTTAAAAACAGGACCAAACGCATTAAGAAAGTTAAATGTTAGTGATCCTTATCCAAGAAGGAATGTTTTCGCCAAACCGGAGGTGGACGAGGTGGATAAAACAAAGTTTTTTTTTCCAGAATTGGACACAATTTTAGTGTGCCCGTTATATGGCTGCTTCACCAACACGAGATCAAACATCCAATGCAGGACTTAAAACAACCAAAGTGGCTGGGGCCGATGAGATACAAGCGGAACTTACTAAGCACGCTAGAAATGTGTAAGAAGTATATAGACTCATTTATCGGCAAAATACGCGACGATAGGAATGTCAATACTATCTGCTTCATCCACAAAAAAATATATTGTCTACCTCACCACCTCACCACCGAACTATAGAAATATAAATATTTAAAAAATCGCTTATAAGATAAGATGTCCAGCTTTTTAAGAGAGTCTTGAGAGTCTTGAACAAATTTTTGAAGATTTAATTGGTCCTTAAAAATGCACTTTACATGACCAGAGGGAAAGACAATGTCATTCATCCGCTGATTTAACATTTTTGACGCTTTCTGTCTCCAGTTTTTGCAAGTTAAAAATAATTTATAATCTCAGTGTTATGAAAGGCCATTTCCGCCGCATTATGAAATTGCGAAACAAGCAATTCCGCCCGACCACCACACCACACATTAATTGAAGATTTCACTCCTCCCCGACAGCATATGCTGATACTGAGTCATCCTGAGTCCTCACCGTAGCACAATTCCATTGCACACAAGACACAAGCAATCATATTATGTCCATACCCGTCAAATCAGTTGTACACCATAGTCAAGTTATACCAACAACAACCAATGGCAGTAACAATTACTTGTAATGTATGTTGTATGGAATTTTCTTTGCATTATTGTTGTTCATTTTATAATTACCACTGTCTTGCATCTAATATATGCATAAGAAAACCAGTTTGATTCGGTTGCCGCCCGTGACCGTGCACCAATCTAGTCTCTAGTGTACAGTCACAGTGCCGAACTCCAATATTTTGATAAGCTTAGAACCCATAGTTGACGTGGGCTCCCAGTTGACGTGTCCGCTGCTACCACAGCCGAGAATTTAGTGTAAAAATAAAAAGCATTTTATTCAAGAAGTAAGGTTATATGATTAGCCGAATTCAACTCATATAACTTGGCAATATTGAACACACAATTTTTTTTCATAAATGTTGCTATGGTGCTTTAAAGGGCTAGATACTCCACTGGATACATGCCCTACCGATTCAACTGATGAATGAATTCTCATTCAAAACCGGTTTACGTGAGGGAATTGAATTTTTTGTTCATACTTGTAATGGTGACTGAGTGACAGATCCCAAGGGAAGTGCGTTTTTGCTGAATATCTCCTGTCATCAAAAAAGAACATCTTTAGAGCTCAAATATGTACCATATGTTACTTAAGAAATTAACAAAGCCTAAAATAAAATACTTTACTCGACAGCAGGGGTAACAAGAGTTTGTGAGGCGTCTCAAAATCAAAGCTCCTACCAATTTAATGCTAATATCTGCTGAATTCTTTCTTTGTTTCAAATGTTCCGCATTTTAACACTTTTCCGTTTAATGAACTAAGGACTTTCTTAATCCTTGCCTGCTTAACCTATAAGCTAAAAAGTAATAAATTTACTGCCATTTTATTTGGAAGTCCGAACTGTAATAAATGTGAATTGGTTCCTCGCCCATTCTCATATGAGGTGCATTGAGTTAAGGGTCAGGCCAAACAATTTTTAAATATTTTCAAAAATGTGTTTCCCATCATATTTAACTTCTTCAATCTGTCAAAGGAAACATTTTTGTTTGTTGAAAAGCTGCAGGATTTACGCATTTAAATGTTTTCAATATAATTTTTAGTTAACACAAATAAAATTTTATTTTAATTAAAATTCCATTTAATAGGCCTTAAATTAAATATGGCTTATAACGCATTAATTAACGCCAACTAATCCTGGTTTTTGAGTCTTCAAAGAGAGGAATATAATGATAATTAAACCTTATAGCAACCATTACCTATACCAACCCTATCACCACAGCCAGCCCCGCAAGTGTCAACCATATTTCTTTCAAAAACATTTATATGTATATATGTATATGATATCACAAATAAAACATAACACAAAAGCTGCAGACGGGTGAGTGGGGGGTATAAGGAAAATAGAAAGGTGAGGGCGGTATCAAAACCCCAAAAAAATCCACCACCATCATCTCCACAACTTAGGTCGTCGTATGCGAGTTCTTTGAAATGGAAATATTCTTGTTTAAACATTCGACAGACATGCGACACGCATAACGCTTGACATAATTTAATAAAGTACATGAGAATAAATACATGCTCCACTTGTATACATTTGCATAGAAAATATCCTTCAAAAAAACCTCCAACACCCACTGCCGCCATATCACCTCCCTACAGCAGCAGCCATCACCCACTTGTTTGTTAGTTGAGAGTATATGTTGTATAGTGGATATACAAAAGGACACGCCACATGCTGTCTGTGAATATGTGTACATCTTCCCGCTCTAAGGCACTCTCCGATTTTATGTTCAAGGCGAAGGACTTTCGTATATATTCATATACAAATACACAGACAAACTCCTCGCACGTAGTATTTCGTGTATTATAGCGCGACTGACATAATTCCACAGCATGCTGTCAAGTTTAATACAACACAAACGACAGATGAAAAATTGTCTTTGACAGTTGTCGGAAATTTAAGATAATAATATTTTCCCAAAAGAAGATATAGTAGGTTGTTGAGAAGGAAGGGGGGGTGGAATAGGTGATGGTAGAAGGAAAACGACCAACATGAAGAACGAAAAGCGAAAAACGAACTCTCTTCTTGACTTGATGACTCTGGATGGTTTTGACATCTCCCACGCAACCTTCAACCCAGTGCGATTGGAGTATTAAACGTGACGTTGTTGGTATTTTTTCTTCAATTTTTTTTGTTTTGAGAGGATATAGCACAGATCCCAACTACATTAGATTAAACCAATCAATCTCTCATATATAAAGTCCTTGGGCTGGATGCGTTTGGTTTCATTTTAACTCTCGATACAGGCACCATGAAGGGTTGATAATGATTTTATGAAAAAAAAAATTTGTATTGATTAATGATAAGGGATATGTTTTATATAGTTTTCTGCTTCTTGCAGCCATTTTAATTGAAATTGGACATAGTTTTATGAATTGTTTATGCTCTTTTTACTGGACATTGCACAAGCTTTTACAGATCCTTACAGCTTAGACGGTTTGTCATTTCATTGATTAAAAAAATGTTAAAAATAAATATAAAATTTAGACAATGTCTGACTGATATTTCAAATGCGATTAATCATTTTTTTTAAGGAAGCAGCTTTGAAGCCGGCTATGTTTCAAACTTTGTCCGCAGTAAGGCGCGTCGATCAATTGTATCTTGAATAATCGAATGTTTTATTGATATTTAAATAAAAATTAAGGCAGACTCAGACTATAAGTTGGGAAATCTGCAAAATTTTATATGACCCAAACATTATTAGGGCATTCATTTTTCGGTTTCGAAAGTAAAGCTAAATAAAACTCCAACAACGATACATTTTTGATGTACATTTTATTTCATTATAAAGCTTGGTCTTTGCCATTTTGTGTGAAAAACAATATCATTCAATTGGCCGCCTCAAGAATATTCGCAGCAATCGATTCCTTTTCGCACATTTCGGGAGGTATCTCGGCCATAAATACGCCCCGAAAAAAAAAAATGTAACAGTGTCAAGTCGCACGGTGGCCAATTGACGTTGCCAAAACTTGAAATTACGCTACTAAGAAACTTCTCACACAACAGAGAACACGAAAAAGCCACTTTATCTGGATGCAGCGGCAAGGTCGGCGTGGCATCTTTTCGATCCATTTCGAGTTTGCTGAGCCCCATATGGGGCAATTAAACATTCAGCTTATATTATGACACTTTAGATGACAGCTGAGTTTGATAGGTGTCAAATGCCAGCGCAACCATCTTTAAACACACAAAATTAATGACCCTGTGTGTATGTATATAAAAATCCATTGCGTAAGCCTGGCTTTAACTCCATAACGGATCGACCGATTTGGATTAATTTTTTTTTCGTTTCAAAGTAATTGGAGTGGCTTAACAAGAAAGAAATAGAATCACTCTTGATTATTGCTAATAAGAAGACACTCTAGTTTGAAAACCTTCTCTGAAATCAAAAGAGACACTATAAAAGACTTTAGTCCTTCTGTATAGTATACCCACACACGCATGAAAAGTGGCTGTGGTGTTTTGAGAGAAAGATTTTTCGGTCGATATTTGGTCCTGGAAAAATGGAGTGTAAAATGAAAAATTCAACCACGAACTGTAAGGGCTATGCAGCGACCTTGAAACTGCCAAAAAGATGAGAAAACAGTAAAGCCGGAGTTTCTCAAAGGAATCAAAAAGGGCGTACAAATGTTTTGCAATTAAATCGTCAACAAAAAGATGAATACATTTATTTGATGGAAGCTCTCATTATCTCCCAGATGGGATGGAAAGAGGGAGGGACTGAAAAACACTCCTTATTTCATTGCTTTCGGCGGCCACTCGAATTTGCAGCTTGAAATAGTTATCTTTGCATTTTCTTCATCTTGAATTCTCGAATAGCAGCGACTATTCTCCACATTCCAAACTGTGTCACTGAACCTGGAAATCAACTTTGGTCGGAACTTTAAAAGATTTTCGTGACAATAAAAATACATTTTGCGGAGCCATGAACCGAAAGTAGAACTTTTTCGGAGTGTTTTCTCGGACATAGTGAAAAGCCTCGAGAAATATGATTGGCTAATAGAACTAACTTTATTGGTTGACACAGTTTTCAACGAGGATGAAGTTGTGCATTATTCATCAAAGTTCTAAAATAAGCTGGAATTGCCTTTATTAGGACTCCACAATTTGCAATTGAATGTTGGCTTTATTATCATAACGTTGCACAACATCAATCAACAAGACTGGCTATGAAAAAGCTTATTCATGAACAACTTCATCGAGATAGGTGATAATTATCAAGGGAAAGTACTCAGGAGAGAATGTTTAAATTCCCCGCATCGCTATGATTCCAAAATGCTTTCCACTCAAGTTCAGGTGCCTAGGTGGCAAGTCTGGAGTATGGTTACATGGAACTCTTCTTAGGTTGGTTTGGCATATGACTGGCTTTTGGCAGATTGAGGAGTCCTTCAAGAGTACTAGCCTTCTCCATAAAAAACATCCTGTTACAATCTTCTAACCCTTCGTTAGAAGAACAGTTGTGGTAACATAACGGCGCATACCAGCGCTAATTGGGTTTCTCTTAGAAGTTTTCAGCACAAATAAGAACCGCCATTTTTACATACCTTACCTACCCCAAGTTCAGGTGGATGATAATTCCCTTTCATCTGATCTTATGGATGACTATTAACAAACCATAAGGCCGTTCACTGGAAGTTTGCGGGATTAACGTACAATTTCCGTATTTTGCCCAAGGAGATAAATGTATGTCACGTGTTCGCGTATCAGCAAGTTTATAAAGCATTAAATATCAATATAGACACAAAAGCTATTATTGAATTTTGAACAATTTGTTTTGAAATCATCAAACGAAAATCAAATCGTACACATGCGGGTATTAATTTGATCTGAATGATTTATAACTGGAAGCTTGATAAAGTTTTTAATTAACAAATGAAGAATTACGATTAAATTGATTAAAGTTCACCGGGTCATCTAGTAATATATAAATAATAAACAAAAATGACAGTAATAGATTAACCACATGTCAAAAAATATTGCACCCTTAACACACTTCGTAGAACTGAACAATAACGCACGACACAGTCGCTGACATTTTTTTTATTACGTCGTCAGTTAGTACACACATAAACAAACAAAACAATCTAAACACAAACACAAAAAAAAAATTATGCTCCTATAAGGTAGATTTATTAAATAAAATATACGTAATACCTAATACATTCTACACATAACACACAACACAATGAAGACGAAGAAAAGAAGAAGAGTAAAGAGCTTACTTTATCGATTAACTTCGTTATGGTGGATTATTTTACACTCTCCTTGTTAAGGTTCATTAACGGTTTTGGGTTTTTGTTTGTTATGCTTTATGCGGACGCGGATGCGGATGGAAAAGATGGAATCACTTTTCTTAATATATTTCTTAGGTTGTTTATTAAGGAAATAATGCGGACAAGATTGACGTTGATTAAAATTTAATTTTAATTAAAACCGATACGAACGGATTAACACTCTTTGATAGGTTCAAGGTATCTCAATATAATTATTAAGATATTATCGGCGGATGAGAAAGAATAGAGTGTATCTTTTATTTTTGTGTTTGGCTTGGCTACGGATGAGTAACAGTGAACTACTAAAAGTAAAAATGAATAAGGTTGGTTTTTCATTCTTTTGTTATCATCAACGAAGCAGAGAGCAGTGTTCTTATCAGTACTCAGTAGTGTGTTCATGAGCGTCTATCTATAAATTAATGCCAGGGGATCGGATAGATTACAATTATTCAGAGGAAGCGCACTTTTTGTGACATGGTGTGTTCTGAATTGAAATATTGTGCTATTAAAAAGTGGGTAGGTAGTTTATATTTTATAATTAGGTGTTTGATTAAGTTGATATATGTATAATTACATATTATATTAAATAGATCGAGAGTAGTTTTGGATTGGTTTATGTCTCATACTCTAAAGATTTCCATATGACGACATTGTGTGTATAATAATGAACTTTGTAAACAGATCGAACAAAAAAGCCCAATAAAAAAGTTTAAACAAAACATAATATTTAAATTTGGGTGTATTTTTGGTTTAAAAGGAATATCTTAAAAATAATCAGGTCCAATTTTTCATGGGAGCGGGATTTGTTTCAAATTAAGATATAACTATCCGCTTTAAAAGTAAATTCTAATGTTCTTAAAAAAATCTGAAATCAAGGTTGCAATCACACTATATACTACAATTATATGAAAGGTTTCTGAATTTGGTCGGATTACTCTGTTCATCAGATTGTTTATAGTTTATATCTGTAGTCTCAGTCTAGATGGCTCGAAATCTTTTTTTAATTATTAACATTTTAAATTGGTGATTTCAGAAATTCTTTAAGCCTTAACATTGGGATCATGAAACTAATGCTACAAGATTTGGAATACTGAAAATTCAGAAAAACAAATATAACTTGAATGCAAATATCAGGAGGGCCAGTACCTAATCTTGTTTCTAGAGACACCTCCAAAAATAAAAAGTTTTTGACTTTTGAGAATTTTCGTGCAGAGAAAAATATAGGTGACAAGATATTTTTCATTTTTTACTGCCATTGGATTTTTAATGAAAAATTCATTTATCTCAAAAAACGGCTCCTACGATTTTGATAAAACTTTTGAATGTTGTTTTTTGTGTAAACCTTATGTTCTGGATAAACACATTTTTTTAAATTGGTTTTCTCCATAGGGCCCGTTTTTTCAAATCAGATTTCTGGTAAACCAATTGACGGATTTCTACTAAATTTTTCATGTGGAAGCAATTTTATCAACGAAATTATATAAATAATTGTTAAATTTTTCAAGAAGAGGTTTTTGAGTTAAAAAAATTATTTTTTTTTAATTTTTGGTTTTTCCAAAAACGTTTTGTTAAATATTTTTTAAATTTTATTTTTCTCATAAAAATTGCAAAAGTAGAAATACTGAAAAAAGTTTTGGAATATATTTTTAAAAAGTTTAAAAAAAACCGTTTGGTGGAACGATTTTGAAAATTTGTTTTGTCTTGAAATTTAAAACAGTAAAAAAGTAGTAAGTAGTAGTAGTAATAGTAAAAGTATGCTGTCTTCATTTTCCCAAAAAAAAAAAAAAAAATTATAAGTAGAGATTTTTAAGTGATGAATAAAATTTCATATGATTTTTTTCCTGCTAACTTTTTTTAAGTAGAGATTTTTAAGTGATGAATAAAATTTCATATGATTTTTTTCCTGCTAACTTTTTTTCAAAATCTGAAGCCCCTATGTCATTCATCCTTCTTTTTACTTGCGATTATAGGTACTATAATGTTATGGATTCGTGCAGAAAAAAAAAATTGAGATAACAATCAAACATGACAGTAGGTACAATGATGGTGAAGTCGAAAAAAGTGGGTCTGGGAATTCCGTCCGTCTGTCTGTCTGTATGTTTGTTCGCGCCTCTTGAGCCTGAACGGATGGGACCCAAAAATAACGGCACCTGCCATACAATCGGGAAGAAAAAAATTGATTTTCTCAAAAACCTTTTTTAAAAAAAACTGGTCGAACGATTTTCAATATTTTTTTTTTCCTAGATTAACGTATAGCTTTGAAATTGTATTGCATACTTTGTTTTTCCAAAAAAACTCTTAAACTAATTTTCGAAATTATTTAAATTTTTTTAGTATCCATATATGCAGCCACTAAGCAATTGCTGATCATAAGAGCAAGTTCGTGCGACCCAGTCGTGCATTTTATTTATTTTGATTTTCCTAATTTACTCAAAAATGGCTCGAACGATTTTGGTTAAACTTTTGCATATTATGAGGTAACAGTAGAAACTTTTTTGGTCAAAAATTCCAATAATGCAAAATTGGTTTTAACGGTCTTTTAAGTAGTTGATGAACTTGACTTCATTTGGTTATGTGTGAATTCTTAGAAATTCCAACAAGACGACATTGTAAATTGTAAACAAGTAACAAGGGAATCAAAAAATGGACATAAAGTTGACATGTGAATCAAATTTGGCGAAAGAGAAAAATTCTATTTAATTTAAAAAACATGTAGGAAGGTAGTCTCCATCAACATCGCGCCGCCGCCGCACAGTGGTTCGGTTTTTATGGAAAAGCGGAAAAAAATTAGTAAGATCTGAAATATTGAACGGATTTTAATAAAATTTTGCACAAATGTCGAGTTTGGTCTTATGCATAATTAATAAAAATGTGGTTTTGAAAATCTTATCTTATCTTTTAGGGTTCGGTTTGTATATGAGAGTGGAAAAAAGTTTGTTAAATCTGAACTACCTAACGGATTTTGATGAAATTGGACACAGTAGTCAAAACTGAATAATTGCAGACGGCACTGTTTTCCTAAGACTGGTTCATCATTCCTGGTGGAGATGGCGATGTCGACGGTAAAAGGAATGTCTGGTTTTCTCCATCGCTGCTGTCAGAAAACTTAAGTGCACCGATTCCAAATTGTTGAGATATAAATGTTAACTCATACTTGTAGATTTTGCAATCAATCAACGCGAAAAAGTGTTAACAAATAATTTCTCACCGATTTGTAGTTTATCGTCTTTTATAAGTATCTTTATTTTTCGTCTCAAACAAACATTGCCTTTTTTCCGGTAGAGAAGTGATAGCTCGCGATGGATACTTAAGGCATAAGGCCCAACCATAATACGCGAAAGAAAAAGTAAGCAAGTGTCAAAACCGAACGAAAAGTTTCCTTCCGATTTGTTAAGTTCATCAGTTTCCATAATAGCCTTTAGAAATAAGAAGAAAGAAAGAAGAAGAATACTCTTTAGAAAAAAAGGAATGTCAGATTTTCGTACGTAATATACGACTCAAAGCGTACATTACGTACGAAAACGCAAGTGAACGAAACTTGCCGAAACTTAACAAAAAGTCATTTCGGGTTGGGTATACAAATCACATGTATTTCTACTGTTTCGTAAGGCAACGTACGTTACATTCTCCAATTATGGTTAGCCCTTTAATCCTGTTTCCTTTAGTTTGCTTGAAGCGCTTATAATTTTTGAAACAGATTCAGATGGGTCAAGTTCCAACAAAACAAGTTCCTCTCTTCGACCTTTCGTTCAATATTTCTCGTGTCTTTTTAACAATAAGAGTATCATCAATATCACCTTTTAAACTCAAAAGGCCTTTGCAAGTCTGTTTGGCCGAGTTGATTGCATTTGTGTTCTGGTCTAAATTAAGGTGAACAACTACGATATCCTCGTTTGATTTACGGGACAGTAACTCCATTTGGGACTCCAAAAGCTCACATCTGTCAGTCCTTTTGGCTAATTTTTCGTTTAGGCGGACATTTGTTGTTTTAAGGTTTTTCCAATATGTTGCTTTTAATTTAATAATATTTTTAATAAAACAATTTTTAATAAACAATTTACACTATAAAAAGGAATATTTTCTTTTTTCTTTCAAGGAGCTATATTTTTTTCACACTTATCTCAATGACATCTGAAATTTCAGAAAACGTTAGTATATGTCATTCCTTGGAGGCAAGTGGAACTAAATGAAAAACTCACAAAGTTTTCATCAAAGCATTTTTTTTAGTTCCAATGATTGAGGCTTCTTGTAGAATGCTACTTTTATTAATTGTATTAATTTAACATTCAATTTTAAATGCTTAAAAACAGATCCATAAAATTACATGTAAAGCAACAACATTTATGTTAAGGAACTTCGGAAAAAGACTTCTAAAAATTTGTTGGAAATATGCTTCGCCACTTGAATGATATTATTTTTTCAATTTTGAGGGTTTGTAAATAAGTACATGAGATATATACATATCTTCATTCATCTTCTGAGACACCAACTCCTCTTCCTGCTTCACCGACCCAACCCGATTCAACTCAACAATCAGCTGCAATGAATCAACCTTTAGTTGAATCCGTTCAACTTAATACTGCATCACCTTTCCCCTCGGAGGAGCCTACAGCGTCAACATCAACAAACTTAACATCACCTATAACTGACCATCATTCTAATCGTCCACTTTCTCTCCCCGTCCAAACACCTTCTAACTTATCGACGATATTACAAAATGATTTTACTTCGCCTTTGGAATCTGGATTAAAAATTGTGGAAGGTCAAAAAACAATCTTTATCTCGAAACTTGAACCAGCAACGAATGCTCTAGACATAAAAAATTTTATTAAATCTAAAATTGGTACATTACGTTCAACACTAGTCGAGAAAATGCTTCATCGTAACTATTCAAAATACTCTTCGTTTAAGATAAAAGTACCTGACTCAGTTTTCTATTTACTGAACTCACCGTCGTTTTGGCCAAATGGAATCATTCTACATGAGTTTCAAAACAGATCTTCGAGGAAAACTTCTCACCATTTTCCACAACACCTGACAATACCATTCCTCAATCAGAGCAGCTACAATAATTACTAATGTATTACCAAAATGTAAATGGACTTCGGACAAAGACCAATAAGGTCTATATGAATATTAACAATACTCCCCACGATGTTATTATTCTCACAGAAACTTGGTTAAATTCATCTTTTCTGGACGCAGAGATATTTGATCCCAGCTTTCAAATTTTCCGCCGTGATCGCCATTCAGATTCTACTACAACAACCGTTGGCGGAGGCTTGTTGATAGCTGTTCGTAACCATCTTTTATGTAGTCTAGTCAACGATTTTTTGGATTCCAACTTGGAAATTCTGTGCGTGAAAATAAAAATTCAGTCTGGTCATATATATGTTGTTGCCTGTTACATTCCACCTTCTTCAAACTACGATACTTATACTAAGATTATTGACTGCCTGGAAACTATTCATGAACAAATTGATGATACAGATGAGTTTATAGTAATCGGAGATTTCAATCTACCCAACCTGAGATGGACTAAATCAACTGAATGTGATGTATTTCTAATCGTCAACGCGACAAGTGATAACGAATTCCTTGTGATCGATGGAATGGCCTCCCTTGGACTTAATCAATTAAACGGCATCAAAAACCAATTTGGTAAGACCTTGGACTTGGTATATTTTTCTGATGTCATTAACTCTGATGCTGATGTATTTTTATGTGATACGAAGCTTGTAGAGGAAGATCGTCACCATCCTACTTTATCTATTTCACTTAGCTTAAATATTTGTTGCTTATCTGATATTTGTAAGGATCAGCATGAATTCAATTTTAAAAAATGTAATTTTACACAATTGTACAACTTACTTGATAGTCTTAACTGGAATATGTTGTTTCTTAATATGGATCTTGACAAGATGATTTTACGTTTCTATGAAATACTATTTGACTGCTTTTTAGAAACTGTTCCTTTGCGCAAAATACGAGTCTTTAACAACAGCCCACCATGGTTTGATCTTCAGATAAAAACACTTAAGAATAAAAGAAATAAGGCTTGGTTAAGGTTTAATCGATACAGGACTGATGAAGCTCTTGATAATTACATTAAACTAAAAGATGAATTCATTAACTACTCTAATTTTCTCTATTCAAATTTCATACATAAAACAGAAAAGGGACTTAAATCTAATCCTAATAACTTCTGGAAGTACGTTAATTCTAAAAGAAAATGTGACGGGTACCCAGCCAACATGAGCTATATTAATTCAACTAGCCACTCACCAGAAGTCATAGCAAACATGTTCGCCGAATACTTTCAAAGTGCCTTTAAAAATACTTCTGCTAATGATCCTAACACAACTCCAAATTTTAATATTGATCAATTTCCACACCTTAATTCAATTAACTTTACTATCTCCGAAGCAACTATACTTGACTACATAGAAAAGTTAGATGAAAGTTTTAGTCCTGGTCCTGATGGCTTGCCTTCATTCATGTTAAAAAAATGTGCAATATATATGTCGTACCCATTGTTTGTGCTGTTCAACCAGTCAATAAGTAGCTCTAGGTTTCCAGATCTATGGAAAACTGCATTTCTTACTCCGATTCACAAGAAAGGCAAGAAAAACTTAGTATCAAACTACAGACCTATCGCTAAACTGTCCGTCATTCCTAAACTGTTTGAATCTATTGTCTGTGATGTATTGTCTTTTCATTGCACCTCTGTTATATGTGAAAACCAACATGGTTTCGTAAAACAAAAATCTACGGTCACAAATTTATTACAATTCACGACTTTCTGTATTGATTCATTCGAAAAATTTCAACAAGTAGATTGTGTTTTTGCTGACTTTAGTAAGGCATTCGACAAATTGAATCATAATATACTGCTCCATAAACTACATACTATTGGACTAAATTATCGTTTTGTTTTGTGGATATCCTCATATCTAAAAGATAGATTATATAGTGCTGTTTTTAAAACTGAACGTTCTAAATGTTTTCGAGTCAATCCAGGTGTGCCACAGGGCAGTCACCTTGGTCCGTTATTATTTGTATTATTTATTAATGATCTTCCTTCCGTTTTAGTAAACTCTATGTCTTTAATTTATGCCGATGACGTGAAAATTTTTCGAAAAATTGACCCAACTGTTGATTGTGAACTTCTTCAAGACGATCTTAATAGATTTTGGAACTGGTGCAATACAAATAGTCTGTTTTTAAATATCGACAAGTGTAAAACCATGTGATTTACTCGCAAACATAATGTATTTTCTTATAATTATATGTTGAATACGTCGCTCTTGTGTAACTTGTCAAGCTTTACGGACCTTGGAGTAGTGTTAGACACAAAGCTTTCCTTTACTGATCACTACAATTACATAATTAAACATAAGCGAGAGCTACAGTACGTTTGCAACGAACTGTTGGATACCCTATTCCCCATATTTTTGTATGTACATGCGTCTGCCTCCCGCAAACAGCCGATGTTTCAGAAACAAAATTCTTCTTTAGCAGACAGAAAAAAATTCAATAACATTAATTTTATGCCGTGTGATGTTCAATTAGTGCTGGCGCAATAAAAAAAGGAGTGCACCACGCCCAAAGTTAAAACGTTTTATTGCCAAGGCAATTGTTATGAGCTCAGTGACATTCAATTTTATTCTTGCAGATCGATTTGAACAAAACAAGACAAAACTTAAATTTTTAAAAATTAGATTTGGAATGGAAATAGCGATTATGGGTGTTTTTTAACAATTAATGGACCACACTCTGCTACGTAACCAAGGAATATAAATCCAAGTGTTCATCTGTTTACTTCAAAACTGCGACCGATAGTTAAAAAACGTTAAAAAAATTAATGCATTATACGACTTTTGACGGAAACGCCCCTTAAAAGTGGGCGTGTCTTAAAAATTTGAAGCACTAACTGCACTTTTTTCAGTATTTAGGCATATGTGAAAGACTACAGCTGAATCGAGTAGTTTTTAAACAATCTCACCTGAACAAAGGTATTTTACCAAAATCACGCCTTTAAAAGTGGGCGTATTGAAAAAATTTACAAAAGAAAATGTAGAGATATATTTCTCAAATAACAAACGGAAGGAAAAAGGTTTAAATTAAACATTGGAAATGCCTTAAATTCTTAAGGCTACGTTTTTCGTTCTTTCATGAAAAGTGGGCGAAAGCCACGCCCAAAATTCAAAAATTTCTTTTCATACACAAACAATTTAGTTTCTACTAAGAGACGCAAAATTTTGGATTGCGGATTCATTACAAATACCGTTTATTTACAAAAACAATTTTTTTACAGTTTCTAATGAAAAGTGGGTGTCAGCCACGCCCAAAATCAATTTTTTTGATTTCATACACAAGATGTTTATGTGCCAGTAAGACCCACAAAATTTAATGTTTTTCGCTTTAATATAACAATAGTTATTTTATAAAAACAATATTGATGGTTTTGTATGAAAAATAGGCGTAAGCCACGCCCAAACTGAAATATTTTTATTTGATTGGAAGAAAGTTTACCTAAAGCTTACGTGTGCAAAATTTTAGCGTTATGCTTTTATCGAAACTGTGCAAAAAAACATAATTTAATTTTATTAAATTGAGGTTGTTCAACAAAAATGGCGATTGTGGGCGTGTTTGTGGGCGAATTTTACCGGTTCAGGAACTTAGCCTTACTCTTGAACCAAAGATTATATATTCCAAATTTCAGCTTTCTAGCTCAAAAATTGCGACCTCTAGAGAGTATACATACGGACGGACGGACGGACGGACGGACGGACGGACGGACATGGCTAAATCAACTAGGCTTTTGATTCTGAGTCAGAATATATATACTTTTCTATACCTAACGGTATTATTTCTCTATGTTACAAACTCCACACCAAATACAATATACCCATTCTATGGAATAGGGTATAAAAAAGCTAACATGACACTTGGTTTCATTAAAAGGTTTGCTCGCGAATTTCGTGATCCTTATGTCCTAAAGACTCTTTATGTCTCTTTTGTGAGATCAATTCTGGAATATGGGTGCATCGTATGGGCCCCTTACTACGCTGTTCATATCAACAGAATAGAGAGTATTCAAAAAAGATTTTTGAGATTTTGTTTGCGTTTTCTTCCATGGTTAGATAGAATCGTTTTGCCACCTTACTCTCAAAGACTTCAACTAATAAAACTTCCATCCGTTTTAAGTCATCGTGAGTACCTACAATTCTGTTTTAGTGTGCGGTTAATTAATGGATCAATTACAGCCCCATCAGCCCTTTGTCGTATTAATTTTAATTTTAGTCGTTCCAGTTTAAGAAGGCAATTGCCTCTGTGTAACATTTTCAGTAGATCCAACTACGGCGCCAATAGCCCTCTCAATCTCTTGATCAATATATTTAATAAGAACTATGCCATATTAAATTCCACAAATGATAATGTTAAATCTCACTGTTTTAAAAATAGATTTTTTATCCAATATTTATAATATACTCGTAGATATAAGATTTATGTATGTATCAATTTATGAATATATTGTTAGATTTAATTTTATTTAAGAATGTACCGTTAGTATTTAACGAAATCAAATAAATAATATATATTATAAAATTTGTTTTCATCATATGCTCGGGTAATCTAAGAGAGTATTGAAATCAAAAAGGCTACATAAAAATTGGTGTAAACGATTGTTCTATCGTCTTATGCTGTCCAGATCACAGTTCTTGTACTGTGACTGGGGTGGAGTATATAGTGCAGCACTATAACTCCTTGAGATGACACAAACAGCTTCAAGCAGACTCACTTGAAGTAAATAAAAGTCTTGGGTACTGTTTCGTTGCTATCTGAAATCAATTTTATTTCCTACCGATATTTATACTTAAAAATATGCTTAGTCTATATTTATTTACAATTTGGTTGGTGTGACAAATAATGCCGAATTAACAAAAAAGTGAATTTAAAAATAATTAAAGTGTGCAAGGTGTTTTGTTACATTATTGGTTGAAACCTAAATTAATGCTGAAAATGCAGAAGGCACTACAATTGAATATTATGAAAATGCAAAAATCATTACATTATGTAAAGAAAGAAAAAATATTTGAATATGAATTTTATACTTTATGACGATTGTTCGGTGGAACTGAACATCCTGCCCCGCGCTGATGATCTGTGGGTTCATCAGGTTGATATCTTAGATACTTATGGTGTAGCTTGATGAACTTGTTCTCCGTGGGGCCGGAATAGGCGGAGGGTGTTTCTGACAGTATCTCTTGTAAACTAAGAATCCCACTATTGCAATGGTGATGAGTAGTCCAAGTGAACTCACGATGCTGTGGGGAATGTTATGATACCGGATATGATTGGGTAATTCCAGCTGCTGACGTCTGATCTGATCTCGCAGTTCATTCAACTCTTGATTTAAAGAGCTGGTATTTGACATGTTGTAGTGAAGTGTGGCTAACTGAATCGCCCTTTGAAACGGAACATCTTGAATTAATCTAGTGTATGAAGCTTGAACCATAGATGAATAAATTTGTTGGCCTTGAAGTGTCAAATGCTTATTTTTTGCCACACAATACGGTTGAAGTTTCAGCAAACCATTTCCTTCTAATGCTATAAATGATGTTTGTTGCTTGCAAACGACATTAAGCATAGTTTCTTCGTTAACTGCAAATATCCATTGATTTAATTCAGGAAGCTTGGTCCACACTGAATTAGCCTTGATCATGTTTAGTTCGCATGTTGACAGATCTGATTTATTGTTAAGCAAGCTGATTTCGCACAAACTCAAATTAGTTCCAGCTTGATATACCGGATGGGTTTGTCTACATAAATGATGATCTCCGTTAGTAGTGGTACATCTAGAAAGTTCATCTTCGGTTATGGGATAATATTGATCATGGTGAGCACTCACAGCTAGGACGTCTGTTGACAATTGTATGGTTATGTAGCTGTTATTAATTGCTGCTGGGATGGGAATTAGCTTGTATGCTATGAATTCTTCTAACCCGAGTAACGGCAGTTCAATGTTGAATACGATATGATTTGAGCTAACGTGTCCCTCGACCTTCATTAGCTTATAGAGTTGTAGGATTTGGTCAGGTTCTACTGGAATCCGAAGACCTGGTGGAAGATGACTTCTTATTTTACCTACTTCAATTTTAAGTTGTTGATAGGTGATCAAAAGATGATTTACTCGTCCTTGGTGAGTATCTGCCAAAACATCTGTTATGGATGTCTGCATTCTTTGAATGTTAATGATTATAAGGGTAGCGTGGGTGCACCAAGACAGAAATAATTCTTTCAGTTTGGATTGGTATAGTTCTTCAGTGACATTGTTTACACGATTGAACAATTGACTCAGTTGATTATCAAGCGCATGTTGTCTTTTTGACATATCGTCTTGGCTTAATTTCATGATGTTGACTGTCGAGTCTAGAATGGAAGTGTGATTTTTTAAAAGGTTCATAAGTTGATCCTCGTTTGATTGGATGCTTTCTAAACGTTGCGACATTTCATTAGCGTATTTGGAGTCAAGCACTCCGAAGAGTGAATTAGCTATGTTTCCGACAACGTCGATGGCACCTCGTTTAATTCTTACAGAGGACTTGTTTGATGGAATAATATTATCTTCATCTAATTCGTGTGTTATAAGCCGCAGCTGTTGTATAACTTGGGAGCAGAGTTCTTTGGAGGGAAGTTTATTGCAAATATGATCCAATATTGTAGTACTGTTGTCTAATGCTTGGAATTCCTTCATGTATGGCTCGAGATTATAGTACACTACAAGGTTCCATCTGTGATGAATCAGACTTATTGTTCCATGTCGTTGAAAATGAATTCCAGGGGAAGCATTGTTGAATTTTATAACCTCTATGTCACTTGCAATTACAATTGGAAGAATTAGACCAATTAACAATAGTGTAGTGAAGAAGTTTGGGTTTGTTGAGTCTGCCCTAGTTTGAGTTGTTGTTTTTCTTGCTGCCTTTGATGACGATAATTCACTAGGATCAGACTTATCATTTCTTCGCTTCCGTTCGGATGATGGCACGTTTGTTTGAGGTTCAGGCGCAGCTTCATTATTTTCTAACAAAGGTGCAAGTTTGTGTATTGGACGCCGCAAAACGCCTGATTTTGTTCGTACGTCTGCGACACGTACCAAACCGTCGTTTCCATAATGCACCTTTTCGATTCTACCTAGCGGCCATTTCATAACAGGAGTGTTGTCTTCTTTCATAATTACCACGGTGCCAGTTTTAATGTTTTTGGATTGCGTTTTCCATTTTGTTCTCAGTTGGAGTTCATTTAAATATTCTTGAGACCATCGATTCCAAAATTCTCGTTTGATGTGAGATACTAGCTTCCATCTGGTTAATAAGGTACCCTTGATCGGTTCAGCCTTGTTATCAACGACTGCCTTTAAGGAATCCCCAATCAAAAAATGACCAGGTGTTAGTACGCTTAGGTCGTTTGGATCATTGGATAGTGTTGTAAGAGGTCTCGAATTTAAAATTGCTTCTATTTCTGTAGTGATAGTACAAATCTCCTCGTAGGTTAATGATGCTGTGGCTGTTTTGCATAGTAGCAAATGTTTTGCGGATTTGACTGCTGCTTCCCACAATCCTCCAAAATGTGGAGCTCGTGGTGGAATAAAATGGAAATCAATTCCCTTCGAACTGCATGAATTAATGACTTTATTTTGTGCTTGCTTTGAATATATGCTTGTTTTGAGCTCTTCCAGTTGATTTTTGGCTCCGACAAAATTGGTGGCATTATCGCAATACAGATTTTTAATGTGGCCACGTCGGCTCATAAATCTTCGCAGGGCTCCAAGGAATGCATCTGTAGTTAAATCACTGACGACTTCGATGTGAACCGCCTTTGTGGCGAAGCAGCAAAATATTGATAAGTAACATTTTTGAGCTCGACTCCCTCTCGTTCGGTAATGAACCCATAATGGACCGCAGAAGTCCACTCCTGTGTTGATGAATGGACGTGATGGTTGCACTCTTGGCGCTGGCAAATTTCCCATTATTTGCGAGTACATTTTCGGTTTCGCTTTGACGCAAAATATGCAGTGCTGGACAATAGAGCGGGCAATGTTCTTGCCCTTGATTGGCCAAAATCGCTGCCTCGTGATTGCCAATAGGCCTTGGGGTCCAATATGATTATTATTGAAGTGAAGATCCGTCATGAGCATTTTTACGAGTGGGTGAGAATATGGCAACAGCATTGGATGCTTGCTGTCGTATGGTAAATTTGATGCTTGAAGTCTGCCTCCGACACGCAGAAGATCATCTTGGTCTAAAAATACAGCGAGTCCCTTCAATGGACTTTCCTTATCTAGTTCTTTGTGTGCCTTCAGGAAGCGTATGTCTTTATGGAAACCGTGATTTTGGACTTCCTTGATAATAAACTGCATGGATATTTCTAGTTCCGAGGTTGATAATGACCATGCCGTTCTGTCGCCTTTTTTTGGGGGTTGTCTGACGGATTCAAGTGCATCCTTGAGTTTACCTGACTTGCATAATTGGACAAATCGAAAACAGTAGGCTAGGATTACATTAAGTTTGTTGAATGAGTTGGAATGCTTTATTCCTTCCAACATACTTTGTACATGATCGTCGTCATTAGTGGCCAATAACGCAACTTCCTTCCTTTCATCTGTCCAAATTTTGCTGAGTTTGTAAGGGGGTGGCCAAATTGATTCCGATCCATGCAAAAATCTCGGACCATACTTCCATAGTGTATGATCCTGCAGTTTCTCTGGGGATATGCCTCTGGATAAAACATCAGCTGGATTTTCAGCTGATTTCACATATCGCCATTGATTAGTGCTGGTTAGAGATTGGATGTTGGCAATTCGACGTCCAACAAATGTCTGGAAGGATTCGGAATTTGAATTAATCCAACTCAATACAATTTGGGAGTCAGACCACAGAAAACTATTGGTGTTGTCCAATTTAAGGTCACTCTTGACTCGTTTTGAGAGTTCGGCAGCTAGTAATGCTGCACATAGTTCTAGACGTGGAATTGTCATCGATCTCATTCCTGATGCCGTTTTAGTAGTTGGTGCAACTCGAGATTTGGAGCACAGCAGTCGTACTACGATTGTACCATCCTTGTTAACTGATCTGATATATACAGCAGCCCCGTAGGCCTTCTCTGACGCATCTGCAAAGGTATGCATTTGCATTGATGAAGTGATGTAATGACCAAAAACGTGTCTAGGAATTTGGAATTTGTCTAATTCTTGGAGGCCTTGGTAGTAATTGTTCCACCTGGTGTACATTTCTTCTGGTAGGGAAGCATCCCAGTCGTACTTAAGTTCCCACAATTCTTGCAGAAAGAGCTTTGCGACGATTACTACTGGAGCGACTATTCCGAGTGGATCAAAAAGACGTGCTATATCTGAGGCTACAGATCGCTTTGTGAATCTTTTTGACGTTCTATAATTTGTTTTTATGCAGAAGACGTCTGACTTGGGTCTCCATATTAGCCCAAGGGTCTTGACAGCGCCTTCGTTATTGTCGTCGGTGAGAGGTATCTCCTGATCTTCTAATGGAATGTTATCAAGTAATTGTTGGTGGTTTGAACACCACTTTTTTAACTGGAGCCCTCCCTCCCGCAGCAACAATGACAATTGTGACTGGATGTCTTTTGCTGCTACAATGCTGTCTGCACCTGCCATAACGTCGTCAACGTAGAAGTCTTTGAGCAAAACTTGCGAGCCTAATGGATAGTTTGCAGAATATTCTGTAGCTAAGACCTGAAGGCATTTTGTTGCGAGGTATGGAGCTGAAGTGGTTCCGTAAGTCACGGTATGAAGTTTATAACATTTTATAGGCTCAGTTCGATTGGGTCGCCACCATATCAGCTGAAATTGTTGGTCTTCTTCTCTTATGAGTATTTGCCTATACATTTTTTGAATGTCGGCCTTAATAACAAATTTTGGCAGTCTAAAACGCAATAATATTGAAAACAATTCGTCTTGAATTGTTGGTCCAGAATAGAGTAAGTCGTTCAACGACAGGTTAGTTGACGTCTTTGCAGAGGCATCAAAGACTACTCGTAACTTTGTACTACTACTTTCTGGCTTGAGCACGCAATGATGAGGCAGAAAGTAGTGTGGTGTTGGAATTGATTTAAAATCAATCTCTGTCATGTGTCCCAGTTGAATGTACTCATCCATGAATTTTCGGTACTGGTTATATAATTCTGGCCTTCGGTCTAATCTGCGTTCCAACGCATGAAATCGACTGAGGGCAATGTCGCTAGATGACCCTAGTTTATTTGCGTCCTCAGCAAAGGGTAGACTGACAACGTATCTTCCCGTTGCGTCTCTTGACGTCGATTGATAGAAATGTTCTTCACATTTTTCTTCTGCGATGGTGCGACTTGATGTTGGACACAAAAGTTCTTCGGTTTGCCAAAACTTGCTGATTGTTTGCTCGAGGGATGATTCCTCGGTAGCTATTCCACAAACTGTATTTCTAGATGAATCTTCGTTCATCTTTCCAGTGACTATCCACCCTAACAGCGTATTTTGGAGTAGGGGTAATTCGGTGCCAAGTTTAATCTGACCAACGCAGAGTAACTGATGGTAAAATTCGGCTCCGATGAGCAGATCAATATTATTTCTTTGGTTGAACTGCGGGTCAGCTAGTACGACATTCCTTGGGAATTTCCACGTAGATATATCAACTGTGTGTGTTGGCTGAGGGGATACAATCTGAGGCAATACGATTGCTTCGAGCCTGGTGGTGAAATTTGTAGTAGTCGATTTTAAACATATGTTGGCTCTTTTATTTGAATCCCTTTTGGAATTTTCTATTCCTTGTATGATCATGGGGCGGGAAGATAATGGTATGTTTAGTTTGCGAATCATTCTTTCTGTGACGATGTTGATTTGTGAGCCGGAATCCAAAATAGCGCGACAGTTGATCGGTGAGCCATCTTGATCTATCAAATGTATGATAACGGTGCTGAGGAATACGTAACCCTCTTTCTTGTTTGTGCTTAACGCTGCTAGTATCGCATTATTAACTTCGGATGTAGTGGATGGTTCTGGATCTGGTGGTGCCACGTCTTTAGTACCGGAATTCGAAATTGATGCACTCGATTTCGGTTGGGTGAATTTGGGCAAGTGCACTAAGGAATTGTGTTTTTTAGCACATTTTAAACAGCCTCGCAGTCGACAGTTGAAGGAGGTATGTCCATCCTGGAGACAATTCACGCACAAATTATTTTTTCTCACATGGTTTAATCGTTCCAAAGGCGTTAGGTTCAAGAATGTACGGCAAGAGTATAATTGATGCTGACTCTTGCACAACGTACAATTTTTATTCTGGATGGTAATGGAGCTCGTTGCCTTTGGGTACCTTCGCCTTCCTTCTTCGATGTCCCTTCTGTTGCCCTTTACACTAAGTGCCTCCAATGACTGGAAACGAGTTCCTAGAAATTTGAGAAATTCATCTAGCGGCTGCAGTTCCTTGGGGTTGGTCAAGGTTTGTTCATATAGTGTATGAGTCGACTTATCTAGCTTCTTTGTGAGTATGTGAAGCAGTATTGGATCCCATTCAGCAATATCTAATCCAAGGTTGGTGAGGCCATGCATACATTCTTGTGTTGTATCATGAAGGTCTTTTAATGCCGCAGCGGATGCTGCGTCTGACGACCGAGACGGTTGACCCAAGAGTCGGTTGAGTAGTGCGGATACTTGTAGTCTGGGATTGCTGTATCTTGCTTGGAGCAACTTCCAAGCTGCTGAGTAATTTTCCTCCGATAGAGCCACATGTCTTATGACCCGTTCTGCTTCTCCTGTAAGGTTAGTTTTGAGGTAGAACATTTTTTCGCAGCTTGACATCTTTTGTTTGTCTACCATCTGTGTAAACAAATCGTGAAATTGAGGCCATTTTAGGTAATCCCCGTCGAATTTTGGTAGCGTTATTTTTGGCAGATTCATCTTTGGGGTAGTAGTACCCGGTTGATGGGGTAGCAGGCTGGTTTCAAGCTGCTGTGCTAATGAAATGAGGACGTTATGCACCTCTTCTTCCAGCTCTATGAATCTGCCTTGGTTGTATCCAATTTTTTCTGGAGCTTCCGTTGATCCTCCAATCGAATTGTGAATTTCTTCGATTTGCATCCAATGTCTTTGGATCGTTTTTTCTTGGAGGTCATAAAATTGTTTTGACTTCCCTGTGTGTTTTGCATTGTTCAAGGCCCTTCGCAGTGAAGAGATTATTGTTTCTTGTTTGCGAGAAAGCCTTTGCATATCTTCACTCTGGCTTGAGTGTAAAATAGCCTGGCCTTCGGATTTGGTGCTGTCGCCACCAGTATTGAGTTCTTCCTCTTGTAGTGGAATTTTGGCGGTGTCGACCTTATTCTGTTTTTCTAATTCCTTCATTTTGGCAGAGAATTCTTCTCTATATGAGCTATACACCCTTTTGACTGAGTCGAAATACATGTTGACGTGGTATGCATGTAACAACTCAGTCGGATGCTCTTCTTGAATCGCTGTGTTCATGGACTCGAATTTTTCCCATAGTTCGTCCAGTTTGGTTGTCAGCTTTTGGAAATACGGGAGTGTCTTCCTGTCTGGCCCATCCTTCTTATAGTTCGATAGTAAACGCTGGATGTTGCCTCCAGTCTCCTGTTGTTTTGCAGCTTTCTCATCCATATTTGACGTCTTCGATGTACGTTGTTGATGTATCCCCTTGATTGTAGTATGTTTGAAGGTATTCCAGTGTCTAAGCCCTGGTCACGCTTACTTTACGATGAAAATTGCCCCTTACTTCTGATGGGGGGAAGCAATTCTTTGTTTTAGAGTTTTTATCAGTGTTAAAGCCCTGATAACGCTTAAGTACCTTGATAGTTACCCCTTACCTCTGGTGGGGGGAAGCAACTATCACGTCGGGGTCACCAAATGTAAACGATTGTTCTATCGTCTTATGCTGTCCAGATCACAGTTCTTGTACTGTGACTGGGGTGGAGTATATAGTGCAGCACTATAACTCCTTGAGATGACACAAACAGCTTCAAGCAGACTCACTTGAAGTAAATAAAAGTCTTGGGTACTGTTTCGTTGCTATCTGAAATCAATTTTATTTCCTACCGATATTTATACTTAAAAATATGCTTAGTCTATATTTATTTACAATTTGGTTGGTGTGACAAATAATGCCGAATTAACAAAAAAGTGAATTTAAAAATAATTAAAGTGTGCAAGGTGTTTTGTTACATTATTGGTTGAAACCTAAATTAATGCTGAAAATGCAGAAGGCACTACAATTGAATATTATGAAAATGCAAAAATCATTACATTATGTAAAGAAAGAAAAAATATTTGAATATGAATTTTATACTTTATGACGATTGTTCGGTGGAACTGAACATCCTGCCCCGCGCTGATGATCTGTGGGTTCATCAGGTTGATATCTTAGATACTTATGGTGTAGCTTGATGAACTTGTTCTCCGTGGGGCCGGAATAGGCGGAGGGTGTTTCTGACAGTATCTCTTGTAAACTAAGAATCCCACTATTGCAATGGTGATGAGTAGTCCAAGTGAACTCACGATGCTGTGGGGAATGTTATGATACCGGATATGATTGGGTAATTCCAGCTGCTGACGTCTGATCTGATCTCGCAGTTCATTCAACTCTTGATTTAAAGAGCTGGTATTTGACATGTTGTAGTGAAGTGTGGCTAACTGAATCGCCCTTTGAAACGGAACATCTTGAATTAATCTAGTGTATGAAGCTTGAACCATAGATGAATAAATTTGTTGGCCTTGAAGTGTCAAATGCTTATTTTTTGCCACACAATACGGTTGAAGTTTCAGCAAACCATTTCCTTCTAATGCTATAAATGATGTTTGTTGCTTGCAAACGACATTAAGCATAGTTTCTTCGTTAACTGCAAATATCCATTGATTTAATTCAGGAAGCTTGGTCCACACTGAATTAGCCTTGATCATGTTTAGTTCGCATGTTGACAGATCTGATTTATTGTTAAGCAAGCTGATTTCGCACAAACTCAAATTAGTTCCAGCTTGATATACCGGATGGGTTTGTCTACATAAATGATGATCTCCGTTAGTAGTGGTACATCTAGAAAGTTCATCTTCGGTTATGGGATAATATTGATCATGGTGAGCACTCACAGCTAGGACGTCTGTTGACAATTGTATGGTTATGTAGCTGTTATTAATTGCTGCTGGGATGGGAATTAGCTTGTATGCTATGAATTCTTCTAACCCGAGTAACGGCAGTTCAATGTTGAATACGATATGATTTGAGCTAACGTGTCCCTCGACATTCATTAGCTTATAGAGTTGTAGGATTTGGTCAGGTTCTACTGGAATCCGAAGACCTGGTGGAAGATGACTTCTTATTTTACCTACTTCAATTTTAAGTTGTTGATAGGTGATCAAAAGATGATTTACTCGTCCTTGGTGAGTATCTGCCAAAACATCTGTTATGGATGTCTGCATTCTTTGAATGTTAATGATTATAAGGGTAGCGTGGGTGCACCAAGACAGAAATAATTCTTTCAGTTTGGATTGGTATAGTTCTTCAGTGACATTGTTTACACGATTGAACAATTGACTCAGTTGATTATCAAGCGCATGTTGTCTTTTTGACATATCGTCTTGGCTTAATTTCATGATGTTGACTGTCGAGTCTAGAATGGAAGTGTGATTTTTTAAAAGGTTCATAAGTTGATCCTCGTTTGATTGGATGCTTTCTAAACGTTGCGACATTTCATTAGCGTATTTGGAGTCAAGCACTCCGAAGAGTGAATTAGCTATGTTTCCGACAACGTCGATGGCACCTCGTTTAATTCTTACAGAGGACTTGTTTGATGGAATAATATTATCTTCATCTAATTCGTGTGTTATAAGCCGCAGCTGTTGTATAACTTGGGAGCAGAGTTCTTTGGAGGGAAGTTTATTGCAAATATGATCCAATATTGTAGTACTGTTGTCTAATGCTTGGAATTCCTTCATGTATGGCTCGAGATTATAGTACACTACAAGGTTCCATCTGTGATGAATCAGACTTATTGTTCCATGTCGTTGAAAATGAATTCCAGGGGAAGCATTGTTGAATTTTATAACCTCTATGTCACTTGCAATTACAATTGGAAGAATTAGACCAATTAACAATAGTGTAGTGAAGAAGTTTGGGTTTGTTGAGTCTGCCCTAGTTTGAGTTGTTGTTTTTCTTGCTGCCTTTGATGACGATAATTCACTAGGATCAGACTTATCATTTCTTCGCTTCCGTTCGGATGATGGCACGTTTGTTTGAGGTTCAGGCGCAGCTTCATTATTTTCTAACAAAGGTGCAAGTTTGTGTATTGGACGCCGCAAAACGCCTGATTTTGTTCGTACGTCTGCGACACGTACCAAACCGTCGTTTCCATAATGCACCTTTTCGATTCTACCTAGCGGCCATTTCATAACAGGAGTGTTGTCTTCTTTCATAATTACCACGGTGCCAGTTTTAATGTTTTTGGATTGCGTTTTCCATTTTGTTCTCAGTTGGAGTTCATTTAAATATTCTTGAGACCATCGATTCCAAAATTCTCGTTTGATGTGAGATACTAGCTTCCATCTGGTTAATAAGGTACCCTTGATCGGTTCAGCCTTGTTATCAACGACTGCCTTTAAGGAATCCCCAATCAAAAAATGACCAGGTGTTAGTACGCTTAGGTCGTTTGGATCATTGGATAGTGTTGTAAGAGGTCTCGAATTTAAAATTGCTTCTATTTCTGTAGTGATAGTACAAATCTCCTCGTAGGTTAATGATGCTGTGGCTGTTTTGCATAGTAGCAAATGTTTTGCGGATTTGACTGCTGCTTCCCACAATCCTCCAAAATGTGGAGCTCGTGGTGGAATAAAATGGAAATCAATTCCCTTCGAACTGCATGAATTAATGACTTTATTTTGTGCTTGCTTTGAATATATGCTTGTTTTGAGCTCTTCCAGTTGATTTTTGGCTCCGACAAAATTGGTGGCATTATCGCAATACAGATTTTTAATGTGGCCACGTCGGCTCATAAATCTTCGCAGGGCTCCAAGGAATGCATCTGTAGTTAAATCACTGACGACTTCGATGTGAACCGCCTTTGTGGCGAAGCAGCAAAATATTGATAAGTAACATTTTTGAGCTCGACTCCCTCTCGTTCGGTAATGAACCCATAATGGACCGCAGAAGTCCACTCCTGTGTTGATGAATGGACGTGATGGTTGCACTCTTGGCGCTGGCAAATTTCCCATTATTTGCGAGTACATTTTCGGTTTCGCTTTGACGCAAAATATGCAGTGCTGGACAATAGAGCGGGCAATGTTCTTGCCCTTGATTGGCCAAAATCGCTGCCTCGTGATTGCCAATAGGCCTTGGGGTCCAATATGATTATTATTGAAGTGAAGATCCGTCATGAGCATTTTTACGAGTGGGTGAGAATATGGCAACAGCATTGGATGCTTGCTGTCGTATGGTAAATTTGATGCTTGAAGTCTGCCTCCGACACGCAGAAGATCATCTTGGTCTAAAAATACAGCGAGTCCCTTCAATGGACTTTCCTTATCTAGTTCTTTGTGTGCCTTCAGGAAGCGTATGTCTTTATGGAAACCGTGATTTTGGACTTCCTTGATAATAAACTGCATGGATATTTCTAGTTCCGAGGTTGATAATGACCATGCCGTTCTGTCGCCTTTTTTTGGGGGTTGTCTGACGGATTCAAGTGCATCCTTGAGTTTACCTGACTTGCATAATTGGACAAATCGAAAACAGTAGGCTAGGATTACATTAAGTTTGTTGAATGAGTTGGAATGCTTTATTCCTTCCAACATACTTTGTACATGATCGTCGTCATTAGTGGTCAATAACGCAACTTCCTTCCTTTCATCTGTCCAAATTTTGCTGAGTTTGTAAGGGGGTGGCCAAATTGATTCCGATCCATGCAAAAATCTCGGACCATACTTCCATAGTGTATGATCCTGCAGTTTCTCTGGGGATATGCCTCTGGATAAAACATCAGCTGGATTTTCAGCTGATTTCACATATCGCCATTGATTAGTGCTGGTTAGAGATTGGATGTTGGCAATTCGACGTCCAACAAATGTCTGGAAGGATTCTGAATTTGAATTAATCCAACTCAATACAATTTGGGAGTCAGACCACAGAAAACTATTGGTGTTGTCCAATTTAAGGTCACTCTTGACTCGTTTTGAGAGTTCGGCAGCTAGTAATGCTGCACATAGTTCTAGACGTGGAATTGTCATCGATCTCATTCCTGATGCCGTTTTAGTAGTTGGTGCAACTCGAGATTTGGAGCACAGCAGTCGTACTACGATTGTACCATCCTTGTTAACTGATCTGATATATACAGCAGCCCCGTAGGCCTTCTCTGACGCATCTGCAAAGGTATGCATTTGCATTGATGAAGTGATGTAATGACCAAAAACGTGTCTAGGAATTTGGAATTTGTCTAATTCTTGGAGGCCTTGGTAGTAATTGTTCCACCTGGTGTACATTTCTTCTGGTAGGGAAGCATCCCAGTCGTACTTAAGTTCCCACAATTCTTGCAGAAAGAGCTTTGCGACGATTACTACTGGAGCGACTATTCCGAGTGGATCAAAAAGACGTGCTATATCTGAGGCTACAGATCGCTTTGTGAATCTTTTTGACGTTCTATAATTTGTTTTTATGCAGAAGACGTCTGACTTGGGTCTCCATATTAGCCCAAGGGTCTTGACAGCGCCTTCGTTATTGTCGTCGGTGAGAGGTATCTCCTGATCTTCTAATGGAATGTTATCAAGTAATTGTTGGTGGTTTGAACACCACTTTTTTAACTGGAGCCCTCCCTCCCGCAGCAACAATGACAATTGTGACTGGATGTCTTTTGCTGCTACAATGCTGTCTGCACCTGCCATAACGTCGTCAACGTAGAAGTCTTTGAGCAAAACTTGCGAGCCTAATGGATAGTTTGCAGAATATTCTGTAGCTAAGACCTGAAGGCATTTTGTTGCGAGGTATGGAGCTGAAGTGGTTCCGTAAGTCACGGTATGAAGTTTATAACATTTTATAGGCTCAGTTCGATTGGGTCGCCACCATATCAGCTGAAATTGTTGGTCTTCTTCTCTTATGAGTATTTGCCTATACATTTTTTGAATGTCGGCCTTAATAACAAATTTTGGCAGTCTAAAACGCAATAATATTGAAAACAATTCGTCTTGAATTGTTGGTCCAGAATAGAGTAAGTCGTTCAACGACAGGTTAGTTGACGTCTTTGCAGAGGCATCAAAGACTACTCGTAACTTTGTACTACTACTTTCTGGCTTGAGCACGCAATGATGAGGCAGAAAGTAGTGTGGTGTTGGAATTGATTTAAAATCAATCTCTGTCATGTGTCCCAGTTGAATGTACTCATCCATGAATTTTCGGTACTGGTTATATAATTCTGGCCTTCGGTCTAATCTGCGTTCCAACGCATGAAATCGACTGAGGGCAATGTCGCTAGATGACCCTAGTTTATTTGCGTCCTCAGCAAAGGGTAGACTGACAACGTATCTTCCCGTTGCGTCTCTTGACGTCGATTGATAGAAATGTTCTTCACATTTTTCTTCTGCGATGGTGCGACTTGATGTTGGACACAAAAGTTCTTCGGTTTGCCAAAACTTGCTGATTGTTTGCTCGAGGGATGATTCCTCGGTAGCTATTCCACAAACTGTATTTCTAGATGAATCTTCGTTCATCTTTCCAGTGACTATCCACCCTAACAGCGTATTTTGGAGTAGGGGTAATTCGGTGCCAAGTTTAATCTGACCAACGCAGAGTAACTGATGGTAAAATTCGGCTCCGATGAGCAGATCAATATTATTTCTTTGGTTGAACTGCGGGTCAGCTAGTACGACATTCCTTGGGAATTTCCACGTAGATATATCAACTGTGTGTGTTGGCTGAGGGGATACAATCTGAGGCAATACGATTGCTTCGAGCCTGGTGGTGAAATTTGTAGTAGTCGATTTTAAACATATGTTGGCTCTTTTATTTGAATCCCTTTTGGAATTTTCTATTCCTTGTATGATCATGGGGCGGGAAGATAATGGTATGTTTAGTTTGCGAATCATTCTTTCTGTGACGATGTTGATTTGTGAGCCGGAATCCAAAATAGCGCGACAGTTGATCGGTGAGCCATCTTGATCTATCAAATGTATGATAACGGTGCTGAGGAATACGTAACCCTCTTTCTTGTTTGTGCTTAACGCTGCTAGTATCGCATTATTAACTTCGGATGTAGTGGATGGTTCTGGATCTGGTGGTGCCACGTCTTTAGTACCGGAATTCGAAATTGATGCACTCGATTTCGGTTGGGTGAATTTGGGCAAGTGCACTAAGGAATTGTGTTTTTTAGCACATTTTAAACAGCCTCGCAGTCGACAGTTGAAGGAGGTATGTCCATCCTGGAGACAATTCACGCACAAATTATTTTTTCTCACATGGTTTAATCGTTCCAAAGGCGTTAGGTTCAAGAATGTACGGCAAGAGTATAATTGATGCTGACTCTTGCACAACGTACAATTTTTATTCTGGATGGTAATGGAGCTCGTTGCCTTTGGGTACCTTCGCCTTCCTTCTTCGATGTCCCTTCTGTTGCCCTTTACACTAAGTGCCTCCAATGACTGGAAACGAGTTTCTAGAAATTTGAGAAATTCATCTAGCGGCTGCAGTTCCTTGGGGTTGGTCAAGGTTTGTTCATATAGTGTATGAGTCGACTTATCTAGCTTCTTTGTGAGTATGTGAAGCAGTATTGGATCCCATTCAGCAATATCTAATCCAAGGTTGGTGAGGCCATGCATACATTCTTGTGTTGTATCGTGAAGGTCTTTTAATGCCGCAGCGGATGCTGCGTCTGACGACCGAGACGGTTGACCCAAGAGTCGGTTGAGTAGTGCGGATACTTGTAGTCTGGGATTGCTGTATCTTGCTTGGAGCAACTTCCAAGCTGCTGAGTAATTTTCCTCCGATAGAGCCACATGTCTTATGACCCGTTCTGCTTCTCCTGTAAGGTTAGTTTTGAGGTAGAACATTTTTTCGCAGCTTGACATCTTTTGTTTGTCTACCATCTGTGTAAACAAATCGTGAAATTGAGGCCATTTTAGGTAATCCCCGTCGAATTTTGGTAGCGTTATTTTTGGCAGATTCATCTTTGGGGTAGTAGTACCCGGTTGATGGGGTAGCAGGCTGGTTTCAAGCTGCTGTGCTAATGAAATGAGGACGTTATGCACCTCTTCTTCCAGCTCTATGAATCTGCCTTGGTTGTATCCAATTTTTTCTGGAGCTTCCGTTGATCCTCCAATCGAATTGTGAATTTCTTCGATTTGCATCCAATGTCTTTGGATCGTTTTTTCTTGGAGGTCATAAAATTGTTTTGACTTCCCTGTGTGTTTTGCATTGTTCAAGGCCCTTCGCAGTGAAGAGATTATTGTTTCTTGTTTGCGAGAAAGCCTTTGCATATCTTCACTCTGGCTTGAGTGTAAAATAGCCTGGCCTTCGGATTTGGTGCTGTCGCCACCAGTATTGAGTTCTTCCTCTTGTAGTGGAATTTTGGCGGTGTCGACCTTATTCTGTTTTTCTAATTCCTTCATTTTGGCAGAGAATTCTTCTCTATATGAGCTATACACCCTTTTGACTGAGTCGAAATACATGTTGACGTGGTATGCATGTAACAACTCAGTCGGATGCTCTTCTTGAATCGCTGTGTTCATGGACTCGAATTTTTCCCATAGTTCGTCCAGTTTGGTTGTCAGCTTTTGGAAATACGGGAGTGTCTTCCTGTCTGGCCCATCCTTCTTATAGTTCGATAGTAAACGCTGGATGTTGCCTCCAGTCTCCTGTTGTTTTGCAGCTTTCTCATCCATATTTGACGTCTTCGATGTACGTTGTTGATGTATCCCCTTGATTGTAGTATGTTTGAAGGTATTCCAGTGTCTAAGCCCTGGTCACGCTTACTTTACGATGAAAATTGCCCCTTACTTCTGATGGGGGGAAGCAATTCTTTGTTTTAGAGTTTTTATCAGTGTTAAAGCCCTGATAACGCTTAAGTACCTTGATAGTTACCCCTTACCTCTGGTGGGGGGAAGCAACTATCACGTCGGGGTCACCAAATGTAAACGATTGTTCTATCGTCTTATGCTGTCCAGATCACAGTTCTTGTACTGTGACTGGGGTGGAGTATATAGTGCAGCACTATAACTCCTTGAGATGACACAAACAGCTTCAAGCAGACTCACTTGAAGTAAATAAAAGTCTTGGGTACTGTTTCGTTGCTATCTGAAATCAATTTTATTTCCTACCGATATTTATACTTAAAAATATGCTTAGTCTATATTTATTTACAATTTGGTTGGTGTGACAAATAATGCCGAATTAACAAAAAAGTGAATTTAAAAATAATTAAAGTGTGCAAGGTGTTTTGTTACATTATTGGTTGAAACCTAAATTAATGCTGAAAATGCAGAAGGCACTACAATTGAATATTATGAAAATGCAAAAATCATTACATTATGTAAAGAAAGAAAAAATATTTGAATATGAATTTTATACTTTATGACGATTGTTCGGTGGAACTGAACAATTGGTTTACTTTTTGTTCTTCAAAATTTTGAGTTTGAAAATTTTGCTGAATAAAACAACTTTAAACAAATTAAATAAAATTAAAACAGAGATTGTAAGCTTAACAAAAATGTTTAGTATGGCACTGTAAGTAACCGTGATTTTTTGATAATTTTTTTTTCAGTTTGAAGTCGTTTTTTTTTTTTAGAAAATATTTACCCAACCTTCAGCTTTTTGGCACACCCTAATCTCTCTGTATAATCTTTATTGTATACGCATGATTTTTGGAATCTGAATTTGTACACAAGATAAGATGTGGTTTTGAAGAAAAAATCTATATCTCTTAAGCAGACGATGATAGTAAATACTAAACGCAAATCTTATATCAACTATTGAAAAGTTTGATTCAAAAATGGGAGTGAAGAAATGAAAGAGTCCGTAATATTTTAAGGAGTTACATTTGTTGAGGGACCTCATTTTTGATATAAATTTTTTTTTTTTTTGCTGAACTAAGTAAACAGCTCACCCACCCCACTGAGTATAGAATGAGTCTCGGGAATATTTGTTTTGGCCTTTTTTAATTTCTATATGGTTAAGGTCAAATATTGGTACAGATATCAAACATTGAACTCCTTTAATTCTCGTTCTTAATGCAAAAATGTTTAGATTCCATGAATTGATCAGTTAAACGAAATAATAATGAAATTATTAACTCAAAACACTGAAACTTATCCATGAGCTTTTGGAAGTCAACTTATGTCAGTCGGAAAGATTCTTTCATTAAGAACACCTTGAATTATGCAACCGTTTTTTTTCAACACTATAATTTACTAGATGACAAATCATATGAAATAATCGTGACCTATTTCGTCACTCATGAAAATCCTCACTCGCAGCTGCTTAAAAACATCCTTAAAATTATATCAATATCAAACTCCTTACTCACATTTGTCTCCTAAGGCCCATAGGTGACCCGGATAAATTTTATTGCTAGTGCATTATTTTACAAATAGCACGTTCATCGGAAACCGTGCCGTACGTGTCAACGAAATAGAATCCTTAAAGTCCCTGAACTTTTCAAATTTTATATTCGTTTTCATATACACAAACATTCAAACATTATACAATATATCCTCTTCTACACTCTCTTAAGTAGGTCTATATTCATTCGTACATGATTTCTCAAACACTCACTGAAAGTGTCTTTCATGAGCCATGATATATATATTATTTTACTGTTCAAATATTCACAAAGTTGTTAGAACATAGAACATAAATAATTCTCAGAATTTCTATAACAAAAATCATACACATACTCAAACTCATGGCATGGCAATGGCAACAAAAAATAAAGGAGCCTGACGCCAGACCAAGGAAGAATTCAACTTCAAAAAGATTCCTCTAAAAAGCAAATCAAAAATTCTTAATCGAAATAAATCAGAAAGCAATATGCTTTTTATGTTTTCTGAGTATTTTTTGTTTTGTTTTGTTTATTTGTAAAAAAAAAAAATAGAAATTTGTTCGCATGTGGGGTTCTTTTGTAGATTAAAGATTCCTTTTACATTCTTAAATAAGCAAGGATTTGTAGATATACGGACGGATACAAATATATTTAGGTACAAACGGATCTATTTGGTGGTAAATTGAACTTTTTTTTACTTACTTTTTCCTTCTTTTATTTTATCTGATGCCAAGTGTTTTTAGCCAGCTTCATCTTTATTAACATCAACCTGGAAAGATGAAAGATACAAATGTCTTAGACTTGATTTGTTAAGATTTATTCTGCTTTTAGATAGGCAAGAGTTCATGAGATGGTTGGAATACACTTTTTTTTCTTTTAAGAATAGTATAATTCGATTGCAAATCGTGCTTCCTTTGATATTTTGGATGCACTTACTTCCTAACCACGTGTTCTTCAAAGAATATCTGGTAGAAAGATCAGAAAAAAAATATCAGACTTCAAATTCGCGCTTCTGTAATATAATATTACCATTTTGTTTCTCAGCAAACGAATGGAAATTTTCATTTAATGCGAAATAATTTAATTTAAAATAGACTTGGAGATTCCCGGCGACGATGATATTTTAAACGATCACCTATTTGGTTTGCTCAATAGTTTTTTCTGCCATTTTCCGCACTTAATAATGAAAGCATGTGAGCTTCAAACTCTAGTGTTGTGAAAAAGACACTTTCTCTGACATCACAGCAACAATGAGTGTTTCATAGTTTTGACTCTGCAATACAGACAAAAATTGTCAACGAAGAAATCCCTATCAGAATCATTCTGGTGCGTGTTCTTCAAAATCAGAATCAAAATTTTGTCTGAATCAAAACAAAATATAGATTGCGCCTCGCACCAGAGCCCAGATATTCAGTTGCAGTTGTCTTAAATTCCACCAGAGAGTCCAAAAATATGCAGATAAAATAATGCTCTAATGTGTTGGTCTTGAATTTTAAGATTTTGAAAATATAAAATCAAAAAAATCAATAAAATTTTATTATAAACCTAAAAATCTAAGTTTTTGGGAAAAATAAAGAAAACCAACTTATTTTTACTTGCATTATATATATATTTTCTCGTAAGCCAGTTGACGAATTTCGATGAAATTTTTAATGTGAAAGCTCTTTTATAAATAAAAAAATATTAATTCTTTAATTTTTCAAAAAAAACTTTTTTTGAGTTTTTTTAAAAAAAGTTAAATTTTTTTAATTTTTGTTTTTTTTTCAGAAACAGTTTGTTCAAAATTTTAAATTTTTTTGTTTTCTGATAAGAACTTTAAAAAAACGTTTTTTGAAAAAACTGGCCAAACGATTTGGAAAAACAGATTTCTTTAAATTCTAAACAGTATAAACGAAATCAGATGGCTTACTTCATTTTTTCCAAAAAAACATTTTAACTAGTGATTTCTAAGTGATCAATGAAATGTGATCTTGTCATTTTTCCCCGCCTTTTTTTTTTAATCTCAAACCCCAAGACCATTGTCACACATTAGAGCAAGTTCGTTCGGCCCAGTCGTGGACTTTATTTTTAATGTTTTGTACTTTTGGAAATCACATTTTCAAAATCTTTAGACCAGTTTTTCAAGAAATGGTTTCTTTGAAAAACTTTAAAAAAAAAATATTTTATAACTTTTTTCAGTATGTTCATTTATGGAACTTTATAATTCTTATCAGGGTATGAAAATATTGAACGATTTTGAAAATAGCAAAAAATTTCAAAAAAATGAAATTTTTTGGTTTACTTACATAATAAATTTCATAGAAATCCTTGAAGTGGTTTCAGAGACAATATGTGTGTTAAAAAAACTGGTTCTATTTGAGGTACCTACCGCTATTAGGTTATGTTTTATCAAAAGATAAGTATATGTAATTCCATTAAAAAAAATATTGTAGGTACTGAAAGTTTTATCGAAATCGTAGGAGCCGTTTTTGAGAAAAATGAGTTTTTAATGGTAAAATTTTAATTCCAAAAACCCTTCTGTAAGATGTACTTAAAAAACCGTGTGTCAAGTTAAAAACCAAATCGGTTTAGGCTGCAAGCGGTGATACAAACAGACAGATAGGTGGATAGACGAAAGGACAGAGAGAGAACTGTGGACCCACTACTTTTTTCGACTTCACTAACATCGTAATGCTATGATTGATTGCCCAAAAAAATGTTTTTCCTTCTTCCACGAATGCATATAACTTGCCTTGTACTTATAATCGCAAGTAAAAAGCGCATCTCTTGCTATAGAATAAAACTGCCGGAGCGATGGAATATTATTTATTTAAACATAAACCCAGTGGCTAAAAACCGTCTCCAAAATTATTTTGTAATTAACGCCTGAACAAACAAAAGTGGATGTTAACGTCAAGCATAGAAAGTGGAGATGAACTGGCAATACACTGAGGAACTTAATTAATAGATTCCTTAAGTTTGCGCAGACGGTCCATTGTGAACCACTGCTTCAACCGACATACCGCGCGAGCCAATCCTATAGCGGGCTGTTGGGTATTTGTCCATGCGCTACACATGACCCAGCTACGAGTCTTCCTCGTATACACTGAGGAAGACCGCTCAAATATATAAAAGTAGTAGTGTCTCGAATGTACTCCCTATGGTAAAATCCAGGGGTGGAATCGGCTAAGGTGATTTGTGATAAGTGATAGTCACAATCAACAAATTTCATCTGGCTAAGGTGATTGTCACATGTGATTGTCACAGCTATTTAGGTGTCACAAGAAAAAGTCACAAAAATCTGATTGTCACATGTGACAATCATCTAGTCAGACGAAATTTGTTGATTGTGACTATCACTTATCACAAATCACCTTAGCCGATTCCACCCCAGGTTGAATATTCAATATCCCACTAGCTTCACAGGACGACACCCATGGTACCTATTTTCTTGAAACAAAAATATCACCTCATTCTCAATGATTTGTATAAACAAAAATTCTTTTCTTTCTTTCTATTTTTTCAAACTAATGCCTTGAAATTTTGCAATTTACAGGATTAAGAATTTTATTTCTTCTTCTAAAATATTAAGGGTTACAAAACAAAAACAGAATAATAATGAAATCCTATTTATCAATTAAAAATCACTAGTTTAAAAGTTTTTTTTGTTGAAAATGAAGTATTTTAAGAACAAAAATTTCAAAATTGTTTTAAAAAACGCGGATTTTTTGAAAAAAAAACTTTTCCAAACATATTCTAAATTTTTTGAGAGTTCGAATTCATAGTACCGAACAGTTTATAAAAGAGTTTCCGTATCAAAAATTTCATCAAAATCCGTGGAGAAACAGAAATATAAAATTTACACCAAAAAATTTAAAAGTGAGAGATAGAATGCGATTCGAGAACCCCCCACGACGCGCTAAGAATATTGTATACAAAGTTCGAAGCAAATCTAGACGTTCAGGCTGTTGTTGCCGTTACAGGCTAATAGGCAGTCAGACAAACCGAGAGAAAGAGATAATTCTCTGACCTACTTTGTACTACTTTTCTATAACGGCAACGACTTGTTTTATTGTTGTTTTTTTTTACGAATGCATAGCTTGGATTCTCAAATAATCGCTAGTAAGGTTGATTAAAAAAAAAATAATTGTGTGCTTTTGTGAAACCACGATGTAAGTGAAACTTTTTTTCGTATCATTGGCATTTCTTGGTTTTTCCCTTGTTTACTGGTTTACTTGACTCACTCGCTGTATTGGTGTCCATCACGATCAAGTGAACAACAAAATGTACATCAATACAATGATCAAAACACACGCATACCGCGAAGCATGTGCACGAATAAGTGAGAATATTAATGATACACGTTCAGCTGATGCGAGCCATTGACACCGCCATATTGCGTCATGCGACTGATGAACGAAACAATTTAAAGCGATAGAAAAAAAGTTTCACTTAAAAAAAAAAAAAAATTGATTGAAAATTTTGACATTTGATACATACACACATAAACCAGCAGATATTTGGAATTTCGTTGAAATATGTAATATCATTTACTAGAAAGTCTGTTAAGAAGCCCTTCTATGTATGTATGTATATATATACCCATTTAAACGAAATTTCAAAAAACTTTTTTCAAGGGGAGTTTTATCAAAATCGTTTAAGCTCAGACAAAATGATTGTTTGCAAATACCGATATTTTTTAAATGAAAAATTTCATGCGGAAGGCTGCCAAGCTAACACTTAAGTGCAAATTTTGCCCTTTTAAGCAGTCACGTAACAAAAAAACACAATCATGGCGGCAAGTCATATACATTATGCAAAAATATGTATAAATAAAATAAAATTCAATAGCATACTCTTCTGCTTCTGTAATATTTAATTATAAAGTTTGAACATTAAAAAATAATCTATTTAAACCGAAAAGTAAGATTTTATATGTTCGCTAGAATCCCTATTCACAACTTGCTTTATTGAACTTCATTACAACTACTTTCTACTTTCCAACCATGTCTAGAAACTTACTCAAAGAATAACCTGAATTACATCAAAAAAGTTTGGAAAGAAGTATTAAAATGAGCAGAAATTTAGTCTCACTATAAGATTCAAAAAAACATTCCCTTTCTTTTTAGTTTCACGCCATATTATACCTTAGATAATGGAAAGTCATATTTTTCTAATAATATCTTCCAACAATTTTCCAGTTTTATTTTTACATTTTTCTTTTTAATTTAAAAATAAAAAACTGAAGCATGTTTGTGGCACTTAAGCTTGATGGGGGGTCATCATTCAATATAGCATTCAAAACGAAGGACACCATTAAGCTTTGTGTTTGTGTATAGAACACACACAAACAAAAATCTCAAATTTCATTTAAATTTCTATGATGAATTGCTTTTAAGGCACATCAGCAAAGCCCTCAAAAAAAAAAAAAAAAAAAAAAAAAAAAACTGACGAATACAACGATGAAGACGAAGATGACTAAAAGCCTTGAGATCAAAAAGGCGCTAGTAGAAAATTTTGCCTAATTCATTTTTCTCTTCTTTTTGTGTATTTTTTTTTATTCTTTTAAGGAAAAGAAGAATGGGGCAATCAATCAGAGAACTGACAGAAATTCGTCGAAAAATAGCCCACAAAATGAACACACAAACACTTCCGGGATGAGGCAATCCTTAGAAACCTTACAAAAAATGCCAGAGAAATAAATTTGTATAAAAACGAAAGAGAATGCAAGAAAGGATGGAAATAACAAAAAAAAAAAAAAAAAACACAGTAGAAATTAAAAACAGAGAAGTAAGAATTTTTATATCCTTGTGGTATGATAAAAATGGAGGCAAAAACTTAAGACCACAAAGGAAATAGCACCAGAAGCAAACCAAATGTTTTAATGGAAACTTAAAAAAAAGGACCTTGTGAAATCCTCGTCCTACCAACAGAAAAAAAAAGAAAGGAGAAAAATTACAAAATTGAAATGATTGAAATACTTAGATCCTGAAGGACAGCAATCATTTATACTACTAAATGTATATATGCTGTGTGTTGCCCGCACACGTTTGTCAGCATAAATTTGCTGGATCACAGGATGCTTCATTGCAACGACACAAGAGAAAGGAAGAAGGAAGGGATGAGAATGCATTGGGGAAATGGAATCGGGTTTGTGTGGGTGTTATATGGTCGTGTTTATCCTTCTTTATTCTCATGTTTTATCCTTGGTGTTTTGAGTTATAGAGGGAAAGACTCCACTATATGGATGTGGGATTAGAAAGATTCACTGGCATTAAGCATGTCTAGTATGCATATATTTTTTTTTTGTATGAGTACAGTACATATTTCTTGAGAGATAAACAATGCATCCTGTTGCTCTGTTCAGTGGAAACAGCTTGTTTTGTGTTTTGATGTTTCCAATTTTTTTTTTGTTTTCGTTTTTTTTTTTTTTTTTTGACTTGCTAACTTGAATCTTTTTAAGTCAGTTGATGGTGTATCTTTTTGAAGAATGAGATATGAAACTAAACAAATTGCTTTGCTGTTGAGGGAAAACATTTTGCATAAACATAAAAGATAGTGTGATTTTTAAGGTATGTGCAGTAAGGATGTTTGATTATTGACACTTTGGATAAAATTTTCACTTTAAGAAATTTAATCTAATCCAATGATAGCATTTGGACAGTTCCGAGGAGCCACAGCCTAGTTATTAGACGCTCAATCATTTCTATGTGCTTGGTGATGCAATGCAGGATTGGAAGGGACAAAACATTTTCCGCTGGATTCGAACGCCTATAGTAGATATGAAATTTTCTCAAAAATTTTACTCTAGGAGCATCTGGAACTTCCTCACATGAGGCAGTATCCAGAAAAAAAATTGGGTAGAATCAGGGATCGAGTACAGAACCTTCGTCGTAACATTTTTTTTTTTTTTTTTTTTTATAATGCACTCGCACTCAAGAGGATATGAATACCCTTAAAATGATTTAACATGTGCGAGCAAGGAGAAAGGGAATAGAAAGATAGGAAAGAAAGGTGGTACAGTAGTTTGAGATTTTTAGGTGATAATTATCTCAAGGAAATTCCACGGGTGGCATCCAGTTGAAACTTGGGAAATAAATAAAAATTGCTGCCCATGCTGGGTTTGAACTCACAGCTCTCAGGTTAAGCAACCATAAGCACTACATCCACTGTACCATTGCCACCCGCTCTAATTACTACGACACTTATCGCGCTGACATCACTTAAGACTAAAAAATTACTTAAATGTCCCTAAAAAAATCCCTTCTTAATTCCAAAATTCTGAGGATGAAATGAACATTTTCTTAATTATAATGAACCCGGAAATTCTGCTTGGGATATTTAAGAAACACGATAAATTCTACTTCAGTAGCGACTTCCAGGGAATCAAAATTATATTGCTGAACAGAAGAGGAAGGGAACAAATCCATTTTGGAAGATTTCAAGACATTCACCATTGGTTACAAGATAACCTCGAAAATATCAGTAGGGCTGCATCTTACAGTTATGAATTATGAGGCATATCCAAAATGTATGTAAGAGTTGTTTTTTCTCACTGTTTACCGGGATTCATGCTCAAGAAGAAGTCGTCCTGGCCTAGATTATGCATAAAAGTTCAGTTTTTCTGAAATACTGCTACTAAATGATCTTGACGCGAAACATAATGTCTGAAAAAAATCTGAAACTTAATGTGATCGTTACCACCGCGACAAGAAATATTGCTTCTTTATTTTTTGAACAGATTAGAAGTGTCTATGGCCGGTTTCACATTGGAGCTGCAGGTGTTGTAAAAACCTGTGAACAAGTAAAACGTATTTTATCTCCAATCGACATATCTCAATCGGACGATTTAAAAAAAAATTAAGCCAAAACAACAAAATCCTCATGGCGTCCAAGTATTAATTAGTAATACAATTTTTTTGGGACTACATATTTCGAAACCACTTATAATCTCCAAAGTTCCCAAAGATGATTTTTGAATCTTCATTTAATGCTAGTATCTGTAATAGATAAGGGTTTTTTTTGACTTGGCTTAAGTAAGATGTGTAAGTAGTGAATCAAGCAATACAATCTTTTCCAAGAAAAAACCCTGCAAAGACAAAATCTTTAAAAGATCGCAAATGGTGTGCCAGTAGTGAATAAAGTAATAAATCCGCGCTCAAGATTGTATCGCTTGATTCACTACTGGCACATCATCTCATGTTCTTGCTTTTTTCTATGCGATCTTCTGAAAATTTTGTCTTTGCAGGGTTTTTTCTGACTTATCTCATCCGTCGTCGACTTTTGTCTTTGCAGGGTTTTTTCTGACTTATCTCATCCGTCGTCGACTTTTATTCGTTGTTAGTACGACGATGCTCGTAGCCGCAAAGACAACCGTATTACTAGCTGCAAGAAGTCGTTTATTGTTGATTATTCGCAAAGTATTTTGTAGACATTTCACTTAACTTCATGGTGATTTTGTTTTTATAGTTCATTTTGTGAAAAAAATAAAAAATTAAAAAATAAATTAGGGTGTTTTTTCAATCTGGCAATACTTTTTTCGGAGTTGGTCTTTTTGACAGCTGTCACTTGATTTAGGCTTAGTTTGGCTTGCAATTTCATAATAAATAGACTTATTCCTGAACAACGCTTCCAAATTGTGCAAATTTATTTTGAAAATCATGGTTCTGTTCGAAATACGTACCGAGCACTACGTCCATTTTTATTTAAAAAAATTAGTGTAGCGATGAAGCTCACTTTTGGTTGAATTGATACGTTAATAAGCAAAATTGTCGTAATTGAAGTGATCTTAACCCTCAAGCCATTGTTGAGACGCCATTACATCCTCAAAAAGTCACGGTTTGGTGTGCTCTATGGGCAAAGGGAATTATGGGTCCATATTTCTTCAAAAATTAAGCCGGCCATGATGTTACAGTCAATGGGGAACGTTATAGAGCCATGACTAATGACTTTGTCGTGCCTGAATTTGAGGATGTTCATGTGGACGACCTTTGGTTCAAAAAAGACGGTGCTACATGTCATACAGCCTACGAAACAATCAATTTATTGGAGGAAACTTTTGGTGAACGCATTGATTAGATTGTCACTAAATCTTCCGTTTCTGTTTGGTGAACATCACTGTTTCAATTTTTCACTGGCATTTTCTAAAAACTTTATAACTCTTTGTAAATGTTCAACTATAGGAAGAATCGTCCTGTGGTAATGGATGCCCCAAGATAACGTGGGCCAAAGAAAATTCAGAAATGAAATATTAAACTAGGTACCTACCCCTCTCCCATTCTGAGATTGCTGGAAGAAAACGGATCAGCTGGACGATGATGGAAGAATGAGGTGTTCTTATTCCATCTCGAGGCATATACATTTTAACATAAAGCATTTTACTGGAATATTTCTTCTGCCACCAAGATTTGGACTCAGGGGGCAGGTTTCAAATTTCTTTTTACATAGTACCTACCCGCCATCTTCAATGGGCTCCATTAGGTATCGTCCATTTTGGTGTTTTCGTTTCTTTTTCATAAGACCATTTGAATTATCATGTCATTAACATTTTTCGTTTTTTTTTTTAGATTTCTTAAAGTGTTCGTCCTTTTATGTCCTTATACCCAGGAAATATTCATTTCTTTTATTTTCAATAATTCATCTTCAGAAGCTGCTGATACCCACAAACTTTTCCAAACGTAACGGGAATAATACGCAACAATAATCAGAGTCAACTAAATTCAAATGAATGGCCTCCTCCAGCCTTATTCCACCTTCAAGACAGACATACGAGTAGTAAAAGGTGAAGATACGGTACGGTGTAGTGTATACAAACTGAAACTGCAAACACCAAAAACTTGAAAATATGGAAAACTTTAGCAAAATTAAGTCATAAGTTATGCAGGGCACTGCAATGGGAATAATACATACACATACAACATAACTTCTTTGCGGTACTTTGGTATGCAAAAGCCTTAACTACACTTCAGTTGCTGCTGCAGTCTTTTTATGACACCTTGAAGTTGTGCCTTAACTGCAGGTGTTTGGCGGTGGTGGCAGCGTAGCTGCGGCGGCGGCGATGCAATGGTGGCCATTGCACGAAATGCATACCACAAAATTTCGCTTACTGTGTGTATTCTGTATGGAAATGTTATTGTAAACATCATATCAAAGGACTTTACGAATTACATGGTGTTTCAGATTTTACAGCTCACAGTCTCTGATGTTTTCGACAGGCCAATGAACAGTTGATTAAGAGAAGATTTTTGACACCGTTTGGATAGGAGGCGTCTATCTTAAGCTGAACAGACTTGGCAGTTTCATTATTTATGATATGCTCAACGGTAGAAAGTTTTTTATCTTTAGAATAGGGAGCGGTTATCAGTCGAAGCCAAATCTCAAGGCATACAATCATGGCCACAGCTAAGGCCAGTTGCGGCCAATGCGGCAGGTGGAAAAACCTTGTTGCTGCTCTATGCTCTAGGAGGAGTTGAAGCGCGAAAGTTCTTAGAGCTGGACAATATTTATTCATATGAGACAACACCAGTAAAATTTTATATGAATTTTTGAAATGATGATCTGAGACTATGTCCCATCCATTCTTTATGCAGGGTCATATAGCAAGGCAATTGATGAAGATCCTACTAAGCTAGTCCGGTCTGACTTTCACAGTATTATAGTAACAAGACACAGGGGTAATAATAATTCTAAATGATATCATTGTTACAAATTGGGTTTCCAACTGTGTATTCTAATTCAGTTTTCACCATATTTTTTAAGAATATCATAAGACCCTTGGATTACCTACGACTTTGAATGTCTATCTGATTCAAACCCTCACATTCAACTGGCCCCGAAAAATATTCACTGATGATGGTTTAGTTTAGAGGATGAGATCTAAGTGACCAAAACAGATGTGTTGCAAGGGGAATTTTAACGAAAGACCCCACCTAAAGTGATGCTATAAAGTGTAGAGTTACGCTAGTAAAATTGCCGTGAGTAAGTGGAACCACCTCACTAAGAACCCGGATGGCTCAGTATTTTTTTTTTTTTTTTGGTTTAGTCTAGCGAGTTAACACACTCACAGACATAGGTGATAACGGCCATAGTCCCAGACAAACACAAGCCAGAGAGATACAGAAACAGTACAGAAGAGGCAACAACATAAACAGCTTCGAGGTTTCTGGTTTTGTTGTTGTACGGTCCCACATCTACCCACTAACCACGTGAAGTGATAATGCATTTGAATTCGGAAACAGAAGTGGACTCATTTATTACGGTTACCCAAACACAGCTTTGGGGATAAGTCTTGCAGCTGAAAAATGGTACACCTCTTATTCACGGATGAAAAACTCACTATTCAAAGTCCTTCAGCTTCGAGGTTCGCAGCATTGTTCTCTACTTAGAAGCAGCCAACCCTAATGCATATACTTCCTTAATTCAGGCTCTCTTGCATCGAAAAGTACCCGTATAACACTAACATTTCTTATGGTTTGGCATCCAATCGTGGTCAAAATATTTCCATGGTATCGTAGCTAGCTTAAGCTTTTCTTCAAAATAAATTAATTAGTTTTGAGCAAATTAAGATACAAAAAGTGACATACTCCTGGCAATAACATGCATCCTTAATCATTTTTAATCCCGCTTAAGCATGATCTAGAAGTACTCAAGAATAAGGTTTCCATAACACAGCATATTTTTTTTCCAAGTGCTCTTAAATCTTTAAAGCTAAGCTCTGTTTTCTCTGAAATACCCTGTTTAATTCCAGAGTGGTGGCAAACGTATACGAAACAGGATCTTAGCCTCTATATAGCCAGATTTTTCCCCGATGCCCGACCTACTTGGCTTTTTCCATTTTTAAATTCTATTTTTTTTTTTTTTTTTTTTTCATACTAAAATCCCACACTCTACTGCAGTCAGCTTATTATTCTCCAGATAAATGCAAACGTGGACAGGACAACAAGGACGTATTCATAAAAAATAAATCCTTCCAAAAATATTTCCGCACGTGTACTTGGAGGACTGGAACTACGAACTCCGCGGTGCGGTGAGCGGCGGCGGTTGATGAAATGTTTTTGTGTACACTTTAGGTTGGGGTTGGGCGTTGGGGCTTGGGGGTATGAGTAGCAGGAGCTACTTTGAGCGGTTTTTGCTGAAATTTTGAATGCGGGATTTCAGCTCATTAATTTTTTAAGGAATATGCTAAAATGTTCGTGGGAGAAAGTTTCTCTGCGATGTCGTTCGTGTCGTAGGTTGGTTGGGTGAAAACTTTTTGGCATTATAAGATATCTGTGTTTGTATGTATATCGCGCAATTTATTCCCTACACATGGCGAGCATGTCAGTTCTTAAATGTGTTGGAGGTAAGCGCAAGCAATGCAAGTGCAACGGTTATGCCAGCCGAATGTGGCGGCGGCGATGCCACGGCAGCGGCAGCGGCAACGACAACGGCGATGAAGATGACGTTGGAGGTAACAATTCTGGCAAGGATATTCTCCCTAGGGGTATGCAGTGGTTTTTGTTCAAATATTTTAACTAGGTTGCAGGTTGCCCTGTTTATTGCTTATGCGGGATGCGCATTAAAAGCATAGGGAAATGAGCAAACCTTAGGAACCTGGGGATTCAGCACAGGATTGTGCATACCAAATAATGCAAACTTTATGAAGAAAGGCTAAGCCTAAAGTAAAGAGCTTGATGTTAGAAAAATGGCACTTAAAAAATTATATTTAAAATTTGATTGTTGAATGATGACACAATAGTCCGGTCAAGTTACCCTGAAAGGTAGGGGTACCCTTGCATTAATTCGCAAGAAGCTGAAAATTTATATGAACGCGATGGATACCATTATGATGAAATTCTAAAAAGTCCCCATCGATGTACACAAAATTTTATTCAAGATCAAATGTCACGAAAAGGTTATTTTTTTTCAAATAACTCAAAAATGGTATTCTTAAGGGAAACTTGTAGCTGGGGTAATTTCCAACACAAATGGTTTTGGAAGTTTTTTTCGTAGCATTTATCGTTAAAAAGTTATAGCAATCCAAAGAATAGTACTAATCGAACTAATTCTATGAAATTTCGGCCAAAAAATTTTAAATTAAATTACCGGTGTTACGTTCTCCCCGAAATAAAATAGAGCACAAAGAAGTTCAGGGAGACGTTATATGATAGAGTGTACTCGCCTCCCAATCCAACTTAAGGTTTTGAGCCACTAGTTAAGGAGCAAACTGAATCATCTCTCCGAAATTTCTATTCGTTCCAAGTGGATCTTGAGTCTTGTCGGAATGGTGTCTTGGAGGTGATGTTCGAACAACAGTTGTAGGATTGGTGTAGTCAGAGTGAATCTAAATTATGTACTTGAGCTGTGAATGATGATATGTCCAAGTGAGTAACTGGTCCCTTGAGAGACGGCTCTCAGGCAAATGGCTATTCTACGCTTCTAAGTGTCGTTTGTGGAGGTTTGAAATTTGTCGAACGGGGGGCTCTTGTGAAACGGCCAGTTTTGTGTGCGCTTACACACAGTAAACATTTGTCTGTCCATTTGAGAAGCTTGTTAAGAGCTGGTTGCATGAGCTCAATAAGACTGTGTATGCAGTCGACCAGGACTTCGGTGACACCTATGTCCCATTTAAATGGAGACAGGACTTAGGCCTGCGGTGTTCTTATGTAGAAGTTTCATATGGTTGAGCTGACTGTCGTACTTTTTTTTTTAAGATTTATCAGATTTCTTAGTGAGCAGTTCACTTCAAGGCTCTTCAGTGACGTTATGATTGCAAGGTTGTAAACCTTGTTGAGAGCACCTTAGATATCAAGGAATACGACCAGAGTTTTCTCTTTGCGATTTAAGGAATATTCGATAGTGCGTACCAAGGTGCCTACATACATTGACATGCAGTATCGAACACTCAGGCTGGCAGTTTCTACTGATTTTCCATTGCAGTAAGCGTGTTGCGCTTTTGATAAGAGATAAGGGTCTACGTCACCATGCAGATGAATAATCAATCAATCGTTCCAGAATTGTAAGATGGAATGATGATGATATAGACTGGTAGGTCTGAGATCTTTAGGATTAACTTTTGGAACATTTGCCTACATTGGATATGAATTTAACCATGACTACTCTGATCATCTGTATGATATATACCTAAACAATGATAAATATAAACATTCAAGTGAAATAAGTGCTTCATTAAAAATGTCCTCAATGTGTTCCCGATTTGGATGTATTGCCTTTTTTTTTTGCGCAGTAAAATAACCTCGCTTAGGCTTTGTTTATGATATTCCCAAAGCGTTTTTGGATCAGCAGGTGCGCAAGTTGCCAAATGATTGCGAACAGAGTGCCTATTTGATTTGGTGAACTCGTAAGCGTGGCTTCGGTTAGTGTTAAATTGTAATGCTTATCGCCTTCGAATAAGCCAAGCTTCAAACACAATATGTAATGCACAATTCACTATCGACGGTTTTCAATAATTCCGATGATGATGGCCCCTTGATTACATGTACCAGCATTCGTAATTAAATATAATCGGCGTTGTTTGGATGGACAATGTAAGCGCGACCAAGAGCATCTGACATGTGTTTGCGTTAAAAAAGCAGTTCAATAGCTTTTTCCAAGGGAAATTAAAAAAATTCAATAGGATAGGTACGTACTATATTTTTTACACCCCAATTCACCCTATAAGCTTGTTACAAAAATCACCCCTCAGGCCTTTAAGTACGTGTGATCTATCAAACAGTACTAATTTTTTTTTTTTTCAAATCGTATTCAACATTTTTGCTTTCTACCCATTTCACCCTATTAATCTAGCTAAGTCTTGCAAGAAATATTTTGTACTCAAACCACCCGCAATCTAAAACCTTTCAAAATAAAACCATTTTTTTAAGTTGGAGGTGTGGTTGCTGAGTTTAGTTTTAGCAAACAAAATATAAAAGAAGCTTTTTAAGGTTCTGGCGTATATTTTTTTCGCCTTGTGGCCAAATTACATGATCTTTTTGATTCTGTCAAATTTAAACATCTGACTGCTTCAATGCTCTCTTAGATACACTTTCCGGTACGACATGCACACCACCTACTTACTGTAAGTATGTTCCATTAAGCCTTTATAGCCCTCGCGCAAGTGAAAACAATAGGTAAGTTGCCAGGCATTAAAATACATGATAGAAAGGCAATAAGCCTGGCGACGTATACTGCCTCTTCAAGTATGTAAATATAACACTTGAATTGATTTGGTCGTAAAACTGCATTTTTGGGAAACTACACTTTACTGAATTTTGCACAAAAACCTTCGCAGACATGCTAATTTAGTGCATTAGTGCATAAAACGCACTCTCGAAACAATATGACCAAAGATTTCCTAAAAGGATGGGCGGTTCGGAGTTCATATATACTATACATATACTATACATCCATTTTTATATATATACTAGCTTTCACCCGCGGCAAATACAGGGTTGGCCTTCGCCATAGTAATTTTTAAAAATAAAGTCCACTACTGGATCGCACCAACTTGCTCTAATAAGACATTGGTCTTGGCTTGAGATTTTGAAAAAAAATTTATTTTTCGAAACTCTTATTCTTTGAATGAATTTCAATGTATGGTAGTAAAATTATCAAAATTTGTGGATTGGTTTCTTAGAATAAAAACATTTTTTGGAGAACATTTTTCAAAAAGAAATTAAATTCCTCCAATACATAGGTCTTCTGCATTTATAACTACTTATTATTTTTGAAAAAAATAATGATCTGTTTTCAAAATATTAAATTATGAAGAGAAATGTTTTTGAAAAATCGAAAAATTATTTATTAAAAATATAGGAATGTAGTACTTAGGTATTAATTAAGCTACTTTAACCTATATATGTATATGTAAGTGTAAATTTCCGACAGAATCGGTTAAACCGTCTTCAAAAAAGCCGAAAGCAAAAAAAAAACCCGTCCAATGGAAGGAACCGTTCTTAGCAATTCTTGGTAATTTTGTTTCCAGCCATTTGATAGGTCATACGGTCATACATAAAACGCTAAACTAATCAAAATCGTTTGAGTCATTTTCGAGAAAAAATGAGCTTCAACATAACTATAGTTGCAGGTACCGTTAGTTTTCGAGCTGCAAAAAAAATCAATTTCCCTTCTGTACAATACCTTAAGAACTCGATATACCTAGTTTGAAAGAGATAAGCACACCGGTTTGGGCTTTTGTAGGTGTCTTTAGGTACATACATATAGTCAGACGGAAAGGCAAACAAATAAGACAGACAGACGGACAGATTTTTTTGACCAACTTTTTTCGTCCTCGCTATCATCGTTCAAACTTTTTTTTTCGACGAACTTGCAGTTTATGTATGTTCGCATGTAAAAATTCCAGCGCATTTCAATTATTGACTTCTAAAGGAATATTTTTGATACCTTGGGTTTCATTATTTCAATTTTCATAGGGATCTCTAGTTGAGAGTTGAGACTAAAGAAATGTATAGCCTATGTAACTCACAGATAATGTATAGCTTTCTTTTAATTAAAGAATTTTAAAAACGGTTAAGTAGCTTAGGAGCGCAAGCCTTACAAATAAACGCACTTACTTTTCACATTTTTACTATAAGGCAAGTTATGCATTCGTAAAAAAAAGTAATCTAACAATCAAACATGACATTACTATGATAGAGAAGTCGAAAAAAGTGGGACCGACAATTCTGTCTGTCTGTCCATCTGTCTGTATCGGCACCTACAGCCTTAACGGCTGGACCGATTTGCTTCAAAATTGGCCATAGTATTATTATGACGTCCTACAGAGGGTTTTTGGAATTAGCATTCTAGCTCTAAAACTAACGGTACCTGCCATACGATTTTTAGGGGAAAATTGATTTTTATCAAAAACGGCTCCTATGATTTTGATAAAACGTTCTGAATAATGTTTTCTGTGCAAACTTTATTGTTCGGAATAGATTTTTCAGGAAAAGTTTAAAAAAATTTCCGTTATTATCATTTGTAGCCAAAAACTTAATTGCAGTTTTCATCAAAACATTTTATGTATCTATATTACATACAAAGTTTAATAAAAATCGGCGGAATTTTTTTTGATTAAATTAGAAAAAAACTATATAATTTGGCCAAAACCTAGTGGCTTTTTGGATGGGAGCTACCATTTAAAAAAGAATAATAGACAAAAATGCAATGTCATCTGATACAGAGTTGAAAGGAACTCTACCAAACAAAGTTTGTTTGAATTCGATGCAACCGTTGACAACTTATGGCCATTTGAAAAAAAGACGTTAAGACCAGATCTGCGTTATTAGCATTTTTTGCAAAAACTAAAAACGCAGTTCTATTAAGAACACTAAAAGAATAATAACACACAAACTTTAATCAAAATCGTTAAAGCCGTTTTTGAGCAAATTAGAAAAAACCAAAAAAAAGTTGGCTAAGACAGAACGGCTCGTTGTATAGGAGCTACCATTTAGAAAGGCTTCACTAAAAAATTAACAAAGCCATCCTATAGAACATTATAAATAACGATATTGCGAACTTATGGCCATTTGAAAAAAAGCCATTTAAACCTGATTTTCGTTACGACCATTTGAGCCAAAAACAAAACAAAAACGCAGTTTTGTTAGAATTGCTTAAAGTTATCTAAATTTTGAGTTTAATCTAAAATCGTTTGAGCCGTTTTCGAGGAAATTCAAAAAACCGTTACTTGAAAGATACCAGTTAGAGACGGGCTAAAACGAAATAAATTTTTTTTTTGTATACGAATGCATAACTTGCCTTATAGTACCTATAATCGCAAGTAAAAACCTCAGCAACCGTTTTTCTTCAAACTGCTATATATACCAAGTTTGAAGATAATCCGTCAAGCCGTGTAGGCTGTGGTTGGACGTGAAAAAGCGCACAGACGCACACCCGCACAGACAGACCGACGTACGGTATGGCGAAAACAACTTTTTGGGCTTCTTTTTTATCGTTATGTCATGTTTGATTAAAACCTCGATTCTTTTTTTCTGCACGAAACCAATACTTGCCCTAAAAAAAGACAATATACTATTATTAAAGATAATTTACTGTATGTATGTATGTATGTACGTTATGTTCAAATCGATCTGCAAGCTTAAAGTTGAATGTCACTGAGCTCATAGTAATTGCCCCGGCAGTAAAAAGTCTCAAATTTAGGCGTGGCACACGCCTTTTTTATTACGCCAGCAGTTATTGAACATGGGCCACACAAAATTAATGTTATTGAATTTTTTCCTGTCTGCTAAAGAAGAATTGTGTTTCTGAAACTGGAATAGCGGCTGGCTGCGGGAGGCGCACGCATACACATACAAACATATAGGGAATAGGGTATCCAACAGTTCGTTGAAAACGTAATCTAGCTCTCCCTTATGTTTTATTTTTTTTATTTTGAAATATTAAAAATTAAATTTTATTGAAAAAAATTCCAATAAATACTACGAATAAATATTACTTTACAGTGGAACAAATCTTATAAATGGGCTACAAAAAATTCAGCTTGACGGTTTTAACATTTTTTTTCTTCTAAACCATCTACATTATGGTCCTTTTCATTTAAAAGAATATATATAAAAATCCACCCATCCTAACTCTAGAAATAAGGTCACACACAAAAATTAAATTGATTTTTATATATATAGATATAGAAGAGAGATAGATATAGTGATAGTAAACAGTTGATAAACATTAAAAAACTCTCGCTTGATATACTGAACAATTTCGATAGTGGACAGGTTTGGTTTTTATAAGGTCACTTTATCGAGCATCTACTGTTGATTCAAAGAAGCTGAACTAATAGGGTAATTTTGGCTGAAAAAAATGTCTCAAAAATTGTATTGCTTCAATCATCCAAACAATTTATATACATTCTTCCATGAACTGTGATAAATAAATTTTGTAACCAACAATAGAGTAAGCTTAACAATGCTTAACAAAATCTCTGTCTTTAACTCAAGGGACTATTTTCAATGAAATAATACCAAGGAAGTGTATTGTTGCCCAGGGGAATGTTAAAACTAATGAAATATCATGATATTGTTAATATTACTGAATTATTGAAATTAATTGGTATTTCCAGCGTTAAATGTTCATTAAAAAAATGAATTCAAACAGTAATAAATTCAATATCAAAAATAAAATACCAAAAGGAACTCAACAGCGGACTGTGGTTCGAACTATAGTTTTTGCTTGGGTGTCCACTCGTGTAGTTCGCACTACACCAAACAAAACATAGATGGCGCCCTCAATTGTCAAGTTAGCCAAATTCACAATGGTAACGCTCCATTTAATTCAAAACATCACGCGGTAAAGTAAAACTATTTTATTGGTAGCATTTTATAGTTATACCAGGGAACGATGTTCAAAATTTTTGGACAAACTTTATTCTCAGTTTTATACAATTCATAATCAATATTATGACTGAGAAATTAAGTTTGTAAATACATGATCTAAAAATGTATGAAAATATATTACTTAACAATTTACTTACAATTATGTACTTGCATTTAAAATAATTTATTGGAACATATTTTTTTTAATTGGTGACCAACCAGGGGACTGTTTTTTTGGTATATCAAAAATCAATAAGAAATGCTGAGGGAAATATTTCCTTAAACTTTATAAAATACACGCAGATAATTCATTATTTGTGTATATTTAAGATCAAAATTGCTCTGTTTTTAAAAAACTTTCGTTCTTGCCGAGACACTAAGTTGCCCAGTCAGTGGAGAAATACCCAGATAAACCTCAAATCTCGGGAATGGTGATAAACTTTTGTTGGACAAATAGTATATTCCAGGTATATTCATCATAATTCAGTTTTAAACTCATTTCAAAATAGTTTTGGTAAAATATTTGTAAAAAGAATTTTTACATTCAACACAAACAAAAGAATTTACAAAACCACATATATACATATACAAATATTACGAACCAACCACTACTGCAAATCATCTAAATAAGGTTTGATATGAACCTGCATACTTTTATTTATTAGCAAGGACCATACAAAACTTACCTACATATTGTTCTGAGTTCCCTTCTTTGTCCTAAAAAAATTTCCCTGATTAATATTAACCACAACAGTTCAAAACTTGTCCTTAAATAATCTTTCAAACAGAATTTTTATCCAAATGAACCTCAGGGTATTATGTGATGTGATGTGAAACAACTCTTCAAACGTCCTCTAGAAAAACATTTTGCAAACATTTTAAAATTGAAATCAACCTTCCAAAAGTATCTTCCTGATAAAATCTTTAAAGACATATAATCTTAACCACATAAAAAAAAAAAAAAAAAAAAAAAAACAAATCCGGGTAAGACAAACATTAATTTGTTTTCACTATCGCATTACAAAGTATATAACGCTTCAAATAATTCTGCAAAGGGTTCAATTTTATACTTCCTTGAAGTCATCATTTACAAACAAAAACAACAAATTCAAAAACCTCAAAATAGCAATAAAACTGTTCCACCCTTTTTTTGTATCCTTTTTTCAAACTATTTAATCCTTTTCTGGGTTCAAAAAAAAAAAAAAAAAAAAAAAAAAAAAACCAAACACAAATAGAAGATATAACTTTTATCATTTCTTCTTCCATCTTCCTTAACCCGGAACCGAAAATATGTCTTAAAACTTTTCCCCAAATTGATGTCATTTTGCCATAAAAACATACTCGCATCTTCTCTAATCCAAAAACAAAACTAATTAAGTTATAATAGAATCTAACTCTCGTCCTTTCATCAACCAAAAGTTTGGTTAGATGATTTTGTGTGTGTGTGTGTGTGTGTTTGTTCGAACCAGAAAGAGGACAAAACCCAACATTAACAAAATGTCAATGACAGTCGCTTAAACGCCCCAGCCTCAGGTGACACCACCAAAACTATACAAAACACAGCCCTTTTGGCCGGTTCACCAAATAATCACTTGAACAAAATTACTATTGTGCGTTGTGTCCTTGTCGTCGTTGTTGGTTGTTGGTCGTCCTTCGTCCTTCACCGTTGTCAACAATTCCAACCACAAATCCGGTGGTGTCTCGGTGTCGTTATGTGCCCAGCTCCTCCTATACCTAGCTATTGCTATGTTCCAACCAGCTGAACTATATATAGAGTTTGATCAAGGATTTGACAAACTTTTTGTTCACCAACTAAACTAAACTCCCACAACAGGGATAAACTTTTTTTGCGTGCCATTTTACTTATTTTCCGTTGTGCAAAATAATTAGAACGACACTTTTATTCCTGAACACAGTTGTTTTATAATATGGAATACGTTATATCTGTGTATAGAACGCCACCTGTCGGGCGTCGGGCGAGAGTTTCCCCATCGGCATAATAAAATTTTGCAATTTAATTAAATTTATGAGAGGGAAGGGCTCGGCAATTATTCGTTCTCAGGGGATCAGGTGATTTGGAGAATTTAAGTGAGTTGCCATTATTATTATTGTTCTTCTTCTTCTGCTGCTTTTGTTGTTGTTGCATCCTCTGAATAGGCGTTAGTATATAGCGAAGAAGGAACTTTTGCAATTTGTTTCGAACACGAATACATTTGGGAATCGGTTTTACTTTGAAATAAGTTTTGTTTTACTAAGCCTCGTGGAATTGGAGCCAAGCTAACAAAAAAAATTAACATTCAGCTTCCCACAAATCCCTGAGCAATGTTTTAGAGAATTAAAAAAAAAACCATTTATTTCAAAGGCGATAACTCAGTTAGAGGATGAGGACAGGACAGTGGAAGTTCTTTTTTTTTGTTACGATTAGAATTTTTTTTTTTTAATTCAATGAATTCCTATTATTTTGAAATTACATGCCCGTCTTCATCTTAAAATTATAAGGATTTTGGAGTTATGAAATTAGTTCCCTAAGGACGAAAATCGTGCATCAGATAATTTTCTTTGTAGCTGTGGAAATAACCTATGTTGTTTTCAATTGTGGTATTTGAAATTAATTTTTCTTTAGTTTTAAGCATTGAAAGTAAGGTATTCAACAATATCCATGGATTTAGAAATTGTCACCTTAAGCTTCGTAGACTGTTTGTAGTGATATTTACTTGTCGAGATTATGACAAACAAGATTTAAGGACATTAGCTCGTTTCTATATCATTACTAAGTTTATTCGTAAGTTTCTGCAGCTGGACTTGACTGATTTCCTGCAGATTTCCTAAAAGTAGACCCTTAAGTTGCTTCCGCTATTAAGCTCAAACTTACAAAAGGGACTGAAAGGATGGAGTTCTTTTAAAGCTGCCAAAGAAAGGAAACCTCAAAATAATTAAATTTTTTTATTTTTCCGAAGATTTTTTCCATTAATCCCTAGAGGATATAATCTAGGATTGAATCCACGCTCAGCAGACATCCGGCGGATTTTGCAGTGGTCGATTATGCGTCCACTACCTCAACACCTTACGAATCATCCTTGAACAATCTTCTGAGTATCAGCCACCGCTGTAACTCATGTTAGTAGATTTTGAGAAGAAGTTTGATCTGGTTTATGGTTTATGCATCTAGAAATTGCCGAGACTTCATGTTTTGGTTTTAAATAAATTTTTCAGGAAAAGTCTTATAACGGTCACTACCATAGGACCGGTTTTTTCATATCAAATTTTATTGTAAGCTACTAAACGGATTTCAATGAAATTTTTAATGGGACAGTTCTTTTATGTACGAAATAACTTCAATTCTCAAATTATTCAAAAAAAGCTTTTTTGAGTTTTTAAAAAAAAGTTACATTTTTTTTTTTTATTTTTTCCAAAATGGTTTGTTCAAAATTTAAAATTTGGTTGAAATTGGGTTGAAATCGGGTTGACATTTGGTTCAATCGGGTTGAAATAGGATTGAAATTGGGTCGACATTGGGTTGAAATTGGGTGGAAATTGATTTGCAATTGGTTGAAATTGGGTTGAAATTGGATTGAAATAGGGTTGAAATTGGGTAAGAATTGGTTTGAAATTGGTTTGAAATTGGGTTTGAAGTTAGGTTGAAATTTGGGTTGAAGTAAGGTTGAAATCGGGTTGAAATTTTGTTGAATTTGGATTGAGATAGGCTTCATTATAAAATAAAGTGCACGACTTAGTGCACGACACGAACTTGCTCTATTGTGTTACAGTGGTCTTGGGCTTTGAGATTTTAGAAAAAAGCAAGGAAAAAATCATACGAAATTGTATTAATCACTTAAAAACCACTATTTAAAACGGGTTTTTGAAACAAGCCATTTGATTTCTTGTCCTCTTTTTAATTTTAAGAAAAAAAATTTTAAATCAAAAAGCCGTTGGTATTTTTTTAAAACTTTTTCATATTTTCCAAATTTTTTTTGGACTACGAGTATATGCCAATTTATACCATTTTGTAGTTGATTTTTCAGAAAAATGTAATTAAAAATTAAATTTAAAAAACCGTTTTTGAAAAAATCCAAAATAAAAAACAAGGTAACTTTTTTTTTAAACTCACCAAATTTTTTTGAAAAATTTAAGAATTAATATTATTTTTTTTTTACTGTTTTGAATGTATAGAGAACAAAAATTTCAAAATCGTTGTACCAGTTTTTTCAATAACAGTTTTTTTTTAAACTTTTCAAAAACATATTCCAAATTTTTTTGGAGTATGTCAAAGTTTTTGTAGTTTTTATTAGAAAAATGAAATTAATACAAATTAATCGAATCTTTTTTGAAACAAAAATTTATAAAAAAGTTTAACTTTTTTTAAAAACTCAAACAAACTTTTGAAAAATTTAAGAATTTTAATTTGTTAATAAATGAGCTTTTACATAGAAAATTTATCGAAATCAGTTGAGTGGCTTACGACAAAAACTGATTTGAAAAAAGCAATCTTACACCCAGAGAAAAAACAACGTTAAATCAAAGAAAACAACTTTGATTTAAGCAGGTTTTGGAATGATTCGGGGTTGAAGATTAAAATTTTAAAATGAAAAAAGAACATCCTTAATTTAACTTATGTCCTTTTATAATTCAATGTTAAATCGATTACAGTTTACTTTAAAACAAAAATGAACCTACTAAAATTTACGTTGCGTTGTTAATTCAAATCATTTTCAACGTTAAATTAAATATGTTTGTGTAATTTTATACAACGTTAAATCAAATACGATTCATTATTTACGTTGTGTTTTTTCCCTCAGAACATAAGGCTTACACACAAAACAACATACAGAAAGTTGTACCTATTCAAATCCGGTGAGCCGTTTTTAGGAATAATTCGTTTTTATTAAAAATCATGGCAGGTACCGTAAGTTTTTAAGCTAGAATGCTAATTCCAAAAATCCTCTGTAAAACGTCATAATAATTGTGTAGCAAGTTTGAAGCAAATCGGTCCAGCTGTTTGGACTGTACTTTTCGATACAGACATTTTTTCGACTTTTTTATCATCGTTATGTTATGTTTGATTGTTGGATTTGTATTTAAAGAATGCATAACTTGTCTTAGAGTACCTATAATCTATAGGAGCCAAGTTCTAGTGACTTACACTCTTAATCATTACTGTGTGTACACAGTACAACGTACAATATTGGAAGGGGTCTACAATTTTACCGAATGGCTAGTAGAGATGCACTTTTCTCGACAAAATTTAGTCTTGGAGGATTTTAATTTCGTTGGAAAATGCAGTACCCCTAAAAAAAAATCTTAAATGGAATCAGGGATTAAGCCCAGAATTTTCGTCATAGCAGTAATACATTCTTATTTCTTACCTCTACGACACGGGGCACTTAAGCAATATGTATTCATCAAGTGGAAGAAATATAAATATCAGCCCTAAACTAACAGTTGACAGTTTCAAGGAATAATTTATTATGAATATCAGTCACTTCTGACTTAATTTAATATGTTTTTTTTTTTTTTTGAAAAAAATAAAGTGGCATTATTGGTTAAGTTGTGAAAAAAAAACGAACCTAAAAGATTCGAAAAAGGCCTTTTCAATCTGTTTGATATTTGTGCAGCGAGTGTTTTCCTGAAAATTGGTCTTTTCCCAACCATAATCCATTGTCAAACCCAAATCAAAAATTAAGAAAGTCATCATTAAATTAATATATTTCAGAACCTTCTAACTGAACTTTGTGCTCACAAAAACAAAATAAAAATATAACCTTCAATCCCCCTTTTTTTTGCAATCATAAAACTTGTATATTTTGTGTCTCTCGGGAATTAGACTTTTAATTGGCAAAGTCATCATCATTCCCTAGCCTTTTTTTTTCCTCAACCTCTTGCGCAAAAATAAAAAATAAAAAAATAGAAAAAAAAAACTATTCTCCGTTGAATGTTCTCAATTATCTCAACAACACAATTTAAACTTTGAAAAGTTTGCCCGCAAATGTTTCGCAAAATAACATTTATTTTCTTCATTTTCGTGTGCTTTTTTTTTTTTTTTAATTTTGTTTCGAGAAACATTTCCACTTAAAAACTCAGACGGATGTTTTAAACGTTGTGTTGGAGGCAATGTCGGGAACAGCAGCAGCATCCTCGTCGACGGGACGCACGGGAACCATGAGAACATTTCGACAGATTTCAACTTATAATTCACAAACTCTCGTCCTAAACCATTTTCTGGCACTTTGGGAAATGTTCGAATGTTCGTCCTTTTGTGGGACCACATACCGGTTTTTTTTTTTTTTTAAGAGGATGAAGAATTGCAATTGTAGAATTGAATGGAGTTGGAGATGATACGAATATCCCAACGCAATTTGTAAATTAAATTTAATTTAAAAATTCCCAAGAACATTCATACAAAAAGGCCAACAACATGCAAGAGCCTTGAATACCAAGAAACCCACGCGCGCCAGCAGCACCGCACCGTGCTGGCCATGGCCACGCACACAACAAGCCTAGGATAATATTGTAAAAGCGTTTTGTATGCTATATTGAGCGTATATTGAAGGGACGAGACAGTCCCGTTCTGATGTTATGTCCTGAAACCTTAAGGTTTTTGAGATTAACGAAACTTAAACTTGTGCATTTTAACACACACATAAATATATATATACTTAACAAAAGATGGAGTTTTGGGAGAAGGGGGGTTACTAAAAAGTTTCTCCTTTAAAGTACATTTTCGATATTTCTTATAAAACAAGTATCGATACTATACAAGGACGAAAATTGTATACGACTGTTAAGGGCCAAGGAGCACAGTGAGTGGGACGGGACGGGACGGGACGTGGGCATTGAGTGGGAATGGAAAAAAGGTCTGAAAGGGTTATTGGGTTGTCGAACAATCTGCAACTAGTCGATAGCACGAACTTACGCTTTCTTGTTGGACAAATTAGTTTTGAAATGGGCAAATAGCCGGAAAAGGATATTTAGTAATGAAAACGGATTAGATGTTCGAATATTTTGTATAGGTAGGTAAACTTTCAATACATGGGAGTAGAAGCTGAGAGGGGCCGTATTTTTTTTCTTCCTCCTGATGGGTATGAAATACTCCTCTGATGCTCATGTGGTTTTTTTTTTGTTAGATCCGTGTATAAGAGACTCCTTCGTCCTGTGAGCCCAGTAATTAAATTGTTTTCTGTTTGTTGGAAGGTACTTTAAGAATTTAAGCTCGGAAACGGAAATGTTGTTGAATTCGGGGATGGATGGCAGGGGCAAAATCGAGGTGGTTGTCTTGGGGGATGTTAAAAGTTTTTGATGATGATGCAGAGGATGTTTGTATTAGATATACGAACTTGTTTCAGTATTATTAAATTTTGTATTGCTTATACAAGGCGAGCCAGGAGGGAGGGTAGATTTTACTTGCTTTCTTGTTTTATGATTGAAGATGTTGTTGGCCCAGGCCACTTGTTGTCTTCAGGGAATAGCATGATACCTACCATTCCAGGGAGGTTATATATTATGTATATATGTTTTTTTAGGGTTTTTAAATTTTCAACGAGATTAAAGTGGGATAAATGTGTTTAAGGTTAATATAAGTAATGTTGTGGTAAATAGGTGATTATACATTAGGTTACTCGTAAACTTGATTTCTGTGTATATGTTTATTTTATAAGCTTTATATTTCAAGGCGAAAAATCAATATTTGGGGTTACGGGTATTTTCTCAAAATATCACTTCGGTAAGTGGGAACTGAAGTTAATGAAATATTTTCTCAAAAACACTTCTTTTTTGGAATATGAGAGCAGTGTGATAACATACAATTGTTTTACTATTCAAACTTAGAAAATCTAATCGATGACAGATTTTCCTAAAAATTTTGTATGTGAAATGTCTTTGAAATCAAACCAAATCGGAAGGGTACCAGAAGACAGATGAGAAAAGAAGATCGAACGTAAAATCTTAATTTAGAAAAAAACTAATTCCAGAAAATATTTATTCCAATTCAGATTAAGAGCAACATTTTCTTCAAATTTTTGACGAATATCTTATTTATCTTAAAATCTGCTTCTACGATTTTGATAAAATTTTCTAAATGGTGTTTTTTGAGTAAAAGTTATCTTTTGGTTGGAATAGATTTTTCAGGAAAAGCCTTATAATGGTTCTTCACATAGGATCGGCTTTTTCATGTCAGATTTTTTCGTAAATCACTTGACGGGTTTCCGTGAAATTTTCAATGTGGAAGTCCTTTTTGTAAACGAAATAATTTTATTATTTAAAATTGCCAAGAGATATTTTTTAGTTAATAAATTAAAAAAATATAAAAGATTAATCAAACAGTTTTTGAAAATCAAAAATAAAATTAATTATTTAATTTTATTTTTGATTTTAAAAAACTGTTTGATTAATCTTTTATATTTTTTTCCTGATAAAGAAAAAAACAAAGTTATAAAAATTTACATTCTCGGAAAAAAAAGTTTTTGAGAAAAAAACGATTTTTTGAAACTTTTTTGTCTCAAAATTTAAGTAAAATGTATGACTGGGTCGCACGAACTTGTGTGACAGTGGGGATTGAGATTTTGATATAAATAAATTTTGAGCTGAAAAAAAGTAAGCCATTTTTTTTCTTGGATTAATTTGAATTTATGAGAATAAATTTATAAAAATCTGTGGAGCGGTTTTTGAAAAAAAAAAAGTTTTTTTTGAAAAAAATTTTGAAAACAATTTAAAAAAAAAAAATTCAAAAACGCCAGTTTATAGGTATTCAGCAAACACATTTATTAATAATTTTTGAAAAAAAAAATTAATGAGCAGTTTTGAAAATATTAATTAAAAAAAAATATTTAAAATGCTCTTAAACATACAAAAAAATATGTTTTTAAAATATTGGTATGTTGTATAAATTAAGCTACCTACACCTATAAATGTGTGCAATTTCAAAAGAATCGGTTGAGCCGTTTTCGAGAAAGTCGAAAGCAAAAAAAAAAAAAAACGGTTCGTTAGGTCGTACCTAACGACTTTCAATGATTTTCTTAAAACCAAAATCGTTAAAGCAGTTTTCACGAAAAATAAGCTAAGCGTAACGGTAATATGGCAGATATGGTTCCGTGTTTTTGAGCTAACAAAAAATTTTAATTTTCCCTCTGTACAATACCTAAAAATCTCTATATTGTAGGTGTCTTAACATAAACATACATACAGAAAGACACACAGACACACACACAGACGGACAGAATTTTTAGACCATCTTGTTTTGTCATCGCTATCATCGTAATGTCATGTTTGATTGTTATCTCAAAACTTTTTTTTTTCGACGAATGCATAACTTGCTTTATAGGTAGTATCTATAAGTGGAAGTAATTTTGAACTACCTATGTAAATAAGAGCTTCTTAGATCTTCTTTAATTGAAGTAAAGTGGTATGCCTGGTAGGCAGGTGTCGAACAGTTCTGAACTCTCCTGTTCCAGGCCCTGAAGAAGATTCTAACCAGAATCGAAACGTCGGCAAATATTAAATAAACATCGACTAAAAAACAAAGACTGCATTTGGCTTTTATTATTATTAAACAATATCTAGCAGTCGGTAGCCTCCACCAGTTCTGAACTTTTGTTCATACAATTATATGTACTTAACAATTCCTTATTCCTATTTGGAACTAAGAAAGTACATTACTGAAAACAATAATTTTCAAATCATTATCTCAAAACAACGGTATGTTGTCATATATGTGAAAAATTCAAGCCTGGAAGTGAGGCCTGGAGGTAGGGCGCTCAATATATTCTCGGTATCGGGGTGAAGCAGTGGTTATATATATAAATTGACTTATTTATCAAGTAATACTATTATTTTATTGCATTCATGTACAATTTCATATGAATGTGATTATTATTTCGCGTTTCATCTCTAGTTAAACAGAATCATAAAGGCAACTGAGACGATGATGGTGAAAATTGAGCATCGCGCTGTAATTAAATTTCTCACTAAGCAAGGAAAAAGTCAAAAAACTATTCATGAAGAGATGGTGGCTGTTTACCAGGGTTCCGCACCTTCATTATCAACTGTGCAAAAGTGGTCAAGTGAGTTCAAGAGAGGCAGAGAGAGCATTGAAGACGACCCCCGCTCCGGCGCCCCGGCTACTGCTTGTACGGGAGAAAGCATCAAAGAAGTCGAAAAACTTGTTCTTGAGGATGACCGAATAAAGGTGAAAATGATGGCAGAGATCACCAAGCTTTCAACTGGTACCATTCAAACCATTCTTCATGACCATCTTAACCTTTCAAAGGTCAGTGCAAGGTGGGTGCCACGAATGCTCACAGCGCCTCAGAAAAAAGTGAGAATCGCATGCTGTAGAGAGCTTTTGGAGATGTGTAGTGAGAACGCGAACGGTGTTATGGATCGAATTGTTACTGGAGACGAAACATGGGTTCACCACTATGACTCTGAAAGCAAACAAGAGTCCATGCAGTGGCATAAAAAGGAACAGACCCCCGGAAGAAGTTCAAAGTCACTCTGTCTGCCGGGAAGCTCATGGCCACAGTTTTTTGGGACTCAAAGGGAATCTTGCTCATTGAGTACAAAAAAAAAGGTGAAACCATCAACGCCACATCCTACGCTTCCACTTTGCATAATTTGCGGGAGGAAATTAAAAAGAAAAGACGGGGTAAACTCGCAGCGGGTGTGTTGCTTCTTCATGACAACGCTCCTGTTCACACGGCACGAGTTTCCAAGGCTGCTGCGCGAGATTGTGGTTTCGAAGAAATCCAACATCCACCCTATAGTCCAGACCTTGTACCTAGTGATTATTTCCTGTTTCCGGATTTGAAAAAATGTCTTCGTGGAAAAAGATTTTCGGATGATGAAGAACTCAAGTCGGCAATAAATGGGTATTTTGCAGGGATAGAGGAAATTTATTTTTTTGAGGGTTTAAAAAAGCTTATCTCAAGATGTAACAAATGCATTGATGTTAGGGGAGATTATACTGAAAAATAAAAACAATTTAAATTGAATTCACATTTGCCTTCATATCGATACCGAGAATATATTGAACGCCCCGCGTATGTACTATGTAGTATTTTAGATTGTTGCGTGGAGGTTTAAATAAACGATACTTGCAATATTAAACTATTAAAAGATGATTTTTTCCACCTAGCGCTGCAAATCATTGATCATTAGATAAAGGTCCATTTATAAGTTATTATTGAAAAGTATTTGTGAAATTGTTGGTGGTTAATTTTAAGCTGATTTAGCAAACAGAACAGAGCTTTTTTGGTATCGCAACAAAGCTAATGAATTCTAGATTAGAACTTTTATTGAAAAAATTCTTTACTCTGATTGAAAATTTTCTTAAAATTAATTTTACTGACAAAAAGCGATTTCAATGAACAGCTGGTTTTCGTATTGGTATTTGGAACACAATGTTTTCACTGGATCTGTTCGATTCTCCTTTTGTTCTCCTGTCAGTTTTTGTTCAAACAAATGATAGCTGTAACCGAATTGTCAGTGAAAATATACAACGTATACGTACGTATAACTCACCCCTTATCAAAAAAAAAAAAACATCTAAAATTCCAAAATAATTTTTAAAAAATTTAGCATTAACGCAAATTCAATATCGACTAACGTATAATTTTGAAGCAACTACTTAAATTTTGTGCAACAAACCCTCTTTTTGTGTGTGTTTACTTTGACATTTAGATGAGATGAGGAACGAGGAAGGAAACCCGTAATTGTGTGTGAGCCTTTTGTTATACCCTATGTGTGTCAATTTCACTTAAACTTGCCACTAGTTTGTATTTTATCGCGTTGACATACGCCAAAGCACGCACGACTACACTAAACTTGTGAAGTGAATGACTAAATTAAAGCTCTGAATCTGGAATATACTTACGAGTACGGTTGGCGCAAGTAAACAATCTACTTACACCAGCTCATCAGAGACATACGAACGTTCGCATGTTAGGATGAGGAGGACAGACAAAATATGAAGCGAGGCATAATTGCAGAGTATCTGATGGCATCTATTGCATTGCACCCGCACTTTTGCCTCATAATCGCCCTACACCCGCCCTGCCATGCCCCAGCAAAAGATACACACTTTTGTAAAACTATACGCGGGCATAAAAGATACACGGGCTCTCACTCGCACTATAAACTCGTCGAGGAGGAGTATGTGTACCATTTAACAACATCACTGGATTCTAGAAGCAATGAACTCGTTTATAGAGTAAGTGGCACGTTCGTTAAGTGGATGATGGCACAAAATATCACGACACTATTTTCTCCATACACTTGTTCCCTGAGCCTGCCTCATATATGTATATGTATTGTACGTGCTTTTGTTCTGACCCTGTGTATATCTTGTATCTTTTACTATACACGCCTCCTCCGCGGCTGTCCTAATCATCGCACCGACCGGACCGACATGACACAACGACGACAGTCAGCCCGTACATTATGAGTGTGTCGCGTAAATTAATGATAAATCAAGATACTGAAGTGCATTAATATTTCTGACGCGAATTATTGTTGCCGTGATATTTTTTTCTTCTTTTTTTTGCAGTTCATGCTTATAAAAATATTTCTTATAGTTTTATTTGCTTTAATATATTACAAAACTTACTGTGTGCAGTGATTATTATACTGCTCGACACCCCCACACACGCCCCCACGTTCACTGGAAACAACAACAAAATAAAGTATCTATTCTGTTCTCACGATTTATACAAAACGCAAATAAATGTTGTTTTTTGCTTTTTTTTTAATAATTGAAACAACAATGAGCAACTTTTTTTTATGTTAGTTGAGAAATAATCATGATTTTTTTTTTATAATATTGTTGCTGCATTAAAAAACCGCATTGTTTTGATTTCGAAATTGGTGTTTAATGATTGTACGTAGGCGATGAGGAATTTTGGAATGGTTTTGAGGCATGAGTGTTGGTTTAGAGAGGAGGTGGAATTTTCGTTCTGAATGACGATGCGGAAAGTATGCAAGTCGAATGAAAGTGTTCGTTCTTTAATAAAAATGTTTTTTTTTTCTTAAATTAAAATCACGATTAAAAGTTTTTTCAGCTGTCGGACCATAAATAAAGATAGATTACAACATCATACGCAAGTGTTCCAGGTTTGTTGATAACGACAACAGTTACCTCCAACAAGTACAACAGAGAAAAGAACTGCGACCCCTCTTCTATAAAGGCAAACAAAGCAGCTGGACTATGATATACCTGCAGAATTCCTAAAATTAGACCCTGAAACAGCTTCCGGTATTTTACTCAAACTGCAAAAGGCTATTTGGGAGATGAAAACTTATCCAACGGACTGGAATGATGGAGTTCCTTAAAATCTGTAAAATAAAGGATACTCGAGGTTGCAATAATTGGGGTGGTATATTACCGTTTCGTCCATTTTTCGGAAGTAAATGGCAATCATTATTCTGTAGAGTAGAAGATAAAGTACAGGATCGAATCTTCGCTCAGCAGGTTTTGGCAGTGGTCCGACTCGATGAGCGACAAGGAGTGAAGATATGTCTTGTTACCAATTCTGTTTTTGCTGGCGATGTAAGTAAATAATTGAGAAGCACATTCAAATGAAAATGCATTTCGTGATTTTTTTTGATTAGCATAATGAATCTAACTAATGTGTCCATAACCGGGAGAATTGAGCTCGAATTTAGGCAAACTGGGTCTATAAAAGATGTAAGAACACCTGTGCATGCTCGCTTAGATATAGATCTTTCTGCGAAAAACATTGCTGCTGTTCGTCATAGTGTGGCAGAAGAGCCGTGCTTAACTGGCTGCGCACAATGGTGTAGTAGCAGCAGTAGCACGTAGCAATGTCAAAGTAAATATCAAAAAAAAGGAGCTCACAAGGCAGCATACACGAATACAATGTGCTTGTGCAGCACTGAACTCAAACAAAAACCATGTCTGCCATTTTGGTTTGTTGTTGTTTTGCAGCACAGCACGTTCGTGAAGTTGGAGTTAAGTCGACTTGTACTTCAGCTACTCTCTATGCTGCAGCTGCTACTTCACATTGTAGCCGTGCAATACAATTTACGTACGTTTAACTTTGACATTGCTACGTGCTATTGCTGCTTCTACACTATTGTGCACAGCCAGTAACGATTGAACATCTCACGGAAATCACTGATGGTCAGAAATTGACATGTGGTTCCAACAGAACGGTGCCACTTACCGCACGTCAACGAAACAATAGCTTTTTCAATACTATTTCAATTCAATTCAACAATTCAAGAGCTAAAGGATGAGATAGTTTGACAAATCAAAGACATTGAATACCAATTATGTTTCAGAATCATTGATGGACCATCCGGATAGAGGTCTGAACTGTGTCAAATCGCATGTTTTTCGTGGCCAATTGACGTCGCCTAAACGTGAAATGACGGGACCAGAAAACTTCTCACACAATTAAGCCATATGAATTGGTCTTGTTGTGTGGCTTGTTGCCCTATCTTGTTGGAATCCCATATTGTCCAAGTCATGGCCTTCAATCACTGTCCAAGAAAAATCGGTTAACATTCGACCAAATCACTCCGAATTGACTGTATGTAACCGTCTGTCATCGAAGAAATACAGAACAATGACACTTTTCGACCACAGAGCACACAAAACAGTCATTTTGTCTAGATGCAACAACGAGCGCGGCACCTCTTCGATCATTCGTGAGTTTCCTGAGCTCCGCATGCGGCAATTTAGTTTGTTTTCATACCCACCGAGTGAGAAATGCGCCTGATCAATGAGGAAAATGTTGTAATTATCGTAAATGGCAAACAATCAACTAATATTATGACACTTCAGATGACAGTTGAGTTTGACAAGTGTCAAATGCCATTCCACATGGTTAAAATAGTAAAAACAAAAACCAAAAGCAGTAAAAGGTATGTTTGAAAAAGAAGCTCTTAGATTTTAAAATTTTTGCTTATGACCATTTTTAACATAGAGAAATAATACCGTTAGGTATAGAAAAGTATATATATTCTGACTCAGAATCAAAAGCCTAGTCGATTTAGCCATGTCCGTCCGTCCATCCATCCGTATGTATACTCTATAGAGGTCACAATAATCTTTGGTTCAAGAGTAAGGCTAAGTTCTTGAACCGGTGAAATCCGCCAACAAACACGCCTACAATCGCCATTTTTGATGAACAACCTCACTTTGGTAAAATCAAATTATGTTTTTTATACAGTTACGATAAAAACATAACGCTAAAATTTTGCACACGTAAGCTTTAGGTAAACCTTCTTCCAATCAAATAAAAATATTTCAGTTTGGGCGTGGCCGACGCCCATTTTTCATACAAAACCATCAATATTGTTCTTATAAAATAACAATTGTTATATTAAAGCGAAAAACATTAAATTTTGTGGGTATTACTTCCAAATAAACATCTTGTGTGTGAAATCAAAAAAACTGATTTTGGGTGTGGCTGACGCCCACTTTTCACTAGAAACTATACAAAAATTGTTTTTACAAATAAATGGTATTTATAATGAATCCGCAAGGCAATATGCTGCGTCCCTTAGAAGAAACTAAAAATTTTGTATATGAAAAGAAATGTTTGAATTTTGGGCGTGGCTTACGCTTCCTTTTCATGAGAAAACGAAAAACGTAGTTTTTAAAAATTTAAGTTACTACCAATATTCAATTTAAACTTTTTTCCCTTCCGTAACATGAAAAATATATCTACATTTTCTTGTGTAATTTTTTTCAATACGCCCACTTATAAGGGCGTGGATTTTATAAAATACATTTGTTCAGGTAAGATCGTTTAAAAAATACTCGATTCAACTGTAGTTTAACACATATGCCTAAGAACTGACTGAGGATCAAAGCACAGTTAGTGCTTAAATTTTTTAGGACACGCCCACTTGTAAGAGGCGTTACCGTAAAAAGTCGTAATATGCATTATTTTTTTTATGTTTCTTAACTATCGGTCGCAGTTTTGAAGTATGAAGATAAACACTTAGAATTATATTCCTTGGTTACGTAGCATAGAGTGGTCCAAAATTGTTAAAAACACCCATTATCGCTATTTCCATTCAAAATCAAATTTTTAAAAATTTAAGTTTTGTTCAAATCGATCTGCAAGAATAAAATTAAATGCCACTGGGCTCATACTAATTGCCTTGGCAATATTAAGTCTTAACTTTGGGCGGGACACACGCCTTTTTTTTTATTGTGCCAACACTAATTGAACATCACACCACACAAAATTAAAGTTATTGAATTTTTTTCTGTCTGCTAAAGAAGAATTTTGTTTCTGAAACTGGAACATCAGCTGGCTGCGGGGGGGGGGGGGCGAACGAATACACCTACAAAAATATAGGGAATAGGCTATCCCACAGTTCGTTGCATACGTACTGTAGCTCTCGCTTATGTTATTTTTTAGCTTTTAATTTTACCCAAATGGTTTTCTTTAAAGAACAATAATTTTTCCCATCCTATTTATCTTCTTACATATTACATTTACTTACACCATTTTGACAATATTCTACAAAACAATTCTCAAAACTTTATAAGAACATTTGTATTAATGCCACGATTTTCTTCGCACATTCGAAGACACCTATTTATGCGGCAAAAACAGCAACACTCACCTGACTGGAATTACTACCTATAAACTAAAATGGATGCATAAGCATTGAATACAAATTTTTTAGTTTCCACAACATCGAACATCACCTCGTCATCGTCTCTTTTGCAAACTCACTCTCCTTCCATCAGCCTCAAACACAATTGTCTATAAAATACACGAAAGTAAGAAGCCCATAATAATAATCTTTTATAGAAAAGAGCCCTACTCCAACTCTCAAGACCACCCAAGCGGAAAACGTTAGCACTTTGCATTTTCACTTTGTTGCCAATATAATTTCGTGAGGATGATGATGTTCTTCGATTTGTTGTCACACAACAGCCTTGTCTCTTCTGAGTTTGGAAGCAATAGTTGTCTTCTCCAATAGCTATAGCTACATAAAGTTACCACACCTATACCTCCTAAGAACTGAAGACTAAAATTATTGGCGTGGATAAGTTTGTGGTTGAGAAAGGAAAATTTATTACGATTTCTGCTTTAGGAAAAGGTTTTGTAAATGTAAGACTCTGAGATATAAGGCTTTTTATCATAATGACTCTTGCTCGTTTCACCATTAAATTAACCTCAACTACACGAAATCAACCAACTATGCAGAATTGCACACTGCACACCCAAAAAAACGGATATAGAGGCAGAATTTTCATTTTGCTGAAAAGCAACAGCGAACGAAGCGTTTTTCTTTGTCTGGGGGTCCCGGTCTCCCAGTCTCCTGAAACTGCAATACCCTTTCTGCCCTTCTAATATCTATATGTGCAATGTCATCGTCGTCGTTGTCGTCTGCAGTGACGGTTTATTGCTTCTATCTGCATAGCCATATGAAGCATTGGCATAGACGCATAACTATAAGCCCCTTTAAAACCACAAGCCCCACCAAATTCTATAATAATGTATTAAATACATCGCCCGGGCCCGAGCCATTCTATTTCTAAGGTGCTCTCGCGCGCGCTGCACAAGCACACTGTACTGTACCAATACCCGGACCCGGGAAAGTGCAACTAAAGAGTGTTGTGTGTACTTTGGCTTGTCGCAACACATGTTCGGATACACCAATGCCACCGAAAGCTGCTCACCATCAGCAAACGTTGACGGAAAGGCCATTATCAAGCCGCCCACCATCACCATAGCACCATCGAAATAGCACCAGAACCAGCAACAGCACCAAGCACCAAGTACCAGGAACCAGCAGCACCGGAAAACAGAATCTAGCATCATCATCTAAAGTGACATCTAAGGCTAGCTACCTACTACCTTGTGTCTCTCTGGTATGTACGTAACGAACCTAACTACTATGGATTCTTTAAGTTGTGGTTGCCAACTGTGGTGATTTGATTTATGCATCCATCAGAGATAAAAAAAAAAATTGTGTTGTTTTTGGACCCCGAATCCGAATTGAGGAAGTCTTGAGACTTGGTTGGCAAAAATGAGGTGACATTGGACAAAACACAAATGGCATTCCTTTTTTAAAAATATGGCTGAACTCGAGCTTAAGGAGAAGCAGTAGATACATCTAGTTAATTATAATAACATAAGCTTGCATGTTTGTCCTTAGCTTGTCATGAAGGGAAACTTTGAAAAATTGCATGCATTGAAGGAAAACTTATTTACCGAATGGGTACTTCTGCGACAGATACTCCTGCTTTGCAAGAAATTGATCTTGATGATGTTGGTGGAGATGTTGACAGAAGGAAAGAACCGAAACTGTCAAAGACACCTTATAAAAAAAACTGGATCATGATCGATTGAGTGGATATTGCCATGTTGCCATAATTATAATTGCAACATCAAACAAACAGGGGGAGGGTCAGTCGAAGTCAAAACTGGCCCAAACAACTGCAAACCTTAAAATTGTCTTGCCTACAAAAGTGGGTCCGCAAATTGTTGTTTGTCTGTCTGTATCGATACCTACAGCCTAAACGGCTGGACCGATTTGCTTCAAACTAGCAAACCGATTTGCTGGTACATAGTATTATTATGCAGTCCTACAGAGGGCTTGTTTGAATAAGCATTCTAGCTTCTAAATTAAGGGTGTCTGTGATATGATTTTTGATGAAAACCTCATTTTTCAAACCGGCTCCTACGATTTTGATAAAATTTTCTAAATGGTTTTTTGTGTAAACTTTATGTTTGGGTTGGAATAGAAATAGAAAGGAAAAGTCTTATAACGGTACCTCCTATATGACTTTTTTCATATCAGATTTTCTCGTAAGTCACTCAATGGATTTCGATAAAATTTTTAATGTAAAAGCTCTTTTATAAACGAAATAATATTAATTCTTAAATTAAAAACAAAAAAAAAAACGTTTTTTGGGGCTGGGCTTAAGTGATACCTCCCTCATGCTTTACTGGATGAGCACTATGGTGTAGCTGCAGTACGTAGCAATGTCAAAGTTAGTGTCAAAAAAAGTAGCGCATGCACGATTTCAATTTGTAGCACTAAACTAAAGCAAAAACCATGTCTGCCATTTTTGTTTGTTGTTATTTTCAGGAAGTTCAAGTCGAGTCGACTTGTAGTTCAGCTACTTTCTTTGCTGCAGGTGCTACTTCACTCTTCATATTGCAGCTGTGCAAAACGATTTACGTTAACATTTAACTTTGACAGTGCTACGTAATACTGCTGCTGCTACACCATTGTGCTGGTGCTCAACAAGTTAAGAAAAAGAGCATTATAGCACTCTACATAAATCTGCAATCAAGTTATTTTAGCAGTAAAATCAACCAATAAGCCGTGCCGTCACGAAAAACGGCATAACGCTCTGATGCCATCCGGCCAATCATTTCTTGAATACCGTCGAATACACATTCAAAGCTATACTGTTACCGAATTCATCAACAATACAAATTTGTATGATAAGAACGACAAAATGCTATGCTTTATATTAGCAAACTAAAAAAAAAAAAAAAAAATGGAATATGTTTTCAAAAACTTTTCAAAAAACATGTTTTTAGAAAAAAATCTGTTCAAAGGGTTTTGAAATTTTTTTTCCTGAAAATTCAAAATAGTAATCTTTTACTGTCAAATAGTGTACTTAATTTTTTCCAAAGAAAAACATTTTAACTAGTGGTTTTTAAGCGCATAAGATTTGATATGATTTTTGTTCATGCTATTTTTCCAAAATCTCAAGCCCCAGGACAACAACTGTAACACATTAGAGCAAGTTCCAAGACCTATCTTTTAATTTTATAATCTTTTTGTCTCTGTCTGGCTTCCCTTCTCTCACGCATACGGCAGCAGTAGGCAGGATCCTCCTCTCGCATTTTAACCCACAGCGCTAGCCGTATAATAAATAACCTTTCCTCACATTATCATATTTAGTCTAAGAGCTAGCTACGTAAGATAGTATACAATTTATAAATCGACGAAACTCCTATAGTTAGTCTGCCATACTATCATTATTCATTGATCGGTCACCTGGCACCTGTCGATCGGTGGGTGTGAGAGTGGTAGGCCAACAAAGGTCAAACAAATGGGGTTTTTGCTTATATTGACTTATATTTCAAAAACAGTGAGCTTTAGGAGAAAAACATGTTTTACAAACTTATAGCTTAGTAAATTTCAAATAACGTTGCCAACAAAAAAAATTTCACATACCATTTATCATTTAGAAGTTATATCACTTCAAAGTGATAAATAAATTGTTTGACAAATAATTTTGGCAGTAAAGCACCTAAACAAAAAACCTTGCATACTTTTATGAACCACATAAAGTCCTAAAATTATTTGAAGTTTGCTGCAGAAATAACGAAGTGATTCGCAGAAACAAAATATCTTTATCACTCCAAAATAAGTTTTAAAATTTCAGTCATAGCCACGACTCAGTGATCTCAGTTGGCAACAATTGGTTTTTAAACAAAATAGAATCTCTCAGCAAAATATAGTATGCCAGTGCCATCGCTGCACGATTGTAGAATGTAGATAAAATACCTACCCTCCACCCTTTTTCGGGCACAAATTAGGTGTAAATTGCTCTGTGCCCGTATGAAAGTGCTTCAAGGATGCAACCTATCATCTCTTTTGCTTATTAGCTGGCTGCATTGGAAATGGCAATAACAACGACGGCAAAGGCAAAGGGGCTTCAGAAGACTAGAGAGGACAACTTTACCAAAAGAGCCCGCAGAAATAGCAGCTGTTTATGGATACCTTATTTGTATGTTTGTGTGTATCTTTGGCGTTTTGGTAAATTGTAGTTTAATTGAATTGTATTTCCACACTTACCTACCTACCACCTCGAGGAGGGATATTCAGTGTTTATGGGAAGACACCTTCAGGCTTCAGGAAAACAGCGGAGGACAAACAAAATTATCTATAGTCGCGTCGTCGGTCGTTTGGTTTATTAGTCGGATGAATTATACGAAATAAAAAAAAATAAAAAAAACGAACCCGATGACGATACGCGCAGTGACGACTAACTATCCGAATACCGAATGCAAACAAAGCCACTAAACGTGGAGCCCGCACAAGACACTGACTCATTGAATCTGAGAGTATGAAACCATTGCCCCCGGCTTGGATACTTTTGGATTGGCATAACATGGTTTTAGATACACTTTTCTTTTTTTTTTTTTTGCTCACGATTGAATTTGTTTGGTTAGTAAAAGTGTAATAAAGACATAAAAGCTCTCTTGCGGAGAGCTTTTTTTATTGGACAGCGGCACTAACTACCTAAGTGGGGTTCGCTTTTTTGTTTTTTTATTTTATTTCATTTCTTTTTTTAAAATGGATTAAAAAAAAAAATAGATGTTACTTCAGTAGAAATGTGACGTCACGGTTAGCATTTAAATTAGTTGAAAATCAAGCAGGTGCATTATATGAGATTGACCTTGCTTGCAGTTATTTTTATCGTGGTAGAGTTTCAGTGATGCAAGGAATTGGTCCGAGTTTAAAGAACCGGTCAAATGGCAACGTTATAGGTAGTTTAAGTTGTTTTTTTTTATTCGCATTATGCTGGTTTGATTAATTTAACTGCATGGTCCGGTATGCATTTAATTAGGGTAATTCTGAAAGAAAAAAAAACTTAAAATAGAATTCAATTGAGGTTTGCCTTCGCACTAAGAACATGATGCAAATAAGTTATATAACCTGTTAAGGGGTTTTAAGACGCAAAGTAATATGAGAAGATTTGAATTGGGCCGTCTCACTTTCTGAAGGGAAAGAAGATAATAATAAGGGTTTCCTAATCAGTCATGAAGGTAAATATTTTCTGTATCGCAGGAGTGTTAGTAGGTACATACAAATTGACGCAATATTTTATTTTTCAATTAAATTTAGAGCAATGATATAGTTTGTGGTTTATTGGCATAGACTTGTGACTTTAGAAAACCTCATAAGAAGAATTCTAATGTTGTGAAATCGCTCGAACTTGGTAGCCAATTCACATCGCCTGTGTGTGAGCCAAATTCTTTAAGTTGTACTCTGCTAAAGGGCGAATGTGCTACACAGAATCAATAGTCTCGGAACTTCCAATACACTCTCTTGGACAGCAGCGATATTTTCGGCAGATCGATCACTGAACAAGCCACATCGATATCATCCAGCTAGTTGCGAAAAGTCTCCTCGGAATCCTCAACAATGCGAGTTGGCTCGTCGTGTGATAAGGCCTTAATTCTCATTCTGTTCAAGCTGATTTGGAAAACTCCATAGAAAAAAGCAAGTACATAAATTAAGTGATACAAAAATTGTTTATAGATTTAAATGGAAGGCTTATAGATACTTCAAAAGGAAACCTTTTTCCTGGTTTGTGAAATGTGCTGTTGGTAGCAATACTTTCACAGCTGCCAACTGTACCCGAAATTCTAAATTCTGGGACTCAGCATTCTTTTAATCTTGCGACCTTTATTTACTTTCACCTTGAGGATTCAATTTAAAAAAGGCTTCGTGTTTGATTCTTTGGTCTTCCAAAGTGAATGACCAGACCAATACAGAGCCACTTATTCTGCTAGTTGTCTACATCAACTACATCAATTGTTTGTTCAATTCCTTAGTCACAGTTTATTGTTGTAACTATGTATGGTTTGTGGCCAGCGGATCTTTAAGACGTAACGGTTCACAAAAGCCTATAGCTTACCCGAAATGTTGGCAGAGTAGGTAAGGTATACTTACACGTATCACAGGCATACAATTTAGTAGCATAGATTTCAAGTTGGATTCAAACATTTTCAGATTGACAAACAAAATTTCAGGTTAAAATAATGTGGAATTTGCAGAAAAATTCTTGTTTTTTTTTTTTTTTTTTTTTTTTTTAAGAACTCGCACTCGGAATATGAGTGAGTATCCTTATAATGAGTGAACATGTGCGAGCGAGGAGTTAGGATTGAGATTTAGGTGTTATTTATCTCACGAAAATCTCACGGGTGGGGTCCATTCAAACTAGGGGAATAAATACAAATTGCTGCCCAGGCTGGGTTTGAACTTGCAGGTGCAGGCATTTTATCGTTAATTGAACTAGAGCAATATTCTATAAATTTTTGAAAGACTACTTTTTCTTGTTTGAGGTGGACAATCAGCTTATTGGCTAGAAGTGACATCATTCTTTTTTCTGGATCCAAGTAGTCAAGCTACTCGGATGACACCCCACTGGTGGCCCACACTAGGGAAATAAGTCCTAAGGTACTAAGTCCACCGAGATATTTAATTCTCACTTAGTTGGAACTAAGTCCACTTAAGAGAAGTGCACTTATTTCCCATGGAAGGTGGGAACGTGCTCCACTTTCATGTGGGAACTTAGGTCACACTTCGAATCATGAAGGGAACTAACTTCCAACAACAATAGTTGAGAATCTTACAAACTGAACTGCTGCTAAACTGAACTAGGGGGAGACGGGGAACATTGATACATGAGGCACATAGATACAGTCTACATTATTCGAAAATTGAACGGAATAGGCCACTCAACTACGCATACTACGCAGCATGCCAATGAACGCAAACACATATCTTCCTGACATCCGGGTTCAGTAAACGCTTTGCGCACAAAAAGGAAAAATCTGTTTCGCGAGTGCTCAAGTAATTTTTTTTTGTTTTTTTTGCGAGTAAGTTTTCTTGCCGTATTTGTGCTTATGATTTTAAATTAATTTATATTGTGAATATAATGTTGTTAATAATGTTATATTTACTTAAAAAATCGTTGTGAAGCGTTGTTTTAATTGCATTTAATATTTTTTTGTCTGTGGATTTAATTTGGGGCACATAGATACACACGACTTCGGGGTGATTTGATACGTATCAATGTGCCCCACAAAAGAGAAAGGTAGGTCAAGTATATACACATATACTCTAGAAAAGACAAGAATAGAGGTCTAAACATGAAGAAAACATAAAAAAGAACAAAGAAAACGCGCAAAAGATCTTAAAAGTGCTCAAATTTGGTGAACATAGTTGCAAATCCCATAATAAACTTAAACAGAAATGCTCATATATGACTATGCCAATGTAATAAGAATCTTAACACCCTTCCAGAGAAATTAAGCTATGAGAATCCCTCGACTCCGAAGAATCATTCGATTCCGAGCAACTTTATATGGAACTAGCAGTACCGATAGACGTTATGTTCTGCCCTTCCAAGCAGTCTCTGATGAGTTTAGTCCTTGCAAACAAACTAATATAGAAGCTTTTGAAGGACCCGAACCCGACTTGTCCTGCTTCATCTTGTGGCCAAATTACATGTTCGGCTTTGACAAAGCCTTACAAAACTTGTGCTTTTTGTATGTGATTGGTATTAGTAGCCGAAGAAAGGCTTTATTTTGTTATTTAGTTTTATTTATTTCTTGTTAAAACTAGGTTAAACCAATGTTGACATGAATTAACAAATACTTTAACACAGGTTGTATAAATATATAATGTTAAAAAAAAATTAAAACTCGTTTTATTAAAAGGTTTTAAATAAATACTGATTATTTGGTTATGATTAAAGGAGCCTCTGTCATGTACCAATGTGCCCCGTGAATGGGGTAGTTTGATACAAAATTCACGACTCAGTAAAAAGGTCCTTAATTCGTTTTGAGTGGATGTTACATTAAATCCGTTTAAAATAAGTTAGATAAAAAGATAATGTTCCCATAAAATATGTAAATTTGTTATTACTATCAATAATGTGCAATTTTTTTGAGTTTAAATGAAAATCGTATAAAGGTGCCCCACCTCCCCCTACTGGTTTTTAAGATTCTGAAAGTGATCAAAAACAAATACCGTGAGTTTCATCCATGGGCGAATAAAGCTTACTGCGTATAAAAAGTGAAGTGGGTAAGGGGAGGCATGGTGCCCCCTTGCAACCCCCTGCTTGGACTTACTGTTGTATTTGGAGTAAATGCTTTTTTGGATATGTGCAAAGTTTTTTGTTATCTACAGTTTCGCATACACCCAACGTCGCACCTACTCCAAATAACAGTGAGCCCAGGCAGGGGCCTTTTTTGCATATTTCTTAATTCTTTTGTTTTGGAAAATAGCTATACGTAAGGATAAAATGGTTAGAATTGATATAAGGCCAAATTGGTCCAATCACGCTGTCGATAAACGAAATAGTTTATAAAATAAATCTGGTATCTTTATTTGGTATTATTTCGTTTTTGAAAATGTATCAAGAGTTATAAGGACGTTTGAACGTATTTCTCACCCCCCTCTTGGAGCCGTTGTGCCAACAATTTTTTTATTATTTTTTACAATTGATGTCAGAGAAATGTTACAATATAACAATCCAATGAAATTAATGTGGATATCCTGACAATCTTGTAATAATAATAAATCTTGCAGACGACGAAAATGATGATGATGGTGACGCCGACGAAGAAGATGATCATGATCACAAGGAGTTGCAATCATTCTGACATTTTACAGTTTATATGGGAAAAAAAGAATTCATTTAATTATGTATGTTTTAAATTAAAAGTACATTATGTTTTGTGAATAAATTGTAAGTTGAATTTAATATTCTGACTTTAACTAAAATAAAACTGCTTAAAAAAAAACCCATCTACTACCCGGTATTTATCATAATATCGGAAAATCATCCAATCTTTGATATCAAACAATGGTTTTTTATCAGAATCGTTATCAAATGACGTAAGTAGGATCGATTTTGCCGCCCATTGGGGGGAGTCTGCCGGCCGTTTCCACCACCCAAAATGTCTGACAATGTCAAAATCGAGTCCGTGACATCACTGATGGCTACAACCTATAGGAAAAAATCACCCGTTATCAAATGACGTAACTTCATCGAATTTTTTTACAACTTTGGGGGTCCATGGCCGCCACACCCACCTCTAGACGCTTGGCAGACTTCGGGATTATTCGTCACCAGTGTTGAAGGATTACAATAAAATTAATTATTTGCGTTATCAAATGACGTAACTATTTTAGTCGCTGGCGCTCCCGTCTGCAACTGGAATTAAATCCACACGATTTTCTTGGGATTAAATTTTCACCATTCATAGGAACTTAGTCTTCTTCTCTTATGGGGGGTTAAGTCAGCCACGGTAGTCATATGCCAGAAATAATTTTCCAAAGAAAATGGCAAAGAATTGTAAATGTTTCAAATAAGATCAATTTTATGACATTAATTCAATTTATTTGTATTTTATTTCATTTTATAGTTCTATGACTTTTAAGAACACCGTTTATTTAAAGACATCGTTGTTGAAAACGTCCATGAAATAAACATAAAGAAGGTATTATAGCTGCTCGCAACTATTTCTTTGCTTTGACCTAACTGTGGATCATTCTTAACTTTTGTATATATATATCTATACATATAATAAAATTGTAACGGGTCGATGTCTGTACATTGAAGATATAGATACAAAACTAATATGAGGAGTCTCTATTAGACCCACAGAAGCCAAAACAACCATTTTTAGAATTTTTGTCTGTCTGTCTGTCTGTTTGTATGTTTGTACGCGCATCACGCAAAAACTACTGCATGGAATTGAATGCGGTTTTCGCATATTTATTGGTAGTACGCCAACTTAAAATATAGGCTACATTTTATCGCAGGAAAATATATAATTCTGGTTGTTTTTTATATATTGCTGCAATCGAATATTATTCAATGAACTTAAAGCAAAATTAAAAGTTTTAAGGAAGTTAGCGTCTCTCGAATAGCGCCACACTTACCTACATATACATGAATAGAAATAAGTTAGTCGCTCTGAATAGGAGTTACTTTAAAAACATCATAGATGGCGCTATTTACCACCATATACAAAATGTCTCATTCAGCGAAAGCAGAAATCGAAAAATTATGTAACCATAAAGAACGGTGAACGAGCAATACCTACTTACGACCAAAACTGATGAAGCGGAGCTGCCATAAATAGCAGTATCGGCGCATATAATCGTTTTGAAAGTGGGCATTCCAATAAGGTATATTGCTCAGAACTTAACCCTCCAACTTTGCAATATAAACCGTTATGATAGTTCGAAATAATATTATACAGAAGCCAAAAATCTTACGGCTATAGAGCTGGTAAAGTATGTAGCTTTTATACCACGCATACCCGCAGCATTTTGAACCGGTTGTGCAAAAACAAAAATATACTGAGATACCTACTTTATTCTAAAATCCACGCGTACGAAGTAGCGGGCAAAAGCTAGTTTGATATATATTTGATATATTTTTTTCATTCATATTTCATCAAATGCCTATATCAATGAAAATTGAAAACTGTTCAAAACTTTGTTCTTTAGTCGTTAAAAGTATATCTAAAATCAGTTCTAATATCAAGAATTTCGCCCCATCCATTTACCATTGCTACAGCCAGTAAGCCATTAAGGTATGATTGAATGCCAAAAATAATTTAAAAATTTATATTTGACACTTTTGGATGTAAATAATTTTTTTTCGCGGCTTGAGTACCTACTTAATTAAATTATAAAGTTAATTTTGTACCTGAGAGCTAGAAACCATGAAGTAATCTAGGAGTAAAAAATCAAGATCGTTACATAGGTACAATTAAAAAACAAAAGTGACAACATTACTTGTATCTGAAGAGCACTTAAATAATGTTAAACTCAAGAAATCTTTGAAAATGATCTCAAAAGTATGATGTCAGAACAAGAGTCTTCACACGCCCACCTCTACCCAAATATTGTAAACAAAAAAACAGACACCAAACGTCAAAATCTTAAAAAACAAGTTTTGTTTTTATCTTCAAACTTAACATCCACAAAAACTTCTGACCACCATTACTAAATGGCAAGCATTCTCTTTCGCTCTCTCTCTACCTTCCACACGAGACACGATCCACATTCAGCAAAGTTATTTAAAATCAAGTTCGCACCTTATTCTCTCTTTGCTCAAGTCTTTCGTTTTGTCCGATCAAAATGTACGCTGAACTGCCTTACTCTTCTTAAGCACCAAATGTTATTTCAGTTGTGAGATAGACGATCGTGCGTGCGGATAGTATCGAGTTTGTTTTGTCTCTCAAATCGTGTTTTAGATTTTAATTAATTGGAAATTATTTAGTGTTTTTTTTTTTTGTCGTGGTAATAATCAAAATTATATTCATTGCAAAGTAATTAAAGGGTTTTAAGTGAGTTCTATCGTAGTCGAAAAGAGTTATAGAAAAAAAAAAAGAAGAAAAACCCATCTCCCGGATGTGAAAATCTCCCTTCAATCGTGCACTGCATTCCTCCGTGAGACATAACCCCAACAAAAACCCTCACATACGTCTCTAGGCGTCGCGTCGCGTCTCTAGTCTCTATATTCTTTGAAATACGTTTAGACTGGTTAAGCGTGTATCTTATTCACTCTTATCCAACAAATAAGGTCTTTGTGCGGTTTTTTATCATCTCGCGGTGAAAGAGTGACGATAAATTTACCTGATTTTAACGTTTTCTTGTTGTTGTTGGATTTTTTTTTTAACATGTCTGCACTCGCGTGTCTGTCTGTGTGTTAAGGTGAAAAAGAGAAATCTCCATCTATGTACGTCGCAGTTATACCGCAATGCAATGATGATGTTGATGTATCGTGTTTTGTCCGACACATAAATTGTTGTTGGATTTATTTTTCAATTCTTGCAATCGGTAATTGCAACTTAAATAGATACAATTTCTTATAGGAATGTTGAAGGGAAAATAAATTATTGAAGACAAAGGTATAAGTACAAAGTATCTGATGGATGGATGGACATACAGGTTTACATAATTATGGATAGGCACCATCATTAAATTCTAGTTTAGAGATACAAAAGATTCTAGTTTTAATGGAGGAAATGAAAACAACAAACCTTGAAGATACTTTTGGAATAGAAAAAAAAAAACCGTAACATTAGTTGAAGACATAATTTAACGCAAAATATTTGTACACATACATACTTGGAATGGGTTTTCTATTGAATTTGCTTTAAAAGGCCCCATACAAGACACAGCATCAAAACTGCACAAACAATGAAAATGGTATTGCTAACCCAGGATCGTACAGACCGTAAACGTCCAAGAAAGTTAAAATTTCTTTGAAATGTTAATGACCTTGTGCGGCACACCTGATCTCCGGTGAATCTAGTAAACATTTACCAAACTTGAGAAAAAATACGGTGGTGATAATATTTGTGCAGATTGTCTGCAATGGCATTATTGCAGCTATGCAGCGGCGTCATATATAAATCTTATAAGACAAATTAATTGCGAAATAAGATTGGAATTTGGTTGAAATTCGAAGCCTATATGTTAGTGTTTATGTTAGTGTTGTTCTAGACAGCAAATTTTCGTGGAACCCACAACTAGAACGCATCTCTAACAGAGCAACAAAATCACTCTTGACATGCCGTAGTATTTGCGGAAAAAACTGGGGACTCAAACCCAAAATGATGCATAATCTCTATACTCTTGTTGTAAGACCTGCAATAACATATGCAGCGTTGGTGTGGTTGCCATAAACAAAGAAAATGATATAACAAAGCTAGAAAAAATACAAAGATAAGCAACGACAGGCATAACGGCATGCATGCGGACCACACCTACGTTTGCACTTAATGTAATTTTGGGACTACCGCCAATCAACCTTTTCATAAGAATGAAAGCAGGGCTGAGCTTACATCGTCTCTTCCACCAAGAATATGTATCCCCTAACAAAAACTCAATGGGCTACTTTTCACTCCTCAGCAGCTTGGAAAATCATAATGAATTAAGTATGTGCCCGGATGTCACAATCTCCCATCACATATAACTTCACACAGAACTTCTCTTTAGTCATCCCCCCAGGGAAGACTGGGAAATCTTTAAACCACAGCCTTCTAACGAAGACCTGGTCTGGTATACGGTATACGGATGGCTCAAAAATGGAAATAAATACCTAGGTACTTGTTCCGGTATTTTTGGGGAATCACCATGCGTCAGCCTTGGTCTTCATTCGTCCAAATTCCAGACAGTGATGCCATTTCAACGCCAAAAATAAAACAATATTCATCTTCTCAGACAGCCAGGTTGCCTTAAAAAATCTGGCTTCACCCGTCATAAGATCCAAGCTACCTAGTCCAAGAGACTATATTAGTACTCACTGAACTTGCAAAGGAACAATTTTGTGATTCTCCATTGGGCACATGAAGGGTACGATGGTAATGAAAAAATCAAAAACACTGCCAAGAACATCCTATTCATGGATTCCAATGCAGCTTTGCAAACAACTCCTGGTCAAATCTGCTCCAAACAATTTATACCAGAATATTCAATCAAAACCACAAAATACCTACTCAAATAGGATAGGAAAACTCTCAAAACAGTGACTGGAATCATAGCCGGACACTGTTCTCTGAAAAAACACCTTCACAACATGAGACTAGCGACAGACCCCGTTTGCCGACTCTGCCTCGAAAGTGAAGAAAGATCTTTCTCACGGCATGCCCAGCACTCTCCGTCTCAGAAGGTGGACACTTTATGATGAGATCGTTCTCTTGGAAAAACTTAAAACCCTCCACCTACAGAATATCTTAAATTTCTGGTCTCAGTCTTGAGCAACAGAGCTGTCCTAGAATCTCACACGGGTTGGCACAATAGGCATCATCGAGATACCGCAGTGTTTGAGCTGTATAAGCTCTCCCTAATAATTAATCTAAATTTTAATGTGAGGTACACCTGGAATGTGTCGTATATCGCTCTGAAAACAGTCGCCATATAAGAACAGAATCGATTTGATTAAACTCATGATCAAATTACGCAAAGTATTGATTTTGCTGAATGTTTTAGATGTTGGCTCAAATGCCACTATCACGGAAATTCGGTTTTAACTTGCTTTAACACTTGCTTTTTGATGACATTCCAAATTTCTTATTTGTGGTATTTTTAAAAGCAACTTCCACATGGCAAGCTGGAAGCTGTTCAGTTGTAGCCAACATTTGAACACCTAAGCATAGTACGCAGCTCGAGATAAAATTTAAATCCCATACAAAATTCTCTCCAAAATTTAGCCAAGCTAAAATTTATCGAGTGGTATCACAGATCAATACAGACCGCCATGTCAACTCGTACTCCATCTTGCCTGAAACATCCTCGAAATATTTGTTCGTGTCTGTAAATACGTGTACAGTACATCTCTGCCCATGCATATTGTGATGGGGATGGCAACCATCCCTGCGTGCGCCATTTATTTTAGTGGTGTGTTTACTGCTCCCATTTAAAAAGCACGGGAGAGCGTTACACTCTCAGAATAACTGGCTGCGCACAATGGTGTAGCAGTAGCAGTAGCACGCAGCAATGTCAAAGTTAAATGTATGTAAATCGTATTGCACGGCTACAATGTGAAGTAGCAGATGCAGCAGAGAGAGTCGCTGAAGTACAAGTCGACTCGACTCGAACTTCACGACCTGCTGCGCTGCAAAACAACAACAAACCAAAATGGCAGACATGATTTTTGTTTGAGTTCAGTGCTACACATTGTATTCGTGTATGCTGCTTTGTGAGCTACTTTTTTTGGCATTTACTTTGACATTGCTGCGTGCTACTGCTACTGCTACACCATTGTGCGCAGCCAGTAAATGGCACATCGGCTGATTTTCAGCTTGTAGGCAAAAAGAGAGACCATACAGTGAGTTGGTGGTCTGTATCTTATTGGTCCGTGAGTGATACGTAGCTCCAGCTAAAATTTAAAATTTTTATTTCGCAGTGTACATTTTTCAGCTGTCAAAATTTAGTGTACTGATAAATTGCTCCGCACATTTATTCCGTGCTTTATTTTGACAGATTTTTTCAAAACGTAGCTAAGAAGGGGAATGGTAGGGGTTAAGTCTCTTCCGAAAATTTGTTGAAGGGATAAAAATGTTATTTCGAGTACCTAGATAGTTCGAATATTAATAAATTGTTCTGTTAAAAGAAATTCAAATACATTATGTCAAATAGTGTTTCTTACAAAAATATTCCCAGAACGACGATATCTTAATGCCCTTCCTTAACTTTTCTGTGGGTACGTCCGTGAATTGAAGAACAGCTGTATTTTCATTTTCATTTCTTTAAAGCTTCTGTCATCGAATAAACAAAATCGAACAATTTTGTGTTTGGTTTTGCAAACAAAAATGGATATTGAAGACATTTGGTTTGATGAGTGTTTCGGTTTGGCGACACAGTCAAACGCCTTATTCAAAGTAGTGCAATTATCGCCTTGAGCGATACCTTATGTCATGCCACGTAAGCAAGCCAAACATGTCTTGAATCTTGGAAAATATTCTCGAAATCGACACAAAAGATTTTCGTAATATTTTTAAAGTAAAGTATCTATTATAGGAAAAATGTTCAGAGGGTATTTAATTCCGCACTTCGAGAAAATATGGCTGCGTGACGTGCCGGTTTTATTTCAAATGGGTCTACAAATTTTTTATTTTGTTTTTGCATACCTTGAATTGTCTCTCAAATTCTTATTGCTGCGGCAGTTTTTTACTTGCTCTATAGGGCAAGAATTGGTTTCGTGCAGAAAAAAAAATCGAGGTTTTAATCAAACATGACATTACGATGATAGTGAAGCCCAAAAAAGTGGTTTTCGACATACCGTCCGTCGGTCTGTCTGTGCGTCTGTGCGGATGTGCGGATGTGCGCTTTTTCACGTCATGCTACAGCCTAAACGGCTTGACGGATTTTCTTCAAACTTGGTATATAGCAGTTTGAAGAAAAACGGTTGTCGAGGTTTTTTTTGTTTCGTTTTAGCCAGGCTCAAACTGCTACCTTTCATGTAACGGTTTTTTTCATTTTAGATTTGCTCGAAAACGGCTCTAACGATTTAGATTAAACTTAGAATTTGACTTACCTAAGTTATTTCTAACAAAATAGCGTTTTTTGTTTTTGGCTCAAATGGTCGTAAACGGCTTTTTTTTAAATGGCCATAAGTTCGCAACGCCTTGATTGAATTGACTCAAACTTCGTTTGGCATCGCGTTCTATAGGATAGCTTTGTTAATTTTCCAGTGAAGCCTTTCTAAATGGTAGCTCCCATACAACGAGCCGTTCGGTTTTGGCCAACTTTTTTAGGTTTTTTCTAATTTGCTCAAAAATGGCTCTAACGATTTTGATTAAATTTGGTGTAACATATTCTTTTAGTGTTTTTTAAGAGAACTGCGTTTTTAGTTTTTGGCAAAAAATGCTAATAACGGAGATCTGATCTTAACGTCTTTTTTTCAAATGGCCATAAGTTGTCAACGGTTGTATCGAATTCAAACAAACTTTGTTTGGTATAGTTCCTTACAACTCTCTATCAGATGGCATTGCATTTTTGTCAGTTACTCTTTTTTAAATGGTGACTCCCATACAAAAAGCTACCAAATTTTAGCCAAATTAGTTTTATTTTAATTTACTCAAAAAAGATTCTACCGATTTTTATTATACTTTGTATGTAATATATATAAAATGTTTTGAAGAAAACTGCATTTGAGTTTTTGGCTACAAATGATAATAACGGAAATTTGTTTTAACAATTTTATTAATTTGGCCATAAGCGGACATTTATATCATTTATAGCACCCAAAAGATGACATCTACATTTCATATATTAAAGGTTTCTTAACGTAAGCTTCTGTAAATCGGGTTTTACAGTTTTAGCCAAACTGTTTTCGTTTTTTCCAATTTTTCAAACATAGTTCTTCATATTGCTCGAAAACTTTGTTTTCATCGTACTATTGCACCCTCAGAGCAAGTACGTGCGACCCAGTCGTGCATTTTATTTTTGACATCAATTCGAAATTTGACACTTTGGATGAATTTTTTGCCAAAACTGTCTCAAATCAATACGGACATATGCCTACCTAAACAAAAGTCACTTATAAGTTGATGCAACACATGGAAATCACAACTCATTACAGGGAGCTTCACTGGCTTCAACGAAGCAAAGTTTTAAACTTGTTAAGGCTCTCATCTATAAGCTTTACCAAACAGTTGCCTGTCAATACTCTACTGAACTACTTACTTATCATATCAAATCTCAAAGACACTTTTCGAAGATAGTTAGTTCCAGTAGTGTGTCCTGTGCGAATGTGTCATTTTTTTTGTTAAGCTGTGCCAGATCAAACCTTTTAAAATCATTGTCTTCAATAATTATTTTTCCGCGCCATTTTCCGATCAAAATTATCCCCATTACATCGCCATCTTGTGTGTCTAGTCTAGTCTAGTCCACCAGTTACATACATATACGAATCGCGAGTGTAAATTAAAGTTCCGCGGTTAAATTCAAATCAAATGTGTTAAAAGTCATCGCTGATGATACACAAAACACCACCGGTCCTCTATTTTAATTTATATCTATTTTTTTTTTCAACAACCTAACCAAAAGTGTCAACAATTTAATTAAATTTATTAAATTGCGTGTGCTGTGCACATTGAACTTGCATCCTCATCTCTACATACCAACTATACCTAACCCCATTATATTGCACTTCTATATTTCATTAAATATTTTGTAATTTAGAAAATTTATTTAACCACACCCGACCGACGACGACGCGACGACAAAAGCAACGCGCACAGATCGGATTTCAGATTTCAGATTCCCGATTCCGTTTCCCGCCGCGCGCGAGCGTCAATATGGTGGAGGTGTAGAGATACATCCTATGATGTGAGTCAGCGGATTTACCTGCAGCTGACTTTTTGGTTATAGTAGATAGCCCTCCAGCTTATTGAAAGTGCATGTTCAAGTTTTTTTTTTTTGTATCTGTCGGGTGTTTTTATTTTTTTAAGTGAAAGTTTTTTGAGTCTGCTTTTGTCATATGTTTTGATGAGGAGCAGGGGGACAACAATATCCACAAAAAAAAGAGCTCTATGTTTGTTGTTGTTGTTCCATGACATCTAATTAATTAATTTTTTTTTTTTTTAATTCAAGCGTCGAAAATAAATAAAATTAAAACGCAAGAGAAGAGAACCGATTGCATATGTGGTTCATTACATGTGCCATATTGTACCTATATAAAAATATATATATTCATGACATAGAGGAGGCTCTTACTGCCTCAATTAAATGTGATAATTATAAACCACAAGTGATATATGTACAGTTATAGCATTATATCCGGCATTTCGTTACTCGTAATTAATATAAATTGTGTGCGCCAAGCGCCAAGTGCCGCGTCGCGCCCGCCCGCCGCATAGCACATTCGTCCACCACTCCGGTTGGGTTGAGTGTGTAACACAATTCAATTTAGTGCAGGATAAGCACTCTTAACGCCGCCATAGCGGAACCGGATCCGGGACCATATGTACAACCGCACACCAGCATCAGCGCCATCATCATAGCAGGAGACAACGACACACTCACACACGCACACACACAACAAAAAATAACAAAATTATATATTAGCCAGCATTTTATTTAAAATACATTTTTTTTTTTGCTTGTGTAAATTTTGTTGTGTTAAATTTAAAATTAAATTTCGATTACCATGGAAACGGATACAAAAACTGCAAACAGGACGAAATGGAATTTATATGCGATTACAATTGCGGCAATGGTGTTTGCAGCTGTGGTTAAGCCAGGTGAGTGCGTTGTTTTAAAATCAATGCAGGGACATAAATGACTTTGCCTCTAGAGAATTAAAAGCATCCTCTTTACTGTATTCACCCCCTCCCTTATAAAATTTAAAAAAAAAATTAAAACATTCTCTATAAACTACCCCTTTTGAAAAGTGTAGGTGCCTCTACGGATAACTTTTGATAATCCTGCGCTGCTGACTATGGTTTAGATTGGAAAAAAGTGGCGTTTTGTAGTTCGTCGAATGAGCGTCGTCTGTAGGAGGCATGGGAAAATTGCATAGCTATGCATTTTTGGAGGATTTTCATTCATTTTGTTTGTTTTTCAATTAACTGATTTAGAGGCAGATTAGATAATTATCCCTTGTGGCCTTGTTCCAAAGCTGGTTTCAATTAAGCGAAATTGGCAATTCCTAGTTAAGCTACACATCCTTCTACCAGTAGGTGCCTACATAATGTCCGCCAAACTTCCCCTTCCCAATAGCAACTTCATACGATAGGAGGATGCCATTTCATTTTTGTTACAATATTTTGTTGTAGGTACATATTTAAGGCGGTATTTTGGATTTCATATTATTATAGTGTAAATTAGTTTGGTGTGTTTTTGTGTGCAGATAAACAGTAAACTGTATTTTAGGCTTAATAAAATAACTGCGGAATCATGCATTTTGGAAATTACTAAATATAAAGTAGGCATAATAATCGTGAAGAGAATTTTAATGGTTCTATGGAAAAATTGGAACTGCTTTTAAGGATATTGATATTGAATAAAACCAAATAAACATCAGTGATTAGGTTAGTGCTCTAATTTCATAGAAGGATGATGGTTATCCAAGGTATAGTTTTTTTTTTTTTTTTTTAATATGCCAGAAGCAGTTCTGAAAATTGGTTAGGATTAACATACGAGTACAAGTGCCATTTTCCATTGACTTCGATTGACTGAGTATGAAAATGTGATGGATGGATTGGGTATAGGCAAGGAAGGCATCCCGCATTCGTCTAGTGCGACGGACAAAGGAAACTCTGTCCTTAAGAGAGAAACTGAAATTAGGTTTAAGGATTACTGATCCGAGTGTGAGAGTGCAGAACGACAGATATAATTCAGTGAGTTAACGCAACAGGCTATTTTGCTGAAGCATTGGCTACGAAAGGCATCGATATTAAATGCAAAAAGAAATTCTGGGACACAGTATTTCTTTAAAGGTGTTTTCACGAGTCGTTTTCAATGCTATTTACTGAATTTTACAGGATAAACAGATTTGTTGGTTTTAAAAAATGCATCAAGCTGACCAAAATAAATTTTTGCCATGTACCTACTATGGCATTTTTAATTACATCGGTTCATCAAAATTCCCCACAAAAAAAGAAAAAAGATAAAAGGGGTCAAATTGCAGCTCCGAGGAGTGCAATTGACATCACCAAGGTGGCTGACGATTTAGTGAGCAAAAGACCAATTGTGGCAGGGGCTGTATTGCATGACGTGCGATCCTGCATGAACCAGAAGTCGTTCAAATCTATGTCTTATATTTCGGTAAATAAAAAGTCGGTTTTAACATTTCTCTGGATGGTCGTTCGCCTTCAATTGCTGAGTCAATTGGATCTTGTAAGCGAATAATGTAAAATCTATGTCCAGAATTCTCCTTAGGCTAGTGCGTGAAATGTTGAGATTGATGACGAGATGATGTTCGTGAGTTGAGTTTCATGCTCTCGGCTACAGTAGCCACATTTACGACGACGGCAACGTAGACCATGAAAGTTTACCACTAGTATACCAGTCTCACGAACTTTTTGCACAATTTTGGCAGCAGGTGCAGTGGGTGCTTCATTTCAGCTAAAACTTCTTTTCAAAAAACGGACTGTTTGGGCAACACAATTAATACCCATCATAGAACCGGATTTTTTCAAATAAGATTTTCTTCCTCTTTCAATAAAAATTTTAATGCAGGAAGCCATTTTTATAAAATTTTGAAAACCTTTTCTTTCGATTTATAATAATTTTCATATAGAGACATATTTAAAAAAAATATGGTGGTCTGTAAAGTCGGTTTACGGACGATAATTTAACGTGATAACCAGTTCACAAAACAGTTCATGTGTAAGTATCTCTCCAACCAACAACTACCCCACCCATCTACAACCACCCACGATTTTTGAAATTTTTTTTTCACTCCTCAACCCAAAAACAAACCTACCACCACCCCATACAACCACCAACCACCAGTTCACCATTTTTCAACATTTGTTCCTCCTACCCCGCACAATAAATCCTCCCATCCTAACCACTACCAATCACCCACCCTACCTACAACCAACCACGCACTATTTTGACATTACCCCACTTCCCCTACACCGAATTCAACCACCAACCCCACCTACAATCACCTGATACTCACCCACCATTTTTTACAATTTGTTCCTCGCCACAATCACCCCACACAACTATGTTTGACAATTCCCTCTACTAAATCCCCCCTCAAATCCAACCACCCATTCCAATACATCCACTGTTCACTCACCCACAATTTTTTACCCCCAACACCAAATCAATCCCCCCCAAAGTTATCAAACACCCATCACACCTACAGCCACCAAGGAACCACCCATTATCAATTTTTGCCTCATCACCCACACCCACTACAACCACCCACATACCGTTTTCTAAAAAATTTTCCTCTTCCCGACACTACCCCCTCCTCTACACACACACACCACCACCACTTACAATCACCAACCACCCAACACCCTCCCCTCCCATTTTATCGACTTTCTATGCTATCAAAACAAATATAAAACGTGACTGTGACTGTGACACTTTTTCGTGTGTGCTGCTCATATATTCCGATTTATTAGACGTTATCACGTCAAAAAAAAAAGTTATATAATTATTAAGCATTGAAATATTATTGCATACCATGTATTTCCAATTCATTCAGAGTGCAGAAATGCTATCAGACAGATAGAAAAACCGTGCCTGCCGATGGAATTTGGATATAACATAAAATGAGCTAAAGCACAAGTCCGAAAATTGCCAGGATTCAGGGTTCGATTAAATGCGAGAAATCTTAAGAACACCAACCGGTCCTGATAGAGCAAAAGCCTGTGATTCACTCACTCTCAGAATCAATTATCAAATTGCATTCATCGAAACAAGATATCCCACAAGACAATATTCCAACTATTCTTCAATAGAACTCACTCAATTATACATATTTCTTCATCAAGTCATTACATTGTACAAGATTACTGCATCAGCTTCAATGCACACAAACACCTTAAAGTCTACTCATATTATAGTCAAGCAAAGGTAAAGGATATAACTTTCACAATCATAACAATTTTCCAACAAACTTAAAAACAATTCTTTTTCAACAATCCTTTTCTTATACTGACCATGATGATGATGATGATGATGATGATGATGATGATGATGATGTTGATGAATATGACGATGTTTGGCTCGTGTTGTAAACTATCCTGGCATTTGTGTTGGCCAATGGCCACAACACAATCGAGAAGCCATTACAATGCGGTAAAGTTTTCCATTTCAACAAAAGTGCTCAATGTCTGTGTTATTGGGCATTGTGTGGCTTAAGAGTTCTAATGAATAAAAGATACAATGAAACAAATACGAGTACTTTAATAAAAAAAAAAAAAAAAAAACTAACACAGACTCATTAAGCATTCATTTGCTTCAAGGGTATCCCTAATCCTCATGTATCCCATCTGAAGCGTGCATAAGCTCATTCAACAATTTCAAATCCCTTGGAGCATTGCGATGAATATTCCACCACACTGCTTCTCGTATCTCTCTCTCTCTCTGATGTGATGCAACGTCAATTCCCACTTTAATCACTTCCGTCATCAGCTTAGTTGCGGCTAAATATTGCAGTCCCTATGGATGGACGTTGGTTGTCTCTCTCTTTCTTCTCTTCTGATGGTGCAACAAGCAACAACTGGCAAATTGGTTGCAGTCGAAGCTCGAAGGATGATAATGATAAGCGGCATCATTAAAATCCTTTTGGTAGCCAAATTACTTAAATAAGCAGCTGTTCAAGGCTTTTGACTAATTTGAATCAACTTTTGAATGTACGAGCATTCAAAGGACTCGAAACAGGAAGTTTGATAATTTGGAAAAAGAAATTTATATATCATTTCTTCAATTAGTGAGGAGAGGATATAATTTTGTTTTGTATTTTTTTTTGAAAGAAGAGAACACCCAAGGGAAGTTCGCTTTCACTTAAATGTGCAAAGCATAAGGGGTAAAAATTGGTTTAAAAACAGGAACCAAACACACACACAAGTCTGTCGTTTCAAGGCAGCACTTAATAATTTGGACGGTTTATGTAGATTCAATCACTCGTGTTTTTTTGACAGTTGCAACAAATTTTTTTTTAATTCTATCGTTGGATAGTATTTTTTGAGTGCTAAGTTCGGAAAATAAAAATTACGGTTAATGTTGTTTTTGAAGATGCTAATTGTGTCTGGATTATCGTTGGATACTAGCGACCTCACAATCCGCCACAGAAAATAGTCTAGCGGTATCAAATCTCAGGAACTTAGAGGCCAACTCGGAGATCCAAAACGCGAAATTATGCCCTCGCCAAACGTTTCCTTCAACCAATCAATTGTGGCTGTGGGGTGCTCTGTGTGACATGTTGCGCTTCCTTGTTGAAACAACAGCTCTCCCACATCAATGCCATTCCAAATCAGGAACGAAAAAGTCATTGAGTATTGCTTGATGACTAACTACACTCCAAATCGAGCAGTTTCGCTTATTTAAGTAACCATTCAACCAAAAATGACCTTCGTGGCTGAAAAAAAAGTTCTTGTGAAAATCGAGGTAAACAATCTCGTTTCAAAAACAGAAACATGTTATTTGAAATAAATCTGCACTAGGTATTTGCATGCGTTGTTCAGGCGGCAGTCGATTTATGAATAAAAATTCCAAACAAACTAAACATGCCAGATGACAAAATGGCTGCCAGTGAAAACAGTGATGCCAACTTAAAGCTGTATCTCTTAAAAAGGTTATTACCAAAAATATATCAACAACAATTTTTTCTCGTCTAAATTATGACAACTTCTTTGTGTGCTCATGAATGTTCTTTGAGGATCCTTTTAGTATTTCTGAGCTAAATTTATTGGGTACAAGATTTGCTAAAGAGGTTGAAACCTTTCTTTTGTAATTCCAAATAATTTCAAGAATCTTAGTGCCTAGCGAATAGCAAGCGTTCGTATACTTCAATGATTGCTTCTCCGACCTAGGTGTTCTGTGTAATCCAAGGCAGGTCCTAAGACACAGCCTTTCAAACACCCGAACCTTTTCCATCTGACATGGGAAAACGTTGAAAGACACAGGGCACCTATTAATAGCAATCATCGGCCGAACGAGGGCCATGTAGCAAGTCACCTTTACCCTCCTATCAAGACAGTTGTTACAAAACATCTGTTTTGTCTTGGCAAAGGCTACCCTAGCTCTGTAGCCTGTACAGATCATCATCTTTATGTCAGTTAAAATAGAGGTACTGATCCAGCCAGATACCAAGGTACCTTACCACACTTTTATTCGACAATAGATATCCACTTGGCCAAACGATCTCTAGACTTCTCCAGTTCTTTCTCGTATCCCTAGACAATAGGGTTCTAAGCAGGATCGTTTCACATTTCCGGTAAAAGAGTTCAGATGCCCTCGACTTTTGGAACTGTCCTGTGTACGTTATAAAGGGTGTTTTTTTAGACGTGTGGTTTTCAATCTGGCAATACCTTTTTCAAAATTGGTGTTTTTGACAGCTGTCACTTGATTTATGCTGAGTTTGCTTTGTCATTTCATAATGAATTGACTAACTCATGAACAACGTTTGTAAATCGTGCAAATTTATTACCGACATAATGGTTCGGTTCGCGCGACGAATCAAGAGAAGTTTTGTTCAGCGGCGAAGCTCACTTTTGGTTGAGTGGGTACGTTAATAAGCAAAACTATCGTATTTGGAGAGATCATTATCCACAAGCCATTGTTGAAACGCCGTTACATACTCAAAAAGTCACTGTTTGGTGTGCTCTATGGGCAGGGGGAATCATTGGTCCATATTTCATTAAAAATGAAGCCGGCCATAATGTTACAGTCAAAGGGGAACGCTATAGAGCCATGATTAATTACTTTTTCGTGCCTGAATTGGAGGATGTTGATGTGGACGACCTTTGGTTTCAACAAGATGGCGCTACATGCCATACAGCCAACGAAGCAATCAATTTATTGAAGGAAATTTTTGGTGAGTGCATTATCTCGCATCGTGGGCCTGTGGCGTGGCTTCCAAGATCGTGCGACTTAACACCGCTGGACTATTTTTCGTAGGGTTATGTGAAGTCGCTTGCCTACGCAGATAAGCCCGATACGATTGACGCCTTGGTGCGTTACTTACTTACTTAAGGTGGCGCAGACAGTCCATTGTGGACCACGGCCTCAACCAACAATCCTCGCCAGCTAGGCCGGTCCCTAGCCCTTAGATGGGGTCTTCCAGAACTGCGTCGGCCCTCCGGGTTGGAATTGAAGACTCGTCGGGCAGGAGCGTTTTCGTCCATACGCTCCACATGACCCAGCCATCTAAGCCGCTGAATTTTCAGCTTCTTAACCAAGTCAATGTCGCTGTATAGCCCGTACAGTTCGTCATTGAATCTTCTCCTCCATACTCCATTGATACATACAGGCCCGAATATCACCCGAAGAATCTTTCTCTCAAAGCACCCCAGCCTGTATTCATCCGATTGTGTCAGTGTCCACGCTTCTGTCCCACACAGCAGGACTGGGATGATAAGGGTCTTGTATAGTGTCTCCTTGGTCCTCTTAGAGAGGGCTTTACTACTAAGATGCCTTCTTAGCCCAAAGAAACAGCGATTGGCAAGAGTGATTCTTCGACTGATCTCTTCACTGATGTTGTTCTGAGAGGTTATAGTGGAACCCAAATAGACAAAGTCCTTGACAACCTCAAAGTTATATCTGTTCATTGTGACGTTTTGTCCGAGCCTACGGTGATGATCCACTTCACCCGAGGAAAGCATATACTTTGTTTTATCTTCATTTACAGCCAGACCCATTCGAGCCGCTTCCACTTCAATACTTGCGAATGCTCCACTGACAGCGCGCTTCGTTCTTCCAATAATGTCAATATCATCAGCATAGGCAAGTAATTGAACGGATCTAAAAAAAATCGTACCGCTGGTGTTGACATGCGAGTTGCGTACGAGCCTTGGTGCGTTATTGCTTCAAAAACTGGTTGAAAATTGGGCCTCTCGGCTGGAATTTATTCGAGCCAGCTGCGGTGGCCACTTGTTCGAAATCATTTTTAAAACATAATGTCAAACCCTTATCTTTATAATAAAGCTAAATTCTTGTTCATGATATTAAATTATATGCGTTTTATTTCTTCTTGAAAACCGCACACGTCTAAAAAAACACCCTCTACAAAGTCGTCGGATGGCGCTTTAAATTCTAAAGAGCTAAAGAGCACGGAGAGTGAGTTCACTGCTCTGTGATGTAGACCATTTTTTATTATATCAAATTTTGTTGTTGCCACATTTGATAATAAAATCTCTACCATTGAGCATGTCATGAAGAAGATACAAAAAAGGTTTGCTAATATGCCAATCTGGTCAGCTTTAAATAAAGACCCTCTAACCAAAAGGGTATCGAAAGGAATTTTCCAAACCAACCAAAACGGTACAAGGCATTGAAGTTTTGCTTCATTGGACTGCATTAGTTGTTGTGTCATGCCCTGTCTTAAGGCCAAATTGATTGTTGGAAGTAATATTTTTGTCCCCTGCCAACTTCGTCAGAGCACTGTTTAAAATCTTTTCGGATATCTTACTGATAATTGGAAGGAATCTTATCGCCCGCAGATTTTTTAGATTGGAACTGTCCTTCCAACGCGCTGGATAATATTCTTCGTAGTGTAAATTATAAAAACCATACGACAAGTTACGGATTCTTGGAGTAGAAAATTGAAGGAAAACAATCTGCCAACCTCTGCTCCCACAAGGAATGTTAAATAGATCTGCCCTTTCATGAGAGATGAGCGACAGTTGCGAGCAGGAACTAAATTCGTGGAAACAGCACTAAGTGATAAGATGCGGATACATATCAGATTTTGGCATAACATTTTTTTCCCCCAAAATAGAACCACTTTGATCATGGGAAGACGTGATAAGAGATTATGTTTTATTCCGTCTGAACCACCTACCTAACCTCCGGTTTTTTTAAGCCATCAGTATAGAAATTAACTAAATCACCTCTCAGGACCTGATTGGATCTTGATGGAGTGGTGACTTGGATGTTGTTGTTGAAAAGCAGCTGACGGATGGTATAGTCGGAGTGACTTCGGGTCGATCCGAATATATTCAGAATGCCGCTATATGGCTGACTAAGTTCTTTGTCCCTTGATAGGCTCCGAGGGTCTAGGACTCCATGCAGATGGATGAATCGATAGACTCGTCATAGTGTTAAAAAAATCAGTCTGAGATCACAAAGTACGTTCCTTTCAGTCAAAGGAACTTGCTCCCCAAAGGGGATGGAAGTATCTGTCGACAAGAAACAACTTTTTTCCACATTTATAGTCGATTGTCAAATTTTCGTACCTAAGATAACATCGGTGAGCAAACCATATTTCACTTCAAAACATTTCTGTCTTATGACCGTTAAATTGAAATTGAAATCTCCACATTGTGTCATTGTGTCTGCCGACCACATTTTTTTTTTTTTTTGTTAAAATAGCACTTTTTCTGATATTGTCAAGTTTTTGGAGAAGCCACCTTCAACTGTACTCTGTACCCATTAGGTACCTGTTTGTAGGAGCATGCAGGGAGTTCTGGGATCAATTCAATGGATGCTGGGCTCTGACAAAAAGTTACCCAAGATTACATTTTAGGTCTTTTTATTCAAAAATTGAATGTCTCCTTCGTACCATCAAAAGGAGACTCAAAAGGTACATCTAGAAATAGTTAAGAGCTAAGGTCAGAGCTGTCGCTTCAACAATTGATTAATAACATTTAATTTAAATTTTATTTTAAGCGATAACACCTTTTTCGAATATTGAGCCTGCTACTAGGTTTCACTGAAGGTATCTGGGTTCCACAATATACCTGCTTTCAACTAACGATTCTCTAAAGTAGGTACCTCTAGAAACTTTTAAAGCAAATTAAAGTTGATTAATCTATGTCTCGATCATCATCCACAAACTTTTATCTTCTTCAATCAAAAGTAATTGAAGTCCTAATGATTGATTAGTTGGTCTTCATTAAACTTGATGAAGGGTCTTGTGAAACCTTCTCTCCTCACATTATTGTTGAACATCTCATAGAACTTTTACCGCAATATTTTTAACTTAAAATCAATGGTGTCTCTCCATCTACTTGACTTGATCCCGAACCATTTATTGTTGCCTCGTTACATTTTCTGTGTTTTTTTATCTTTCAAACTAGGAACGAAAATAAAAAAAAAAAATCTCCACTTGATGTCATCCCACTTTAAGAAAGATTAATTGCACACCATCTTGCTTGTAATCGCCAAAAGATCTTATATTGTTAACAAAATGACCAATCAATGTCGAAGGCACAACGTTCTCCCGGCGATAACTACTCTGGGCAAAGCAACCAGGCCTCTTCTGAGATATGAAGAAAGCCAAAGGCGTGTTCCTTCCTACTTCCTTTATGGTTGCCTGGCCGAGGAAGGTGGGCCGGTTGTCGTCGTCGCGTCGCGTCTCGTCGGCTTGCTGGTCTGGCCGCACCTGACTTCTTCGGAACAAACTCTCAAAACCACTTTTCACTTTCGTTTCGTCTTTAACTTTTATCAAGAGGAATTGGAAAAGTTGCCAAGAACCCCTCCCCCCATACAACCAATCTCCAATATAGGTCTTGATATTTTATATTTCTTTTGGTGTTTCTTTCCATACTTTTGTGGGTTTACTTTCTTCTTTCACTTTTTATCTGAACTTAGTGAATCTCCTACGTTAAAGTTAAACAGGGTCATTTTTCTTTTACATCACCCCCTCCCGCACACGCTCTTCTCGTTCTGTGGCTATGAAATGTTAAGGATTTTTTTTTGTCTACACATCCTTCGAGCCAAAAATGGAAAAAATACGGCAGGAAAGAAAAACAAGTAAAAAGAAGAAGAATTACCAAAAGTCACTCCATTTAAAGGGCAATAAAGAATCTCAACACCAACTTTCAAAAAAAAAAAAAACAAGTAAAGATAGCTCACGTGGAATGGCCAGGACTGTGTGTCCTGACAAAGCTTTCATGTGACAAGCTAGCAACGGCGGCGACTTAGGAAAATAAAAATGTGTCCCTTAACAATAAAATGTCTGACGAAGAGCGGAGTTATCGTGTCCTTTTTCGAAGTAAAAAAAAAAGGGAAGAAACCGACCAAGGTGTAGGGTGGTGGGGGGTAAAGGAAAAGGAAGCGAAAATCAAAAAGGTAGATTGCCATAATCTAATAAATTTACGATAATCTCTTTATGGGCGAAAAATCTGTATTAAGTCTTCTTAAACATAAATCTCTTAGAAGAACGTCTAAAATATAAGAAAAAATACAAAAAAAAAAGAAGCTTGTGTAAGTATCGGTGAGATATAATATAGTATAGTATTGTGCGGTGCTTTCTGGCTTTTGTCCTTGCGCGTTCACACAGATACGACCGATTCTGATTCAAAATGAGAAAAGCAGGTGACGTTTTGTGTTGGCGAGATATGGCAGAGATATGGTGTAACACTTGGAGATTTTCCATTTTCATCGCTTGATATCTTTTACAAGTCATGGTGATTGCTTTTGCTGGCGAATAGAAATGAGATAGATAAAAAAGTATCTAAAGATATTAGATATTAGGTATCTACACGATGAGGGACGAAGTTTTTTTTTTTTTTTTTTTTTTTTGGGTTTTTTGGGAGATTAACATCGATGGATCATCGTAGATTTCTTCATATCAATGACTTGTATAACTATGGATACCTGCAGCTGTTCTTATGGATATAAGTTTAAGGGGATAGCTACGTGGTATTATATTCCAATTGAGGTGTTATTATAGCTATCTTCTTATGTCATTTATATTTTTGTTGACAGAAGTTTCTTGGAAGCGATGGAATCTTATTATTAGTATCTAAGTACCTATTTCTATTATTCAAGGTATTTTAAATTGTATTTTTAACTTGTATTTTGACGTTGAGATGACGCACAGATGTCAAAATTGATTAAACAGACAAAAAATCGATACTTTTTTAGTAATCAGAGGGTCTAGCCCACTTTTTATCTTGAAGAATAAATATTTCGAAAGGATGCCCTTTTTCTCCGAAATGCTTCAAAAATATTTGTATTTTGGTGGGTTAAGTTAGAACCCTGTCTTGGAAACCTTGTTCATTGCACCTTCAAATGAAATATTCAGCGTAATTTTAAACTGAACAATCTTGGACACAGTATCTTCAGACAATATCTCTATAGGGAACCCTGTCTTTGGACCGCCCTAAGATAACCGTGAAGAAGTAAAAAATTTCATCAACATAACAAAGGCTTCTGTAAGAAGCGTCTTTTAGTGTTCGAAACTATATACGAAGAAGTGAGTCAAGTTTTAATTGGTTGGGAACTGAATCTGGAACCCTTTTTCTCTAGCATAAGACCCGCAATGATATGAAATATATCTTCAGGACCTTGTCCAATTTGTAACATAAAAACATAACTAAATTTGGAACTCGAAATTGGTTACATCGTCCCCAATAAAATGACATGCTTTAAGTAAAGAATGCTTTCTCGGAGACCTTTTTGAACGTAAACATTCAAGCAGCTCAGTAAAATCAACCACTCTGAATAAGAAATATTTTTGATTTCAGCAAAAAATCAAATTATTGGTATCCCTTTCCTAAAGAGTGTTTTTTTAGAGGTGTTGTTTTCAATCTGGAAATAATTTTTTGGGAGTTGGTCTTTTTGACAGCTGTCACTTGATTTATGCTCAATTTGGTTTGCCATTTCATAATGAATAGACTTCCTTCTGAACAACGTTTGCAAATTTTTACCAAAATAATGGTTCGGATTGCGAGATTCATCACTCCCCAAGTTGCGTATTGAACCTTAATATTTAGTTTTAACCCCTTTTAACGGAGGTTATACCGTAAGGTAACCACAATTAAGGAGCGTGGCCAACCCTTTAAGCGTGAAATACGGGACCTCCAATTCATCACTCGCTGAGTCCAATATTCGGTCGACATAATCGCCCAGCAATTTATTCGACCCAGCCGCGGCGGCCACTTTCCAGAACATTAAGTTACCTATTCAATTTAGTGGATCAAAACAGCAAGGAATTATAATATAGGTAGGACATAAGGATTGCGAACCTTTTATAATCGGGTTCGAGCTTGAAACGGTTTTAAGGGTCTCTAGGAATTAAGTATGTGCCACATTTATATACAGGGTGATTCACCAGCGTTGTGCCAAAAAGCTAGAGCGTGTAGGTTAAGTTGAGACAAGAAAAAAATCGTATAGGAGGGGGGGTCTATTCCCCTCCGTTTAGCCGGGAGGGGCAATTTTCTGAAAAATTGACTTATTTTGTAAAAAAAAAAATATTTAAAATTAACGGGTTCGTTTACAACACCGTGTTATACCTTTTTGGAAAGCCAAAAACTTTTCCTTTTATTTGGTTTTTAAATTAAATTGTTTTAACGAATAGTTTAAAAAATATAAATTTTCAAACTCAAAATTTTGAAAAAAAATTTGAAAAAATAATTTTAAAACTAATTTTTTTCAAAATTTTACGTAATTAAGTATAATTTTTGTTCTCAGAATTCAACGCTTCCATTAATCTTTAATCCAACACTGAAAACCGTATGGCTCTACGACTTTTTCTTGCCAAGGTATTCAAAAATAACCGAACCTACTTCTTTACAAAAACAAGAAAACCTAGCCTTACGGGATGGCACAAGTGACCATTTAGCCAATTTTTTCGTGTTTTTGTGAAGAAGTAGGTTCGGTTATTTTTGAATACCTTGGCAACAAAAAGCTGTAGAGCCATACGGTTTTCAGTGTTGGATTAAAGATTAATGGAAGCGTTGAATTCTGAGAACAAAAATTATACTTAATTACGTAAAATTTTGAAAAAAATTAGTTTTAAAATTATTTTTTCAAATTTTTTTTCAAAATTTTGAGTTTGAAAATTTATATTTTTTAAACTATTCGTTAAAACAATTTAATTTAAAAACCAAATAAAAGGAAAAGTTTTTGGCTTTCCAAAAAGGTATAACACGGTGTTGTAAACGAACCCGTTGATTTTAAATATTTTTTTTTACAAAATAAGTCAATTTTTCAGAAAATTGCCCCTCCCGGCTAAACGGAGGGGAATAGACCCCCCCTCTAATACGATTTTTTTCTTGTCTCAACTTAACCTACACGCTCTAGCTTTTTGGCACAACGCTGGTGAATCACCCTGTATATGTAACTTCACACTGAATTTCTTTATTGTCATTCCCCTTAAGGAAGACTGGAAAAACTTCAAACCACACCCCTCTAGTGAAAATCTAATCTAGTATACGAATGGCTCAAAAATGAAAACAGGTACTCATTCCGGTATTTTTGGGGAATCACCTTGCGAGGATCTCTTGGTCAGCCTTGGTCTTCATTCGTCTATATTCCAGGCAGAGGTCTTCGCTATTAACAAATGCTCGAGGATATTATGTCATTCGAAAGCCAAAAATTAAATAATATTCATTTTCTCAGACAACCAGGCTGCCTTAAAAGCTCTGGCTTCATATTTCATAAGATCAAAGCTGGACTAATACTCTTAATACTCACTGAATTTGAAAGAAACAATATTGTGATTCTCCATTGGATCCCGGCACATAAAAAGTACGATGGCAATAAAAGTCTGACACCCTAGCGAAAGAGGGCGCCTTACTGCCATTTGGCGGTCTTGAACCCTTCTGCGGAGTAAATAAAAACTACTTTAAAAACACTGAGAAGAATACCCTACTCGAGGAATCCAATTCAGCTTGGCAAATAACTCCTGGTCAAATCTGCTCTAAACAATTTGTACCAGAATATTCGAACAAAACCAAAAAATTCCTCCTCAACGAAGATAGGAAAAAGGGAGACCGGCACAATCCCGAAAACCCAGAATCCCAAAAATCCAAAATTCCTTTACTGTATATCTTAGGGTCTCAAGAGTTTGTTGAGTCAATTATTCTTCAAAAATATTCTTCACTGCTTGATTTCACCTCATAGCATGAATGAATACAACTTTGATACCAGAAATATCAGAATAATGGAATGGATTGAGTCTTATTCTAGTTCACTCCGTTCATCTAGTCGTCTCAATAACTTAATTATATAACTTACTATACTACAAACGCAACTAAAAATGATTATTTAAAATAATTGTGGCTTTAGGTGGCGTTGCAACAACAAAAATTAATATCAAATTTACAAAGCCAAGCTGAAAACAAACTCTTTAAACTAGTCTCTCCGTTTCTGAAGCTAACAAATAGTCTGTCCAATATAAATTGGCAGTACAGATAAGATTGAGATGTTTGGTTCTCATTCTCACTCTTTTGTGTTCTGTAAGATGCTCTTCTAACAATAGGTCTTACAGGGTTTCCGTAGTAAGCATTTCAAATAAGCACAAATTTAAAAGAATAGTATGCAGGGTTATTGTCCTTTCTTAGATTGAAATTTTCATTTCAAATTTATCTTTTTCAACGCCACCAAGAGGTAAGATAAAAAGTGCATTTAGAATATACATACAAACACTTTACTTCACATTAGTATCACAATCAAAGTTTAGAAAAATACGGGTAACATAAAAAATATGGCACGCTACTTTTGAAAAAGTTTCCCATAAGACGTGTACTGCCAATTTATGTTGGACTTCCAAACTTTATTTTGTTGCATAATATAACCTACAAATTAATGCTGAACTAGTTGAGTAACAGTTATAAACAAAAACCAATTTGACCAAAACTTAATCACAACAGCTTGTAGCCCGTAGCGAGGGAACAACAGGTGTTATTATGTGACGCTACCTTTCCATTGTTGGCATTCTTCACAAGAACCAAAGCCTTCGTCGATTTTATTTAAAAATGAAAAAGACCTCTCCCACCCAGTCGGGTGTTTCTCTGGGTATATTTACTGTTCCAAAATGGATATTTGGATTTGGATTGGTTCTGGATTTATTGCTGAGTGACATTGCATTCTGAATTAGTTTTCGTCATGACAAGGCTGAATCCCAGAAGGAAGACCAGTGCATATAAATCATAAAACAATCGAACATGAAGTGTCAAACCTTCTCAAATTTAAAAATCCAAAAAATACGCTATTTTAGGCGCATATGTGTCATTAGTAGCCCCTGAACTATTCCGTGAAATGTAAAGTGAACAAGAACATCTTCAAATTAAAAGATCCTTGTTGCAGTATGCATCTCTCCCGATGGCTTAATTTAGGATTAAGGCTCGTTGATACTTTGTAGTGAAAATTATTCAAAGCAGACAGCACTGTTAGTACATGACAAAACTTTTAAACGTCTATTTGAAACATGTAAAATAGGTTACATATGTATAATCGTATCAAACAGCTAAAGATAACAAAAGGATAATCAAGCGCAGATGTTCTCAAATCACTTAATCTTCTTATACCTTACTCCCTAATCCAAAACACTCAACATGTCTACATCGTCACAAAATAATTAATCAAAGAATTCCTCAATTTTTATGACACCCTCAGTTCATGCCATTAGCATTAAAGTTACAACTTTTGGAAACTTTCATTAAAACTTTCCTTGCTGCTGCTGCTACTGCTGGTGCTGCACCTGTTCCAAAACTACTGACAGCAGATACTGCTGCCTTGACGCAACTCATCTTAGTTTATAAATAAATTATAAGGATAAGGAAGAAAAAATTAAATTAAGAAAGAATTTTATTAACTTTAAACAATATAAAGACTTGTAAATATCCTGTAGATAAGCATTTCTTCCTCATTTGTTAAACATGAAGTTGATGTCATGGTACCTATAGTCCCTATGCCAGTCGTTTTCGTCCTTGCTATCCTAAAACTATACTATACTTCTTTCAGTATAGATAGGTGTGCCATCTTTTGGTATATCTTTCATTAGTTTCTATCGCTTTTACTGGATGTAGTTTGCAGGAACACGAACAGCAAACTTCGGGGAGATTAGTTCATCCATAATTAAATATAGCGAATAGCGTTAGTGCCACCTATACATACACGCCCTTATTTCATTTCACATGTATGTATGTACGCTACATGATAGCTTTAAGATACTTTCTTGATGTTTATTTAGTTAACTTGCGGAAGTTTTGCAATAATAATTTTATAAAGCACTTAATATGCAAATTATTTAGCAATATTTTTTTATGGAAAATATTTCATCAGCATATGTTTGTATGAGTGTGTGTGTAGAAAAGCTTTTCACTTTCACAAACTACTTTATAAAATCACTTTAGTGCGCGTTGTTCGTCATCAGGATTACGAGTATGATGATGATGCAAAGCCCTATGTTGAAATGCGAATATGAATATGAATTCCAAAGACTTTCAAGGAAACCCAAAAACAAAAAAAATACATTTTTAGTTGAAACTTCATTAGATAAGAAAAGTTTTACGTCGCAACTATATAGGCTTTTGATAGTACTATAAGACAAGCCACTTTGAAGGGATATACACATTTTAAGACAATTCGTATAGCTATCTGCGTTTCGCACGGAAGCGTTTTTGACAAAGTGAATCCTTAAGAACATCCTGTCGCGCGTAACATATATATAATTACGAAAGTTTGTCCTCTCTAACAACATCGTTAGTGCTGGAACGGCTGTTTTTGGCGTGACTTTTATATGATAACTTCTCCGACATAACACTGTTTCCGTACACATCACGCAAGAACGTGACATTTTGTGTCAAAAGTTCAGAAAGTCATCTCTGCCTTCATTCTAGACATACATATATATATATATATATATATAAATAAGTATATAATATGTATAGTGTTAAGATTAAGCAGAAGAAGAAATCTATACCATCACACCACCGCCACCGTAAGACTTGCAGAACTTCTGATGAGAATTTTTCGATGGTTGATGGGCGATGTGCGACGTCCTTGGAATGGTGTGAAATGGGTAGCAAATTAAAGTTTTTGGGGTTAAATATAGAGGAATCGGTAGGTTTATATGTAGATGCCCAACCAATCACATTATTCTGATACCAATTTAGTGGAAGCAATTTCGGTAGATGATCAGCTGTGCAAATAATTAGGTATTCTCTCCTCTCTTTGAATGTAATAGCTTGCCAACTTTGAAAAACATAGCAACAAATGGTTCACTTGGTCGCTAAAATTTGTAACTTATAATCATCAAGGAAGCTCATTACAAGGATAAGGAAAGAATCTAGATTCCAAACGAGAATACCTACTTATTTGATTGTAGGTACACTTAACACGTCCTGCAAAGTTTCCAATACTCTTCTTGCAATATTTTCGATTGATATTTGCTATTGAAGAGTACCAGCTTGTAAGCGTAGATCTGCTGAAAACAATATTTAACGAACGCCAAGTTGATACAACAGCTTGCTAAGTCTGCAAGTACTACCTACCTAGTAATTCTTAATACAATAACAAAGAAATATATTTTCATATACGTGAAATAAAAATGATTTCTCCTATAATTTTCAATACCCTTCTTGCTGATGTTGGCCTTGATCATTGTTTTTGAAGAGTACTTGGAAACAAACTGAAAGGTCCTAGGAACACAACTGAATGAAAATTATGTTGAATTTCTAGCTCAATCTGTTTTATTGTCAAAACTTAGAATTTTGTCATTCGTAGGTGTATTATTGCATAATTTCCAATACTCTTCTTGCAGTACTTGACCTAGATTACGTATATTTTCAAGTTCTTGCATTTAAACTGAATACTCGTGAGAAATGAACTTAGTAAAAGTTGTTTTGGTTCACTTGCTCAGACGGTTGAAATCACCGGTGTTCTAAGAAATCCTGTTTTATTAGTCAAAGACCATGTAGATTTCGTTTAGTCTGCTAGTTTAATATGACTTATCGCATAATTTCCAATACTCTTCTGACAGTCCTAAGGATTGGGCGTTGTCATTTAAACTAAAAAAGAGGTTGGTAAAGAAAATGAAAATGATTTTATTTCTCCACTCAGAAGGCTGAAAACACCTTTGATATAAAAATGAACAATCAATTAAAATCATGGGTACAGTTGCATGATTTCCAATTCTCTTCTTGCAGTTCTCGACCTTGACCGCTTTCAATTAAAAGTACTTTGCAGCAAACTTAGAAGTCATGATTTCTTGTCAAGGACAAGAAAGTAGTTGAGCATGATTTCTTGCATGACTTCCAATACCCTTCTTGCATTACTTCTGACTATTTAATGTTTTCTTGGAATACATAACCACAAGCGCAGTGCTCTAAGGAATAAATCTCAGCAGAATTCGCTTTGATTCACTAACCCTTAGAAGCCTCAAGGCTCCAGTGTTCTAGGTTAGTTTAGGTTTACGTATGGCTATCAGGGAACGTCTGACACACTTAGTAATTGCTTCATTGAGATACCACATGGAATAGCGAGACACTAATAAATTAAATTGGTTTTGTAGTTCTATTTCTGTAGAGCTCATTGGCTTAAAAGTTTTCCGGAACACCTCTGTGTCCCGGCATCCAAAAAGGGTAATACATATTATATACAGAAGGTCAATTGCTTCGTATCAAGTGATTTAAGAACTACCTAGATGTCTAAAATATTGAACACGTTTTCCTTGAACCTGAATAAAACCAGTATCCTGTGTTATTTGCTATTCGAAAATGAGTTCTTACATAATCTACAATACTCTTCTTGCACTATTTCGCATTGATCATTATGATTAAAAAGTACATCACCATAAACTCAGAGGTCTCAACAACAAATCTCAGCACAAATCACTTTGATTAACTGACTCAGAAATTTATAAGTACACAAAACCATATATACAAAATAAGTCTGTCATAAACAGCTATTTAACCGATGTATGACTTCCTCAAGAGTGTTCTTTATTTTTAATATCAACACCAAAAAATGAAGACTCAAGTGCTTATCACTTTCTTAACAACAAAAAAAACAAATTCCAATATTTCCTTCATATGCTTGGCCAAATCTAGGGTATCCTTCTCAACTTTAATTATAGCCCAAGAGCTTGCCGTCAATTAATTCAAAGATTAAATAGATTTTCCCTTCGAAAATTCTTTAGCTTTCCGTCTATCCAGTTCCCTTGACTTAATGTTAATCTTCCATCATATTGAAAACGACTCACTTAATTCAGTTTTGCCATCAAAACCCATCCCATTTTCCCTAGTGTCAATCTTTATCCTTAGATCCTTAAGCCGAAGGGTGTCATTGGCGCCAGAAGAAATCAGTTTTTTTTTTTTTTTTGCTTATATTCATTTCGTGCCAAGAAGAGGGAGGGCTTAGCCCTTCAATCAATATTGTTTTGCAAACCTTTTTCGTTCAAGGGAATAAATTCATATTTTCCGCTCCATATACACACATAATACGTGAATGCGTCTAACTTTAGGATAAACTTACTTCAAATGGTAAGGATTTTTTTTTTGCTTGCCAAACTCTTTCACGTCATTCATAATGCACTTGGCTTCCGTATTCAAAGATTTTTTTGCATCTTTGTATACAGAACGGTAGTTGGTTGTTCTGCACTAAACATTAATTTTTCATATTTTTGTGCGAGTAGTAGTGATGCGATGGCAGGAGTTGCCCAGTTGCGAATTCAGTCAGTAGGTTAGGTATAGGTGATTTTTCTAGGACTTGAATATTCTTTGGAAGTCAATTTATCTCTGAAACGCGATTGCTTATTTTTTGAAGATCATATGATTGCAAGTTAGTATAGTCCGGCGCAACTAAATCCTTAGTAAACAACCTTCTTGAACGCCATTTTGAGTTTCCTTAAAAATATGCCAAAGGATCAGGTAACGCTGAAAAAAATATCGGAAGATGAACTTTTTGAATGTAAGTCCAGCTGATACTTAAGTGTATCACCAAGGTTATAATAAGGAATATTTAAATACCTCAGAAAAGTCGACGTTGTTTTAAAAACATCTTCCGAAAACCGGTCGGAAATGCTTGTTTTTGTTTATAAGAGTTTTTGTTTACCTCTTTATCGTACTGGCTGCTGTATGGTAAACTTAACCGTTATTCGTGTAAGTCTCCTTGCTACTCGTAGGTATAAGCCTGCTACCGGATACCATTATTCCGAAGAGACTTATCTTTAGCTTCCAGTTTTTTTATCAAATATCGCGAGACAAAGTTTCGTTCGGACGTAAGTAATAGAGACTTCCGAACTTTGACAGTTGATAGCGGCCATCTTGTTGAAGCTACATCTTTCAAACTGGCTGTCATTTATTCAGTCTGTTTTGCAAAATCACCATTGACGGATATGGCAATCAACTACACGTGCAAATGATAAAATTGTTGTTATCAAAATGGATGCTTTGTTCAGACAACGTTCCCCGCTCTTCGCCCAATGTATCGTGGACATTATCGTTGATAGCGGCCATCTTGTTGAAGCTACATCTTTCAAACTGGCTGTCATTTATTCAGTCTGTTTTGCAAAATCACCATTGACGGATATGGCAATCAACTACACGTGCAAATGATAAAATTGTTGTTATCAAAATGGGTGCTCTGTTCGGACAACGTTCCCCGCTCTTCGCCCAATGTATCGTGGACATAATCGTCCTATGGGCATCTAATGTGGAGATGATGTTATCGTCAGTTAACATCATCTCCATGTAAGATGCCAATAGGACGATACCATCGGCCAAATTAATCCTGATTTATGTATGTATGTGTGTTTATTTAGCTTTTCAACTATTTGATTACAAATGATATAAATTTACATTAATTTTTGTTACATATTATATGGAATGGAATAAGAGAGCTTTACATCAAATAAATAATTTAACAATTTTTAAATAAACTTAATAATATAATTATGTATATGAATGTTTCTAGTAATATAATTTACATTTATAATGATACATTGCGTTGAGTTTTTATATGCGCTATAATTTTTCGTTTGAAAACGTTTAAATTTAATTCAGTCTTTAATTCACTTGGTAAATCATTGAAAGCTTGAAGTCCTTTGTAAAAAATACTGTTCTGACTCGCAGTTGTTCTTGCCATAGGTAGTCTAAAATCTTGATTGTTTCTTAAATTAAAGGGTTGCACATTACCAACATAGTTTAACAAACGTGACAAATAAATCGGCATGAGATTGTTTTTTATTTTGAAAACAAATACCAAAACATTCAAAAGGATCCTTTCTCTAACATTTAACCACATCAACACATCCAACATATGACATATAGGTGTATAAATATTGCACTTTAACATAATTCTCATGGCTTTGTTTTGAAGTTTTTGGAGTCTATTTAACATACTTTGATTCGACAAAAAAAGGACAGATGAACAATATTCAAAATGGGGTTTTATAATTAAGTTAAATATTTGTATTGCACTCAATGTTGATATGTTTTTACGAATTCGTTTAAGTAGATTTATTTTTTTTACAATTTTCTTTTCAATATAGTCAATATGTTTATTAAATGTCAACTTATTATCTATGACAACACCAAGATATTTTATATCTGTTACCACTTCAAGATTTTGACCATCAACTTTTATATTTACAGCAGAATCTTCTCTTAAATTATTACTTAAAATCATAATTTTGGTTTTAGCAACATTAAGCTTTAATCTATTTGCTCTGAGCCAAAAACTAAGGCTATCTAAATCGAATTGCATTTTCATTACGCCATCTTCTAAGTCGTCACATTTTAAAAACAATAAACCATCATCTGCAAATAATGCACATTCACTATTTCTTAAAACTTTTGTAATATCATTTATATAGATGTTAAATAAAAATGTTCCTAAAATAGAACCTTGGGGAACGCCAATATTGATTGCAGTTTCTTCTGATAGTACATTGTTCACTTTAGTTTGTTGTTTACGATTTGACAGATACGAGGTCATCCAGTTTAATGATTCAGCACGAACTCCATACTGTTCCAATTTTTCGAATAAAATTGCTCTATCAACTGTCTCAAATGCTCGTTTTAAATCAAGAAAAACACATATTATTTTCGTTTTTGTATCGAGTTGTTGTTTCCAATTTGCGATTACCATATTAAGTGCACTTTCACATGAATGTTGTTTTCTGAACCCGGACTGGTTTTCAATTATCAACTTATTATTTTCGAAAAATGATTCCAGTTGAATATATGCAACTTTTTCGGGCACTTTTTCATAGAGAGGGAGGGCATTAATTGGTCTAAAGTCTTCGCATTTTTTTGAGTTTTTAACTTTCGGGATTGGAGTTATTTGAGACACTTTCCAAGAGTTCGGAAATTCACCATCACTAAAAGACTGGCTTACTATTTTCACCAATGGAGGACCAATCAAATTGATCATGTCTTTAAAAATCTTAATATTTATATAATTAGGATCTCGTTTGTTTTTAATTTTATCAAACACTTTTTTCAAATCAGCCAATTGTATTTCAGAAAAACTGAAAGCTATCGGTTTTCTTGTAATATAATTTACGAATGGGGCATTAGGGATGGAGTCACTGATTTCCGTTATACTTTCAACAAAATACTTATTGAACTTGTTAGCTATAATTGAATTGTCACTACACATTACATCTTCAAACACAATTTCAGAGATTAGCGATTGTTTTTCTTTAAGAACAAATTGTTTTATATTTCTCCACATTGATTTTTGATCAGTTGAACTGATTATTTTATTTTTAATAAAGTTACTTTTTGCTTTGTTTATCTCGTATTTGTACTTATTTCTCAAATTTGTATAACTATACCAATCTCTCGAATTATTTGTAAAACGGGCCTTATTATAAGTGGCAATTTTTTGATGTTTCAAGATTCGGAGTTGGTTACTAAACCATTCAAATCCATCGCACGTTTATAGTTTTCATAAATAAATTTGCAGTTTGTTCGATAATATTTTTAAATATCAACCCCATTTCATTCGCTTCATTTAGATAACAAATGTTATAGATGTTACTTGAATTTAAATGATATTCAAAATTTGCTCGATTATATTTCAGCACCGTTAACTTTTTCTTTTTAATTTCTTTTTTTATTTTTATATTAATATTGATTAAAACAGATTCATGATCTATAATTTTGAAATCAGGGGCAGTTTTAACCGTAATTTTTTTTTGAATTCGTAATGGCAAAGTCAATTAGCGTTTTTGAAGATTTAGTTATTCTAGTGGGAGAATTCACAAGTTGCTTTAAACCGTTTGTTTTTACATATCTTTCAATATTTTTCTTGTAAACGTCATTTGACTGGAACCAGTCGATATTAAAGTCACCAACGATAAGTATTTCATCCGAACGTTCATTAAGTTCATCAACCCATTCAATAAATTTTTCACAAAAAACACTTTTTGAGCAACCTGGTGACCTATATAATGCCACTAGTATAAACGAGTATGTTTCACAAAAAACTCTTAATGAAAGCCACCAGATATCTTTGTTTATTGATAAAACTTGTAGAGTTTCAGTTTGCCACCTTTCATTCACGAAAATTATTACACCACCGGTATGTCTTGATTCACTGTCACATCTGTTAATATTATAGTTCTTTAAAAATAGTTCATTGTCATCGATTTCAGCAGTTACGCAAGTTTCAGATAATATTATAAATTCAAATCGGTTATTTTGTACTACTGTTTCAAGTTCAGTGAAGTTGCTCAAAATACTTTGGATGTTTAAATACAACGCTTGAACATGCTCTGGTTGCTAAAACTCTACTTTGTTTTTTTCCAATTGATATTTATTTTTAAAAACTGAACAATTTTTATCTCTAGCGTCATGATTAACATCTAATGAAAACCCGAATTTTTTATTTGCATCGACACAATTATTACATTTAAGGTCATTACATGTACAATCTCGGGTGTCATGATCATCACCACATTTAGCACAAACTATTTTTTTGGAACACTTCCCAGCAATATGGTTAAATCCCCAGCAATTATAGCATTGAGTCACAAAAAACATATTCATAAACTGGATATCTATACCATCCAGCATTGATTTTGCCGATCTCCATGATTTTATGAAACGCTTTCCCATCAACTTCAATAATTGCTCTAAACATGTTGTTTTTCTTTTGAGACACACTGTAGAATTTTACACATCTGACGCCACATTCAATATTATTTTGTTTTTTTATTGCTTCAGCAAAACTATCACTATCCCACTTTTCTGAAATGTTATTTACAAGAATAGTTGGACTCTTCATTTTGGGCACTGTAATTACATAGTTATCACCAAGCTTTTCTTTCGCCTCTCTTTCAACAGTTTTCCTTGATATTTCATCAGCACAATTAACTGCTATCGCACCGTTTTGTCTATTTGAAACACTATTTACTTTGATCGAGAGAAGAGATGGGTCTATTGTTTGTTTCACTACTTCCTTTGTTTTTTCACTTTCTTGCTCTTTTCTTGGTTTGATTAGTACCGGTGGTTCTTTGTTTACAATGTCAGTGTTCGATTTCTTTGTTAAAACTTCCGAATATTTTTCTTTTTTGGATTGTATTTCTTTTATATTTTCAACATGATCTAATATTTTGTCTTCTTGTTTTTCGATAAGATTTTTGTTCGCATTAAGTTTGTTGTTTATATCAGAAAATTGTCTCGACATTAAATTAATAAAATTTTGACAATCATCACAAACAAATATTATTCCGTTCTTTTTCTTTATAAGTTCGTAGTCGTATTCAGATAAATCTGCACATTTAAAATCAAAAACACAACCACAAACTCCATTGCATACAACAAATTTATCATTTCTGATTCCTTTGGTGCAATTTTTACAAGTTCTGGCACTCATGGCCCAATTAATTACCAAAAAGGTGTTCAAAAAATAAAATAATTCGAGAGCTCTCTTAAAACACGTCCTTCACAAAGCGAGCATTTACCTGTCATTTATGCGTTAGAGTCATGGAAAATTGGAGACTTCGGATGCGCGCCACCAAGAGAAGCCGCATCGGATATTTAAAAAAATTTATATTTGACACATAACGGCATCGATAGGCCTTTCAACCGAATAGAAAATTTCAATGATATCTCACACAAATGTTGTTTAATTCCAATTTAAAGTTAGGAAGCGCTTAACAAAAGACCCTTAATTATGACTTTTACATGGTTTTGTTATGGCTTAGGAGAGCTGAAAGGTGACTAGAAGTGAACTGTGATAAGAGAGGCTGAGGATGTAATTTCTGAATCTTACGGCTTATCCGAAATTTTAGGCTCCGGGTCTATAGGTCAGATGTGAGATAAAAGAAGATATTTTAATAGTTGGTTTTGAGTGTTAAGTGGAAAGGGAGAGACATATTGAGATGAACAAAGCTGAAATAGATTTTTTTTAACAGTACGTTCGAAACTAGACACGAGGGTAAACTGTTGGGCATTCTTAGAGCAAATTGTTGCAAAGGAAGAATGCATCTGACCTTTTCGATTCAGCAAAGTTTAAGCAACGTTATTGGAACAAATTATTCGCCCTAGATTCCTTCGCCTTCCTTCGCCCTTGAACTAACAGGCTCCTTTTTAAATTGTTTCCAGGAGACGAAAATGCGTTAAAAAGCATCTGAGATCTGACTAGATATGGGTAATATACTCTCGCCTTGGAAAAACGTATGCCTTTGTAGATTGTAGAGAAACATATTTTTGCGCCTTTCAAGGCAACCTTCATACTTCGTGCTTCGTAGAAAGTTTAAAAAAAAAAAAAATTTTGGCACAACAGCTCCAAGCTTGGCCGGTGGCGGGCCTGTGACTTACACTCTCAACCATTCCTGTGTGTGCGTTGATATACTGCAGGAATGAAAGGGACCTACAATTTACCGCCGAATCCGAACGGCTAACAGAGAAGAACTTTCCATGACATTAATTACTCTTGGAGGATTTGTCACTTCCTCGAAAGAGCCAGTACCATGTAAAAAAAATAAGGTGGAGTCGTCAGGGATCGAACCCAGAACCTTCGGCGTGGCAGTCCGACACACTTACCACTACGCCACTAGGTACTAAACAAAATTTGGCAACGTTAAATCCGCTTTCGGAATTTAAACGATTCTTTTAAAATAATTTTTGACCACTTTTTTGCATATTTCGGGCGGTATCGCGGCCATTATGCACGTAGACAGTCTTTTGAGTTTTTTTTTGTCTTTTCCCATAGAAATATCTAACGGTTTCAAATTGCATGATATTGGTAAATATTACGCAAACGTCGCGTCGTGTTGAAACGACATATCGCCCAAGTCATGATCTTCAATCGCAGCCGTCTGCCCGTGCCCATTGGCATCTTCGAAGAAATACGGACCAATAACACTTTTCGACTATATCTATATTCTATATCTATATGTCGAGCGATCCATTATCGTAAATGGCAAACAATCAACTAATATTATGACACCTCAAATGACAGCTGAATTTGACAGGTGTCAAATGCCAGCGCTAACTATTCAAACCGCGAAACGAGCAACCTTGTACCATCATATTCCCAGTTGAACTGATTGCTACGTAGTCATTAAGAAGTTCGAGCAGATAATTCATCAGCGTTTCAATGACTTAAGAAAAAAGGGACGTTAGTGCAATTTGTCGATAGTTGGGGGATAGGATTTTCATCTTTCACCAGGCTGGACATACAAAGTTTTCCATGTACTTGGAGAGAGAAAGGGCAGTCTTCCGACAGCAAACCATGTCTTTCAGAATTATATATCTGTGTTCGAGCTTTGGCGGAAAACTGCAGATTCATTCCATTCCTCCAAAGTAACAAAGAAATGTAAGTCACTAGGCTGCTGTTCAATTAAACTAGAACCAGTGTCACCAAAGCAGATGGAAACATTTTGGAAGAATTTTTCATGTCTGAAATATTGTTCATTCTGCACTAACTCCAGTGTTTGAGCACTTTACGCGATACCACACAAAAAAGGATATGAGGATAAAATAGAGAAGACAAAAATGAGAATAACCTCTACAACACCAATCTTTGTGGCTCCTCAACTACTTGATTCAAGCTGTGCCACTCGAAACATTTCGGCATATTCATTTCCCTATATAAAGCATTATGATAACACCGTTAAGCTAACTATTTGGTATATACCTTTATCCAAGTCATGAGGTCCTTTCGCAACTGGTCTAATATATTTTGCTGTAGGAGCGACAGCAATATTTGTATCCCAGCATCAACTCCGGCAATGATTTTGCAAACAAAGTTTCAAGATAAAATCTTTCCCTCCTCTCACTCTATTTTCAACTTTATTCATCCTTTATCCCGTTTCATTTTTATTTTTTGCATTAAAGTTTTCTGATCGTTTTCATGCATGAGTGAAAATTTTCATTTAGCACACCGAATGGCGGACACAATGCCTGTATGGAAATTGCAGTTGAGAGTTAAACAATGAAATATAGGTATGCATCACTCCCCTTGGCAGGAAATACATAAGGATAAAGGATAGCGGGTTGAAATCCCTACTTACTGTGTTGGGTTAAAGCCTCCATTTATGAGTGCATAGCATCTATGTATATGCTAGAAGTGGAAGTAGAAGTAGGTATGGAAGAAGTCCTAGTCCTTCAGATGAGAAAAATAAAAATGACGTTTGCATTACCACATTGAAGTGCGGACCCTCCCTCTCAGACTCTAGTGTCCTTCGCGTATAGAGATAAGAAGCAAAAAATGCAGAGAAAAACAGTTAAACACACATATACAAAGGACTCCACCCATATTCTGTAACTGATACTTCAATCTACAATTTTTTTTTTTTTTTGCTCGGGTTATAGGCCTGACATTCATCACAAAAGTCAACCATTCTGCATTCAATTGGCGTATCAAGGAGATAATAACCCATAAAAACGTATCCATTCCATATATCCTGACGGTATTGACGATGTCCTTGCATTGCCAGTTTCAGTCGACATTTGAACACATCATTCAAATGAAGCACTGCCTCTGCCATCCATGATAAGCGAAACCAAATTAACGGAATCGAGGGTTGAATCTTCAAGGACTATCATAAAAATAAAAAAGGGGAGTTGAAAAAGAGGAAGAAATAGTAAAAACAACCCCAAAAATGAGAGAATGAAGAGTGAATCTTTATAGTCCTTTAGAACGGAAATCATTTATGATCCAAACGAATCTTTTGTAACAGCCAGTTTAGTTTGCCCATAAAAGTTAACTTGGCTATGGTTCTTACGGCTTGGATTTTGAAGGGTGATGGTGGTACAAAAGAATAAAGGACGTCAAAATCTTATAAGGCGAAGTACAAAGTTCATTTGGCTTTGCGCCGAGAGTCGATAAAGGACAAAGAACTTTTCCTGATTCGATGCCAAAAACTGGAAGAATAAAAAAAAAAAATATACAAAGATATTATTATCAGCTAAAGTCAGCTGCCGGCTCCAATTTGACTCGAGTTCGGTAAACTGTCTCCGCCAGAAATTAGCAAACCACTATAGCTGGATAAGAATAAAAAAAAAAAAAAAAAGGATCTACGACTAGAAGAAACAACAGACAAAGACATTGTCTTTATGTCCTGTGTTTTGGCTTTTCTTTAACTCCAAAATAAGGGCGTCAGTGTTGGCTCTGGCTTTGGCTGGGCTATAGGATCATCTTCATCGCTGCGCTGGCTGGCTGGCAACATATACAAAAATATAAGAAAGAAGATGTTCAAAAGTTTCGTCTGGTTTTGTTTTCCTTGGAAAATGAAAACAAAAAATATTTTTATTATGAAAATTGCAAAACCGGGAAGAAGGAAGTTTTTCTTTTGACTCAGCACCTAGAGGCTATATGACAATTTTAGTTCACCATCACCATCACCAGCACCATTCACCCATTTACATACCATCATCATCAGCGTCCTTTTGTCTTGTGTTGTATGTAAGGATAAGTTCAGCATCAGCTTTTCAGCTGCATCAATGGAAATAGCGTGGGTTGAATGAGTGTTGTGCATCTAGTACAATAGTTGTGTGGTTTGCATTCTTTCAGGATAATCATGTGCGAGGAGCGAGGATAATTCATATCTACTCTCCAAAGAGTCCTTATCTACATATACGAGGCATATGTACCTATCCACATATGGCTGGTTATTCCAAAGAAAAACAAACATGATGCACCCTATAATAATAATTATTATGTGGTAATGCTCTACTTAGAATTTTCGCCTTCAATTAATTTCTGTTCCCTGGCCCTGCCCTGCCTGGAGTGATTTCGATACCATCTCATAGTCGGGCAAGATTTTCGTTCCCATAAGTAGTATACGTAGTATGAAGCACATTGAATCCTTGGTTCATTCATTTTGCAATCCATTTTATTCCCCGGACGAGAATTCTGGAGTATTTCTTTCATTGTGCACATATTGTTTCGCTTTCCTTAGATTTCCTTTTTTTTTCCATTTTTTTTTTGTTGCTTTCTACGACTTGATGAGGGAACGTGTGTGAGAGAGAGAGGGCTTGAAAGAATGGCTTACATTATGTGTGATGAGGTTCCATTGTTTGGTTTTTGGATTATGCTCATTTTATGGATATTAATTTGTTGTTTGCATTCGCTTATTGTGTTTGAATGGACTCGAGGGAGAAAAGATTCGGGTTGGATGGACTTGGGGTATAATACACATTATAATGTGAAATGGACATTGGGCAAGGATGACGCATTTGTGGTGACCAACATCGGGTGGACTGCTTTTGAGACTTAATACTGCTGCACGTTGTCGTCGTCGTCGTCACACAAGCATATTGAAGGAGGAAATACATTATTTGCTATGCAAATGAAAATTCTGATTGTTCTAGGAACTCGATTAAAAAACATGAGGCTTTTGTTTTGGTGGTGGCTGTTCCGTCATCGCATGCGGCTGACTGTTTTGGTGGCAATAAAAGCAAGGACATTTTTTTTGTTTTTTTTTTTTTATAGCGTTGTTATAATTAAAAATAAGACTTCGAGCATCATCTGGTAGAGATAGGCATGGTATGGTAGTCACAGCACGTATTTAATATGATATTTGATTAATTTTTTTTTTTATTTTTAATATCTCTTGTCGTTACCTACTATAAGGAAGGCATTGTTTTCAGGACCTTGAAAAACCCAGAAACAACTTTAATGTGGAGATTCTGGGTCACATCATGGGGAACAACTATGTTGTATTTTACCCTAGTCAACTGGGTTGGCTGCTGTTTTGTTTGTTTGGTATTCTGCATTTAAATTGGAAAAAAAAGCTCTTCAAAGGATTTCCTTCGGACATATGAACAAGCTATGAATTAATTTCACTAAGTGGTGAACTTAAACAAATAATAAACCTTATTACTTAAGCAAGTAATTAAATGGCAAACATGGTTTCAAAATAGGCCCATGCTTTTTGTTTATAATGCGCTCGCTTTCAAGGGGTTATTAATACCCTAATGATGAATTAACATGTGCGAGAGAAGTAATGGAAAGATAGTACAGTTGATTGAGATTTAGGTGAAAATTATCTCATGAAATAATCGTTGCAAAAGTTGGGTTTGAACTCACAACTCTAGGTTTAGCAACCAAGCACTACATCCATTGTACCTCACCAAGGAGTGGCGATAGATTGAGTATCTGGGTGTGAGATGTTCAGATTTAGAAGAACATTATTAGATAAGTTTTTGAATGGATAAGGGAATTCTTATCATGAACGCCATCATTTTTCAAACTACGCACTTTTTCCTGAGAAAATCCTTAATTTTGCCAATAGACTTAGGTTGTGTCGTACTTTCTGAAGCTTTTGACATACTTCCCTAATGCTAAGTCTAAAATTGTACTAACTTAGTGTTGGGTATTGCTAAAATAATGAATATCTGGCATTACCAAAACGTTCTTCCTTACTTTTCCTTCTTCTCCTTTTTACTTCCTATTCATGTTCTATATCTATAATTTAAGCAACAATAAAGCATTCAATTGTAATCAGCCATTGAAACCACACGTGTTATACTTTTTTTGGTTAGCCAAGACATTACACAAAAATGGCGACGAGTGGTCTTTATTAAAAGTTTTTTTTTTTTAATTTCTAATAAATTCAATTTCGTATTACGAATTAAAACAAAAAAAAAAAAAAAAAAAAGCGAATTTCGCTTACCCACAAAAATTATTGCAACCTACAACAACATATAATTTCATTTAACAATGGCTTTAGAAAATAAATCAAGTAGTCCAATCACGTTGTTCCAGACTTCTGGAGTTCCAGAATTTTCACCCAATAATGAAACCTTTTCAATATGGAAAGAAAAATTGGACATCCACTTTTGCGAAGTAAACTGCACTGAAGACAACACAAAAAAGGCAATCTTATTAAAATCGATTGGTGCAACTCCGTACAGTGTTTTACACAGTCTATGCAGCCCAGATTCACCTGTATCGAAGACTTACAAAGAGTTGTGTGATATTCTTGTAACTCATTACACTCCACCCACGATCGTATTCCGAGAACGAAAAAAGTTTCATTCCTCGGCTAAAACCGACGATGAGACAGTTGCGGAGTGGTACGCAAGAGTTAAAAAATTGGCATTAAACTGTAAATTTGGTGCTAATCTGGATGCTTTCGTCTTGGAACAGTTCATTATGAGTTTGCTAAGCAAAATCTTCGAGAGGTTATGTGAAGAAGATGAAAAGTTGACTTTGGCAGATGCTTTAAAGAAAGCAATGATTATGGAAACAAAAATCTGTGAAAAGGTTGTCAGTGAAGAAGCAGTCCATTATATAAAATCTCGCAATTGGACAAAGACTTATCACAAAGCAGCAGTTAAAGGTGGTGGTTCTAGAGGTGATGGAGGCGGTAGCAGTGTCAGGGCAGGTGGTGGTAGCAGTGGAAATAAGCAAAACAAACAGCAAAAAGTTTGCTCTCATTGTGGTTGGCGAAACCACAACTCCCAGTTTTGTAAATTTAAGGAAAGTAAATGCCATACCTGTGGCAAAATTGGACATTTATCATCAGTTTGTCATCTTAAGAAAAATAAAGCAGTAAATTACGTATCTAATTTAGATAATAATTCTTCTTGTGAATTTAATGATGTATTTAATTCCTCTATTTATAGCATTTCTTCAAAATCAAGTAGTGGCATCTACTTTCTGTCAGTGGTTCTTGATGGTGTTCACATGGATGTAGCTTGTGATACCGGTGCTCCTTGCACATTTGTTCCAGCCTCGTTTTATAAAAAAATACAAAATAAGAAATCGCTTAGACCGTGCCAAATTCCTTTTGTTAATTACAGCGGGGAAAGTATTTCGATTTTAGGTGAGTACGATGCATCAATAACATATAGAGGTATCATGAAAAATATAGTTGTTGTGGTCTCTAAAAGTAACAGTCCTCCTTTGCTTGGTCGTTCATTCCTAAGAGCATTTAATTTTGAACTTTTGCAAGTAAATTCGGTAGAAATAAATGATAAATACTCGGTCATTACTGAGCAGATAAAAAGTGAGTTTTCGGAAGTTTTCAAGGAGGAGCTGGGCGCTTGTAATATAAGCAAAATTTCACTAGACATAGTCGATAATTCCAAAGCAATATTTTGTAAACCTCGACCGTTGCCACTTGCATGGAAAGACCGTGTTGAAAAACAATTACGAGATTTAGTTCAGAAAGGCGTGCTTGAGCATGTTGATAACTCTGAGTGGGCAACGCCTTTGGTTCCAATCTTGAAACCAAGTGGCGACCTACGAATATGTGGTGATTATAAAGTCACTATTAACAAATGGTTGGTAGATTTTAAATATCCTTTGCCTCGCATTGAGGAAATTTTTGCTTCCTTCAATGGAGGTGAACTTTTTACAAAACTTGATTTGTCTAATGCATATAATCAACTGCTTTTAGATGAAAAGTCACAGTTTAAGTTAAGCGATTACCATTTGGCGTTAAGACAGCAGCCGCAATTTTTCAAAAAACAATGGAAACGTTATTACGGGGAATTCCATTTGTTGTTGTATATCAAGATGATATTACCATTGCGGGAAAAGATATTCAACAACACATTACAACTTTGAAATTAGTTTTGAATAAATTAAAATCAGCGGGACTCAGGTTGAATGCAAAGAAGTGTGAATTTTTTAAATCCAAAATTTGTTACTTAGGATTTACTATAGATAAAAATGGACTTAGTAAAAATAATGATCGGATTTCAAGTGTCTCATTAGCTCCTATCCCGAAAGATGTGTCTGAACTCAGAGCTTTTATCGGTATGGTAAACTACTATTCGAAATTCATTAATAATTTCTCTAGTAAAATGATTCCTTTATATGAACTTCTACGCAAAGATGTTAAATTTTATTGGTCGGACGAATGCCAAAAGTCTTATGAATTGATAAAATCCGAAATCAGATCAGATCAAGTCCTAGTGCATTTTAACCCCGATTTGCCCATCATTCTAACCACAGATGCCAGTAACAATGCGGTAGCTGGGGTTCTTTCTCACAAATTTGATGATGGTTCTAGGCCGATTGCTTTCGTTTCAAGAGCATTGACAAAAGCTGAGAGTAATTATAGTACTCTAGAAAAAGAAGCTCTTGCTATAATTTTTTGTGTTTCAAAATTGAAACAGTACCTCTTGGGTAATAAATTCACTTTGCGAACCGACCATAAACCTCTTTTAGGTATATTTGGTGAAAATAAAGGTTTACCCCTCATGGCTTCTGCACGAATGCAGAGGTGGGCGCTTATATTGTCAGGTTTTAATTATACTGTTGAGTATATTAAAGGTAAATTAAATGATGCAGATGGACTTTCAAGAATGCCACAAACGTTCTTTACGAACACCTGTGAAGAGATCAACTACGTAAATTTTGTTGAGTCAGAAAACAATTTAAATTTAAATTTTAAGGATATAGCACGGGAGACTAGACGTGACCCAGTATTATCGAAACTCAGTGAAGCCATTCAAAACGGATCGGTTCGTATTCTGAAAGGTAATGAATTTACTCCGTTCCGTAGTAGATCTGATGAGTTTTCAGTAGAATACGATTGCATATTATGGGGTTATCGAATAATTGTACCTACAAAGCTACGAAGACATATACTTGATGAGCTTCACGCCTCACATTTGGGTATGGTTAAAACCAAAATGTTGGCACGTTCGTATGTTTGGTGGCCAGGAATGGATGCAGAAGTTGAAAATTTAATTCAAAATTGTATTCCATGTCAAGAATTACAACCAAGTCCCGAAAAAAGTTTTTTAATACCATGGAATCCTTCCTACTCAGTATGGAGTAGGATTCATGCAGATTTTGCTGGACCAATTGAGAATCATTATTTTTTTATTGTAATTGACTCTTTTTCTAAATGGGTTGAAGTATTCAAAACGAAAGAAATAACCTCATCGTTTACTATTAGTAAATTAAGAGAATTGTTCTGTCGCTACGGGTTAGCTGACGTACTTGTGACCGATAACGGTCGGCAATTCACGTCAAATGAATTTACAAAGTTTACAGCAAACAATGGTATAAAACACATTTTCACCGCACCCGGACATCCGGCAACCAATGGTCAAGCAGAGAATTTCGTCAAGACTTTAAAAAAATCAATCCTTGCAAACCTTAAGCATAATAAGAATTGTTGTATGGACATAATTTTAAACAGGTTCCTTGTTGACTATCGCAATACTAAACATTGCGCGACTGGTGAATCACCAGCTAAGCTTTTCTTTGGACGCGTTCTGAAAACTCGCTTTAGTTCCTTAAAACCTCCAATGACCAGAGAAAAGATAATTGATAGTCAAGAAAAAAGCATTTTCAATCATAAAGGCAAGCGCAACACTGTGTTTTCCAAAGGACAGAAAGTTATGATTAGAGACTACAGAAACATTAATAAACCAAGCTGGACTCAAGCAACAGTAAAAAAACAACTTGGTCCTCGAACATATTGTTGCATCATTACTCATAATAAAAAAGAGATTAAGCGGCATTTAGATCAAATAAGAAACCAAAACAATACTCAAAACCAAAAAACTGAAGTGAATGTCCAAGCGAATTCATCTAATAATCCTTCACCAACTAATAATAATAATCAAGCAAATTGCGAGGATGATAGTTCAGAAAAAAATGTAAGTTCCGGTGATGTTTCTGGTTCATCCAATCAGGCACCCCAAGCTGGTTTTGACAGAGAGTTGAGGGCACGCCTTGTTAAAATAAATTATTATGAATGATTGATTTAAAATATGTATAACTTTTAAGTTTTCTAAACTATTTATATATATTTTTTTTTTCTTCTTTTCCATTTTTATTAATATGAAAGTTTATAAAATACTTTAAGTTTCACATGATTATAAAAACTTTCGAAGAGGGGACGTGTTGGGTATTGCTAAAATAATGAATATCTGGCATTACCAAAACGTTCTTCCTTACTTTTCCTTCTTCTCCTTTTTACTTCCTATTCTTGTTCTATATCTATAATTTAAGCAACAATAAAGCATTCAATTGTAATCAGCCATTGAAACCACACGTGTTATACTTTTTTTGGTTAGCCAAGACATTACACTTAGTCTGTGTCTGTGTCAAAGAGGAGGATTGATATGTTTCCAGAAACAGCAGATCCCGGATACCAAGAAGAAGAAGAAACAATTTCTAAGACACTTTATTCAAGACTGTTGATATCATAATGTTGATTTGGGCCTACGCGCCCACTGCACATTCAGCAGATGAACTGCTTACAGCATATAAGAACAGGCTTTTCTGTGGCGATGTCTTAACCCTTCGCTGCGTGAATTTTGAAAATTGGCCCTTATAGAAGTTGGTTTCATTCCTGGTAAGTCAACTATCAACCGAATTTTCACACTCCGAAGGATTTTATAAGAGACCCAACAATTTCATATCGGTACTTTAACAGCTACTCTGGTACTTTGGTACTTTGGTATTTTGCATAGCTTCACAACAAAAAGTCCTAGCGCCATACAGGTTTCAATGTGCTTAGTTACGTAATACATTTTTTTTTTTTTTTTTAATTTTGAGTTTGAAGGTTAATTTTTCAAAAACAGTTCTCTAGAATAACTTTATTAAATAAAGTGCACGACTCGGTCGTACGAACTTGCTCTAATGTGTTACAGTGGTTTTGGGGCTTGAGATTTTGAAAAAAAGCAATAAAAAATCATTTGAAATTTTATTAATCATTTAAAAATCAACGTAAAATTTTTTTGGAGAAAATGAAGTAAGCCAGATCAGATTTCTTTTACTTTTTTGAATTTTAAGGATTTTTTTTTCAAAATCGTTGGAGCCGTTTTTTCAAAAAACGGTTTTTTTTTTTGAAACTTTTCGGAAACATATTCCAAATTTATTTTGAGTATGTCAAAATCTAGCGGCTTAAAGTTCTTATCAGAAAACAAAAATTTTAAAAATTTTAAACAAACCGTTTTTGAAAAAAACCAAAAGTCAAAGAAAAAAATTTAACTTTTTTTTAAAAAACTCAAAAAAATATTTTTTTGAAAATTAAAGAATGTATGTTATTTTGTGTATAACAGAGCTTTTATATTAAAATGTTCATCGAAATCCGTGAAGTGGTTTACGAGAAAATCTGATTTAAAAAAACCGGTCGTATTGGAGGTACCGTTATAAGACTTTTCCTGAAAAATCTGTTTAGCCAAAACATAAAGTTTACTTAAAAAATACCATTCAGAAAGTTTTATCATAATCGTAAGAGCCGTTTTTGAGATAAATCAGTTTTTCATTAAAAATCTTATGGCAGGTACCGTTAGTTTTGGAGCTAGAATGCTAATTCCAAAAACCCCTCTGTATGACGTCATAATAATACTATGTACCAAGTTTGAAGCAAATCGGTCCAGCCGTTTAGGCTGTAGGTGCCGATACAGACAGACGGACAGACGGACAGACAGACAGAATTGTCGGACCCACTTTTTTAGGCTTCTCTATCATCGTAATGTTATGTTTGATTGTCCAAAAAAAAATTTTTTTTTACCAATGCATAACTTGCCTTATATTTAGTACCTATAATCGCAAGTAAAAATACAACGAAAGAAAAGATTTCTGGCTTTACTCCTACAATGAAGTTACTGTTAAGCTGGCATTAGGCGGTAAATGGTCATTGCAATGACACTCTGACGTCACAAAAAATGTGTCTTTGTGCTGTGAGTGCATGGTCATTGTTCACCGTGTCATTGCTAGCTACAATGACAATTACACGAATGAACCAAATCTGTCATTGTTGTTCCTTAAAACATTGACCAGTAAGTTCGTCATTTTTAATTTTGCAATTCGTCGTCCTTCCTAGCACAAGCATAACAATGACTATTACACGACATGACCACTTTGACAGTTGGTTGTGAATGAAACCGCTCTGACAAAGGTAATTTTTTGCGATTACCATCACACGATATTTATAAATTGGTCATTGTTAAAAGTGAATTAGACATTTCAGGGACATTTATAAAATAAGTGCCAATCACGATTGTCATTGTTTTTTCTCTAGAAAATATTTACGTAAGTTTTGTAAAAATTTTGCTAAAATATTTTAAATTAAAAAAATAATATAAAAATACATATTTTTATGATATGTCATACTACAAAAAAAAGTTGGAGATGGCGATTCTCGCAGCCTACATATTTGAGAGTGGCACAGACGACGATGACGACAACAACCAAAGGCAAACACCAAGAGTTCGTTCAGTGTGGTCCAAACAATAGTTGTTATGTCGTGAAACAGGAGGCTTCGGTGCGAAATTGCTGCGAGAATTGATAGCTGAGGAACCAGAGCTTTATCGAAATTTCCTAATCTGTCACTTTGGCAGCTCAATGAAATTGAACAACAACAAAACCACCATGAAAAGTGGTCATCGCGAGCAACAATGGTCCAGCAGAAATTCCTGCTAAGTCATTGTTGGGACAGTCTTTGCAAAGACCACTTGTCAAAAAAATTGATCATTGCGTCCCATCAACAATGGCAGAGGGTTATTACACGGTCATTGTAATGGGTCTTTGCAAGGACCCAAAATTTGTGACAGTGTGCTGGTCATTGTGTGGGTCTTTGCAGTGACCACATTTTACAATGACCATTAAAAGACATGACGACATTAGGACACATAAATACTTCAAAATGACGTCAGAGGGTCATTGCAATGACCATTAAAAGAACCGTCTAATGCGAGCTTTATTAAAAAAAAATTCCAATTCAAGTCATTTATTTAGAAAATTAGGACTTACTGTCAAGAATAGAGACTCATATTTGAGGTATTAATGGGCCCTTGAGTGGAAAAAAAATTATGTATAAAAAAAAAAAACCTCTCAACAAAATATATGTACGTCCAGAGATCTGTTGAAGAATCACTCTTGGCAATTGATGTTTCTTCGGGCTAAGAAGGTATCGAAGCAGCAAAACCCTCATTTAAAAGCTCGAGGAGAAACTATACCAAATCCTTATTAGTGATTAGTTGTAGACAACCGGCTAGAGACCGCACTGACTGCGTGTTGGTTGAGAACGTGGTCCATGGACTGTATCTTAATGCCTCCGTTAAGGAAAGGATCATAGAAAGCTAGTTTCACGTTTGAAACAAAAAACGTACTAAAACCCTCATAAGGAAAAAGGTTTAATTTCTTTACAAAAGATGAAAGCTTTTAGTCTTGCTTATTTTCAGAGCATATATTATTGTTAAAACACGTTATCAACAAACTGCGAAAGCTTTAGTGGTCCTCAAAAAGTCCTATACTCACTGAATTTGAAACTATGTCAAAACATTATCATCATTATCAACAACTCCAATAAAAACACCGATTTTAAATCAATACTTCCTCCGCAAGCCCACCAGTCACAATTTTTTTAACTTTTACAACAACTCCCTGTGTTCCCAATCTTCCCAAACTTCAAGGCAACCCAACCCTCTGCGCTCACTGGAATCGGAAAGAAAGACACACAAAAAATCATCAGTTACAAATTTTCTTTTGTGGTATAAAATTTATATATCTCCTCCTTCCCAATTTACTTCCCAAATGAATTTCCCTCAAATTGGATGATGTGTAGGATTTTTCTTTAAAAAAAAAAAAAAATCTCCCAAAGCAAATAAATACAAAAAAAAAAAAAAAAAAAAAAAAACTTTTTCAATGTAATTTTTGTTTGGGTTCCCTGTGTTTCTAAGTTATCTTCCCCTCAGGAACTCTCATTCAAATTCTTTTGGAATCTGCAAACAGGTAACGTGTTCCTTCCTCCCTGCTGCTGCTGCTACTGCTTTGTCGTCCTGAAATTGTGATTGCTAATCGAACCATGAGTATGAGTGTCTGTGTGTCTGATGTCTGTATATGTATGTATGTATTTTTCTTCCTGCAATCTCGTTTAGCTTCTTTCTTTTTTTGTACTGTTGTTGTTGTTGTATTTTTGTACTCCATTTTAAAGAAAGAAAAATTCTTCTAATTGAAAATCCAATTTGAGTATCAAGTCCTGATTGAACAAAGCAAATCAACAACATTCACCGGATGGAAGTACCCAATTTGTTCAAGCACACATACAAAAAAAAAAAAAAAAAAATCGCCTCCAACCATCAGGATGTTAAAATAAAATTCAAAAAAAAAAAAAAAAAAAAAAAAATTGTTGTTAAAAAATCATTATAACTGCCTATTAACGACCAATATTCAGGTATTCAGTTCGATCAGCTCATGAGCACACGTGGAGTCCTTTTTATTTTTTTTTGTTGATCCGCCATTTTGCCTATATAATAGGTGGTAGCTGCGTGGCGGCATCGGCAGCGCGAGACTATACTCCCTCACTTAATAATTATTATTTAAAATGTAAATTTGATGATTTTTTATTATTTATGGATATTATCCACTCAACAAAAACGTGTAATAAAAATTTGTTCTTATTAAGGACATGCACACACATTGGTTTTCTTCTTTTTTTTTGC